>CM050512.1:101345141-102546391 GCA_027563665.1 Antrozous pallidus | reverse complement strand
CACCCTCATGTGACAAAGGTATTCAGGGAAGATGAGGACTTGGAATACCAACTTTTCAGTAGAATCGGAGGTGAATCATGATGATAACAACGTGGGACGGAAGATGAATTCTTCAGAAGT
This sequence comes from Antrozous pallidus, assembly GCA_027563665.1. Taxonomy (NCBI): domain Eukaryota; kingdom Metazoa; phylum Chordata; class Mammalia; order Chiroptera; family Vespertilionidae; genus Antrozous; species Antrozous pallidus. The sequence continues at coordinate 102,546,271 of CM050512.1, read as the reverse complement.
CCTGCTTTAAATAATTGCCAAGAACAATTTGTAATAAAATGATCAGTGCTTGTATAGAAACATGAAAACTTGCCAACAACCTGTGGGTTGGTTGACTTTAGTATTTTTCTGTAATATTGGCAGCATTCCCCTCTTAAAGGCAGAGGGAAGGGCTGACACAAGATAGAAGATTGAAAAGAGTAGTGACTCTGAAGACACATGGGTATACAAGATGGTGCCAGCCAGTTATGACATTTACCAATTGTATGACAATTGTACAGTTCTTTTACTTCTTGTAGGCTCAATTACCTCTCCTGTTAAGTGGCAATAGTAATTTATTTAAGGCATCAGCTCTGTCTTATTTATCTTTCTAAACACAGTGACTGGACATAGTAGGCGCTCAATTAATGAATGGTAAATCATTAGAATTATTGTGACTATTACATGAAATAACATTTTGTGGAAATGCCTTGATGAGTTCCCAGTACATGCTAGGTGCTTAATAAGTAGCTGTTTTCTCTTCACTCTAGACTTTGCCTCTGTGATTCATTAGGCACATGTATGGAAGTCTAGCAGTTATGGCAAATGCAATGTCCCATACTGAACCCCTGATCCTTCCTGCAAAACTCTTTCTACAACAAGTGATGGTGATGCCATCCTAACATTTGCTGAAAATAAAAAATACAAAACACAAAGAAAACAAATTGTTAAATCCTTTAATTATTTTAGATATTCAAATATGTTGTTTGGTAGATAAATAATGACAGCCCTTGTACTTTTATTGCAGATGGCATATTTTATCAATGTAAGATGATCCTTGTCTCAGTTCATGAATTTTGCTTTGCATCTTACCTTACGTAAAAGCAGAACACCATCTTTCTTTTTGTTTGTTTTTTCATGTAAAGCTTTGCTTCTTTTATTTATTTTAACTTTTAATGTCATTTTCCTTTCAATTTAGTTGAATTCCATTTCTTTTTTTCTTAGTATGAGAGTCTCTCTCTTTTTCTTTTAATAAGGGAGTTTAAACCTAGAAACTTACTATCTTAACCTGATATCTTCACTCTTATGAGTGTCATTCTATCTTATGCTTTCTGTTTCTTGTTATTATTTTGTCTTGTTTTTGGTGCTTCCTTAAAATTTCTTTCATTTCTCTGACCTTTCCCATATGGATTCCATTTGGTTACACAGGGTGATACTGCAAATTATAGAAATACTACTGGTTTCTAGCACAAGACTCCTAAAACCCTTGTAATTTCCTAGGTGAAAAGAGTAACAAAAGTATGTTTTGTTACATGAGTGAGGTGATTTTTGAAAAGCCCCTAGGTCACCTAAGGATAGGGGCTGCCTACTAGGAGAGCCAACCAGGTGATTAGAGGGCTGAATGTTCAGTCCCAGCCTCTGACGAAGGGGAGAAAGCCAGGGAGTTGAATCAATCACCAATGGCCTATGAGTTCCTCAATCATGTGTATATAATGAAACCTGCAAAGAAACCCTAGTGGGTGTGGCTTAGTGGGTGAGTGTTGTCCCGTACACCGAAAGGTTGTTGGTTCGATTCCTAGTCAGGGCACATACCCCAATCGATGTTTCTCTCTCTTTCTCTCCCTTCTTCTCACTCTAAAAGTCACGAAAATAAAAACAAAAAATCCGAAAGAACAGGTTTCAGGTGGTCCCCTTGGAGAGCATGGAAGTGCACACTCTCCCCCATGCCTTCCCCTGTGCACCTCTTCCATCTGTCTGTCCCTGGGTTACATCCCTTTGTAACAAACCAATAATCTGGTAAGTACAATGTTCCTCTGAGTTCTGGAAGCTACTCTAGCAAACTGATCAAATCCAAGGAAAGGATTATGGGAACCTCTGATTTAGAGCCAGCCAGTCAGGGCCATATAAGCTCAGATAACAACCTGGATTTTCAACTGGCTTCTGCGGCAGGAGGGGAGTGCAGCCTTATAGGAGTGAATGCTTTACCTGTGGGACCTATTTCATCTTCAGGTAGTGTCAGAACTGAGTTGGATTATAGGACGCCCAGCTTGCATTCGAGAATTGCTTGGTGTGGGAACCTTACCCTCACTTTGGAATTGGTACCAAGGCCTGTTTATTATGTCACCTTTCCAAACAATGGGAAAAGCATACATCTTATTTTTTACCCTATTATTGGCTAATAACTTTCTCAAGGTCATCATTAAATTTATGTTATCCTTGGTGACTCATCTCTCTCTATATATATTTTGATGTCTTTAAAGCCTTTCTTGCTTGATAAGACATACATCTCACGAGGCCAGGAACTCGGTCTTGCCCCCGCTGTTGTATCAGCACCAAGCGGAGAGCGTTGCACCCAGAACATGTTCAGTAACTGTTCTGAGTAAAAGAAGTTATTTATTTCTTCACCTCCCTTGCTTCCTCCTTGAGCCTTGGATCTGAGAGACCAGCCCAGATGGTTTGTATGTTATCATTTTCAAACAACATAGCTTTTCTTTGAAGACTTATTTTTGGCCTTTCTCTACAGTGTTGTGACCATACCCCCAGGGATCCTCCACCCACTTACCAAACGCAGCCTCAAATTCCACGGCCTCTAATTTTACTTTTAGACTAGAGCAGGTGTCCTCTTTTCTGCAGGGAAATGCCTAGTCTTAGAGAGAAGACGCATCTCAGCCCCCACAGGTCTATGAGAAAAGGTGGTGGGAGGTGAAATTTTATTCAGGTGATTCTGAGCTTCAAGGAGTGGTTACCCACTTGTATCCTGAGTAAGTCAATGCAATAGGTATTAATTCTGCACCTGTTCTGGGTCGGACATCAAACCAGGTGCAGGTGTATTATGGGTAAGTAAAACATTCATTCAACATATGTGAATCAGGTTCCTACTATGGACACACATTCCGCTGAGCATTGGGGACAGAACCACAAACTACACTTACACACTCATGTCATCAGATGCTCAGAGACCCAATTGTACCTCACATCTAACTGCCGTGTAACAACATATGAAATCATGGTTTTCTCCTTTTGAAACAAACAAAAAAATCAACTTTTGGGCAGATGAAACAAAAAATTACTGCCCTCTCCCCAAGAACATCCAGAAATTTTAGAAAGTACCAAATGCCTTTTACTAAAAACTCAGGAAAGGATATTCTGAGCCAAGTACTCAAGTACATGATTTTGGAAGACAAATTGCCAGTAATCCAGTTAAATTTCAAATAGCATTATCTAAATGAAAAATAGCAAAGTGTGAGATATCCAGCAAGAATAGCTCCAATTTCCTGCCTGGATGCTAAGTAAGGAGTAGACTGTTTAATATCATCTTGATAACGTTTTTATAGGTTCATGTTGGCCCATCAGATTGCAATTTGTCACCTAACAATTTTCTAATTCCTCATCATTTTGCAATGTAAAATAATAGGCACAGAATCGCAAGGCTTTTTTTTTTAAATAATAGCAAGGTAGAGTGGGAGTGGGGGCTTTATTTCTATCAAAAGATATTTTTTCCTGGTTAGAATAAGAATGGTTGTCAATAATTCAAACACAATATAGAACTGAGCTCATTTCACTTTTCCCACTGAATTAATTTGTGAAAGATAACATAAAATGAATATGAAAAGCACTAAAACTTTCTTTCCTTCACCTCCCACATTTCCCAAACGTTGAGGGAGGGTAGTGAAGAGAGGGCACAAATGTTTGTGTAATGGAAGGAGTTTGGGCATTGAAGTTATAGGATCTTTGGTTTCAATACATGGTCAGGCACAAGCAATGTGACCTTGGGAGGCATCCAATCTCACTCAGCTCTTCACCGTTAGGACCATAATTCCCACTCACAAGGTTCCTGGGGTCATTAGGGTTACGATTTGGAGTCTCCTTTAGAAAAGGAAATGTGTACTATTTCACATTCTAATTTAGTGGTTAGTAAATTACAGGTTTTACCTTTGCAGTATTGGCAGAGGTTAGTCCCTCCTCGGTGAAATCTCCAATTTGCCTTCCAAGAAATCTTATTTCTGGGTTTTCCCCCCACCTCGCTATGCTCTCTGTTCAGTCTCCTCCCCTTTCCCCTTCTCTCCTCTCTTTTTCTGCTACTATTTGAGTAACCCTCAGTTCTGGATCCTCTTCTCTTCTCCATCTACACTCAACCTCCTGAAAATCTTATCTAGTCTCTTGCAACACCATATATAAGCTGACAACTCCGATGTCCAGCCTAAACCTGTCTTCCAAACACCAGAATCATAGACACAGCCTCCCCACCCCCGCCTTTTTCAACATCCTAGTCTAATCAATATCTCAAACTCAAAATATCCACCACCAAACTCTGGGTCTTTCCCACAAATCCTTCTGCGTCCACAGCCTTTCCCATTTCAGCTGAGGGAGCTCGATCTTTGTAGCTGTTCAGCACAAAAACCTCAAAGGCACCCTTAATTTCTTTCTCATTCAAGCACCCCACATCCAATGCACCCAGAAATCCTATGGGCTCCACCATCTTCTCAACCCAGAACCTGATGGAATAAAGAGAGGTAGCTCTATAAAGAAACTAAAACAAACAAACAAACAACAACAACAACAACAACAAACAAAACTTTACACAATGTATTTGGTTGTTGGGTTAACTCTGTTGCCAGTTAATCAAATAATTTTCCTTTTGCTCCCTGGTTTCAGTTGTGATGAACACCAGATTTGCCAGTTTGAGTATTTAACCATCATTTGACTGTTTTGATAAAGGAAAGGAAATGAATGGTGAGACTGTGGAACCTTCAGTCGTTAGCAGCTGGAGGAAGAAGTGAGCTGCTGGTGGACTGCAAGGAGGCTGGACTTGGCTTTCTGACCTCTGTGGCCTTGGTGGTGGGTTGGGAATGAGAGAACTATAAGCCAAGGCATGGGGTCAGATCTCTGTTCCTTTTCATTTTCTGAAATGTCATCTCCTAATTGCTATTGGCCAAGAACCAAGAATATTCCCTTAATGGCAGATGATCATTTACTAGGAGAAACAACAGAATAGATGTGTCCTTTGGAATATTCCAAAATCTAATATTGTGTGTGTGTGAAGCTTTTAAAACAACCTTCTAATTATTCTATCGATTGACTTTTACAAAATAACTTATGAAGCTCTTTTGCCTACATGATTTCATTTGATTTTCAGAATAATCAAAATAAAAGCATAGCACTTATTACAATTTCCATCACATACCTGATTCCCTTTGCTTTGCATTTTCATTTTTTTCCCATAGCATGTATCACTTTTAACATAACACTTAAAGTACTTATTTATTACATGGTTTTGCATAGTTCCCTTTGTTCTACTAGAACAACCATAGAAATCTTTACTTACTTCATTCATTAATCTCAAATAGTAGAATAGTTTCTAGCATATAGTAGGCACTCAAGAAGTATTTGTTTAATAAATTAATATATTTATCAAGTACATACCAATGTCTATGTCATCATTACCAGCCCAAGACTGTGATTGTTCTAGATCTCTATTCTTTCTTCCTTCTGAATGCTATTCTTTACCAGTACACAACTGGTCCTATCATAATATCTGGACTTCATTTAAAAAGGTCAAACATTCCTGAAGACCTGAGAAAATCAAGTATTAGTCAGACAATGAAAGCTTTCAATGCATCATTTCTCTATTTCCTTTGGGCTATTGGGAAGCTCAGAGCCCAATCCAATCACCAGTTATTCCCTGGTGTCTTTCATTCTATGTGGGAGTGTGCTTTTATAATAAACACCATTACTTTATTTTAAAATAGCCATGAATATTAATAAGATAAATTAAGTGTAGATTAAACACAAAGGAAAATATTTCCAAAGCAGCCCTTTTCCACCAAACTGTGGTATCCAAATCATCTTAAAACACCTGTTAAAATGACGGAATATGTATCAGAGTAACCATCTTTCTCTATTTTATCACACCTTACCCACTTCTATTCATGGTCCTATTTGTGGGACCTCCCTTGAAGGTATTGGAGTTTTAAGCTTCTTGCCTAGATGTTATATATCACTTGAGAATTGATTGTGTGGGCTGGAAGAAGTGTGGTGACTACATCTTTTTAAGTTAAAATGGACATGAATGGAACAGAGAGCTAACACTATAATAATAAAAAAAATCTAACCCACTCTTCTCCCTGCTCCACATGTATACTCACTACCAGAATGTATATATCTGATGTGCATCACTTTCTCTTTGTTGCCCAAATCAGGCCCTTAACCTTCAAATGGTGAGCTAAGTGTAGGGCATTCATTCTGTTACACTCCAGGCTTGCTGAAAAGCCAAAATGTGGCAATGGCTGACCCCCAGCCTGCTTTCTCCCAGCCTTTGTTATGAAAATGAGTTTCCATTTTATTTTTGGTGTATTAGTTGAATCCCGAGTATTTTAATAGTTGTGAAGCTTCACTGAATTCAAGAAGAGCTTAAGATCCGAGATGCTAAATTGGCTTGGCAAGAATATCTAGTAGAAAATGAGGATCTCATACTTAGCTCTCCCTTTCCTCACTAATAATGAGGAGCTGATCTTTGCTATTCATGAGACTCTTGCATGAGGAGCTCTGCAGTGGTCCAGAGTAATTCAACCTTAATTAATGTGCCATCTTTTCAACCTGTCCCATTTAATTATAAGAGCTGGTGAATATGGACCTATGGAGTGTCTGATGCTTGGAATAACAGAAGGAAAATTTTAACTCTTGGCACCTTTTTAGGATGGAAATTATTTTTTTCCTTGGCAAATCATAAGGATGCAAAGAGTTGTTTATAAGTGTTATGAGTCCCATGGAATACCTACCACTCTGATCTCTGGCTGCTTAGAGACTCTTTATCAACCCCCACCCCGGTTTTATATTTTTATTTCTTTTTCATGGGGCCCTATGTGAATCACTTTGGAACCTTATATGCTAATCTTTCCCATTGTAGAGGATTTTTTTAAACTATAGCAAAATATACATAATATACTTTTCCATTTTAACCATGTTTAAAAGTGTACAGTTCAGTGGCATTAAGTCCATTCGCATTGTTGTGCAACCATCACCACTCTCCATCTCTAAAAGGTTTTCATCGTCCCACAATGAAACCCTTCATCTGGTAAACACTGGATCCCCAATCCTCCTTCCCTCTGTCCCTGGTAACCACTATTCTATATTCTATTCTGATGAATGTGACTATTCTAGGTATCTCATAAAAGTAGAATCATATACTGTTTATCCTTTATGGCTGGCTTATCTCATGTAGCATAGTGTCTTCAAGGTTCACCCACATTGTAACATGTGTTAGAGTTTCATTCATTTTCCATTATGTGTGTATTTCATTCATTTATCTATTCATATATCAATAGATTAATGGGTTATTTCTTCTCTTTGGTTATTCTAAGAAATGTTACTATGAATTTGTTGTATAACTATCTCTTTAAGTTCTTGCTTTCAATAATTTTGGGTATATACCTAGCACTCGAATTGCTGGATCATATGGTAAACCTATGTTTAATTTTTTGAGGACCTGCTATACTGTCTTCCCCAATGATTGCACCATTTAACATTCCCACCAATCATGCACAACTGTTCCAATTTCTTTCTTCACATACTCAATACTTTCTTTTAAATAATAGCCTTCCTGGGTATAGCATGCTATTTCACTGTGGGGTTTGTTTGTTTGTTGTTGTTTGCATTTACAGAGCAGTTGGCGATGTTAAACATCTAGACATGTATTTATCAGACAATGTATGTCTTCTTGAAGTAATGTCTATAGAAGTTTTTCCCCCATTTAAAAAATTAGAGTCTGTTGTGATTTTAGCTCTAGAAAATTCCTTCTACATTCTGTAAATGAACATCTTATCAGCTAGATGATTTGCAAATATTTTCTCCCATTCAATTGGTTGCCTTTCACAGTTGATAGTGTCCTCTGAAGCATATAAATTTCTAATTTTAATGAAGACCAGTTCATCTAATTTTTTTCTTTTGTTGCCTGAGCTTTAGTGTCATACCTGAGAAATCATTGTCAAATTCAATGTCATGAAATATTTCCTCTCTATTTTCTTTTGAGAATTTTATAGTTTTCATCCTTATGTTTATTCCTTTATTCCATTTTTTTGTGTATGATATAAGGAAGGGCCCAACTTTATTTATTCCTTTGCATGTAGATATCCAGTTTTCCCCATATCACTTATTGATTTTTTAAAATATTTTGCTTACATATACTTAAGGGGTCAGAAAAGAGATAAAACTTATTAAAGAGATAGCAAAAATACACTTTGATAATGGAATTTACTGGCTTGCTTTGCTATACCTTATCCCAGTTGTCTTTCGTTCTTTTTTCTTTTTTTGTTGTTTAAAGTATTATAAATAGTAGTACACATGTCTCCTTCATTCTTTCCTCTATTAAATGATCTTGGCATCCTTGCTAAAATCACTTGGTTATATTTGCAAGGGCCATTTTAGAGTTTTGATATACTTTTGGTAGCATACTACCTTGGAAAAATGCATGGGCTTTGTGTTCAGGCAAAGCTAAGTTTAAATCCTTACTTTGCTACTTCTGTGCTTGAGTGAGTTATTTAACCTCTCTGAGATTATTTTTATCATTTGTAAAATGGTTATGGTAATGTCCACCTCTTAGTAAGGATTAAAAAAGAAAAACCTCAGTCAAAATGCCAGAAGGGGGCAGGCCAGAAGGGGTAAATGGGGCGGAAAAGGTTACATCTGTATTACTTTCAATCATAAAGATAAATTTTTTAAATGCCAACTCTAAGGATATTTGCCATGTTGGCATAGCTAAGTTGAATTGGAATGTTTTCATACAGCTGAAAAGACACTCAAATGACTTGCTCTTATGTTTCATTAACTAGCATCATACATAGTAGAGAGTTGAATTTCACCCCTCAGGTTTACCTGTCCTTTGTCCAACTTAAATCTGTCCATGGCCACCTGGCAAGGATTAAAACTCAGGGTGCTTTTGGTTCATATTACATGAATAAAAAATGTGGGATTTTTTCTATTTCGATGTGTTACATGAAATAAGATGTTTGCATTGTTTGAATTAAAAACAGCAAATGAAAAGCAATACCATGAGCTAACGATGATGCAGAGCAACTGGCACTCATATATTGCTGAAGGAAACCAAAATGACACAGCCATACAGAAATCAGGGTGGCGTTTTCTTTCTTTAATCCTCACCTGAGGATATTTTTCCATTGATTTTTAGGGAGAGTAGAAGAGATAGGGAAAGACAGAGAAAGATCGATGTGAAAGAAGCACATTGATTGGATGCCTCCTGCATGAGCCCCGATAAAGGCCCGGGCTAGGGAGGAGCCTGCAACTAAGGTACATGTCATTGACCGGAATCGAGCCCAGGACACTTTGATTCACAGGCCAACACTCTATCCACTAAGCCAAACTGACTAGGTTAGGTGGTGTTTTCTTATAAAATTAAACACGTTTACTATATGACCCAGTAGCTTCACTCCTATAAAAACAAGTTTATATTCACACACAAACCTGTAACCAAATGTTAACAGCAGATTTATTCACAATCCTCCCAAACTTACAAAGAACCTAAATGTCCTTCAATTGTTAAAATAATAAATAAACTATGCTATATCCACACAGTGAAATACTACTCAGCAATAGAAAGGAATGAACTACTGATACATACAATGACATGAATAAATTTCAAATGCATTATGCTGAAAGAAGCCAGACACAGAAGGCTGTAAAATTATGATTCCACTTATAATCACATTCTTAAAAAGGCAAATTTTTAAGGATGGAGTACAGATCATTGTTTTCCAGAAGCTAGAGTTGGGGAAGGGTTGACTGCAAGGGACATGGGAAAATTGGGGTTACTTGAATTTAGTGGTGTTTAAATGACTGTGGACATTTGTCATATAAATTGGATGCATGTGAATGATGCCTCAATTTTTTAAAAAAGGATAAAAATATTTTTACTCACTGTCAAAATATAAGTGCCGAAACTATGGAACTCATATGTTCAACCTTGAATATCCTATGTATATTGTTCCCACTGAAGCAATGCCTTTTTGTATCAAATGTAAGATCATCTGTTGAACTCTTTGCTCCATGCCCTGTTAAACCCATGAGATTTTTGGAAAGACTCCATGCTTAAGTGTTGCTATTCATAGAGAAGAATCCATCAGGAGTCCCCCAAATTTACAGGACACCAGGACCCAGTTTTTATGAGACATAGTTTATTAAACAGTAGTTTATTAAACAGTTGCCGATCTTTTATGTCTTTGAATTGCTAAGTATGACTGGTGATTCCAACAGCTACAATTTGTCAACAACTGTTTCCAGTGTCTTTATTTTCATTCTAAGTGTTACACATTTCATTATGAATGGCGACTAAATATATCTATAACTTTGATAACTCAATTCACTTTGTTAGTAATGGCTTCCCAAGCAGTTACAACATAACAATAACAATCCTGAGGATAAATATTTCATAAGGAATCCATTGTTATTTATTTAACATGTAGAGCGTGTTCCAAAAGGATTACAGAGTATTTATTAAACATTTATAGATAATTTTATGCTACTACCAGCATGTGATATAAATACATTATTAATTCTTTTGAATTGTTGATGGATTGAGCTCAAAATGGAGCTATACCAACTGGGGTCCTTGCCAACACAGTAAAAGAAAAAGAAAGCAGTCTTTTCAAAGGCACAATACTGTTCCCTCAGAAGGTTATTTGTTAATTATGGTTCTGGGTTACAGAAATTGCTGACCCATCCAGAACAAATGCATGTTGATGTGAACAGATGAAAGAAATCTTGGTCCTTGGTCGCTGCTGCTTTGGAAACTGCCTACAAGTGCACACACAGTAAGTCCATCAGCTTAAATTGCCATGAGGTGTTCTAGCAGTCCGGGGAGCAGACTTCCTCAGGGCACAGGTTATAAACCAGGACTGTTTTGCAGACTTTCTCTTTGACCTTAATTGCACTAAAGCTGCAGCTGCTGGATCCCTGCTTTGTTTCCTATACTAAGTAGCACTCTTTTAAATGCCAAAGTCAAAGTCTCCTGCCCAGAAGTTGCCTTTTTCCTAAAGTGAGGATGTTCTTTCTTCTTCCCCCAGCTATAATGAGATATAACTGACATATTTGCATAAGTATAAGGGGAACAATGTGGAGTTATATCTGCCCTCCACTCCAGGCCTGCAGTGGAGGGCAGATATAACTGACATATAACATTGCATAAGTATAAGGGGAACAATGTGATATACATATATATATAAACTAGAGGCTCAGTGCATGAATTCATGCACATTGAAAGAAAATTATTTAGAAGAAATATTTTAATATCACTATCCACCCTTTATCTATGAGAGAAATATCAATCAAGTTCACAATCGACAATGACAGATCAAAACACACACAAGCGATTGGTGCCAGCAAGAGCTTAATATGTATTGTGCATGTATAAGTCAACTTTGTCTTTTATATATAGAGAATAACCTTGTTTAATTAGACCTGCTTTCTGATGTAGCTAAACTTTTTCCAGCCCAGTGAAGCACCTCAACTTCTCTTTCACATAATTGTCAGCAACACAGCAGTAAATATCAACACAAAGCAGATTATTATTGTAGATTACAATGGAAGAACAAAGGGCAAAATATAAAACTAGAGCAGTGTTTGACAATATTCAGTGTAGTGAGAAAACCTGAAGTCATTTTCAAGGTCCACCATTTTTACTTCTTTTCAATTGGGTCAATTTCTAAGCTTTCTAAATTTCCATTTTCTGGCTAATGAAAAGAAAATAGAATTCCACCAAGTCTCCTATTTACCTACTCCAGGACTTCTATGTGGATTAAATGAGATCAGGCACAAGAAACGTTTTACAGACATTTGGTTAAAGTGGGAAATGTTTGCACCTGGCTATAAAGCAAGTTGCGTTCCTAGGCTGGAGAAACTGAGACTAGTTGTTGCTACGGAGAGAAAGCCAGGTGTTGCTACAAGACATTTCAGGGCTCAACGAGGCTGTTGGCCGAATTTGTGCCATGGGGTCTCAGTAGCATCAGCTGTGATTTGATGGGGTATTGCTCAGGGTGGGGGTAGGGCCTGTGTCCCACTTGGGGAAAGCTGAGTGGTGCTTTGTGGGTGCCAAGTCCACAGTGCCCTTTCTCTATAAATGGCCAGTGTGCATTGTGGTGGCTCCTGTGCTAAGTGTCTGCCCCCTGGTGGTCATTGTGCATCATAGCAACCAGTTGGAGAGTTGAACAATCAGATGGTACTTAGGCATATCCTGTCTAATAAAAGAGTAATATGTAAATTGACCATACCTTCACTACACCCACACGCCACATCCACCAGCCAATCAGGAGCAAGTATGCAAATTACCCCAACCAAGATGACTGTGGCCATAGAGTGAACAAGAGGCTTGGGTTTTTCTGGCAATGGAGGAAGACAAGTTTCTGCACACCTGAGATGGCCTAGGCCTCAGCCCAAGGCTAAAAAGTTTCAATTATAGAAGGTAAATAGATATCAACAAAAATGGCTATTGCCACAGAGTGAAAAGGAGGCTTGGGTTGCTCTGGCAATGGAGGAAGACAAGCTTCCTGGCTGACCCACGCCTCTGCTCAAGGCTACAAGGTTTCAATTATAAAAGATGAATAAATCCCAGATACCAGGGCCTCTGCTTGGGTCAACGGGGTGCGTGGCCGCCCTGAAAACCACCACAGGCCCCTCACCCAGGCTGCCCCATGCCCCAAGGGAACACCCATCCTGATCCAAGACACCCTCAGGGCAACCCAGCTGGCCCCCGACCATGCACGAGGACTCTATCCTATCTAATAAAAGAATAACATACAAATTGACTACTCCAACACACAAGATGACTGCCTCCATGTGGACACAAGATAGCCTCCACAAGATGGCGAGCAGCAGAGGATGGTTGTGGGCAATCAAACCATCAGGGAAGGGCAGTTGGGAGGAACCAGACCTGCAAAGGAGGGCATTTGGGCTAAATCAAGCCTACAGGAAAGGGCAGTTAGGGGTGACCAAGCTGGCAGAGGAGGGAAGTTGGAGACAACTGGACCTGAAGGGAAGGGAAGTTTGGGGGGGACCCAGGACTGCAGGGGATAGCAGTTGGGGGGGCAGGCCTGCAGTGGAGGGCAGTTAGGGGTGATCAGGCCTGCAGGAGAAGGCAGTTAGGGGCAATAAGGCTGGCAGGAGAGTGGTTAGAGGGTGATCAGGAGGGTAGGAAGAAGCAGTTAGGGACAGTCAGGAAGGCAGGCAGGTGAGCAGTTGAGAGCCAGTAGTCCTAGATTGTAAGAGGGATGTTTGACTGCCTGTTTAGGCCTGATACTGCTGGGATTGAGACTAAACAGGCAGTCAGACATCCCTCGATGGGTCCCAGATTAGAGGGGCTGCAGGCTGGGCTGAGGGACACCCCCCATGCATGAATTTTGTATACCAGGCCTCTAGGATATATATAGAGAGAGAGAGATGGATAATATTCCTGTGTGTGTGAATGTGTGTGTGTGTGTGTGTGTTTATGTGTGTGTGTGTGTGTGTGTGTGTGTGTGTGTGTGTGTGTGTCACGTGTTCTTTATCCATCCACAGTCTATTGAGAGACACTTAGGTTGTATCTACGTCTTGGCTATTGTGAATGTTTCTGTAATGGGATGCAGATATCTCTTTAATATAGCAATTTTATTTCTTTCTCATATAGGCAGTCCTCGGGTTACATTGGATTTGATGTACATCGTTTTGTGGTTATGGTGCCATCTCCCATCCTGTATAATATAAGGCTCATATGCAAATAGACCGAACAGCACAACAACTGAACAACTGGTTACTATGATATGCTCTGACCACCAGGGGACATATGCAGAACATGGTGGGCATTGGCCACGGTGGGATGGTGGAGCAGGTGAGTGGGGGCGCCAGTTACTGTCATCAGTGTAATCCTCTGGTGGTTACTTAAAATTCTTTACTCCCATGTGCCACTCACACCTGCTGCCAGGGTTGGCCCTGCTCTCACCTGCAGCTGGCACTGGTCCCAATCACTCTGCACCATCAGCATGTGGGAGTGGCAGCAGCAGGAGCAGCAGCAGCAGGGGCAGTAGCAACAGGAGTGGGGCTGCTGGCAGATAGGGGACCAGGGGCTGCAATGGGAGGGACTGTGCTGGGGCGAACTGGATGGGCGGAGATCTACCTCTATGCCCACCACAGCCTCATGGCCCACATTCCTTTCAAAGTGCACAAATTCATGTACTGGGCCCCCTAGTTTATTTCTATTAAAAAATGTTCTGTCATTTTGATATATGTACATATGTGCTTTATGTTTTTTATTATTTATTTACCACAAGTAAAGGTCAGGAATTGTTATCTTTCTTTTAATTTTTTTTTTACTATTTCACTTCATTACTGTGTATGTGCTGTATGTGGGTAATGTAGGTGCTTATGCAGGTGGGTTCTGACTTAAGGTGAAAATTGTGTTATGTCGCACCATAGGAACAGATCTCCAATGTAACCTGAGGATCTACTGTATATCCCCAAAGGTGGAATTGCTAGATCATATGGTAATTCTAATTTTAATTTTTGTTAGAATCTCTACATTATTTTCCATAGTGGCTATACTAAATTACATTCTCACCAAAAATACACCAGAATTCCCTTTTCTCCACAACCTCACCAGTACTGGTTCTGTCTTATCCTATTTAATAAAAGAGTAATATGCAAATTGACTGTACCTCTGATCAAGCCATGTCCACAAGCCACACCAACCAGCCAATCAGGAGCAAGAAACCCCAACTAAGATGGCTGTGGCCACTGAGAGCAGGAGGGAGGCTTGGGTTCCTTGGCAATGGAGGAGGCTAAGCTTTCCCCCTGCCCTTGCTGGCCTAGGCCTCCACTCAATGCTACAAAGTTTTAATTATAGAAGATATATCCCAACAGAAATGGCGGCAACCATGGAGCTGAGAGACCAGAGGCTAGGGTTGCCCAGGAGATGGAGGAAGCCAAGCTTCTGCAGCCTTAGCACCTAGGCCTCCACTCTAGGCTACAAAGTTTCAATTATAGAATTTAAATAATAGCTAAACAGAAATGGCTGTCTCCATGGAGCAAGCAGAAGGCTTGGCTCTGCTTCAGGCTACAAAGTTTCAATTGTATTACATAAATTAATTCCACATCCCAGGGCCTCTACTTGGGTTGCTGGAGGGCGTGGCCAGCCAGCAAACTACCACAGGGTCCTTGCCCAGGCCGTCCCACACCCCAAGGGAACCCCCACCCTGATCCAGGACACACTTCAGGGCAAACCAGCTGTCCCCCCACCCATGTACCAGGCCTCTATCCTATCTAATAAAAGAATAATTTGCAGATTGACCATCACTCCAACACACAAGAGGGCTGCCCCCATGTGGTCAAAGATCCTCCCCCTATGTGGACACAAGATGGCCACCACAAGACGGCCAACCAGGGAGGGCCTTTGGAAGGTTCCAGGCCTGCAAGGGAGGGCAGTTGGGGGCAATCAACCATGAAGGGGAGGGAACTTAGGAGTGACCAGGCCAGAAGAGGAGGGAAGTTGGGGGCAAACAGGCTGGCAGGGCAGCAATTAGACATCAATTAGGCTGGCAGGGTAGTGGTTAGGGGGTGATCAGGCTGGCAAGCAGAAACAGTTAAGGCCAATCAGGAAGGCAGGCAGGTGAGCAGTTTGTAGCTAGCAGTCCTGGATTTTGCGAAGGATGTCCTACTGCCCATTTAGGCTTGATCCTACTGGGATTGGGCCTAAACGTGCAGTCAGACATCCCTTGAGGGGTCCCACATTGAAGAGGGTGCAGGCTGGGCTGAGGGACATCTCTCTCCTCCCATGCACAAATTTTGTGCACCAGGCCTCTAGTCTATTTTAGCGTGAAGTCATAGTTTGATTTGTATTTCCCTGATGATTAGTGATGTTGAGCATCTTTTTATATACCCATTGGCCATCTATGTCTTCTTTGGGAATATTCTTTCAAATTGATCCCACATTTATACTTTCTCTATGGAAAAAATTGTGCCTAAGTTTGGTGCTCTATGTAACTGGAAGTAAAACTGTTCTTTTTCTGATGACTTTTTATTGCTGTTGTGTTGGGAGGTTCTTCCTTCTCTAATTGCTTGCACTGCCTCTTTACCTACCTCCTCCCTTTTGGGGCAGTTACTAAACTGGGGAGATTTATGTCTATAAAAAGAAAAAAGATTCTTGATATGTTCCCAAGGTATTGGGCTAGCACAGAATGCCATGTTTTATCCAACGCAAATGAACAGAGAGAAAAGAGGTGCCATTCTTCACTAACTGGATATACAATGCCATAAGTTTTGCTCTGCAATGTGCAAGTGAGCTGGCTGGACCTGACCTGTCGGTTTGTTCTCGTTCATTTCTGACACTGGTTGATACGGATATTATCTAAGCAATTTTGAAAAATAAAAACCAATATACCCAGCAAAGGCTTAAATGGACAGGCAAACTTCGATAATGTTCACAGTCAGATAGCTGACAGTGGTCATATGCCTGCCAGATGGGAATCCTACCATTTGTGCTCAAGATTACTTTGCCATTTTAAAGAATTTAAATGCTAGGAGGAAAGAGGAATGGCAATGTTATTTTTTTAGAGCAGTACATAAAGATCAAATCAAATATAGAGAGTATTTAACTGCTCAAAATAGAATTTTCTAGGTGCAGCAACCCCCAAACCAAAATGCCCCCAGTTTCAAATACACCAACTGGACATAATAATCAGGCCCATGTCCAGATCCACCAGGCTGTAGTGCTAACATCAGAGTGCAGAAACTTGATTAATGGTGTTTCATTGAACCAGAACTTGGTGAACACCTACTATGTACTAGATGTTGAAAATGTAAGACAACTAAGAAAGCTCTTTGCTCCAAGGAATTGATAGCTTATAGACTTACTTAGTTTCTGATATTTTATGGTAGATTTCAGCATTTCCCAACAAAGATTTCAAACTTGAACAGCAATGTTGTATACTGGGAAGCCCAGACTAAGAAGAGAGATTTCTCCCTAAGCAGCCATCATTGATCCCTCCAAAGCTAATATATAAATGCCATAAAATATATATGGCATTTTATTTCAGGCCCTTGGTCACAGTACCTGGAATTAATTAAGATTTGGTCCAGGAGCCACTTAATTGCTTATACTTTGAAAGTTGGAATTCAAGGGAGACCTGGAAATGACAAGACAAGTCATGCATAATGCATCCCCCATGCCCCTCACTGAGTGACCATTACACTGATGGGTGTTATTTCATTTAAAAAAAAAAAATCAGCACACGGTGCCAAGAACCTGGCATTTTCAAATACTCATTAGTGCTATCCTCTTGGGCCTAAGATAGCAGTTATTAAGGGATAAAGTCTCAAGAGACAGAATGAAGCACAGTGGCTAACAATGACAGAAGTTCAGGTGCATCAACCCTCATCACTTACGGAGGCATCGCATGGCTAAATTAGCTTTCAAAGTCTTAAACCGAACATGCAAGGCCCACAAATGTCATGTGGCCTATTCTCCGGAGGTTAAATTTAGGTTTTCCCTGGCTCGGGCTGCCAATTTGAAAGAAAGGAAGATGTCAGCGGGTGTGGAGTTGATGTCGTGGGTAGGAGGCTGCCAATGTAGAATCCACTGATGCTGACATTAAACTGTCTCTGGAAATCCGAGCCATGGAGCAGCGTCAGCGGTCCCCCGACTTGCCCAGATTGCTCGTTAGCCCTCCTGTTTGCTCCAGTGCAACATCAATTTGCTGCAGTTGACTTGCCTGGCCAGGGGGGTCCAGCCACCCATTTGCCTTGATGATAATGGAGGGCATTTAGATGCAGTCGGCAATTTGCTGGGTTGGCATTAAAAGAGCAAGGTAAGAAGAAATGCTACTCATTGGACCACAGGCATGGCAATAGAGGAAATATGCACAATGAACCCTGGGCTTAAGGACATTTGAAAGGAAGGCCACAGATTGAGAAGACGCTTACTTTTCAACACTGCCTTCCTGTGAAGTGATCTCTCATGCAAACCGACTTCTCATAGGGATCTCACTTTAAGTGACTGATGGGGAAAACCCCATCCCCCTATCTAAGAGATGAGGGTCTCAGAGGTCGACCCTGAATAGAGGTGTTATTTTCTTGAATATGTTATGGCTGCATTTAACAAAAAAGCCAAGAAGACGGGGGCTTAAGTATACTAGAAATTTTTTCTCCCTCATATGAAAAATAAAATTTAGCTCATAGAAGCAGAGAGTAGAATGGTGGTTGCCAGGTCCTGAAGGGAAGAGGAGGAATGGGAGATATTGGTCCAAAGTTCCAAAGTTTCAGTTATATAAAATGAATTTCTAGAAATCTAATGGACAGCAATATGACTATAGTTAACAGTACAATACTGTGTAGTTAGAAAATTTTCTAAGAGGATGGATCTTATGTATTGTCACCACACAAAAAAGAAAAAGGAAGGAAGGAGAAAGGAAGGAAAGAAGGAAGGAAGGAAGGAAGGAAGGAAGGAAGGAAGGAAAGAAGGAATGGAGGGAGGGAGGGAGGGAGGGAGGGAGGGAGGGAGGGAGGGAAAAAGAAAATAGTAACATGGTGAGGTGATGGATATTTTAATTATCTTGGGGATTATTTCACTACTAGAGGCCCGGTGCATGAAATTTGTGCACTGAAGGGGGAGGGGGGTGGGTATCCTCAGCCAGGCCTGCACCCTTTCAAATCTGGAACTTCTCAGGGGATATCCAACTGCCAGTTCAGGCCTGATCCCATATGGATCAGGCCTAAACTGGCAGTCAGATATCCCTCTTGAAATCTGGAACAACTGCCTCCTGCCTGCCTGATCGCCCCCTAACCCTTCCCCTGCTGTCCTAATCATCCCTAACTGCCTCAGCCTCAGTCCCTACCACCATGGCTTTGTCTGGAAGGAAGGCAGACATCTGGAAGATGGATAGTTGACCCAGTCTAATTAGCATATTACCCTTTTATTAGTATAGATAGATTATATAGGATAGGATTGCTTAAATGAGGGGGGAGGGGCAAATCTTTTTTCAGCAAGAAGAGATGCTCCTGGCAAACAAAAACACATAATCCCTATATCTGGATTGATAGCCAGCCATATGCACTATACTGCCAAACCAGTCATTAAAAAATTGAATCACTTTCTTACACCTTACACCAAACATCTGTTGCCCTTAAAACTCCTCCTCAGCCACAGTCTTAGGGTCTGCCTTTGCAGTTCACCCATATTTTGTTCTGGTTGGTTGCTTTCTAGGCCAGTCAGCATCTCCAGGCCTACCTCCATGCCTGATCATAGAGGCGGGGGTTAACAGTAGCTGCCCCAGGCTGCTGGTGAGTGGGCTGAACTGCTAACCTCTGGGAGAGAGAGCGAGGCTTGGCTGCTACTGATCAGCCCTGCCTCTCTCTCCAAGAGGTCAGCAGTACAGCCAACTCACCTGCTGTGCATGCAGCCTGTCATTTGGTAGAGCCTTCAGTCATTTTGGATGTTACGACCCTGGTGTTCTCTCTCTCTCTCTCTCTCTCTCTCTCTCTCTCTCTCTCTCTCTCCCCCCATATATATATATATATATATATATGTGTGTGTATATATATGTATATGGTCTATAAATACATAATTTTGTCAATTATATCTCAGTAAACCTTATATCTCCAATAAAGTTTAAAGGTGGGCCGTTCAGAGCTGATAGGATGGTCTAGGAGTTCAGGCTTTCCTTCTCAAGGTCACCTCATGGTCCAAGATGGCTGCTGGAGCTCCAGCCATCATTTTCCCATTCTAGACAGCAGGAAGTGATGTCAGTTCTTTCTAAAAATTTCTTTCTCATAATCCTATACATTTCCACTTAAATATAAGTGAAGAGAACTTAGTCAAATAGCCATACCTTGCCACAAGGAAGGCTGGGATATGTACTGTGGTAGCTGAGCTCTTTGCCACACCAAATGTAATAAGAATTTTGTTACTAAGTAAAAAGGGGAGAGTAGTCACTAATAGGCAATAGCAGTCTCTGCAATTATTGTAAAATAACACCTATTGTCTAGAATCAAGATAGCCAGACCTTCAAGTGCCTTTTCTTTTCTTTTTTAAAAAATATATTTTTATTTATTTCAGAGAGGCAGGAAGAGGGGGAGGGAAATAGAAACATATGTGATGAGAGAGAATCATCAATTGGCTGCCTCCTGCATACCCTTGCTGGAGATTGAGCCCACAACCCAGGCCATGTGCACTGACTGGGAATCCTGTATCATAGGTTGACACTCAACCACTGAGGCATCCTGGCAGGGCTCAAGTGCCTTTTCAACAGAGCATACCAGTACAGCCTAGTGGTAGGCATCATAGAATAGGAGTCAGATCATCGCTGATACTTACTGGCCAGATGACCTTGTGAAATACATTTCAGTGCTCTGCATCTTGACTTCTTCATCATCCAAATAATGCTCTCAGCCTGGTTGTCTACTCAAGGACGTATCTGCTCAGATTGTAAGTGTGAAAGCAGTGTGTCAAAGAAGGAAGCATCAAATAGATGTCAGACTCAATTAACATTATTATGATCAATGCACACATTTATTGTCTTTAAGAAAATTCATTGAGCCCTAGCTGGTTTGGCTCAGTGGATAGAGTATTGACCTGCAGACCAAAGGGTCCTGGGTTTGGTTCCAGTCAAGAGCACATACTTTGGTGGCAGGCTCCTCCCTGGCCCAGGCTATGGTTGGGGCTCATGCAGGTAGCAACCAATCAATGTGTTTCTCTCACATCTATGTTTCTCTCTGTCTTTCCCTCTCGTTTCCACTTTCTCTAAAAATCAATGGAAAAATATCCTAGGGTGAGGATTTAAAAAGAAACGGAAAGGGAAGGAGAGGAAAGGAGAGGAAAGGAGAGGAAAGGAGAGGAAAAGAGAGGAGAGGAGAGGAGAGGAGAGGAGAGGAGAGGAGAGGAGAGGAGAGGAGAGGAGAGGAGAGGAAAGGAAAGGAAAGGAAAGGAAAGGAAAGGAAAGGAAAGGAAAGGAAAGGAAAGGAAAGGAAAGGAAAGGAAAGGAAACAAGGAAAGGAAACAAGGAAAGGAAAAAAGGAAAGGAAAAAAAGGAAAGGAAAGGAAAGGAAACGCATTAAAAATCCATCATTCATCATAGAATTATTTATGTTCTATGCTATAATGCTAGCACCTTCTGTGTATATAACACTTTACAAAACATACATCACTTTACACGGATTTCATTTTATGCCCACAAACTCTCCTATGAATAACAGCAGGGAGGAATTGTCATTTACCCAATTTACTGGTGATCAGATCCAAGTTCAGATAGTGAAATGGTTTGGCCAAGCTCACTCAAAGTTGCCTGTGAGCAATAGTCACTTCAAGCCTGACAATTCATCTGATGCTAGCTCTTTAAAAATGATGAATGATCCAATTTAAGGGTGGGCTGTTGGTATGGCCTTGTAGAGCTGGCACCAGTACCCAGAGGTACACAGACATCTGCCTCTCACGTGCCCAAACTGGAAAGCTTGTTGTGTCCTCCCCCCCACGCCCTCCCTCTTCTCCCCTCCACTCTCTGACTCAGCAAAAGTTACCATCTTCCCTCAGTCAAACCAAGGACCCAGAAGCCACCCTGTTCTTCACATTCACTCCTCACAATGTTGTTAGTTTCTTTCTTTCTTTCTTTCTTTTTTTTAAGTATCTTTATAGTTGAAAATATTGCAGATGTCCTTTTTTTTCCCTCACTGGCCCTTCCTCCTCACTCTAGCCCCCTCCCTAGGCCTGCACAGCACTATTGTCTCTATCCATGGGTTATGCACAAATGCATACAAGTTCTTTGTTTAATCTCTTCCTTCTCTCTCCTCAGATTCCCTCTGAGATTCACTGGTCTGTTGCATGATTCCATGTCTCTGGATCTATTTTGTTTGTCAGTTTATTATGTTCATTAGATTTTGCCTATGAATAAGATCATGTGATATTTATCTTTCTCTGACTGGCTTATTTTACTTAGCATGATACTCTCCAGGTCCCTCTATGCTGTCTCAAAGGACAAGAGATTCTTCTTTTTTACTGCTGCATGGCATTCCATGTACCACTGCTTTTTTATTCACTTGTCTATGATAGGCACTTAAGTTGTTTACATATCTGAGTTATTATAAATTGTGCTGCTATGAATATAGGGTTGCATATATTCTTTCTGATTGTTGTTTCAGGCTTCTTATGATATACTAGAGGCCCGGTGCATGAAATTTGTGCATGGGGGGTTATCCCTCAGCCCAGCCTGCACCCTCTCCAATGTGGGACCCCTTGAGGGATGTCTAACTGTCCTCTCACAATCTAGGACTGCTGGCTTACAACTGCTTGCCTGCCTGCCTTCCTGAGTGGTCCTAACTCCTTCTGCCTGCCAGCCTGATCACCCCTTAACCACTTCTCTGCCAGCCTGATTGATACCTAACTGCTCCCCTGCCACCCTTTTTGTCCCTAACTAGCCTCCCCTACAGGCCTGGTCACCCCTAACTGCCCTCCCCTGCAGGCCTGGTTCCTTTCAACTGCTCTCCTCTATAGGCCTGAGTCCCCCGCAACTGTCCTTCACTGCAGGACCAGTCACCCACAACTGTCCTCCCTTTCAGGCCTGGTCCCTCCCAACTGCCCTCCCCGCTGCCCATCTTATGTCCATATGGGGGAAGGATCTTTGACAGGGGCAGAAGTCTTGTGTGTTGGAGTGATGGTCAATCTGCATATTACTCTTTTATTAGATAGGATAGAGGCCTGGTGCATGGGTGGGGGCCAGGTGGTTTGCCCTGAAGGGTGTCCCAGATCAGGATGGGGATTCCCTTGGGGCATGGGATGGCCTGGGCAAGGGGTCTGTGGTGGTTTGCAGGCTGGCTACACCCCTCAACGACTCAAACAGAGGCCCTGGTATCTAGGATTTATTTATCTTCTACAATTGAAACTTTGTAGCCTTGAGTAGAGGCCTGGGCCCGCCAGGCTGTGTGGAAAGCTTGCCTTCCTCCATTGCCAGAGAAACCCCAGCCTCCCTCCTGCTCATTCAGTGACTATAGCCATCTTGGTCAGGGTTAATTTGCATAGTCACTCCGGATTGGCTTATGGGTGTGGCATGTGGGTGTAGTGGAGCGATGGCTAATTTGCATATAACTCTTTAATTAGATAGGATTTCTAGAAGTGGGATCACTGGATCAAATGACAGTTCCATTTTTAATTTTTTGAGGAAACACACACTGTTCTCCATAATGGCTATACCAGTCTGCATTCCCCCCAGCAGTGTACTAGTGTTCCCATTTCTCCACAACCACATCAACACTTGTTGTTTTTTGAATTGTTGATGGAAGCCATTCTGTCAGTTGTGAGGTACAATATCTAGAATTTTATTTTTTTGCCCATTGTTATGATACCCTTCACCTCTCAGTCATAGGGAGCTTTATAAAACATAAGTCTAATTCTATATTCCTCACTTACAACCCTGTAATGGTTTCCTGTTGTCCCCAAGCAAAACCTAATTCTTTTTAAAAATTTTAATAAATGTTTATTGTTCAGATTATTACAATGTTGCTCTTTTTTCCTTCCCATAGCTCCCCTCCCCTCTCCAGTACTCATCCCATCATCTGCCCTTACCTCCCCCCAATTGTCCTCACCCATAGGTGTATGCTTGTTGTCCAGTCTCTTCCCACACCTCCACACCCCTTTCCCATGAGAATTGTCAGTCCACTCCCTTTCTATGCCCCTGATTCTATTATATTCACCAGTTTATTCTGTTCATCAGATTTTTGATTCACTTGATTTTTAGATTCACTTATTAATAGATGTGTATTTGTTGTTCATAATTTTTATCATTACCTTTTTCTTTTTCTTCCTCTTCTTAAAGAATACCCTTCAGCATTTCATATAATACTGGCTCGGTGTTGATGAACTCCTTTAGCTTTTGCTTATCTGTGAAGCACTTTATATTACCTTCAAATCTGAATGATAGCTTTGCTGGGTAGAGTAATCTTGGTTGTAGATTCTTGCTATTAATCACTTTGAATATTTCTTGCCATTCCGATCTGGCCTGCATGGTTTCTGTTGAGAAATCAGCTGACAATCATATAGGTGCTCCCTTGTAGGTAATTAACTGTTTTTCTCTTGCTTCTTTTAATATTCTCTCTTTATCTTTTGCTCTTGGCATTTTAATTATGATGTGTCTTGGTGTGGTCCTCTTTGGATTTCTTTTGTTTGGGGTTTGGTGAGCTTGCTGGATTTTTAAGTCTATTTCTTTCACCAGGTGGGGGAAGTTTACAGTCAATATTTCTTTAAATAAGTTTTCATTATCTTGCTTTCTCTCTTTTTCTGGCACCCCCATAATTCAGCTGTTGGTATGTTTGAGATTGTCCCAGAGGCTCTTTACACTATCTTCAATTTTTTGGATTCTTTTTGCTTCTTGCTTTTCTGGCTGAGTGATTTTTGCTTATTTGTATTTCAAATCTTTGACTTGATTCTTGTGGTCCTCTAGTCTGCTTTTGGATCTCTGTATAATATTTTTTATTTCAGTCAGTGTATGCTTAATTTCCAGTTGGTCCTTTTTCATATCCTCCAGCGTCTTGCTCATATCTTCAAGGGTCTTGCTCATATCCTCAAGGGTCTTGTTAAATCTATCTGCCTTTTCTAGGAGCCTCTTGAAAAACCTTATAACCATGGTTTTGAACTCTATGTCCAGTCATTTTTTCCCTCCATTTCTTTCTATTGTGTTTTGTTACCTTGTCTTTGCATTTTGGCTGCTTCCCTGAGTTGGTCAAGTAGCTTTGTGTGCTATGTGCCCTGTAGAGGACAGTGGCTCAGCTTCCCCAGTTACCTAAGGTGAATACTCTTGTTGCACCCCTTTATTGGCAACAGTGTCTTGTTGTAGTTAAGCCTAGATTGTTGTTGGTATCACTGGGAGGGGTTGACTTCCAGGCCAATTGGCTATGAGGATCAGCTGTGTTTACACTGGGAGAACTGCTGTGCTCAGCTTGGATGGGGCAGAGTCTCCGGGCTGAGCAGGCAGCCTTGGTTTCTTGTCAGCCCCGCCCTTAATGGCTCCCGAGTCTCCGTGTCCTATGTCCTGCAGTAACTGCTGCAGGTACCTTTGAGAGAAAACTGCCCGGAGCTCTGTCCATTGCAGGACAGTGTAGTTTCTCCCCAAATGATTCTGGACACCGAAGACTAACCCGGAACAGGAAAACATAGCAGTCCAGTGTTTTTTGTTTTTTTCCTCCTGAATGACAGAGCCAGCCAAGAGCCCTCTCCAATACCTCATGCACCTTTGCAGTGCCTGGGTTTCAGAGTGTTTCCTCTTTACTGTCCAGTTTCATCCCGTATTAGTCTGGGTTCCCTGAGACTTGCCTGGAACTGGGGCTCTGTGCTGTAGAACACCTTTGTCTCCCTCCCAGTTCAAGAAAACCAGCCTGGTTTGCAGCTGCCCGCCCTATCTGCTCACATGCATGGTTCTGGACCTCTGACTCCATGAGTATCCACAACTCTGCTCTCTGTAGCTCCCCCGAGTCTCAGTGTCCTTTTATCTTTCCTTCTATTTGTGGAATATCCACTCAGCCAGCCTTCTGGTGGTTCTGAATGATGTCCATTTTGTTTTTTAGTTTTTTAGTTTTGAAATTGTTGTAAGGGGCAGTAGTATGGGTGTTTACATATGCCGCTAATCTTGGTTCCTCCTCCCCCTTATTTTTCCAAAACCTAATTCTTTTAAAAAAATTGTGTGAGGCTCTTTGTGGTCTGGCTCCTGCTTGCTTCCCCAGCCACATATCTCACTCCTGTCCCATCTCCCATTCTCTCTTCCAGGAAGAAACATGCTCTTCTTCTCAAATCTGAGTCTTGGGCATACCACTGTATCTGGAAGTATAAACATTTTCTTGGCCTGCCTGATTCCTTCTTCCTTTTAAGCTCTCTCAAGATATCCTCTCCTTCAGGAAAACTTTCCTGCTGCCTCTGACTGCTGAGACAGCCTGTCCAACTGCTCCCCAAACATTTGGTGTTTCTCACCATCAAAGCACATGACAGGCTTCCTCCAGGCCAAGACAGCAATTTACAGAGCTCTTACTTCATTCCCGGGACTGTCCCAGACACCTTACATAGATGTTATAACCAGAGGCCTTTATCCCTTATCCAGTGGTCAGCAAATTAATTAGTCAATAGAGCCAAATATCAATAGTACAACGATTGAAATTTCTTTTGAGAGCCAAATTTTTAAAACATAAACCTCTTCTAACGCCACTTCTTCAAAAATAGACTCACCCAGGCCATGGTATTTTGTGAAAGAGCCACACTCAATGGGCCAAAGAGCCTCATGTGGCTTGTGAGCCGCAGTTTGCCGACCACTGCCTTTTACACATTAGGACGCTGAGGCACTTACAATGTAGGTTTCAGGTACAAGGTCTCATAGCCAGTGTCAAGCTGAGATAAAAACATAACAGTAATAGACTCTAGAGAAATATTTGTCATCCTACACTAAATAAAATAAAGCATTTTTAAGTGTATAATTCAGTGTTTTTATTTTTTTTATAGTTACAAGGTTCTACAACCATCACCACTATCTAATTCCAGCATATTTTCAACATCTCCCCCAAACTCCATACCAGTTTGCAGCTCCTGGAAACAATTTACGTACTTTCTACAGTCCAGTTGCCTCATACAACATGTGGACATTTGTATCTGACTTCTGTTGTTTAGCAAGTTTTCAAGGTACATCCAAGTGACGATATACAATGTCGATGCTACAATGTTTTTATGGAGGAATAATATTCTACTGCATGGACGCGCTATATTTTGTTTATTCATTCATCAGTTGATAGATAATTGGATTGTTCCCAATAGAAAATGGGAGTCTGTCAACTTTATTCTTTTTCAAGAGATTTTTGGCTCCTTTGGGTTTCTTGCATGTACATATTAATTTAAGGATCAGCTTGCCAATTTCTGCAAAAAAGGGCACCTAGATTCTGATAGGAATTACATTGTCTATATAGATCAATCTAAGAAGTATTGTTACCTAAACACTATTAAAGCTTTCAATCCTTTTTATTTATCTGTCATCTTTAATTTATTCCAACAATAATTTTCAGTGTTTGGTGTACAAGTCTTATACTTCTTTTGTTCATATATTCCTAAGTCTTTTATTCTTTTAGATGCTACTATAAACAAAATTGTTTTCTTAATTTTATCTTCAGATTGTGCATTGCTAGTGCATAAAAATACAACCGATTTTTATATAGAAACATTGTGTCCTGCGAACTTGCTGAAATCATTTATTAGCTCTAATAATTTTTTACATGTATATGGATTCCTTAGTATTTTTCTAGGCAAGATTGTGTCATCAAAAATTATAGTTATACATCTTTCTTTCCAATCAAAATGCATCTTATTTATTTTTCTTGATTAATTGCTTACCCTGTATTTTCTTATTAATAATTGTCAGCATTTTATTGTTTGACACATGCAGGTATTTTATTAAATAAATTTATGTCCTTGGTGAATATCTGCAGCATTTTATGTGTTTTAAATATTCATAGAACTTCTAAAAAGATGAGATTGTTTTCACAGATGAAAAACACTCAACCTAAAGCATACTAAGAGTAATTCTACTTCGGGAGGTCCTGTGAAGGGACAGAATGGGCCTCTATAAAATAAGACTAACTCCCCGGGACCTATAGCAACTGTTAGGAAATGGATGAAAACTGCTGAAGACCAGTGTTTAAATAAATCCCCAATGGTAAGTGATATTGTCATTTCCCCTCATCCTTAAAAAGCTAGGGCAATATTTTATATTATTCTCCTGACCTTATTGTTTACTCTCTATGAGCTTTAGCAAAATTATTTCAACTTTCTGGGCCTCAGTTTGTGCATCTGTGCTGGCACTTGCTGTGAGAATTACATTGGCTGATACATGTTAAGCACCTCCCAAATGTTTAGCACATGATATATCCTCAATAAATAATACAAATGCTAATGTGTCTTAGCATTTATTGAGTGATTACCATTGCCCAGGCATCACAGCTAGTGTTTTACATGCTTTGTTTTATTTTTTTCACACAACCCTATGGGAAAGTGCTAAGGATCAGACTAGTGCTGTTATTTATTCAAGATCTTATAACTCATGAATGTCATTTCTGGGACCCAGGTTGAGGTATTGTGACACTGAGGTCCATGGTTTTGAACATTACTTACCTTCCTTTTCATTCTCCTTGACTGAATCCTAACCCATTTCACCCCAGGTTTGGAAATACAAGTAAGTATAATTCATAGAATTATTTATTGACTCAATCAACCAACAAGGAATAAAGAGTTCCCATTATGTAACAGGCTCTAGAGAAGTCTCTGAGGATAAATTTATGAAGAAGACACATTCCTTGTTCTACAGCCTCAAGATTAATGGAGGAGAAAGAAGGACAGTGCAAAAATAACAACACACTGTTATGCATCCTTTATGAGTTTGGACTTTATCCCACAGCACAGTGCCTCTCTCCTTTGTAGAGTTTAACACCGTCACTGTTTTACACATGCCTGTGTAAATAGCTAAGTTTGGGTTCCCCTCTAGGCTATCAACTCAATAAAAGTAATGAGAGTGTTATTTTGGCCACTACTGTGATCCTAAAGCCTACTAAATTCTTGTACATAGTAGGTGCTTCATAAGTAGTTTTTAATGGGATCAATCCGTGAAGGAGAAAAAATGAAGGGCATTAATATGGAAAGAAGCATGGTTAGATTTGCACTTTGGGAAAGTTATATTTTCTGAGCAGAGGCAGGGGTACCTGTGGGGAGGATTTTATGAAGATCATACATCCTTACTTATTCAGCTCAGGTTGGTCATGTAACTTGTCCTGGCCAATTAAATGTGAATAGACATATGCCAATTCTGAGCAGAAGCTTTACTCGTCCCTGCATGGTTCACCAGAAGTCTTTTCTCTCAGCCACAATGATCAGCGATTCTCCAGATAGAGTAAAGATGGCCCAGAGTGAAGATGTCATAAAGCAGAGAGACAATGACCCACAATGAATTTGTGGTATGAACAAGATTTTATTAAGCCTTGTTAATAGAAGCCCTAGAGACTGGGGGGTCATATGTTATAGCAACAAAACTTAATTTCTTCTAACTGATCAATGACGGATTTGGTGTGAGGGGTCAGTGAAATAAAATAATGTATATGGAACTATCTAGCACATAGTAGGTTTCTATAAATATGAATTGTTCCCTTTAAGTTTATGGCCTGAGTGTTTCTTTTATCATTTAAAAAAAGTATATTATCTTGGTCCATTCTGGCTGCTATAAAATAATACCACAGACAGAGTGGCTAGGAAGTAATGAAAATTTATTTCTCATGTTTCTAAGGCTGGAAGGCCAAGATAAGGCACCAGCAGATTCAGTGTCTGCTGAGGACCCGCTTCCTGGTTCACAGATGACCGGTTTCTCACTGTATCCTTACATGTTGGAAGGAGTGAGGCAGTTCTATTTTATAGAGGCCTTTATCTCATTCACCAGGGATCCACCTGCATGCTCTAATCACTTCCCAACGTCCCTGTCTCTAATTATCATCCCATTAGAGGCTAAGTTTTAACATGAATTTGGGGGAGACACAAACATTCAATATATAGCACACACACACACACATATATTCTAGCATTTCTCTGGCACATAGTAGGTGCACATCACACATTAGGTGTCTTTGTGTCCTCATCCTCCTGCCTCACTGAACACTTTTCTTACAAGAATGTCTCCCAAGAAAACATATCCATCTCCTGATTCAAATGGTTTCCCAGTCACTTATTCCTGTTTCTAGCTGCAAGTCAGAGCATGTCTCTAGGCATGCTTTATCTCCTACTTCCTGCATAAATGATCATCCCAGACCCAAGGGGCAATGTGTATGCAACAGTCCCAGGGCTGGCACAGCACTTAGCTCAGCTCTTATTATGCAGTGTGGAGGAAAGGGATGTCAGGTTGGGAGAGAAACCTCATCTAACATAGCTCTGGCCACTTACATTCATCTGAGGAGGGAGAAGTGATGCATTTGGACTGCAATTCTGCACCTTATAAATAGACATATACAGTTCCGCATACATTATTAATATGGGCTTTATTGCCGGCTTTATTGAATCACAATGCAGCTTCTCTCGGGAAGCAACAGAACACAGGAAGATTGCACTGATGCTTGCATTAACCAGGACCACGGTACACCAAGCAAATAGGCTGTGCAAACAGCAGTATTTATGCCAGCTGCATCCTCCAATTCAAAGAACATAATAACAAATAATAGGCTCAGGCAAGCCCCTCCGATGCTATTTGAAGTATCTTATGAATTTCTTATCCAGGTCACTCAGGCTAGCCCAAGAGTAGACAGGGCAAGTGTACTTTAAAGAAGTTCCTTAGCATGGCCCTTTCTTCCTTCATAAACGCCCCTGTCCCTGGATTCTCTTCCTCAGTCACTCAGATAAGTCACCCTGGACATGCCTTAAACAAGCAAAACTATCTCTTACCTCTTTACCCTCACAGTCCCTTCTGCCCAGAAAGTGTGTGCACGCACGCGCGCGTGCGCGCGCGCGCACACACACACACACACACACACACCTTCATGTCACTGGGTCCTCTCCCATTCACTTCCTATCTTTACCCTCTTGATTAGAATCACTTTCTTCTAGATGTCTTTTTTTTTAATTTATATATTCCCATCTTTATCATCTGTCTCCTCAAGTAGACTGCCAAAAATTCTTAGAAGCAAGTATCCTTTCTGACTTGTTCATCACTAGATCACCATCGTGATTTGTAATAAATATTTGATTGCATGAATGACAGAACACAACCTTGATGGAGGTAAGTCCCTTCATCCTCTTTGTAGACTGTGGATCTCCCCTCGATGTCAGCTTTGTGGAGGACAGTCTTCTGTCCATTTCTCAGCTCTAACCCCAGTGTCTCAGCTGTAAATGGTACTTCAAAGGTTCTAATGGCTGGTGATTAAACTAAAAAGAGCTAAGATGTGTTCCAGATAATCCGTGTAGTCAGTGGTGAAGCCACAATGTTGGCTCCATTACATTTCCTCATTCCCTATCTGGCATGGTGGGACAGGATGGAGTATTGAAGAGAGTAGCTCCTCCCAGCCCCCTCTGACTAGTAAATGACCCCTTGTAAAAGTGGTAAGGTAAACCCACATATTTTAATGATGTCAGTGACTCTTTAAATAGAAATTGTCCCCTAGATGCAAAATTTATGGCATACATAGACCTTTGGGAATTTTTGGTCAACAAACTTTCTTTTAAGCCAGTCATCATAGATAGATGTCCCTTTTCTAGAGAGTGGTTTAGTAGAGGGCTTGAAACCTCGTTCATGCCTAACAGATATAAAGAAAAATTATTGGGAGGTGGTTTCCAGGAACTACCCCCAGCAACATAAGAAAACCCACACGTAGAAAATCCTTTTAGCACCCATTATCCCTCCTGCTCTCTCTTTGAAAGTCACCATGCAAGGATGTGATGCTCTGAGCTAAGACATCCACATTGTGGCCATGACGGAGACTTCCACAATGTAGATGATGGCAAATGAAAGGATTGAAAAATCCAGCATCTTAGATGACATTTCTGAGAGGCTGAACCAACCTTGGGACCATTGAGCACTAGCCTTACCCTTTAGTAAATATGAGATGTTTGGTCTCAGCCATTGTTCAAGAGCTTTTACTTGTAGCCAAATGAACCCTAACTGATGCATACACCCCATGCCAGATGGTGTGCTAATTGGGGAAATAGGAGATGAATGAATGAATAAGAATATATCCACCTTCATAGAGCTCTCATCTAGTGGGAGTATTGAGAAGTAACACCACAATTCAAGAGGATGTAATCATTGCCAGGACAGGAACAGGTACAGAAAGCTTTGGAGCCTGGAGGAGAGACATACAAATTCAACTGAGGACATCACAGAACACTCTCCCCCTCCCCACGTGTGAAAATAACAACAACAACAACAACACATCTTGCACTGAGCTATTATGAAGAAGTAGGATTTAGCCAGTTAGAGAAATAGAGGGTTTATTTTATAAAAAGGGCAATATGTACAGATTCATGAGTCCTAGGGTAGCCAAGTGGGGTTTTGTGTAGCATGAAGATAAAGAAGAAAGTCTCTGTGACTTCAGAATGAGTTTGGGGGATTGTTATGTGTTTTTTTTTCTAGGATCAAAGTAGCGGCCCAATCCTGCCACTGATCCCTTCTCAAGTCTAAGATTCCCAACAGAGCAAATTCGATACACATTGGCCATAGGAACAGACTCTGTCAGTGTAGCTGGCAGGCTATACTCTACCTTTGCACAGCTCTGGTGAGACAGCAGGGGTGCAATAAGATGAGATGAGCCAATGCCAACACCTTTGAAGCTGGCAGAAGAGAGCTATCTGATTTACCTGTGCAGTGAAGAGGAGGGGACATGGGAGGGAAAGAAGAGAAGTAATTGCAAGAGGTAGACCACTGCCTGGCCAGTGTGGCTCTGTTGTTAAGCATCGACCTATGAACCAGGAGGTCATGGTTCAATTCCTGATCAGGGCACATGCCCAGGTTGCAGGGTCTAACCCCAGCAGGAGTGCCAGGAAGCAGCCGATCAATGATTCTTTCTCATCATTGA
The DNA here is from genome assembly GCA_027563665.1 of Antrozous pallidus. Taxonomy (NCBI): domain Eukaryota; kingdom Metazoa; phylum Chordata; class Mammalia; order Chiroptera; family Vespertilionidae; genus Antrozous; species Antrozous pallidus. The sequence continues at coordinate 102,513,730 of CM050512.1, read as the reverse complement.
TGTTTCCAGCTCTCCCTCTCCCTTTCTCTCGGAAATCAATAAAATATATATTTTTTAAAAGAAACCACCTATGGGTCTGCTTTTTAGAAGCATAGAAACTCTATTTATCAATGCACATTAGCCTGTATACTGACTGGTCATATCTATGGCACCTCCCTTAAGCAAGATGAACATATTTAAGGAGGATGCATAGATACATGCAAATTAGGCTTAGTGGCAGAAATCCTGTAATAAAAAAAATGTCAAGCACCAAGGGAGGGAGATGTGAATGGAACACCTTCTGATTTCACAGTAAGGAACTTGGATGTGATTACCATGCAGAAGAAGCCAGGGAAGGAATTTAAGCAAGTGGACAAGTGAAATGTGAGTGTTTAATAACTCAGTGCAATAGCAGGTGAACTAGTACTTGGAGCAGAGCCTGCAGGACCCCATGTAAAAGCAAAGCAGGTGTGCACTCAGCCCTCCCATCGGGGACTTTTCTCTAAACTTTGCTCTCAGCTCTCAGCTCTCAGCTCTCAGGGGGTTCTGCATCCTGTGGAACTTTAGGGGCAGGCTCTCTCTCAAAGAGACAAATTCAGTTGATAAAAATAAGGATTGTGATGAACACTCAGAGTTCTAGGTGGAGGTTGGCCAACTTTTCCTGTACCGGGTCAGATGATAAATATTGGTACTTTGTGCACCAAATAGTTTCTATTATAATAACTCAATTCGCCATGATAGGCTTAAAGCAGCCATAGACAGTAGAGATGTGAATGGGTGTGGCTGTGTTCCAAAGAAACTTTATTGACAGAACCAGGTGGTGGGCCAGGTTGGGCCACAGGATGTAGTTGTAGTTTGCAGACAGACCTCTGCTTTAGACCTGCACTGCAACCCTGCTTCCACCTCCACCTAACCAGGTGCCCGTGGAAAATTACTGGCCTCCCTCAGCTTCTGTTTCCTCTTCTGCAAATGACATATCACACCCACCACCTAACTACTGAGAAGTACGAGATAAGGCTGATGAATCATGTTTAAAGTAAGAGGCATTGTGGAGGTGTTGCTGTGTTGTTGGTTTTTGCTGGAGCTGCTGGTGTGTGTGTGTGTGTGTGTGTGTGTGTGTGTGTGTGTGTGTGTGTGTTGAGCATGGCTATCCCTATCAGGCGTGATGGAAAAAGGAAACCCAACATAAGAACTAACAGCTCTTATGGATAAAAACAACACATTTGCCAGCCCTGAGCCAGGGTGAAGATTTTCTATTTCCAGCAATGCATTCCTTTAGCTGTGACTAAGGCTGCCTCTCATTCCTAAAGGACGTGGGCCATTTAAGTGGATTTGATTGACATTAATTATTAAAAACAGTTATTTATTAATAAATAAGAACTCTAAGAATGCCTTGCACTTGTTCAGTGCTTTATGGTTTTCTTTCATTTTGGCTTTCCTCTTTTCAAAGGTCTTTTAAAACTGGGACACCCAGGGTACCAGGAGGCACATGAAGGTCCAAGGGGGGGTGGGAAGATATCTGCCCAAGGAATCAGCTGAAATCAACTTGGGGTGAAAATAACATTAGTTTTTTATTAAAAACAAACTTGAAAATATTGTGCAGCAGAATGTAGAACTGTGTGATTTTTTTTAAAAGATAAAGTCTGAGAAGTCAAAGATACTTCAAGGGTGAGATCCACCACTTTGGGCTGTTCCCAGATGGCTGTGATGGAAGGAGTATGATTAAGTCTTTTCAGAACAACCCCCCCGGCAAAGCATGTGGGAAAAGAATTTCTACAAATTCTACAGATGAAGAAATTCTGCAGATAAGTTTATTGTCTTGCTCAAGTCGACACAGAAGTCAGCTGCAGAATGTGTCCTTAAATCTCAGATTTCTAGCTCCTCTCTAGATGTGTGCATGAAGCTCCAGGTTTGGCAGGGGCAGGGATGAGGACTCGGTGACCTTGTTATCCAGGCACTGTGCTCAGTGCTGGGGAGCTGAATAAGAGATATAAAAACCTTCAACTTCTGGTGGCCCTGGAAAACTAGCTGGCATTGAGAAGACTCATTTCCAGGTGACCCTGAGTCACACTTTTCATTAACAGTTCCTTGCCCAATCCCATAATGATCCAATACATTCCATTTGCCTTAGTGCATGCCTCAGTTTTCCCACGAGGCCACAAGATTTTTCACTAGACTTTAAGCTTTGCCATTCCACTGCTTTGCTGGGGCACAGCTCCTTGCAATAATCAGATATGCAATAACCTGGCCTCATCCCCCACCCTCACCCCCAAGGACTCACCTGCTACTTGGACTGCCAATTGCAGTGAACACTGTGGCTGCTTGTTCCTGTATTTCTCCACCCCAGAACTGGACTCCTATTGGTATCCCAGCTTTTCCTTCTCATCCTATTGTAGGCAACCTCCTTTTTGCCCACAAGGGCCATATTTGCAGCCCACCTGTCTCCTCTTCCAGACTCCGGATGCCAGTAAATCAGCTGCTGTGAGTGCAAGGAGTCTTGAGTCCACACCCTGAACACTACTCAGTGTTGGCATGAGCTTTGGAACATTGATCAGCTTCTCCAAAACATCAGTTGCACCACTGCCTGTACAATAAGAAGAGGATGCTCCCCAGTCTCAATGGGAGGCTAGAACCAGCTCATGTGAACTGCCCAGCACAGGACTTGGCATATAACAGGAGCTCGGAATGCCTCAGTTCCCCCGCCAAGCCTGCCCACTCCCAGAGAGCTGAGTTCCCCACAAATAGGTCTTCACGCATGACAGATTTGAACTGTGGAAAAGTTGGGGATGGTGTCTCAGGGTGGCTGGGGACCAGAGGGCTGTGGAGCTCCGGTCCAGTCATGTGCTTTGGTGGCTCTAAACATGGTTGTCTTTAACTTTTGGCTTCAAATAAAACCATGTCGTGGGGACCCTTGACCTGATTTCTGGCTCAGAGCCCTCCATTTCCTGCTCTGAGCAGAGTACCTGCGATACTAGTATTCTTCCCCAGCCTTTGGAAGAAAGCTATTTATAGCAGCCATCATTAGCTCTCCGGGGCCGGTCCCCAGAGCCTCACCTGTTCCCCCCTCGCCTCCTGCAGAAGTTGACTTCTGAGGGTGTTCGGAGCGTTCTTTGTAATATTAGTTAACATGTACTGCAAAGCCCCAAGGTCATGTTCCACTCTTGGCACCCTTCACTTTGGATTTGAGAAATCCCCTAAAATTCTCATTAGTGGAGGCTGCCTCACACCTATGAAACTTTAAAAATACCTGGCTAATCAGCCACTTTGCACACCTCCACATGGGCAGAGAGCCTCTGCTTTCCTCCTCAGCCCCTTCCTGGCATCACATTCTTTCAGACAAGAGCTGTCAAAATCTGACTTCCTGTGGTATTTAAAATAACATGAAGGGAACTTCTCATTTGAAACCTGCAACCACTTAAAGAGAAACAGCGGAAGAAACAGAAAGTGGAGCAGGAAAAAGGCATTCTGGAAGACCCTCCTGATTCTGATTCGTTTTTGACTAGCATCTGATCATTACAATTTAAAGAGATATTAACACTTATAATATGAAAATAAAATCACCACTTACTGAGTGCTTAGCACACACTAGGCCCCATGGAAACAATTCAATTCTATATCTCTAAGTCCTTTAAAAACTCTAAAAAGAAAAGCACAGTTTGCAAATCAGGAAATGGGTAGCCCAAAGGGGTAAATGGTATTCTCAAATGAACATAACCCATAGATGGTCAAGCCAGGATTCTCACCAGGGTCTGTCTATCTCTAAAATCTGAGTTCATGCCCGTTTGTCATGCCATCTCCCCTTTGAAATGTAAATTTTCAAGATAAACCTTTCTCTAGTCCATGTAGACAGAGCTCATCTGGCACTTGTCCATTCTTCACCCAGAGATCAAGTCTGTTACTACTCTGCAGCTGCAGCGATACTGGTGGACTTGTAGGCTACATTGATAATGCCATTAGAATCATCTGGGGTGTTTATCAAACACACAGCTTCCTGAACCCCACTTAAGAAGTACTGACATGGAGTCACCAAAGGCGAGGGCTATGGGAATCTGGTCTCACTAAGCATCTCCTGGAGATTCTTGTTCACATGAACGTTTGAAAAACACTGTTTTATGCCTAAGTGGGTTTGCAAGGATGGTTCAAAGTTAGGCTGTTTATAAACCCTGCATCGCCTGTGCAGGGAGTATAATGCTTCCTTGTCAGCAGACTTTCCCAAAATAGACAGCACTAGAGTGAAGAGAGAGAAATCTTCCCTTCAGAGCAATGACTCAGTCTATTCCAAAAGGTGCCCAGGACTGAGTTATGGAAACAAAGATAAGTGGCCCAGAAAGATTCCAAGTTGTGAGACTCACAAGAATCATTTTCTTGAAGTTAAAATGGTAGCAGATGCCATTGGCAATGTGGGAAACTAGGTTCCCAGAGAGTGAACTGGTAGCATGAAAGAGGTGGGGATGATGGAATTTGGAGAGCTATCTACTTAGGCAAAGGAAGAGACTTGGAAGAATAACTCAGTTATAAAATGATCCAGGAGAGAGAAATTTGTCCAGTTAACCCAGGTAGACCACTAACCAGTAGGAGACAGGCCAACAGGGAGCGGGTGCATTCCAGAAAGAAGGTCATGGAATGAGTGAATGAGGCATGATCAACCTGGTTAGTGAGAAAAGACCAAGGGTGAGGGTTCAATGAGAAGTCTCATCTGAGAATTCCATAATCACTACAAAACAGTAACAACGGGCTCTGTGCTATGTGCTAGGGTTTCAGAGAAAGTAAGAGCAATCTCTATCCTGACAGATCTCACAATCTGGTTGAAGGACAGACTTATAAACAGGCAAACATGATACAGCATATTCAGCACTGTGCTACCAAAGTGGGGGAGGGGAAAAGGGTGCAGAGATTAGAGGAAGGACGTCTAACTCAGCAAAGGTAAGTCAAGAAAGACTTCCTGGAGAAGGTGGTGTCTGAGCTATATCTTTTTTTATTGAAGCTGGCCTGGGAGAACACAGCAGGACAGATTCAGAGTCCTCATCAGATGGTAGAAATGAGGCTTTTGTACATCTCTAGCTTCACCCAAAATTAGCTTTGGTACTGGGATAAGACCATGTGTTTGGAGAGTAAAAGGCAGGAGAGAAGGAATGCTTCTGTGGATCCAAGTGAGCAGAAATTTGGGAAAGCCAAGTAAGTCAAATACTGCAATTGATATAATTACCTAATGATGTGGATGGCACATTCTGTAGGACTCAAAGAGAGTAATGATGGCAAAATTGGTCAGCAAAGGTGGGTTAGGTGGCCCTTGGTTGAGTGGCTAGTGCTTATATTGGTCAGAGTGTGTACAGAAGACAATGTGGACTGTGAAATGTCTATCTGATTCCATTGTCTTCCTGGATGTTAAGACCATGGGACTGATTGACTTGAGGATGGGTTAGTAAATTAGAGACACAGAATCAGCATGTCTAAATCGCCCTTCCTTGAGCAATGATCTCTGAAGGATCAAGTTTTCTTTGAGCACAGAAGGCACTATCATTTGGCTACAACCTTGATTCATGGCGTTTCATCAAAATAATCTTCCTGTTCCAATTTGACTATTTAACTCTTTCAATATATATTCCTATGGCAGCAGGACCTTTAGAAGAGGAACCTTCCTTAACAATAGTCACTTTAAATTATAAAGGTGCAATTAATGAAATCCAGTCTATCATGTTGAATGAAAATAAAAGGTGGGTATTCAGATAGCTATCATTTTTCATTTTAATAAACCTTTGAATTTAATTTGAACCATATGGAGAAAATATAAAACATGTTCTTAATCTATAGACATATAGAAAGTCCACAAGTTCCCTAAAAATGTTTATAGAATTTTGAGTACATTTGAGTATAATTGTCCTAACCCTCCTTGAATGAATCCATTGCTGCAAACACATTCTCAAAGATGTTATTCTCAAACACCCCCATGTACACACACATTTATACTGGTAGCAAGTCATAGATTCAGGGAATGGGATTGAGTAAAGCACTTGATATTGTCATCCTGACAATTCTTGTGCTCTGGGTTCCATCCAAAATTAATTATTTTCTTCAGAAAGCTTCTTAGCTAAACCTGGATTCTTTTCCCAGTTCTTTTTGGGGAAATGGGATTTGATGAATTACCATGAAGATGAGTCAGGGTCATGCCACACCCAAACATTGCGTAGATAAGTTTTGATAATTGCCTCATAGGAAGATCCACAGATAGAGCTGCTTCCATGCAGGAAACAGAATTAAGTATACATAAATCAAAATACAAAGTGTTTGATTTGTATTGGATTGAATAGCAAGGTGCCTTTATGCATATTTGGTACCCAAATACACATTGATGTTGGTGGCCAACACATTTGGCATTTGCCCACATGGTGTTTGCAAAATCGAAAGCATTTCCACTTTGCAAACAGCCCAGAGATACATTAAATAACCCAATTCACGATGGACATCTGGACTCCTCAAACCTGCCAAAAGTGATGGGCTCACTGCTGCCTTCCAGCTTTATGGTGGAGAACGGCTCCCTTTAAATGTAAAAGCCATCCCTCTGCGACAGCACGGCAGGTTAGGATCTCATCTGTCCAAGCTCAGCACACACATATATTCTGATGTCAGCTTTGTCCAAGCCATTGGTCATATATGCAGTATCTCACACACCTGGGCAGAAACGATCCTTGCACATTAAAACAGCATTCTGTGAGGTGGCCTGACATCTGAGTCCACTGTAGTCCCCGGAATGGTGGCTAACTTCATGAAGAGGAATGCAAAGGCATATAGATATAACAGGAGGAATTCTTAAATTTAGTGTTTTATAGGGGTGAGAGGGGGAGGGAAAAACAGACGAGGTTGAATGTTGCATAACTCACCCTGTGGGATGCAAAGCAGAAACAATATTTGTTATGGTCCTAGCTCAAGCATCATTTCCCGCCCTCCCCCACAAAAATGATAAAATCCTTGGACAGGTGCGCTCAGGATAATACACTCTTAACTTGCTCCAGTCTACATTTCACTTCTCTTCCACCATCTTTTGTGTGTGTTAACCCATTCTGGCCAGTGCGTTTGAACAGTAGCTGATGGTAAAAGCTGTGAATGTTTGAGTTTGCCACCTAGTGGCCAGTGACATGGCTGTTCCTGCTTCATTTTGTGGTCCCAAACTGGGGCTGAAATACAGGTATTCCGGAGTTATTGGAATGCCAGAGCTCAAATGTCAATGTTTGCTTCCAGAGTTCCAGTTCAAATAGAAAGCTTTAAAAAGAAAAAAAAACACTCAGTGATGATTGCATGACCTCATTTAATTTGATGCATACTATATGAATGAAAAGGCACAACCACAGCAAGAAAGTAAGAGGCTATTTTCAATAGCCCACATGTCAAAGGAAGTCTAAGTATGCAAGTGTGTGTCTGTGTGTCTCCATTTGCAAGCGTGCACCAAAAATCAAAGGCCAATACTTTGTAATTGCAATGAAGTTTCCAACTTTCCTCCCATGTAAGTATAATATTTTACTTTTTGTGCACCAATGGGTGGGTGGCCTCCCACTGTATGCACTATAATAATCACGAAATTAGGATAAGAACGATAGTACTGAGTACCTATTGTGTTCTTGGAACTTTGCATAAGTCATTCATTAGAGTGAGCATGACTCAAACTTACTAGGGACTTTAATGTCTGTATAGCCCAATGTACCCAATACCAGAAAGCCCTCTCTACAGATGCTTCTCAAAATATCCATGGAGAATGACTTGATTTTTATAATTTTAGGCACCCACAGACTAGAAAAGATAAAATAAAATGTCCAATATGCAAGCTCACACTTTTATTATTAGTAGTGTCAAAAGATATAAAAATGACTGTTAAGTTCATATACATTTTCTAAATGCTTATTCTCAATTTGTGTATTGACATAGCTGCAGTTGAGTAACAATACACAGGTGAGAATTGGTCCTCAGATCACACATTGAGTAGAACTGATCTATACAATTCTTGCCAAGCCTCATCCAGTTTTCCAAGCATCTTTCATAACAGGGACCTCACCAGGCAACTCATTCCATTGCTGCATAGCTCTAATGATCAGAAACCAAAGTCAGTTTCTATACACACTGGCCAAGATTCTACCTCTGACCCACATTCAACAAGACTCATCTCTTTTTCTAGTCACAGCTTTGCAGGTATATGAGAATAACCACTTTATGGCCAAGCTCTGACTTCTCTTCTCCTGGGCCCCTGCACTTGAGTTTGCGATGGTATATTTAGAGCCCAGCTTCCAGGACTGATTACAACAGAGGGCAATGATGGATGCTTCTACCACATTGGCTTGCTTCTCTGATTTCTCCAGAAGGGCAGGGAAAGTGATCAGATGATTCAGGGTGCAGATACTGCTTGGTCAGATCTACAGTGGGCAAGGGCATTTTGGAGTTCAAAGGCAATACCCAAACATCTGTCTTTCATTTGCTTTACTTCCACCACGTTGATAGAAAGTAAAATGTTTCACCAGGGCATTCAAAATGATGCTCAGTTTTCTTGCATAAACTTAAAGTTTACTACTCTAAGTTCTAGCACCATGTGGCTGGCTAGATATGGAAAGGTTCATCTATTCATGTTTGAAGGAGGATGTAGAGAAGTTGCCTAGGATTCAAGCTAAAGCCAAAATCTCCATAACTGCTCTCCTACTTCATAGAGGTTCCTTGGCCTGGATCTAGCTAGTGGCAAAGTCACACTTGGGTTTTCATTAGCTCTGCCTCCTGCCTGGTGATGTTGCATCAACTATTTGACATCCCAGTGAGGTAATTTCCTCCCCTGGGAAAAAATAATAACCAAAAAGAACTTCACAGGATAACTATTAAAATTAAAGAAGATTTAATAAGATAATATGTATAATATATTTTGAGCCTTTCTTATAAATAAATGCTTGTGAAGATTTTGATTTTGATGTGTTTCCATTGGCTTGTAACTTGCTAGGGAACTTTGAGAAAATGTATTTGACAGGGAAGGATATAAATATTTCTGGAATTTCTCCTCAAAACCATGAAATACCATCATAATAACACTTATACCCCTAAATTATTAGAATGTAGAGAGTGTGGTATGACCAGAAAAAAAGTACAAGGGGAATTTCACCTTTATAGTTCCCAAGATGTCCTTCCTATCCATTTAGCCCCAATACCCATTAATTTACCATGGTGATGTAGTCAATGTTATATCTAACAGTTTCTTAGGCTTATTGGTTTATGATAACATCATAATTGTTTTTGTTTTATTGATTTGAGAAAGAGAGAGAGATATTTGTTATTCTATTTATTTATGCATTCATTGGTTGACTCTTCTGTATACCCTGATGGGGGAAACCTTGGCATATCCAGACAATGCCCTGACCACCTAAGCTACATGGCCAGGGTCTATCCTCACAACCTTAATTCATTCTGAGATTTCCATCAGCCAAAATATCCAAGTAGCTTTTGTTGGTGTTTTCCTAAGCATGTCCCCTCGTTCTATGGTTGGATGCTGTTCTTTGGGGTAATACACATCTTATGTGCATTCCTATTCAATTTTACCTCGGATTTGGGCTACTGCTTCCAAATATTATAATTAGGATTGAATGGAGTTATCACCTATTTTGATGCTTTGCATAGATAGGTAGATAGATAGATAGATAGATAGATAGATAGATAGATAGATAGATGCCATAAAACACTTTGTGATGTGAAATAAAAAAGTTATAGACATAGCAATGTAACTCTCTGGAAGAAGGGGAGGAGAGCAAGGTCTTGCCACTGGACTTCCCCAGCAACCACTGGAGTACTTTATAAATTCCCCCAAATCTGAGCAGATGAGTTGTAACGATGCTTCTCTAGCTTGGTTCTGTTATGGTACTGATGTAGAAACTCAGGCCAAGAGAGCAAATGAGAGTTGGCCAAAATGATGCAGCTAATTAATAACATGCCTGGGTCTATTTCATCTCTATTAGGAAAATGGAAAATGGAATGTCACCTTTCCTTAGGCAACACTCTTAAATGTCAAGATCTATCAGCTTTGAAGATTTATCTGTGAACACGAAGTCAGAGCCACACTCTGAAAGGTTAAGCCTTTAATCAAGTAACGGAGTTGATCCCTCTCAGGTCAAGTGGATTCCCATAAAACTCGCTCATGCGTCACTAGCCACCCATGTAATTTTGTAGGCATGCAATGCTGGTCATTTCCATGGGATTTGCTAAAAATGCCGCAGAGAGGAATGGCTTGAGTTGGGATCTCAATGCAGTGACCGTGTTTTATGGGTATTTATTTCTTATTCATAAAGGCCTTCTGACTTTGGAGGCTCTGCTCTGAACCAGTAGGTCTACTGCTTCCGAACATGCTTGCTGTCTTATAAGACAGCAAAGTGAGCAGATATACTTAGCAATGACTTACTCTATTCCACACAATTGCCTGAGCGGTTTTATATTAATCAATTCAAACAACCTTTATAGTCATTCTTTAAGGTAGATAATTGTAGTAGTAATTTGATAACTGTTATATATGGAAATAATACATATATTTTTATACATATAAGAAGTTAAGTAGCTTTTCCAAATTCATTTAACTTATAAGCAACATAGGCAGGCAGGATTTGAACTCAGAAAATCCAGTTCTTGAACTATGTGTTTAACAGCTTTGCTATACTATTGCCAATAGTTATGTCAGGTACTTCCATCCATGGTACTTCATCTCAAAAAAACATACTCAGGGCTGACTCATCCATTAAGCACAGTAAACAGAGTGCCTAGAGCCCCCAATAATTTCCGGGGTTCATGAAAATGTTTTAAATTCTTTAAAAAAACAAAAGAAAAAAATGAACTTTCAGTTTAAAGAAAATGTCTTAATATATAATGTTAATATCTTCGTCTTTATACCAACATAGTTACAAAACATAGTATCTAATATTTTTGTGAATGGGGCCTATGAAAGTCATAGGATGGTCTTGCACATGCAAACAGGACTGCAGGTAGAAGCAATTACCCCCAAGTTTCAGAACATAAAGCTGACGTTCAGAGAGCTGAGTGCTCAGGGACCTGTTTGCTCACACTCAGCAGCCAGAGCCCACACCCTCCTTGAGGGCTGTGAACTCCAAGGTCAGTGGCCTTGGCCGCTGGTATTTACACAGTAGTAAGATTTTTGTTTCAGAGGTCCCTTGTAGGAGACACAAATAAACGTGCCACTCCAAGAATTCCAGGGACCACCAGGTCATGAGATTTGGGATAGGGAAGCACCCATAGTGACAGCTTCCCTTCTACAATCTGGAAAAGCAAAAAAAATAAAATAAAATAAATGAAGCCAGCTAGAGGGACTGTTAACAGAAGCTGGAAGCTGAGCAAGCATTACCCATCTTCAGGGTCTTTGTTTCTCTCAAGGAAAAAAAAGCATTCTCGCCCCACACTCTAGCCGAGCTGTCTACAATGATAAATGATGGGCCTTTCTTTAAATTTCCTTTCTGCTCAGCATGAGGACTGGCCAGTGTGGATATGCACTCGACGCGGATAAATGGCTTTGGCAAACCCACCAGATTGTCCACGTGGCAACAGATGGTCCAGCTCAGAGCTTTTGTTGTGCTAATGTTGGAACTTGCTGCTACCTGAAGCAGTTATCGTTTCATAAGCAAGGATGCTGCCACTGCTCTGTGGATAAATTGCACTTTATACTTTGCAAGGCCCACCATGGGTGTTGACAGCTTCATGGTGGTGAGAGAACCCCCAGTCACTCAGCTGCCATGCCAGCCAGAGAGGAAAACGCAGCGGGATGGAGAAACTGGGGATGGAGATGACATCCTGCTGCTATACATGTGCTATATGGATATCCAAGTGCCCATCCTGAACTGTGGTCAATGAAAAGGCACATTTTTTTTCACTTTGTTGAAGGGTCAAAAGTGATCCTTAAAGACAAATTGTTGTCCCCTTGGAATCTTCACTTTTGCACAGATTCACTTTATATCCTCTCCTTTTTTAAATTCTCACCCGAAGAGGTTTACATTGATTTTTAGAGAGAGAGGAAAACAGAGGGAAACATCCATGTGGGAGACAAATCAGAACTCCAAGCACTGTGCATTTATGTAAACTATCTCATGATAATTGTGTCAAGAAACTTATGAAAGAACTGAGCACTGGTATGTTGGTAAACCAGTTCTCAGACATGAGGAAGTGAGGGATCGAGCCCTACTTCTCAGTGTTTGCTGTTTTCTATGCTATAACGGCTCCCACCATCGTCAATGTTAAGCCACTGAGACTTTAGCAACCGGCTCACAGAATTCCTGAATATTTAATAATCAGCCCTCCAGAGCCAGTGCAAACCAGTTTCAGCACGTCACTAGAACTGAGGTACAGAAAGGGTATTTTCCCAAGATAATCCAGATATTGAGGGCATAGCTGAGGTGTCCGGACAAAAACGTGGACTTTCTTCCCTGTCTTACGTGCCCCATCACACTGCTCCAAGGCCATGCACGTTAGCTACTTCAATCCACAAGACAAGCCTACAAAGCACACATCACAGGAACCTACCTATTTATGGAATCTACATACCTACATGGTGACAGGACTGAAATTCAGACCTGGCTTGTCTGAGTCGGCTGCACAGGCTCTGGTCCAGTTTTCTTTGCTTCTGGCGCCCAGCCAACAACACATTTTAAAATCTGGATTGAATGTTTCACTGCTTAGTTTTTCTTCAGGTGGAGAACCTCAGAAACAGACAATAAATACTCCAAAGTAATCCATATCTATTGGTGGAATGACAGGCATAGGTCATGAAGGGCGATATTTGGAGAGAACTTGCTGGCTTCCTCAAATCACACCACAAAAGCAATTATAGAGGGACCCCATCCAAACATTAGGTTAGAAGCTATTCCATCCTAAGCTGTAGAAGTAATTCAGAATCTTCAAAGTGCTTCAGGTGAATGCAAAGAATGTTTCCAAAAGATATTCTCAGTAAAAAATATATTGTATTCTCCCTAAAAAAAACTCCAGAAACTTCACCCATGCATACAATAGTCACTGCTGACAGAAGGCTGAGATCCTAGATCTACCCACAACCCACTTTGAGCTGTCACCCTCTCTGTGACCAGGGAACAAACGTTGCTAGCAAAAACAGTGAAATCCCTGCAGGTGAGTCCAGCACACATTAAAACCTGTTCCCACTGGATACTTATCTCTCTCATTAAATCACAAGCTCCAGTAGCTTAGTTAATACATGGTAAATATTGAATGAGTGAAGAATGAATGAATGAATGAATGAATAATGAATGAATGAATGCAGATGATTTATTTAGGGTCAAAAACAGATCAGAAACTGAACTACCATATTTGCTAATATATTGGAAGCAGAATTATGTGAGGAAATTGCACTTTTGTAAGGACTTTTCGAGGAGAAGAAAAAAGGGCAGAATACATTTCATCATCCCTGAGTTCAGAGTCACTTCCAATTGAGTTTACAATGAAAACATTCTTTTGCTTATGCTAATACAATTATGTTTGTAGTGAATGGATACAAATTGCTTTCCACCACTAAAAACTGAGCCATTATTTTCCATAAGTTTGATTCTCTGTAATCCATGCATCCTGTGGGCACCTTGGGTGAATAGTAATTTTTATTTCTTTTTTCCTTTTGATTCAATTTATTGGGGTGACACTGGTTAACAAAATTATACAGGTTTTGCACAATTCCACAACATACCATATTTGAGCTACTTGTTTAGAAGCATCCGAAATGCCTGCAAATACAGAGCCAAGTCTTAACGGGGTCTCCCAGCCCAAACATCTCTGATCACTTGAGCCTTTTTTCTTCATCGGAGAGGAGTGAAATAGTTCCCCAAACATAAGGCTCCCAGTTGGATTAGTTATTTTTGCATTTTCTCCCCAATCCATATTCCAGTTCTCTAAACATCATTATCTACAACTAAAACACTTATTCTCCCTATCCCCAACTTGCTACTTTATAGACAGTGAGTAGGAAAGAAGAGGCAGAGAATCATTAGAAATCAGTCCCAACCCAGGCGCACAGTTCCAGATGGTGGGGCCACACGTCACGTGGCAGGTGCTATCAGCCAGAAACAGGCTGCATGGCTGGCTTGTGAGTTATTGCCATGGTCACCAGATCTTCTTTCTGTAGCATCCAGCATGTGCAGGTGATAAATCTTAGATACCGAGGGAACGCAACCCAGGGCTTCTCTCGTCTGGCCCATTATTTTTCTCCTACATCATTTCGAAAAGTGCAAGTCTAGATTTTTTTGTTGTTGTTCATGGATGTTTTCTTCAGCTCCATGCCACATTGTGTTGCGCATGTCCATTTTTTACAACTGAACACTTTTTAGAGCCTAACAATAGAAGATGAAGAGAATGAGCAAATGCATGCATTTGTTTTCTCTATAGCTATGCGGATGTCCAATGGAGTCATCTACAGTTCCTGCTGGCAAAGGAAGCAGTGGGGAAAGACACGGACACCTGTTAAGAACCTACTATGGTTCCGTCTCCGTGCTTTGTTCTAAACAGCTAAGGCATATCATGGTGACTACATGCATACACACAGCAACTCAGGGTGCCTGGGTTCAGATCCCAGCTCCTCTTCTTACACTGAGGTGCCTTGACCAAATGACTTAATTGATTCACCTGTAAAATAGGCATAATGCTAATCTCTACCTTACAGGGGTTTTTGTGTGTTTCTTTTTTATTCACGCAAATGCAATGAACCATTTTAAAAGTACAATTAAGTTCGCATTTAATATATCCAGAAGGTTGTGAGACCATCACCTTTATTTACCTCCAATGTATTCTAGTCACCCCAATAGGAAATCCCATACCCATTAAACAGTTTTCCTTTCCCCCTGTCCCACTCCCTGCCAACCACTAACTGGCTTTCTGCCTCCATGGATTTGCCTATTCTGACCATCTATACTAATAAAAGGGTAATATGCTAATTAGACCTGGAGACCTTCCAGAAGACCTTCCCGACATCCTTCTGGACAAAGCCATTGTGGCAGGGCAGAGGCAGAGGTGGTTAGGGGTGATTAGGCCAGGAGGGGAGGGCAGTTGGGGGTGATCAGGTCAGCAGGATGGGGGCAGTTGGAGGTGAGCAGGCCAGCAAGCAGAGTGGTTAGGAGTGATCAGGTAGGCAGGTTAGGAGCCAGTCGTCTCAGATTGAGAGAGGGATGTCTGAGGGTGCCCAGATTAGAGAGGGTGCAGGCTGGCTAAAAACACCTCTCCCCCATCCCCTGTATGAATTTCGTATACCAGGCCACTAGTCCTATATAATAAAAGCCTAATATGCAAGTTAATTGAACAGAAGAATGACCGGTTGCTATGACATGCTCTGACCATCAGGGGGCAGATATTTAATGCAGGAGCTTCTCCCAGCCAGCAGGCCACAGGCTGGCCAAGGCAAGTGCTAGCAGGGGGGGGGGGAGGGGGACCTCAGTAACCCTGCTGGTCACCTTGCAGAGCTGGCAGGCGGGTGGCACCAGGCTGGCCAAGGCGGGTGCCAGCAGGAGCCCCATGATTGCCCCAAAGGTCACCCCACAGATTGGCCTTGATTGCCAGCCAGGCCTAGGGACCCTACCTTTGCACGAATTTTGTGCACCAGGCCTCTAATTTCATATAAATGGAATCTTAAATATGTGACCATTGGTGGCAGGCTTCTTTCACTTAATTGCATCATGTTTTCAAGGTTAATTCATGTTGTAGCATGTATCAGTACTTAGTTCCTTTCTATGTTTGAGTAACATTTAATTACATGAATAGATCACACTTTGCTTCTGTATTCATCCATTAATGGATATCTCAGTTTTCCTACCTTTCAGTTGTTGTGAACCTTCGTGTATAAGTACTCAAATACTTCTTTGCAATTATGTTGGGTATACAGTCAGTTCTCATTATTGGCTATAGTTGCATCCTATAAAGTTGCAGCTTATACTGAATTAGTAAATATTAAGTCCTTGCTCCTAGGGGAAATACATAGATATATATCATGTTGATTATAATCTGAAATCCTGAAAACAATTTATCCTGGGAGTCTATTTTATTGGCTTCACACAAGAGAATATGAGGTTCAGAAGTGCTAAGTGACTTGGCTTTAGCCCCACTCACCCCACCCATCTGCCCAAGGCAGGACCCTGCTTTTTCCATCCTCTGGCCACCTCTGTAGGAAAGGGAAACTAGAGGGCAGGGCGGCTCCTGGTCTATCCTCAGCCTGGAACTTGGCAGACAGGCCACTCAAATTTGCTGCCACTGTGTGTGTGTCTGTGCAAATCATCCCCAATTGCCACAAGTGTTGATTAAGGGGTAACATAAATTATCACGAATAGGTGAATTTCCCAATTGCAGAATCTGTGCATAATAAAGATCAGCTGCACTTAGGAATAGAATTGCCAAGTCCTCTGGTAATTCTACGTTGTGCTTTCTGAAGAAATGCCAAACTGCTTGCTCTCCAACACAGCTGCACCATTTTATAAACTTAGGTAAGTAAGCTAATATTTGTAGGGCACTTAGGGCAGTCCCTGGCCAATAGTGTTATTTATTGTTAATTAAATTAATTAGATAAGTCACACTGTGAGTGTTAGCTGCCAAGTTTAATTTTTTCTTATTCACAGGAGAAAAGTTCACAAATACAGTAGGTGCTCAGCCTGCATGGCTCGGTGGCTCGGTGCTGAGAGGCAACCTATGAACCAGGAGGTCACAGTTCAATTCCTGGTCAGAACACATGCAAAGGTTGAGAGCTCAATCCCCATTATGGGGTGTGCAGAAAGCAGCCGATCATGATTCTCTATCATCATTGATATCTCTCTCTCTCTCTCTCTCTCTCTCTCTCTCTCTCTCTCTCTCTCTCCCTCTCTCTCTCTCTCTCCCTCTCTCTCTCTTCCTCTTTGAAATCAATAAAAAATATACTTTAAAAAACATTGTAGGTAAGATAGGGGCACTAGTGGGTCTGATATGAAAGAAAAATGGTCACTTCTCATCCCAAGCCCAAACTGCACTCAGCCAGAGGCCCTTTCCCTTGTGTTTATATTTACAGATATACCCGGGGCCCAACCCTCCACATGTACTCATGTAGTCAATCTACTGTCTGTTTAAAAGTTAATCATTTTCTTTGTAATACACTAACAGGGAGTCATTGCAGAAATCTGGGGGAACATGGCGACTAGCAAAAGGAATATGGCTCACCTATAATCCCACACCATTGCCTTCTGTTACATTTCCTTTCTGTTTATACAATTGAAACCATAATATGTGTGCAGTTTTGCAGCCTGTATTTTTCACTCAACATTATATTAGTATGTAATGCCATGTCATGAAAGTCTTCAAAACCCTGATTTCTAGATAAGGCCTGGAGTTTCATTGTGTATTTATACCTTACGTTCAGTATTCTCCCATTACCAAATATAATTTCCAACTTTCTGTTCTTATAAACCACACAATGACAAAAATATTTGTGCCTAGAAATTTATATAAATCAATGATTATTTCCAAAAACTTGATTGACATGGAATTTCTGAATCAATGGTATATTTTTAATACTTTTATACGGCACTACTTCCTCAGGAATATATTTTCTTCCTAATTTTTCCAAATGTTTATTTCATTTTACCTGCTCTAGACCAGGTTTCTTTGTTATCATATTTGATACATGCCTTTAAAATCAACAACTCTTAGTTTGCCATTCTACATATACTGGTGAAATTATTTGATTAATGCCTCTTTTCCTCATTGGAATTTAAACTCCACAAGGGTGAGAATGGGACTCACTCATTTTTATGCATGTCAGTATCCAGGTCAGTCTGGCACACAGTATGTGCTCAGGAAAGGCTAGAGGCATGAATAGATAGATCTCCCCATTGAGTTTTTATCAACATTTACTCCCATTATTGATGGATCAAAACATATGTTTATCAGCACAGCTCATTCACCTGGCCCCTCGAGACAGCAGAAATAGTGCTTAGAAAAATAAATTTATTTTAATCAATGAGAATTGAGATCCTATTATTCTATTTTGCATTACTTTGTTTACTAGGAACGCTAACATTTTCCCTCTTATTATTTGCTTCTTCTCGGTAAGTACTAATTTGTGTTCTTTGTCCAAATTACTTAACTCACATTCAGTCCACATTTAATGGAAATCTCTATATTGAGTACCAAGCCCTCCCTGGTGCTTTTATCTGCCTTCAATGAAATCCATCCTCAGGCTTGCATGCGTAGGATACAAACATAACCCCTTGTCTTATTAGCATAGGGAACATATCAACCCTCTTTGTTTCTCAGATATCCAATTCATGATGCTGGAATGTCTCAAAGGTTGCAATCAGGTGGTGTCCACAGTCCTGAGTGTTGAACGCTTGCTATAAAAGTGAATGAAGGAAGTTGAGAGAAGCAGGCAACTGACTGGCTCCCATGCTGTCTAAGAGACTCAGCTTTGCCCTGATGCAAATCCCAGCTGCCCTACTGCACACTGTGACTCCAGCAAGGGACTTAGTCCTTCATTTTCCTCATTGGTAAAATGCAGAATCACAAGAGGTAGCTCATTCCTTGTTATGAGGACTGAATGCCAGTTAGGAAGAGAGAGGAAGGCAGGCAGGCAGGGAGGATGGGAGGATGGGAGGATGGGAGGCAGGGAGGAAGGGAGGAAGGAAGGAAGGAGGGAGGGAAGGAGGGAAGGGAGGGAGGGGGCAGGGAGGAAGGAAGGAAGGAAGGAAGGAAGGAAGGAAGGAAGGAAGGAAGGAAGGGAGGGAGGGAGGGAGGAAAAGAAGGAAGGAAGAAGGGAGGAGAAAAGGGAAGGAGGGAGGGAGGGAGGCAGGGACGAAGTGAGAGAAAGGGCATTTTTCCCCCTTTACGTTAGTGTGGCTGTATTTGAACACTTTCTCTGCTCAGTGAGCACATTTCCTCATTTGCAGGGCAGACTCTAATCCATCACTGCTGTCTTCCTTGGGAAACTGTTATGAGGAGTTTTAACAGTCTGTTCTGTTTGCTGGGAGCCGATGGAAGAACTCTCCTTATCTCCAATATTAGAACTTGTAGAAAATCAATCCGAGGGAATAGCTCCTTCACCATCACACTAGTAATAAAGTCTAACTAGGAAATGTGCGTTCGCTTCAGGCAGCTGGGGCGTCTGGCCCAGGTGAAACTAACCCAGCATATCCGAGAGCGATTCCCTCCTTGACCCAAGGAAGCATGAAGAGGAGAGCGCTGTACATGGATCTCATTAAAAATGGACTCCTTGCTGCAGCTTCCAGCTTGAAAAATCCTATGGGGGAGGAAGTACAGGAAGTGCCTCAATTGTGTTTGTGTTTTTTCCTTTCCTCTCGCATCTCTAAGAAACGTAAGGTGAAGAAAGTCCTCCTAGGGCCAGCAGAAGGCCTTGCCATCCTGAGCCTTTTATAAGTGACATTTGCCCAATAGACTGATGGACTAAGCGTGATGGAAAACAATCAGGCCACAAAGTGATACTCAGGAAAAACACAACAATGAGAACAAAAGCATTAAGAAACGAGGCAGCTTTCCAGGGCTATGAAAACTTATCCAAAAGGAAATATATCACTCAAATATTTACAAAATTGCTGGTGCAATTCAGCCTTCTCAGTAGCAACAATTTTTATGTCCTAAAGAGAGTTTGTATCTAGAGGTAATTGTGTTCTGCCGCAGTTCGTAAGCCTGGGCATTTACGCTGGCAATTCCAGATTTATAGGAATAGAAGAAATTTCTGTGCATGATATACTGTACAAATTGTATGTAATAACCACAATAAAAAATTTCATTAGGCCTGCTATCACCCACCACCAATTCCCTGGGGAGAATTTATGTGCAAACTTCAGTTCCGTTTACCATCTGGGATATTCTTTGGAGGATGGGTAGCCCTGGGTTCCTTGGAAAAGATAAGGGGGCATATATATCCTCTCCTCTTGCCTTTGGGGCAAGCACTGGAGAAAAAGGAGGCCTGTGTGTCTGGAGGAGCAGATACCCTCCAATGGCTTTGCTCACACCCCGACCTAGCCCAAGCCCATGTTAGCAGCTATCCTTAAATTTTGCAGCTCTCCATTCTGAGCATTAAGTCCTGCTGCATATTTTATGCAGCATATCACCGAGGCACGGATGCAGATTTCCATAGTTATAGGAGAGGAGGCAGAAATGGAAAAGACAAATTGGGCCATCTTAGAGTTTGCAGCTGTGAAATCCATTTCAAAATTGCAGCCTTGCAGGCCTGAGCGGCTCCCCGGACTCGATGGAGAGATAATCTTGGTGTCGCCACGGAAGAGCATTCGGCCCTGGCAGTGCTTCTGGGCATGTAGCATATGTCCTCATAAACCGTCCTCTTTATGACCAGAGCTTCGTGCATATGCTGCGAACAGTGACAACCTGGATCTTGCCTTTGGTGAGGGACGAGGAAATTGAGCATCTCGCTGCCACTCTGCAAAATGGGAGTCGGCATTTAATAAGATGGTCTCTTCCCACGGCACCCCTCCCCAGTCCCCTTTCTGGGTTCTGCCCATGTCAAGTGGATAGGCACACATCTGTGTCTGGCATGGGCCTGTTGCTGCGGCAGCACATTGGGGAGAGCTGGGCTCCAAGTGCACCCCACAGAGTGAGGAGGACACAGGAGGAGAGGTGGTGAGGACTGGGGGCTTTAGGAGGCATGTGGGGCGTCTTCTCTAATGTGTTCTGCATTGTCAGTTGCCTCCATCCAGTTCATTTAAATTCACTCTCTAGGGGCCAGTGCCCACGCTGATGACTTTGCACGCAAGCCTCATTTCATCCTCACAGCCCCATGCGGTAGATATGATTGCCCCACTTTAGAAATCAGGATAACAAAGTTTAGGAGACTTTCCTAAAGATTGCGGGGCACTGCCTTATGCTGGGCACCCTGCTAGGCAGTAAGGCTATGGATCTAGACGAGACAGCCTCCACAGCCTAGAAGTTATGATGATGTAGGACATGTGCATGACTAAAATTAGAAATCGACGCATTATATTTATAGTTTCTATTGACACAGCACTGCTTTGTGCCAGGTCCTCTATGGGAACATTTCACTCCTAATCCTCTCAACTCCATGCAGTGGCTCTTATCTCCATTTTGCAAACGACTAAACTAAAACTGGGGATGCTTCAGTGGCATGTCAAAGGTCACAGAGCTAGAAAGGGAAGTTTCTCGCTTTCAGGACCCACTCCCCTCTCTGTGCTAAAGGGCACTGCCCTCTCCCCTGGGGAGTGTCAAAGGTCTAACTTTGATTAGAATGGATAAAAAAGATTTCAACACAGCCCTGCTGTTGGGGCTCCATGGTTGAGCACTGACCCATGCACCACTAAAAGGTCACAGTTCAATTCCTGGTCAGGGCACATGCCTGGGTATAAGCTCTATACCCAGTAGGGGTGGGGTGTAGGAGGCAGCCAATCAATATTGATGCTTCTCTCTTATTGATGTTTCTATCTCTCTCCCTCTCTCCTTCCTTCTCTCTAAAAATCAATAAAAACATATTTTAAAAAGACTTCAACACAGTGAAAAAACTGTCTCTCATTCTCAGAAAGGGGGTTGACCGCTGCTTAGCATTGAACTGAAGAATGCACATGAAGAAAAGACAGCAAAGTTTCTGGCATCAGATGGTCTGGGCTCCAGTCTGAGCACTGCTGTGGGGCACTAGGCAAGTTACTTAACTTCTCTGGATTTTATCTCCTGTCTGTACAGTGGAGTTAATTAAAGTATCAATTGACTGTGTTAAATGCACATTTCTAACACAGCACAGCATATAGTGCATTATTTTTCTCCCAGGAAGCTACTTTTTAAACAATTTTATTGATTTTTTAAATTTTTAAATATATTTATTGATTTCAGAGAGGAAGGGAGAAGGAGAGAGAGATAGAAACATCAATGATGAGAGAGAATCATTGGTTGGCTGCCTCCTGCACGTCCCCCTACTGGGGATCGAGCCTGGAACCCAGGCATGTAGCCTTGACCAGAATCGAACCTGGGACCCTTCAGTCCACAGGCAGATCCCCTATCCACTGAGCCAAACCAGCTAGGGCATTTGATTGCTATTTTTAGAGGAAGAAGAAGAAAGAAGGGAAGACAGAGAAATATCAGTGTGAGAATGGAACATCAATCGACTGCCTCCTGCATGCCCCCTACCAGGGATCGAGCCTGAATTCTGGGCGTACGTCCTGAGCAGGAATTGAACTGGCAACCTTTCAGTGCATGTGATGATGCCCAGCCACACCAAGCTACTTGCTTTAGTTAATCAAGACCCCCTTGACTTCCAGAAAGGAGACTCATATTTAAAGACCTAGCGCAAACAGCATCCCTAAAATATGAGGGAATAGCAACAAAGCAAATGTGGTTTTCCAAAAGCTCAACCAAATATGGACTTTATTGAGTAGGAGTCTGAGCATGTACAGTGTGAAATGGGAATGTAGACTTTGTTTCTGTTTTACGACTACTTGCTCAGCACCTCCAACTGTGCAAGAATTGGTGTTTGATACTCTGAAGAAAATAAAAGTGAAATGGCACACCGCCCTTCCCCAACTAATGGAGCCGATATCCCAGTGGGGAGAACAGATACACACGTGGCACCGTGGCCTAAGGCAGCATGAGGTGGCCACTGTGCAGTCCAGGCTAACACTGCAGGACAAGGGAGGGGGAGAGGAGTGAAGGATGGGACCCAGATGAGGGAAGAGGGGTGAAGGATGGGACCCAGACGTAAAGTTGGGAATGTATGTTGGACCTAAAACCTGAAAGGTACTGAAGGCCGTGCTGAGAGATTTCAACTTTATTCTGTAGATGAATATGGTTGAAAAGCCAACGTGCTTCATCCAGTGCATTTAGAAAGAATATTAGTTTAGATTTTTCTATTGCAAATGGCAAGAAACTGAGCAAAAAATAAAATAAGAAAAAGAAGTTACTAGTTAGTGTCACTGGAGATCAAGAATGTTCGGAATCTGAATGCTTAAAAAATGCCATCCTGAAATCTGTGCTTCTCCACATTTCAGCTCTTGCTTCTTTGGGTCGGCTCTATTCTCAGAGGGGCTCTCCCACGTGGTGGCCCCCCATACCTCCAGGCTTATGTCCTACTTGCTTAATGAGTCCTCCTGTGTAAACAGAGAGCTTCTTCCTTAACTGGGGATTGATTCTCATTTCCCTGGTTGAATTATTTGCCTGTTTTTGAACCAGTAATTGAGGACGGAGAATGGAACGTTTGTTTGGCCAGGATGTGGCTATATAATAAGCTCTGAAGTGGGGAAGGAAAGGCAGTCGTCCCATTACTTCCCTCAACCACATAGGAAAAAAGTAGAGAGGAATTTGTTTCTGTAAAAGGGGAATAAAGGAAAGGCAGTGTATTCATCAGATAAGGATGGGTTATGCTGCAGTAACAAATAACCCCCAAATCTCATCAGCTGAAAACAATATGTGTTTATTTCTCATCACCATGTACATTGGGGCTTGGGTGGGGAACTCTGGATCATCTCACGGAAGCTGACAGAAGATGCATCCCTAAAGTTGCCAGATTACCCAGCTAGAAAAAAAAGGGCATGCTGAATTTCACACTGGCTGTTATAAGCTTCCCCTTCATTTAATTTTTTTCCCCAAAGCAAATCACGTGGCCACACCAGACTTTATGGGCCAGGAAAATGCACCCTACCATGGACCTGGAATGGATTAATACTGGAAATATTTTATATCAAACACTGGAAATCAGTATAAGCAAATAAAGACAACACAAGTCCACTGTAAAAAGACAGCTGGTTACAGTGACATATCTATGCAAGCATCATACTTCTAAAATAAATATGGTGTGTCTGTGTACATGTCCATGTGTATGTCAGAGAGACAGACTGATATTAGCCCATATATTCAAAATCCTGCTGATTTGAATCATTCCTCATGGAGTTAATATTGCCTTTGATGGCTTGAGTTTATTGAAAACATAGAAATCTATCAAGTTATTATAACTTTTTGACAAAATTTATTTCAGAAACAAAAGAATATTGTGGCAATTATTCATTTTAAAGAATCAATTAACTAGAAAAAGTTTTCCTTTCTAAAATAACAACAATAATAGCAACAATGACATTTTTTTCTTTTTCTTTAACAACAACATAAACAAAACAATATTTAGCACTTGGTCTGTTTTGAAAATGTTCTACTCTCTACTCTATTCAAAATTATTTAAAGTCAAGCAGTTTCTACCACTCTTTATTCAACCAATTATAGTCAAAGGAGAAATAGAAAACTCACTTTGAAGATTATGAAATTCAACTACATAAAATTTTTAATATTAAATAAAACTACCTTGCCCTAACCTGCTTATGACCCTATAATTATAATATTTAAATATTGGAAATAGTCTTCATTTCTGCTCAATCCCTTGGTGACATGTAATTAAGAAAGGGGGTGAAAATATACATATTCCAAGTTTTCCTTTTGTCAAGTCAAATACCCTGTGAGGATCCTTGCTACTTCCTACCAGGGCCAGTTGTACTTGAGGTCAGGACCCTTACTGCTTGCTGCCCATCAAGGTAGACACTGCTTCCTGTCATAATTCACTGGCTTCTTCCAGGATTCTCCACCAAGTTTCAGTAAGATCCATAGGAAAATTACAAAATGGCACTCCATCCTGAACACTCTTTACTGCCACCTCCTGGTAGTCATTGTAGTAAGTATACAAATCTGTAATGGCAATGAGATGAATGGGATCCTGGTGTTGAGCTGTTTAATTAGTCCAGCCAGGCAACCCTGGATCTATTTCCGGTGAAACAGTGAATGTGGGCCTACCGGAAAGAAGCCGCACTCCCATTACTCTGCAGCACACCCACACATGCTCTAACCTGTCTGATACCCCATTCTTTGACATCTGACTCACTTTCCAGTGCAGGACTCTGACTTCAAAACCTATTGACCTATGATGTTTTCCCAAAGAGCCCAGATCCTTGTCGGATTCAAGGGCCCTAAAATGCAGTTACTCTGTTCTTGTCAGTGAATGAAGGAAGGAATGGTTTAGAAAACGAATGCCAGCATGAGTGAGTATGACTGAGCTAATGCATAGAGTGTATGTCCTTGTGAAAGACAAAGTAGACAGCGGCTGGGGCGTATCACATTCAATACTCCAAAAACATTTCAGCTTCATATGTGTTTTCTGCCCCAGCTCTTTTGCTATTTTTATTTTAGCCTCCATTTCACCTGAGGTCCATTAACTAGCTTTCTTAAGGCTCTAACATACTGGCTAGACTCCTGAGCCCTACCTACTAAAGAAAGTTCAGGTCAGCAGGGGTTGGATCCTCCTTGCTGGTGGCTGTATGCTGCCCCTCTCTGGCACCAGGTGGTACCACAGGCTTTCTCCAAAATCTTGATCCTACTTTTAATGCTTTACATAATAACATCTCATCCCTTGGAAGGAAAAAGCTCCCAAGTGAGTCTGGTGTCACATCAATAAACTCAAGATCAGAACTTGAGAAATTGTAGAGAACTGAGGTTAGGAAGATTAAACCAGCTCCTCTCTCCTTCCCATCCTCAATGCCCAGGGCCTGGACTAAGTAAGGGATCAATAAAATCAATAAAATAAAATAAAAGCTAACATTTATTGAAAAATTCATTCTAAGAACAGTGCTCCAGATTCAAACCTAGCGTTTTCTGCTCCAAATCTTAGTCTCTTAACCTGTATTTTCAGAAGACTTTGGGACTTAAGGACTAATTTAAACAAGATTTGAAATATTATGGCATCACCACCTTACCAATTTTTTCCTTTTTGTTGAAAATAAGATTAAGCTGTAAAAGGTCTATTGTTCTAACACAGAGTGAGCTAAAGCCTGGTATTCTTTCTGGAAACACCAGCTGCACTTTTACACATAAAGAAAATACACAAAATAAAGGAAAGGTGGGGGGGGGGAATGGACATCTTCTGATTAAGGACCCTTTGTTTAGAAATCCTGCTTCCTTAGTCTTCAGGCTGAATAATATTTCACTCTGTGTATATACCACATTTTCTTGTTTGGGGCATTTATGTTGTTGTTGTAACACATATCTGGCTACTTTGATTAATGCTGCATTGATCATGAGAGTGCAGGTATCTCTTCAAGTTGCTGATTTTAATTCTTTCGGATCAATATCCAGAATGGAATTGCTGGACCTGGAGGACATTATGCTAAGTGAAATAAGCCAGACATGGAGCGCAAATACTGTGTAATCTCACTTACATGTACAACCCAAAATAGCTAAACTCATTGAAGCAGAGAGTACAGGGGTGATTCCCAGAGGCTGGGATGGGGATAGGCAACAGGGGGGACAAAGTTTCAGATGACAAAGTTCTGGCTGGAGATCTAATGTACAGAATATATAGAATGGTGATTATAGGTAATAACTCGACGCCCAACGCATAAAATTTATGCAAGAGTAGGCCTTCCTTTTCCCGGTTGCCGGCACCAGCTTCCCTCTGGCACCCGGGATTCATGCTTCCCTTGCAGCCCCAGCTTCATCTGGAAGGTCATCCAGAAGGATGTCCAGAAGGTCATCAATTAGCATATTATGCTTTATTATTATAGATAGTGCACTGCATATTTGAAATTTACTGTCTTCACACACCAAAAAGTACCTCTGTGAAGTGATGATATATTAATTAGCTTGACAATAGTGATTATTGCATGATATGTACACATATCAAGTCATCAAGTTGCATACCTTAAATATATACAATTTTAATAAATGGAAACCCTGCTTGCTTGCTCTTTTATATTTAAAACTCTGCTCATTGTTGTTGTTCTCAGGGAAGAAACATATCATCCTTTAATTCCCAAATAAGGTGAAAAAAATTACAATTGTCAGCATGAGCTCAGTTTCTATCCCAAGAAAGATAACAAATTGGGGGAGAAAAACAAAAAACAGGCCCGCACATCCACTGAAAAGTTGCAAGTTTGTTCCACTAATGGTTTAACTGTGTTCCATGGGCAAAGCTCTTTTTATTTATTCCCAGCACCAAGTAAGCTACACCAGATATAGGGGCTGGAATTCCTTAGTACCAAAAATGCTCCTGTCCACAGAGAAAATGAAGCTGACAATTAATGCACAGCTTGTATCTACTTGGGAATAAGGAGAGATTGGAGCCCCTCGAGTTATCTCTTGCTCAGTGTTCAACATAGATATCTCATAATAATTAGAAGAAATAAAAATACATTCCACTCCCAGAATTGGGACACATCCCTCATTATAGCAGACCCCCAAACAAGCTATCCTCAGTATCCTAGAAGCCATGTTCATGTTCAAGGTATTTAGCAAAGAACTTGTTCTATGAAACCTGAAGCATTGAGTCAATTTCTCCTAAGCTCTCGGGAGTTGACTAGAAGGAATGAAGAAATGAAACAGAAAAAATGTGCAAAACTCAGAATCAGAAAACCTCAGTTTGAATCCTGTCT
This sequence comes from Antrozous pallidus, assembly GCA_027563665.1. NCBI lineage: Eukaryota > Metazoa > Chordata > Mammalia > Chiroptera > Vespertilionidae > Antrozous > Antrozous pallidus. The sequence goes on along the minus strand of CM050512.1, from coordinate 102,486,353 downwards.
TTGGCATTCATCAAATGAAGAGTTTTGGGACAGAGATTTGGCCTGTGTGGCATTCAAGGGTGTCTTTATGGGACATCTTAGGACACTAGAGAGGCCGGCTAATCTGTTTCCAGCCTGAGACTGCCCAACTTCAGCATTTCATACTTAGAAACTTTGCTTTGACCTTTCCTGTTTGTCTTTCTATGGCAGGTGTGAGCAGTGATGGATAGCTGGTTCCCAGCCCTGAGTTCATGCACCACAGATAGTTAGAATGCTCGCACAGGGTCTCAGAACACCATTGCTTTTCATAGGCTGCCCTGCCCATCTGTCCATGAATTCACTAGCCTGATACCCTCCCTGGACCTTGTTCATTTGGGATCTGTTTCTTAGGGTGAACATTCAAATATGGAAACCAGTTAGAAAATTAAAGAAAAAAATCAAAGGATTTCTAGTTTTTACTTTCAGTGGCTCTCCGGATGGTACCAGATTTTCAGCCATGAAAGAAGAAATGAGGATAAAAAGACTCAACATTTCAAGAAGGTTGTCGAAGGAGTATCATCAGCATTGATAAGACTGGTAATTATATTTGATTGTTTGCTTATTTTTAATAAATCTTTATTGTTGAAAGTATTACATATGTCCCTTTTTTCACCCATTGCCATCTCCTAACCTTTCTCCCCCCAAGGCCTTCACCACCCTATTGTCTGTGTCTATGATTATGCATATATGCATATGAGTTCATTGGTTGATCTCTTCCCGCCCCCTCCCTCCTCCCCTGTCCCCTTCTTCCCTCTGAGGTTTGACAGTCTGTTTGATATTTCTATGTCATGTCTCTGGGTCTATTTTTGTTTGTTAGTTTATGTTGTTCACTAGATTCCACATGAGTGAGATCATGTGATACTTATCTTTCTCTAACTGGCTTATTTCATTTATCATAATGCTCTCTAAGTCCATCCATGCTGTTGTAAATGGTAAGAGCTCTTTCTTTTTTACAGCAGTGTAGTATTCCATTGTGTAGATGTACCACACTTTTTTAATCCACTCATCTGTTGATGGATACTTAGGCTGCTTCCAAATCTTAGCTATTGTAAATTTTATTGCTATGAACATAAGGGTGTGTATATTCTGTTTGCTTATTTTTTATTTGTTGGTTTATAGAAAGAGACTCCTAGAAATGTCCTAGCTCTAGGCTGCTTGTGTTTATTACATCCAGACCAGTCTTGTCTTTGTTAGGAGAGGCAGATGCCTGATTCTGCTCTGCAAGGCAGACACCAAGGAGCTGCAGGCTTCCCACTTCTACACCCACTCATTTTCTATAAATAGAGATGCTCTAGCCCTTTAAAAAAGTCTTCCTTCTATTGTCCTACTGAGAAGAGAAGGAAAGGAAGAAGGAAGAAAAGAAAGAGGAGGAGAAATCTTCATTTTCACAGTTCTTAGACCACACAGGTCCATGCAAACTGAGAGTGAGGGCAGCACATACCCTGTCAGGGAGGGGCACATACCAGAACAAAATTAGGTTTCTGTTGAGAAAGAGGAAGGGAGTTGGATACTGTTCATCACAGGATCTGACGAGAGAGAGAGAGAGAGAGAGAGAGAGAGAGAGAGAGAGAGAGAGAAGCAAGCTCATAGTTATCACTATTATTGCAATCTTCCATGGAAGAAGGATGTGAGAAGACAATTATACTTAAAACAAAACAAAAGCTTGCAGTAATTCCTTGAGGTCCAGATGCTCTTTATTACATAATGGTGATTATAAAAGGTCTTAATGGATAGGATTCTCACAGAATTTCCACTCCCTCTCAGGAACAGCGCTGGGGAGGATCTTGCATGCCAATGAGCAGTAATTAGAGCCACAAAGCAAAGAGATGATGCAGTGACTTCCTGGCTCAGCTCTTGGAGGGAAGAAAAACCTCAAAGAATGCTCTACCAATGCCAGGCCCCTGAGCTAAGAGTGTAGGTCCACAATGAGTAAGGATCCAAGCCTGCCAGGATCTATGGCTTATTTCCTTATCTCCATCCACCCAATTTTCCATTTATTTATTTGATAATTAATTCATCCAACTCTGTGAAATACCATTCAGCTACTGATTGTTCAAGGTACTAGGAATAAAACAGTGCTTGTCCCTTCTTCTTCTTCTTCTTCTTCTTCTTCTTCTTCTTCTTCTTCTCTCTCTCTCTCTCTCTCTCTCTCTCTCTCTCTCTCTCTCTCTCTCTCCCCCTCTCCCTTCCTCCCTCCCTCCCTCCTTGCCCCCTTTCCATACTTGAAAACAGAAAAATTAATGCCAACCTTACTGCATTGCTGAAAGAATTAAATGAGATGATATCAGCACTAAATGCATCTAAATGTTTCAAACACAGAGGGAGGGAGAAAAAGAGAAAAATCAATGTGGGCATGAAACATTGATCAGCTGCCTCCTGCACACCTGCTACTGGGGATTGAGCCCAAAACCCAGGCACGTGCTTCTCATTATTCATTTCTTTCCCAGTACTTGCCACATTGCCCTTCACATGGTGGACACTGAATAAATACCTGTTGAATGAATGAATGAATGAATGAATGAATGAATGATCACTGACAGGAACACACTGTGTGCAGTTCTTCCTCTGAACTGGGCAGTCCCAACCAGGCCCACAAGGATCTTGCTGCAAAGCCAGCTGCCGCACAATGTTCAGCTGGCCCTCTCTGGCACTAGTTGCATTTGTTTAATCATATTATACAGTGTGCGTGTTTTACATGATCAATATATGTTGCCCTAAGTGAACATGTCACCCAGCCTAATGGCTTCTGCAGAAACAGTTTATTGGGGTTGGCATTCTCCTTTTTAGATGCCTGCTCCAGCGAGGGCAGCGACCACGGGCCCAGGACCCTGGTGTCACTTGCCTCCTTTGTGCCATTTTGTGCTAAATGAAATATGACAAGAGAGTGGCTCCCAGTAATTGCAATAATTGACTGTGGAGAGTTCATGATTCTGTCATTAGCTCCTCTCTGGATAACATACTATGATGGTGGCCACATCTCACTGCTTTGGAGACCAGCATTGCATAAAGGGACAACCAGGATGGGTTGCCTCTCTCCTCCCTCCATTTCCCACATACCCCAGGTTTTCTCATCCTAATATCTAAAACTTAAGGACTATCTTAAGAAGACCTGGGTACTGGTTCCAGCCTGACCATTCTTTTTGTGGGATCATTGGTAAATCTTTTTATGGGCATCTCTGACTCTCAGCATTCAGGTTTGGGGGATGTAGGCGAGTTGGTAATAACCTCTTCTCTATGAAGATGGTTAATTGTCTGTGTCAATTTCACTGGAGTCATGGGGAGTGCAAATTAAACTATTTTGGGGTGTTTTCCTGAGATGGCAGGTCATGGGACTTCTCAGCCTCTATTCTTGCATGAACCAAATGTTCATAAGAAATACATAGATATCCTGTGGCTCTGTTTCTCTGGCATGCCCTGACCAATACACCTACCCATCAGATGTGATGGCTGTGGTTGAGAAGATCAGGTATGCAATTGTGCATATTACTAACTTTATGCTTGCTTTTCATCCATTCAGAGAAAAGGAAAAACAGCCCAACATGTCTCATGAACCTATGTGGGCATTACCCAGCTACTATATTCTAGGACAAATTTAAGAAACTGAAATACAGGCATGTTGTCAGCAAATAATAAACTGGACTTTATTATGCTTTTTATTTCAGACACAGAGTCTGTGCTAGCAACCTTTCCCCTGCCCCAGTAATTATTCCTCCTAAAAATGCAGACACTCCAAGAATTCCAGTGCAAGAAGATTGTCAGAAACTAACTAACCAGAGACAAAAGTATGCATTTATCCCTCATCTTTCCACCTCTTTTTCCTTATTTTTTGGTAGGTGTTGCAATACATTATTGTCCTCTTTCCCATGGAGCTTTGAAAACACCAGAACCATGATGAATGCTTAACAGCCTGCTCTCAAATGGGGATAAGAGAGAGACCTGTCTGTAACATCTGTCTGTAACATGGTGGACATACTCGCACCGTGGCTGACTTCAATGTGACATCACTGGATGCAGAGTTGGTTAGAGACGTGGAAACTGGCTCCTGCACACCAGTGAAATCTTTCACAATACGAAGCTCCCAAAATCCATAGCAAACCATTTAGAATCAGTACAGGAAAAAATAAAATCGTCTTGCTATCTCTGACACCCTACTTTTGCAAATGAATAAACAAAGTCCCTGAGAAGAGAAAACAGAACCATGCATGAAATGATACAGCCAATTAGAAAGCTGGAACGCTCATCTTCAGCACTCCTGTTCCTTCTTCTGCTCAGCTCCTTGCAAAGGCTCATGGGAAGAGAGAGCCAGTGGGTGCCACAGCCAGTGGAACTTAGGTCCAGGCATGGGCTCTTGTCCCCTTGAAGGAGGCACTCCTGACATGACTCCCAGTGCTCCCCACCAAAGGTATTCATGATCTTATATAATCTCCTGCATTTGAGTGCAGACTGGATCTAGTGACTTACTTCTGAAAATAATGAGTCCAGCAAAGACGATGAGATGTCATTCCCATGATGAGGTTACAAAAGAGGGCGATTTCCATCTTGTTGGTATTCTTTCCCCTGTGCTCTCTCTAATGAAGTTACTATGTTTTTAAGGTAATGAAGTTACTGAGTTTGAGGTACTCTGTGGAGACCTCTAGCCAATAGCTCTGGAGACAGAGAGCTTAGTCCTACTGCCTTTAAGGTACTGAATTGCCAATAAAGGACTCTATCTATAGCATGAGCCATGCCAATAGTATATCCCGGGTGATCAAGTTCCTTAACTATCCTAAAACTCAACCTTTTCTTCTTTAAAATGGGGATTACAATAGAGCCTGGCATACAGGGTTGTTGGGAAATAGGATAAAGTAACACAAAGAAACTGCTTAGGGGACTAAAAGCATAAAAAATATGACTGGAAACCAATTCTGTCTGGCTCTAAATTCTTAAATGCTCTATTCCACCATGGTGGATAAACAGGATGCTAAGCAAAATAAGCCAGTCAGAGAAAAACAAGTATCACACGACCTCACTCATATGTGGAATCTAAAGAACAAAATAAATTGACGAACAATATAGATCCAGAGACACGGAAGCATGGAACAGACTGTGGAACCTCAGAGAGAAGGCAGGGGAGGGCGAGAGGGGTGGGGAGAGATCATTCAAAGAACCTGTATGCATATATGCATAATCCATCCATCCATCGACACAGACAATAGTGTGGTGAAGGCCTGGGGTGGAGGGTGAGTAGGGGCTAGAAGGGGTCAATGAGGAAAAAGGGGGGACATTTGTAATGCTTTCAACAATAAAGATTTTTTTAAAACTTTTTAAAAACAGAAGTGGGGCAGATGTGAGGTGAGAGGAGCCAGGAAGGGTTTCCTCTCTTTGTGAACAGGATGGTGACGGTGACGGAATTTGGGCAGGGGTTCAGAGCAGCCCCACCGGGGGGGAAGACAGCAGGAGGATGTGGGGATACACAGTATCTGTAACGCAGTCAAGGACGGATCTATTTATTCTTCATAAACATCTCAGCAGGCTGTGTATTCGCCCTTCGGAGAAGAAAGCTAACTGGTGAATAGATATAATTATATACCCTTGTAACCACAGGACATAATTATTGACCTCACTCATCCAGGCATCGCAGAGGAAGGGAAACAGGGAAGTGGCCCACCGGGCTTGGAGGCGGACTCGGGGCGTCTCCTCAATGCCACTGGCTGACAGTTTCACTGGTGTAGCTCCCAGAAATGTGGACATCCTGTGCCAGCATATCTCAGTGGAAATAAAGGTACAATAACAAATTCATTAAAACACAGAATGTATAGGTTTTTCTGTTTAGCTAGGAGACTACTTTTTCGTTAGTTCCATACTATAATAGCCTGGTGGTAGATAGACTTGGGGGTATGTTGTCTGGGTTTGAAACCCATAGGTCATTTTACTATTAGTGTAACTCTGGACAAGTAACTTCACCTCTCTGTGCCTCAGTTTCCTCTCCTGAAAAGCTGATAATATTCCCTACTTCACCGTGGTTTTAAGAATAAGATAGAGTCAGGTATACAAAAAGTGCTCAGAACAATGACTGATGCACAGTAGAACCTCAATAGATAATTGTTATTATTGTTTATATTATTTTAATCATGAACACAAAATGGAACATGTTGGAAAAATGTTTCAAGGTCAATTTATTCCCAAATTATGACTTGCAGAATTAACTGGTATTGAATACATTAGAAAGGGAAGGAGGGAGCAAGGGAGGGAGAGAGGGAAAGAAAACCCAGAGGGAGGAGGAGGGAGGAAGGAAGGAAAAGAGGGAGGAAGTTCCTTAGTGGAATAAGTTTAGCTAGAGATAAAAAATTTGATAAAACATTTTTAATGTTTCTTTTTCTATGAAGGACTTTTCTGAGCTTTTCCTATGGAAATGTGGATGTGACTCTCCAGAAGAAGGATAAAGTCTGCAATGTTTTCATAATTTATTTCTGAGCAGAACTCCATGATTCCTCCCTGGGATTCTTGTTAATATTTTACAGAAAACTGCTTTCAGAAATATACTTTAGAAAAAATCATTGCTGTAGGATGATCACAGCTCTATCAGACATTCGCCACTAGAAATTTCTGGTCATTTGAGGCAATGTTCCCACAATGAGAGCAGCAAGTAGAATCTGTTCTGTGATTTGTTTATTCCTTTCACTACTCCTTTCAGTTTGCTGGAAGCCTTATAAATTTGGAGACCACAGAGACCCTCTTTTTGGTAGGTGCTCCCTGCCCTGTTCTGGACAGCTGAGCACCTCTGCTCCTGTATTCCCACCCAACCCATACCTGGGCTCTCAGTGCTAAGAGGGCTGTTTGCTCAGGATTCTGACTTGACCCCAGGAAGCACTCACCTCCCCTTGTAATATAATAAAACTCAGAACAGCAAGTCCCCAAGACTTTGGACCTCCTGAGTACACATTGCGGCCAAGCACCTGAAGCAGCAGGACCCTGAGTATGTCGAGCTCTAGGTCCCAGAAAGTGGTGACTAGTGGCTCAGGTTTAAAGGCCTGTCTGCAGAAGATGGTAATCACTCCTCCATCCAGGTGTATCTCCTCCAAAACAAATCTAAAGACCGAAACACATCAGCCAGTTTCTGCAACAATAGCCGACAGCAGGAATCAGAATTGCCCCCAGGAAGAACAGGGCCATGGCTGAGCCCTATACATGTTCTTGCCACAGTCCCAGCCTCCCTTTTTTTTTTTTTGCTCCAGAAGCCTTCATCCCCATGCCCTGATCTTCCCTGAGTCATTTCCCATCTCTGCTCCCAGCTGACTCAGCTAATCACTTCAAATGTTAAGTTATTCACTTGAGTGTAAATAGATGAGAAGATCCTAGCTAAACAGACTAACCACTATCAGGGAATGGTTCCTTTTCGATATGTTTTCCAGAAAATATAAGTCCTAAATCTCCAGTAACACCATGATTATTGTGTGGAAAGAGGAGAGGACAGGGTGAAGAGCTGAAACCCTGGTTTTGCCTTCATCCACTATTATATCCATTTATTCACCGAATGTATACTGAGAGCATGCTCTGTGCCAGGCTCTGTGTAAGGTGCTGAGAATGGAGCGGTGAATAAAACATCCAGCCACCAGCCCTGGCCGGGTGGCTCAGTTTATTGGAGTGTCGTCCCATAAACCAAAAGTTTGCAGGGCTGAATTCCAGTCAGGGCACATATCTAGGTTGTGGGTTCGATCTTCAGTTGAGGTGCATACAGGAGGCAACCGATCAATGCTTCTCTCTCACACTGATGTTTCTTCCTCTCCCCATTGATCTCTTCTCTCTCTAAAATCAATAAAGAAAAAACATATCCTTAGTTGAGGGTTAAAAAAAATTATCCAGCCACCAGTTCTGTCTTCATGGACCTCATTAAACTAAAACAACATTTTTCAGTGATTATAAATTATAATAAAGGCTATGATGAGAAAGAACAGGATACTGTAATAGAGAACATGTGAAATGACATATTATACCCTAATGCTGAAAGGTGAGGTAAGTTCTCTCTAAGAAGGTAGCATGCTAGCTGAGACTTAAAGGCTGAGAAATGAAGAGTTGTGAGAAACAGTGAGGAGGGTGCATTTCAGGCAAAGCAACCCAATCATATTGGGACAGATGAGAGAATGCACTTGGCTTTTGTGAGGGACTGACGGAAAGCCCATGTGGATGGGGGGAAGTAAGCGAGGACTAGAGCACCATGAGATGAGGCTATGTATCAGCTATCTTTGGCACAACAATGTTGTGTAACAAACAACCACACACTTTGATGATATACCTATTTGGTGCTATGTCTATTATGCATGGGCCAAGGGTCATCCCTGGGTCAGCTCTAAGTTCTGTCCATGTGTCCCTCTCATCATCCAGCAGCTTTGTCCAGATATGTGCTCATGGTAGTAACAAAGGCACAAGTGTGCATGAATATATGCAAAGGCACAAGTGTGCATGAATATGTGCAGTGTCTGCCGAGGCATGGGCTCAGTACTGTCATACCATCATCATGTCATTACCCAAAGTCAGTCATAGGGCTGAGCTCACAGTCAGGATGGGAGGGTATCATGAATTACATGGTAAAGAACCTTAGGGCCAGGTGGGTGAAGAATTGGTGCCATGTGTTCAACATTCCATAATTAGAGAGACAGATAAATAAAAACAAGTTCAATTGGGCTCTTGAAGTCTAATATAGTTTAGTTTTTATTCTAACGACTATAAGAAGCTTTGAAGCTATTTATTGATCATGTGACCTTGGGCAAGTCACATGCCCTCTTGAGTGTTTCCTCTCTATAGAAGGTATGAGTAATGGGGTTGAGGGAGGAATGGATTCCGGAGTAACATACCCAGACACTCTGAACCTTGTAATATTTATGTATAGAAATGAGTTTATTAGACATACCTTTAGGTTTATTGTGAGAATTAAATGAGAGAATAAACATGGAAATGCTTTGTAAACTGTGAAATTCTCTTCTTCTACTGTTTACAGCAATGTTGCAAAGCCAATAACAGAATCATCACTTCGTAGGAGAGGAAGCTGAAAGTCAGGAATGTTGCACAATGCTGCATTGGTTACACAGCTAGGAAAGGAAGAAGGAGCTTCATCCATCTGATTCCAAAGCTCCAAGCCTTCAATTAACTATGAATTTAATTAGTTGCTTCCGCGTATGAGGAATTGGCTGGGGTAGAGGCTTTAGCAGAGATTACTGGCATGGCAGGAGGTGATGTGTGTGATTTAGACCTTTCCCAGCTGCTGCTGAGCTCAGCAATACTTCCTTATCCAGGCAGGCCAGTGGCGAGCAGCTAATTCACCAGGGGCCATCCCAGCTGATTGGTTCATCAATAACCCATTATCTCTGCCATTGTAAATATCTTGGGAGGAATGTGACTTTCGGGGAGGAATACCCAAGCACACCCAGGCTGCAGCCTGTCTGCATAGCCTAGACCTTGGGAAAGACAGAAACATACCCTCTGCTTGCTTCCCATGACAAAATGCTATACATTCCTCTGTAGTCCTTGACAAGGAGGCACTGGCTGGAACAGTGTGAAGACAGGGTCCTACCATAGGAATATGTCACATTTGCCACTCAGGACACTGGGGGTGTTTATAAATTGATGGAGTCGTCTGCTGGATCACAGAGCAGCAGAGAGCTGGATGTGTAAGAACCACCCAGCCATCTTGTCCAAGCAGCTGATGCTCAGAATGCCCTAGAGAGTCTGATTTCGATTCAGGAGTAAAGCCCAGAGATGTGGGCTCTGCTCTAATCCAGTGATTTTGATGCTCTGATGCAGAGTCAGGTTTGGGATCACTCCTGAGATGCATTCTCTTCATTTAGCGAATGCACCTTCAGCACCTCTTGTGAGCAGACCCTCCCAGGAGTGCTAAGATGGAGATGAATCAACTTGGGACCTGACCTCGAGGATCTCATAGGTCAGTTGTAAAGATGAACACACTGACAAATAGCTATGGGATCTAAGAAGAAATCATGAGCTTACCCCTCTTGTTTATTCCATCAAGAATCCCAGGATGCACAAAGACTGCATATGGGTGTTCTGCTTCTCCACGAAGCCTCCAACCCTCACAGTTTCTGTTTCATCACTTGCTCTCCTCCTACAAGCCCTAATTCCCAGCCCCACAGTTCTGACCCGGTGCTCTCACCTTGACAGCAGTTCAGAAATTTTCACTCTCAAGTTTCACTCTGGCTAACCAGGAAAGACATTCTGCCCAGGCACAGTCAGTACAGAAGGATGTTATACCACCATCCCCTTTGTTATCATGGAGAAAGTTCTAGACATTGTTGGTCTCTCAAGCAGGTAGGAATACATGTGGGAGCATAAAAGAGGAGTTGGTTCATTTAGCTCTACCTGGATGTGAGGAAAGCCATTACCACTCACTCAACACAAAGAGGATTATGAACCTGAACAGAATTATTCCCAAGAGGCCAGGAGAGGGTGGTGATAATGATACATTTTATTAATTTAAAAGAGGCTTTGTTGTATCCAAACTAGAGGGAATTAAGAAGAGGGGGTTGAAAATTTTCCTTGGAAGTAAATGAATCTCTATGGTGTATTCAGAGTTCTCAAAAAGCTAGGTTCTTTGTAGATTTTTCATTTTCACCTTACAATTAGATGCCATGCAGACACCAAGTAGAGGAGAAAATTCAATAGCAAAGCTCAGTCCAAAGTGAAGAAGTCTTTGAAATCCTTCCTTTAGCCCATCTTGGGTTTCCACCTGATGCAAAACATAAATACAAGGATGTTTAAAGCAATGACTTTGCAATAGTGAAAATTTGGGAAGAACCTGTCTAAAGCAGATTGATTAAAATATGCTATAGAGAATGAACTAATATGCACCTATTAAAGAATAATGAGGTATCTAAGATTTATTAAGTGGAAAAGAGATTCAAAATGCATGGAACAGACTGAAAAACCTCAGTAGGAAGGCAGGGGTGGAGGGGAGAGATTAACCAGGAAATTTATATGCATACCAGAGGCCCAATGCATGAACATCGTGTAAGAGTAGGCCTTCCTTGCCCTGGCTGCCAGCACCGTCTTGCCTCTGGCACCCAGGATTTGGGTTTCACCAGCAGGCACCTGGGACCCAGGCTTCCCTCGCAGCCCTGACTTCATTCAGAAGGTTGTCTGGAAGGACATCTGGAAGGATATCCATTCTAGTTAGCATATTATGCTTTTATTATTATAAATATTCATGGCCCCAAGACACAGACAATAGTGTGATAAACGCCTGGGAGAGAAAGGTATGGGGGTTGAGGGAGTCAATGGGGAAAAAAAGGGGGAGGAGACATCTGTAATATTTTCAATACTGAAGATAAACTTAAAAAATACTAAGATGTTTCTATTTGTGTATAAGACATGCATACACACATACACTAAATCCTGCTAACGATTAATTACCTTACTAAGAGGGACTGTGATAAGGGATTAAACTTGTACTTTAAATCTTCCATATTCATTTGTTACTTTTATTTAAAAATAAGGACAGCAGACCTTACTTGAGTAGAGGGGTTACGGATTTTTTTTAACGTTATCATCATATATAGAAATTTCTGTATATTTCAATAACATATGCATTAACATATAAATATAGGCAAAAGGAAAATATCTACCTATATATATCCAGACATTACAAAGCAAACTAAAATAAAATTATCAGTTTGCTTATCTTATTCATTAATGACTGGAACATATAGCACAGTCCTGGGACTTTGTAGATCACCCATAATTGTCTACTATTGTTGAATCAAGGACACAATAGTTCTATTATTTTTTACAGGTTAACTCTCAATATCATTTCTACGAAGCAAAGTTCCAATTTTTGTGGACTTTATCTATAATTTCAGACAGACAAGATCTTTATTCAATGATTTATCCATTCATCCAACAAATATTTATTATGCTATCCAAGAAAAAAGAGAAAAAAAAACAATAAAAGATCTATTACCCTTTGAGACAGCGTGAAGAGACTTGGAGATCATTATGCTGAGCTAAATAAGCCAATCAAATGAAGGCAAATATCACATAATCACACTTATATGTGGAATCTAATGAACAAAATAAACTGATAAACAAAATAGGATTATAGACATGGGAACATGGAACAGACTGACCAATCTCAGAGGGAAAGTGGGGAGGGGAGGGGTTGAAGGAGAAAAAAGATTAACTAGTATGCATATACTAGTATAGATTGCCCATGGACACAGACAATAGGGTGGTGAAGGACTAGGGTAGGGCAGGAATTGGGTGAAGGGGAGCAATGGGAGAAAAAAGGGGACATCTGTAATGCTCTCAACAATACTTTTTAAGAGCTTTCATTAAGCCTGATAATTTATCCTACACCTGGTCTTCTGAAATTGGGCCTTTTTGGGAGAAAGCACTTAGAGAAGATTTTGTGTCACCATAAAAGTGACCTAACAGCCACATAAGACCCACACTAATGTAAGCCTGGCATTAAAATTATCAACTCACTAGATGCCTGGTGCTTGAAAATTCATCCATTGGGGGGCGGGGGGATTCCTCTCAGCCCAGTCAGTGTTCTCTCACAGTTCAGAAGCCCTCAGATGATGTACAACTGAGAGCTTAGGCCCGCTCCCCCGGAAGAGTGGGCCCAAGCTGCAGTCTGGCCTCCCTCTGCAGGAGGGAGAAAGAGACAATTACAAAGCCTAAAAGAAATCATCTCCAAAGAAAAGAGAAAAGCCATTGCTTCTGTAAATCAAGAAATAAAGAGAAAGTAAGGGAATCAAATAATACAATAAACTAAAAAGAAATTTAATATTATAGAATAAAATGTTAAATCAAAGGAGTATTCAGAAAACAAATTCAAGTAAATCTTCAGAATATAAAACATAAAGACAGAAATAGACAATTTAATTTGTGTATATATATTTTTTAAAAAAATATATATTTTTATTGATTTCAGAGACAGGGGGAGAGAGATAGAAACATCAATGATGAGAGATAATTATTGATCAGCTGCTTCCTGCACACCTTCTACCAGCAGCCTTGGCCTATGCCCTTAGCTGAAATAAAACTTGGGACCCTTCAGTCTACAGGTTGATGCTCTGTCCACTGAACCAAATCAGCTAGGGCTAAATTAGTATATTTTCTAAAAATTATAAGGAACTTTATTATCCAAATAATAGATGTTCCAAAAATAAAGAATAAAAAATAAAAAGAGGAAGGCATTGTCCAATGATAATAATAAACACAGTGGCCAGAACTAAAGGATGTGTGTTTTCATACCTACTGTGCCCATAGTAAGCCCAGGAATAAAATAAAACAGAAGGAGGGAGCAAGAGAGACGGAGAGAAAGACTTCACATCAAGATGCATCATTGTGGAATTTCAGGGCATCTGAGACACAGAAAGTCACTAAAAGACTTTAAGGATGACATAGACATGGGGAAAAGAGCCACATATCACATACAAAGCAGTAAGAACTAGAATGGCATTAGACATCTCAACAGAAACATCAAAATGCTGGAAGATCATAGATCCATGTCACCAAAATTTTGAATGAAAAAATGTTAACTTTCCATACCTAGCTAAACTATCAATCAAATGAAAGGGTAGAATAAAAATTTCTCAGATATACAATTAATTAAAAAAAACTCAATTCAGGTATTAGAAGATGAGTTTTAATATAATTGAGAAGTAAATTGAAAAAGAGAATTATATGGAACTCAGTAAACAAGAGACCCAACACAGGATTGAGAAGAAACAAAAACAGATGATAATAGCAATGCTCCAGGCCCTGAGACCAAAGGAGGAAGAGGGCTTGTTAATGGACTTTCTGTATGTATTTATGTTTGGTCATTTGATAGAATTATTTATAGTTGACATATTGATTGGAAGCATATACCAAGAACTATGCTAATCACTGAAAGTGATTATATTATGTTATTAAGCTATATATATAATTATATCATTATATAATTATGCTGTTATGAAATTATGATTTATATTGTTATTATTAATTTATTGTTGCCTCACCAGATAAAAACATCTAAATAGATTTCCATCAATATTTAAAGATATTGAATAAATATACCAGCTATGGATCCAATATGAATTTTACTTTGAAGGGCAAGAAGGAGGCATCCAATGAAATTGATGTACAATGAGAGATGCATGTCACTGTCAATCAAGAGAAACACACCAAGAAGGAAAAGATAGAGAAAATAAATGCGGGCTTCAAATATTAGTCACAAATAAAAAGTTCCAGGAACCCTGGCCAGGCAGTTCGTTGGTTGAAGCGTCATTCCCTACACCAAAAAGGTTCCAGGTTCTATTCCAAGTCAGGGCATTTACCTAGGTCAAGGCTTCCATCCCAGTTGGAGCACTTTCAAGAGGCAACAAATGGATGTTGCGCTCTGTCTCGCTCTCTCTCTCTCTCTCTCTCTCTCTCTCAAAATCAATGAAAACATATCCTTAGGTAAAGATTTTTTCAAAAGTAACAGGAAAGAATATTTTTCACTACCTGAGTTGACTTATAACGGTGCAGCTTCACACGAGGACAACTCTAGCTGTCCCTGTATTAGTAACAGCAATAATTAATTTATAGAGAGAAGACTGACAATTCTCCCCAGACATGCCAAAACTCCCAGTCCATACAAAGCTTACACAGTGGTGTCAGATACATAGAGAGAAATATGAGGCAGGTACAAAGTAGGAACATATAGCGTTATAGTATAGATGAGGTGGCAATTCATACTCCATGAGGAGCCTGACTCTTTCTACTGAGGGGAGTCTCATGGGAAAGTAGGAATTGGTCAGATGAGAGAAATTGAAATGGCATTTTGGCAGATGGAAATAAAATTCAAATCAGTATGCTCATAGAGCAATAAAGGCAGGAGACAGAGGGAGGTGATCACCAAGCAATAGGCAGATTGAGAAGAATCTTGGTTTTCCACCTATCATAATAGTAACTGCTGATGTGTATTTTAATCTTACTATGTGTCAGGAACTCTGCTGAACATTTAGTATTTAATATTCACTTTGTGTTAAGTACTAATGACCCACTTTACTGACGGAGAAAATGCAAGGCAAAGGCAACAAATATATATGCTATACAGAGGAAGAAAGCTAGCACAAGTCCTGAATGCAGGATGAGTTATACTGGAGAACAAGAATTTGACAATGGATTTCAAGAAGGTAAATGTATCCCTGACACCACTCCCAGAGGCAGAGTCTAGGCACGTAGAGTTCTGGGTGGCATTTCACCACCCTGATATTTGTTAAGTTGATGCAAGTTGATGTCATCTCATTCCCTGACCCAGGGAAAAGATGGGGGGAATGGACACAGCTCTCGGTTTCACAAATACAGCCTGGATTCGAGCTTCCTGACAGATCGTGCACTGCGAGGAGTAAAGCGGAGAGATTGACTTTCTGAGCTGTGGAAGCCTGGGAGAGTTCAATACGTCAGCTGTCAGCAGCAGGTCCCTTGCAGGCTCAGGAATTTCAATTTCAAAGTACAAGAGATTGAAGTCTTGAAACACAAGATCATCAAACACTAATGATTCCTGCATTCTGCTAGGGGCGTGGAAGCAGGTGAGAAACAGTGGCTTTCGGAAAGGTGCGCGTGGGCAGAGAGCAGCTCTCATGCTGGATCAATCCTGCAGACCTTGAGAGAATAGGGAGCTTAAATGTGAGGGGATGCGCCGCCTGAGAGAAGAGGCGAGGGATATTCCAAAGGCATGAGAAGGGCCTGGTATTCACTCCCCCTCTCATCACCCACTGCTCCCTGGCCAAGTAGGTGAACCTCCAAAGGAAATACAGAATTGCTGATAAGGCAGGTGACACACAGTGGGAGCAGAGCCCGAGTTGTCTATTAAAAGATTAAAACCTTATTTTGTGGGATGGATTTCCCAGACACTATGCTGTGCTATATCAAGCGTAGGCTTGAGGCTTTCATTTTCTAAAGATCAGGTGAGCATTCATCATGATTCCCCAGGACAGTCCCCCTATGCCTGCTGACCTCACATATGTAGGTGACAAGCCCTTCAATCCCAAATGGACTCCAGTTTATTTAGCTCAGTATGATGTTTCTGAGATCCATCTTTGTGTTGCAAATCATTCATTCTTTGTTCTTGTTGGGTAGACATAAAAAAGTACATATGCCCCTGGCCCGTGTGCTTAGTGGTTAGAACACCAGCCCACACAGAATGGTCTTGGGTTCAATTCCCAGACAAGGACACGTACCAGTATCTGTGTTGCAGGTTTGCTTCCCAGCCCTGGTCAGGGTGCATGTGGCAAAGCACCAGTCAATATGTCTCTCTCCCATCAATGTTACTCTCTCTCTCTATGTCTATCTCTCTCCCCCTCCCTTCCTTCCACTTTCTCTGAAAAAGCAATGGAAAAACATCCAATATATCCTCAGGTAAGGATTAACAAAACCAAAAAAATGTACATACTACATGATTTCATTTATTTGTAAAAATATTTTATTGGTTTTTTTAGAGTGAAAGTAAGGGAGGGAAGGAGAGAGAAAAAATATATTTATGTGAGAGTGAAACACCAGCTGCCTTCTACATGCCTCCTAGCAGGGATCAAACTGGAAACCTGGGCATGCCCCCTGACAGGGAATCGAACCAGCAACGATTTGGTGCACTGAGCCACACCAGCCAGGACCATGATTTCATTTAAAGTTTATGAGCAGGCAGAATTCAGTTATGGTGACAGAAATTAGAAGAGCGGTTACCTTTCTGGGAGGTAGCTAGTGGCTAGAGAGGATCATGATGGAGCTTTCTGGAATGATGAAAATTCTTTCTATATTGATCTGGGTGGTGGTTACACCCAGATACACATGTATCTGGGGAATGCACATGCAAAACTGTATCCAGATGTACAGTTAAGATTTATGTATTTACTCTATAGAAATTTTAGAACAAGTGCCCTGCCTGGCGGCGTGGCTCAGTGGTTGAGCGTTGCCCTATGAACCAGGAGGTCAAGGTTTGATTCTCGGTCAGGGCACATGCCCAAGTTGTGGTTCCATCCCCAGTGTGGGTGTGCAGGAGGCAACCAATCAATGATTCTCTCATATTGATGTTTCTATATCTCCCTCTCTCTTCCTTTGACATCTATCTATCTATCTATCTATCTATCTATCTACACACACACACACACACACACACACACACACACACACAAACACACACACACACACACACACACACACACACACACGATCAAGTTTCCTGGCTTGGACAATAAATTACATGATAATTCTATTTGAGGAAGACTATTTTCAACCAAATACCTGAGGGGATGTCATCTCTAGCTGTTTATTCAACCCAGAAGGTGGAGTTTCTCCCATTCTCCATTGAATGGGCTGTGCAGTGCCCCAAGGGATCCCTACACGGATTCCTCAGCTCTAAAGCACAGCCCTTGTCTCTACATTCAAGTAATTTAAGGAAGCAGGTATATGTGAGGCTTATGGATTGCCCAAATATTGCAAAAAGGATGTCTCATTTTCTCCTTTAGGGCAAGCCATCTGGCCATGTAAGCTGTCCTGTCTCCATGGTTCCTAATCTTTTACTAATGCTGGGAAGGAGGTGTAGGGAACCAGAGCTGCTTCAGGCTCACCCTCTGAGAGTGGAGTCTATGGGACCCTTATACCTGGACTTCCCAGGTATCAAATGTCATCTAACATTCACTCATAGGATGAGCTGACTCCTCCCAGATCAAGATTAGAGGCAGCTGTTAAAATTGACATAATAAGTTTCAGTGGTAGTTGAGGTCGCTTGAGGGTTAAAATAATGCCAGACCTTCCATGCTTGCATCTTCCCCGACTCTTATACCCATGCTATAGGCAGGTATTGATATGACACTGAGACTCCAACCATGAATGAGAGAAAAGGAACTGCCAGTTTCCCAGGCTTTAAAACCAGCCACAGGAGGAAAAAGATGAGGGACTTTTCAATTTGAGAAGGAGAGAGCTGAACATAGAAGAAAGGATGATGGGCAAATCATACAGGCAGCAGAGGAGAAGGCAGAGAAGAGACCCTTCAAAGAAGGTGAAGTGGGGAGACGATAGCAGATTCAAAGCAGCGAATGTCTCCATTTCAGGTGCGGAGTCTGCGAAGTTAGTTAAAGAAAGCCAACCTTAGGCATCGGGAAAATTCAATTTTCATCCCGGGGCCGGATGACACTTCTTTTAAACGCTAGATTCAATAGCGAGATACACCTGCAGGGAGAAAATATTCTCCACGGTAAGAAGGCA
Organism: Antrozous pallidus; assembly: GCA_027563665.1. Taxonomy (NCBI): domain Eukaryota; kingdom Metazoa; phylum Chordata; class Mammalia; order Chiroptera; family Vespertilionidae; genus Antrozous; species Antrozous pallidus. The sequence goes on along the minus strand of CM050512.1, from coordinate 102,468,113 downwards.
AGATAAGGAAACAAGTTAAAAGTTATTTTTCCTGCTATGCAAATAGTCTCCAGTAACTAACAAGATAAATATATTTCTGTGAGATACCAAGTTTTCCTGGTCACGGTTTCTTTGTGCAGCTTTCTCTTCACTCTTTGCTTCTACACTGAACACTTTAGGGCTGAAATTTTAAATCCATTTTCCTCCAGTGGGAAAGCCCAGGTTGGAGGTACAAAATCCAAGGAAGGGACAGAGGTGGCAACTCAGTTCTCTGTGTGTGTCCACAAACCTGGATGAACTAGAAATATCATGCCATGTCTCCGAGATTAATAAGCGTGTAAATGTCACCTTACCCATACCCTTCCACCCAGGTAGGTAAAAATAACTGCAGCCAAGACAAAGAGAGGTGGTGAAAGGTCACCCAATCAAAGACAACGCCTGATTATCCATCCTTGCCATCTGTGCACCAGGCCAGGAGGCAACAGCACAGGAAATGTCTGAGAGACCACCCCTTGTAAATGTCAGGTTTTCAGCAAACCCCTCAGGGCTGAGGTTTCCTATCACAGGGTAGCCCTCTGGTGAGAACATAAACTTCAGAGTGAGACAGACACGGGTCGAATCGCATCTCAGCAACTTCCCAGTTTCAAGCCTCCTCATCCTAAAGCGAAATAACAATCTCATACCAGCCAGGCAAGTGTGATTGTCAATCAGATGTCACACTCAACTCAGTGCCAGGAACACGGAAGTATCCGTTACTTGTTACCTGTTGCATTATATTTATATGGCTGCTATGGCAAAGGACCACACACTTAGTAGCTTAAAACCGTATAAGCTTATCACCTAATAGTTCTGGGGGTCAGAAGTCCGCCATGAGGGTCACTTGGCTGAAACCAAGGTGCTGGCCAGACTGTGTCCCTTCCAGAGGCTCTAAGGAAAAACCCATTTTCATGTCTTTTTCACCTTCCAGAGCCCAAGTGTGTTTCCTTGCCTCCTGGCTTTTTCCTCCATCTTAAAAGCCAGCAGCACAGCATCTTCATCAAATCTCAATCAAACTTTCTCTATCTATCTATCTATCTATCTATTTTTAAAATATATTTTATTGATTTTTTTTACAGAGGGGAAGAGAGAGGGATAGAAAGTCAGAAACATCGATGAGAGAAAAACATCCATCAGCTGCCTCTTGCACACTCCCTACTGGAGATGTGCCCACAGCCAAGGTACATGCTCTTGACCGGAATCGAACCCGGGACCCTTCAGTCCAAAGGCCGATGCTCTACCACTGAGCCAAACTGGTTTCAGCTATCTATCTATTTTTCTATAATCTATTTATCTACCTATGTATCATCTATCTATCTACCTATCTACCATCAATCTATCATCTACTATTATCTATCTATCTATCTATCTATCTATCTATCTATTATCTATCTATATCTCCATCTCTCTTGTTTTCTCACTTTCCAATCCCATCATCACTGCTCCTTTCCTTGAACTTTGACCCTTTTGCCCCCCTCTGATAAAGATTCTGTTGATTACTTTAGGCCCAGCAGGTAGTGCAGGGTCATATCATCTTCTCAAAATCCTTAACTTAACCACAGTTGCAAGTCCCATTACCATGTAAGGTGACATATTTACAGGTTCCAGGGATTAACATGTGGACATGCTTAAGGGTGGCAAGTGCAAGATTCACCGTATCACAGCTATTATTATTTTTACTAAACCCCACAGTTTTGCTCAAGAAATCTGAGTTCAATATGCCAGAATTATTTTTCAAATTCCTTTTATTTTAAATGTTCATTTCTACCTTTCATTTATTTATATTTATTCCTTTTTAAGTCTATTAGTGTTACACTTAAAAGAGACCTGTGTTCCGGTCCATGTGCAATATTGGGAGGGAAATATCTGTGTAACTGTGGCTACTCACAATGGCGGGAAAGGGTCACAGTCCATAATCCTTGGCTCTCAGACTTTGGATGAGGGCAGAGCATTTGGATGATATATAAATGTATGATGGTAAAGAGATGGAGAGAAAGGGGACTGAGGAAGGAAGAGCAGCTAAAAAGAGATAGCCAGACATTTCAGATCCAGAAGCGCATTCTTGTCAAAAACCAATAATTTGGTCACAAACAATTTGAAGTGCCACATTTCACCTGATCGCTTAGTGGCCCAGAGGACTTTGTAATAAAGGACTGTAATAACCCTTCACTGCCGGTCTCTCCACAGTGAGCTTGGGAAAGAGAAAATTAGCTCCACTAGAAAGTTGCTTTGCAGTTCTCTCTCCCCGTTCTACCCTCAAAGATGATTTCCCAAGGACAGCCTCAAACTAGGAGAGAGCGATTGATTGCATTTTGCTGAGGTCCATTTTTTCCCGAGTGGGTTTGTACCTCACCTATATTATCATATTTCTGCTCAGAGGTATAAGTGAGCCATCTAACCTTTTCAAAGAAAAGAAAAATCTATAGTGTGAACAGAATCAAACCAGAAGGACAACCCTGGGTTTTGGAATTCGGGGAACAAATAGGCTTTGTGTTAATAGTCTCTTTCTCTAGACAAGAGTGTGGCCATTTTTTTTTTCCATAAAAGGTCAGATAGTAAGTAATTTAGACTTGAAAGTCATATGGTCTCTGTTGCAACCATTCAACTCTGAGATTGGGGCCTGAAAGCCAATATGTTATTTAGACATGTTAATGGATGGGGTAGCTGTACTCCAATAAAATTTTATTTACAAAATCAGGCAGCCTGTGGATTTGGCCTGCAGGCTGTTGTTTGCCAATTGCTATTTTAAACTTTTTCAATACATTTTTTTGGGGGGGGGAGCGTTTAGGGGAGTGAAGTAGAGAGAGAGAAAAGAGGAGAGTCCGGCTGAAGAAGCACTGGGATATTCACTGGCAAGGGAAGTGAATGAAAAAATGGGCAGATGTTACTCTCTCCCTCCTAGACCAGGGCTGGCCAGTATTTAATTCAAATATAAAACAGTATTTACTTCAAATATAAAGCAGGAGCTTCTCATGTTTTGCTCACACTCAGCTTTCCAAATCACACTGTGCTCCTTTCATGGAGTTTTTCACTCAGAAGAGCCCAGGAGTTTATTTCCACCCAATGAGAAGGGCCCTCTCTCAATCAGCTAGCCACTTGTAGCCCCAGCAAGGACACCCTCGGTGACAGGGATTTCAAAGTTCCAGAGGTGGCTTACTGCAGCAAGTGCAAAATGTCATTGAAGAAAGGAGGAGGAAAAACAACAGAATCCTGGGTCTATGACTGCTCACCATGCCACAGGACCCAGTTGTTTATACTGGGAACTCAACCTTTGCATTAATTTAGGCCTAACAAAATATCTTAACCATGACTATTAAACAAAAAGTCTGTGTAGTCAATGTTATTCCAATTTTAAAAACAACCTATGAGTTGTTTTCAGAATTTGACAAAGTTATTCAAATACTTAAGTGAAATATTGAAAGACCAATAATTGTTAGAATGATGGAAACAAGAATTAGGATAAACCTTGAATATATCTACCTTTCATTGAATCTAAAATGCCACTGATTGTAAGACACATACTATTTTACATGTCATAAAGAGAGAGGAAATGCTATGATATTACATTGATAGTAATATCCATTGCAATTTTGAAGATGGCAAAATTGGGGACAGAAAGTACATGTTAGAAATCAATGACATACAATAAAAACCCCGTGGAAGACAAATAAAGTTAGATCCCTAATTCTAACCATGTAAAAAGTTATATTCTGAATGGATTAAAGGCCTCTAAGCAAAAAGAAAATCTTTAAAATATTTTGTATGACCAAAAAAAATTAGATACCAGCAGAAAAGATCAAGGATGAGAGAGAGCTGGGAAGAGATATTTGCAACACATAAAACCCAGAGTGGATTCGTTTCTAGAATATAAAGAAGTCCTATAGATCAATAAGGAAAGATGAACAACCCAACATGAGAAGAGGCAATTGACAGTGAGGAATCCAGAGTGGCCAGTACATTTGTGGAAAGGAGCTCAGCTCACCAAGTAAGCAGGAAAATGCAGATGGAAACAAGGTACCCACCCATCAGAGTGGTAAGGTGTGGACAAGGTGGGGGAAGAGGTGGGCAAGGCTGTGTAATAACATCCTAGGGAATATAAACCATATCCCACTTAGAGACAAGGCCTCTAACAAGGCCTGAAATATTTGAAGATGTTTATCTCCCACATCCCAGCATCTAGTGCTTCTTGAACTATATTCAAGAGAAGCTCCTGACCATGCACATTTTACTCATGTTAAAAAAAATGTTTGCTGTTAGCATTGTCTGATAAGTGCGAAGTTGGGGTCAACCTAACTCTCCACCAGTAGAAGAATGAATTAATATATTGTGCCATAGTCTTAACAACGGCATACTATACAGCTGTTAAAAGGAATGAATTCAATCTGTAGAGTGGTGACAGTTGCACCACCAGGTGAATATGCATGCTGGCACTGAATTGTACATTTAAAAATGATTAAAATGGCAGCTTTTATGTTATAGATATTTTTATATTATAGATATTTTAGAAAAATCTAAAAAGAAAATAACCCATGGAGAAAATAAGGAAGAGTTCAAAAAATAAAAGGATGGGCAATGTCAAAGGGACACAGGGGACAACTTACAGAGTTCCCAGTGGCCAAAGTCAACACAATGTGAGCTACAAACACAATAATGTAACATTGGATTATAACCCAAAGTATACAATAAAAATGAGTCGGTTCTGATATCTTTCTATAATAATAAAAATATACGCAATATGCAAATCAACTGAATGGCCAAACAGTGGAAGGACCTTCTGGATGACCTTTGGGATAAAGCCAGGGCTGTGAGGGCTGAGCCCCTCACACGAATTTCGTGCATCAGGCCTTTAGTAAATAAATAAACAACTGAGTAAATAAATAAATGGAAGGGGAACATACAAATTTGCCTTACAGAAGATTTCCATTTATTATGCACAGATACGGCCTCTCCAGGAGGTGGGGTTTGAAACCCCCAGCCCTTGAGAGCAGACTAGACTTACCAACTTGTTTCCAAAGAATTAGAGTGCAAAAAGGAAAAGCAGTTACTGTGCACTGGAGACACATGGGAGACACCACGTCAACCAAGTTAATCAGGTTAATCACCAGGGACATCGTGGGGAACATCATGAATGCCCTCATATTAGGGGATGAAGGATACTGCACCCCTATGATTTCCCCAGAAACCTATAACCTCGGGCTAACCATAGTCAAAGGCACATTGGGGAACACTCTACAGGATACCTGACTCCTCAGGATGTCGAGGTCATGAAAAGCAAGAAATAGTCATAACCAGGAAGAGACTGGGAAGACTCAACAACTAAATGTATTTGGATCTTGGAATAGAAAGAGGACATTAAAAGAAAAACTAAAGAAATTCAAATAAAGTCTGGAGTTTAATTAATACTGGTAATAATGTTGTCTTTCTGGTTTTGACCATGTACTGCTGGTGACATAAGGTGTGAACAATGCGGAAACAAAGTGAAGTGTGGGAATTCTCTATATTGTCTTTTACCTTTTCAGTAACCTAAAATTATTCTAAAATAAAACAGTATTTTATTCAAAAAATATGAATAAGCTGAAAAGGAATACATGTAGTATGATTCCATTTATGGAAATATCTAAAACCCTCAAAAATACCATTGATTGTTAATGGATACAGACTCAAGATGTAAAAACATAAAAGCAAAAAAAAAAACAAGAAAAGAGAGGAATATAAAACAACTTGAAGATATTCGCTATCTTTGAGAGTGTAGATATGAAATGGGGTGTAATAAACATAGACAAAAATATTACCCTATAATGATGTAAAGTGATAAATATTGCTTAAATGGCAACCATATTATAACATATAAATGTATCTAAGTAACACATTGAACAATTTATTGCTCCAGGTTGCTTATTGTTCTATTCCTTGTATTTTTATGAATATATAAAATATTTTAGAATTTTAAAAATATCTATTTAAAAAGCCAAAAGGAGAAAAATTACAAACTCCAGAACCTAAAGGTTTGAATCTTAAGCCTGTTACATAGTCACTCTGTCACCTTTCTAAGCCTCAGTTTCCTCAACTTGTAGAGGAAATAAAAGTTGCCATAGTGTAGTGTCATTATATAAATTCAATGAGATGACAACAGTAAAATCCTTAGCCTAGTGTCAGGCAACATGTGTGATTTCTGATATATACATACAGTATGTATAAGCTAACATACTTATTTTTTATCCTCTTCAACCTTGCAGTATTTCGATTCTTAAAGTGAGATTTTATCTCTTTTCCTTAAAATGCCCTCCCTTGTCTTGCTTCCCTCTACATATTAGTCCCAATGACAAATTTTTAGAGAACATGTATTTATGCCTTTACTTAACAAATATACATTGAGCTACTTCCATAGGCAAGGCAGCACTCAGTGCTTGCAAGAATACACGGATGACAGAGCAAAGCTGTAATGGATATGAATATGCCTAGCATGGAAGAAGCAACATGGAGAGTGATGAGGCCACAGAGGAGGGCACCTCTCCTTCAGGAGTAAAGAGTATGTTTTCTGGGGCAGTGAGGAAGAATTATCTGGGTGAAAAAGGTTTAGACATTTGGGTGTAAATGAAAGACAGATCTTGGGGATCACTGGTTCAGAGTTCACCAGGGATAAAAATGATTGCAAGCCAGAGCCAGGTCACAAAAACCTTACATGCCGAATGTTGGGTCTAAGCCCCAGTGCCAGGGGCTGGACCCTCTTGGGCGCTGGTGGTAGACAGAAAAAAAACACGAGAAGATGTGGATATATGAGAGAATCTTTATTGTAGGAGCTAGTGGCCAAGTAGCCATTATCTGAGCAGCCGCACATCTTTCCCATAATTCAGCTAGCCCTATTTAATATGGAAGCTAGCCTCACCAAGTAGATGTGCTTGCTAGTTAGTGATATATCTTCCCCATAGTGCAGTCCCATACAACAGCAGCCTGCCTTACATAGGAGCAGCCCGTACTGGCTGGTCAGTGATTCATCTTCCCCATAGTACTGTCCCATATAGTAGCTGTGCACCAACTAGGTAACAGTATATCTTCCCCACACAGTAGCAGCAGCCTCTTCACTCACAATCACAGCCTGCTGGTCAGTAATACATCTTCCCCATAATGCAGCAGCCCTACATAACAGTAGCCTGTCTTACATAGGAGCAGCCCCACCAAGCAGCCAGCTGGTCAGTAACAATTATATATTATTTGGACAAAAGAGGCTTCCTTCCAAATAGTAACTTCAGTCATTTGGGTTATAGAAAGGCACCCTGGTGCAGCCTATATATTGCTGCATCTTTGCACCTATGTATAGCATCTTAATCTTGATCATTCTGATTAAGATTCCCATGTTCAGAGTGGCCTTGCACATCTGGTATACTCTGAATAGGGCCTCTACATCCTGGTTGGCCTTGAGCATCCAGTGTACTCTGAATAGGGACCCAAACCCAGCTAAAATATTTTCAACTTGACCTTTGCAGGATTCAAGCAGAGTAGTGACTTGGCAGATTAAGAATGTAAGCTTGAAATACATGAAGGCTACAGGCTGAGAAGTTGATGGCTGTTCTAACAGTTCCATACATTTCTCTTTACCTAATTAATACTTCCTAAAAGACCAGAATCACCACTCCCATGAATGAGCAGGATGCAGGAGCTACAAAAAATGGGACTCATCTTTAGCAACACTTATCAAAAGCTGTATGAATCTCCACAATGGAGACTCCAAACATGAGTGGTCCTCAGATCTCTCTGGCCCTACGTGCTCAGGAAGAAGGAAGCATGACCAGATGGACAACCCACTCTAAGGGGCCAGACTCTGGCAGGCTGCCAGTAAAAAGGCATGTAGCCTGGATGCATGGACATGAGCACCATCCATGGTAGAATGAGGACCACTATTGGTCCTGGACTCTTCCAAGCATTCTTGCCTTTTCCAAAGGTGTGAGGTAGAGGCAGAGGTAGGGGCAGGCAGAGGTAGGCTTGATGTGTAGAGAGAATATTCTCCCCCCATAGCATGAAGCCCACCATAGAAGTGCCAGGTTTTGGGAAAGGTTGGGATTGCTTCTGACAGAAGCCACAGATTTACCCTGTGCTAGGACCCCCTTCGAGTTTTCTCTGGACCTCTGGCATGCAACCCTGGGACTCGAGGGATGAAAAATCGCACAGCTTCCATAAGCAACACAAAAATAATCTGTTGCTTTTCAATCAAAGAGGGATGAACCTCCCAACAGAAAGCCCTAGGCTGGAAGAGAGACTCCAAGACAAGGATGCCAGTCCTTCCTCCATCAAGGATCCCTCTGCCCCCTGCACTAACTACACTGCCTTGCAGTCCTCACCATCTGTGTTCCTCCCATCAGCACCAGACCAAGTCTTTCTCCAAAGCCCACTCATACCTTTGTTTTTTAGATCTCTTTTTAAAAAAATGACTCTGATTATGGTTATTTTATCTGGGGTCACTGCTCAGTCAACTGTTAAATAAATTGCAAATTCTATAAAACACAGCCAGCAGAGCCATTTCTAACTGTAATGCCACAACTTCGAGCAAAATTACATCTGGCTACAATCCTATTCATATGCATAAATTATACTGCCGCTGATTATCGTAAAGAAAATTCAGCCATTAAACTTATTTTATAGGCACGGAGCCGGGGGAGTGCCAGGAAGAATCTGTGTATCCTAAAGTCACAGAGAATGCAGAAAGAAACAAAGCATAATTGGCAAACTTTACCCGCCTGCAGTTCTGTCTAATGGGCCCTGTCTCTCCTGATTTCCCATCACCACCCAGCACTGACTTACACACCACAGCAGGGAAACACAGGGGCATGGGGAGCAAGAGGTTGGCATCAGGCTGCATGTGGTTAGGACAGATTGAAGATGTTTTCCTGTACCGAATGCGCCCCCAGAGGAGAAGGCACTCTGTGGGTGTACATCCACAGGAACCTCACTCTGTGCATTTTGTACAGCCACACTCAGCCTGAATAAACCCTGCTATGTTCCAGGCATTGTGCTAAATACTTGTTGGCATTCCTATATATAATTCCCAGAAAGCTCTTGACTGAGGCATGCCCAATCCTATCATTGTCCTCATCTCCAAGATGAGCAAGTTCAGGGAAAGGACGCAACTCACCGAAATCCATCTAGTGGCACAGTCTAGCCTTGAACCTAGGTAGTCAGACACTAAAGTGCACTTTGCACTTTCCTTTTCCTGCCATGTTCCCTCTCCTGGGCCTCCACCTTGCAGAAGAAACTGGGTCCTCATTGTATACCTGTCAGTTGGCCTAGACTCTTGATTCCAATAATTATAGGCTGTTGTTCCTTGTGATTAAGCCTCTAGCTCATGGGACCCCTGCATCCTTTGCCTTTACCCCTACTGATCTTTCTATCTTCGTCTCTCTCTCTCCCATGCTTCTAGAATATTAAAGGTGATAAATCTACGTGGAAAACATACATTTTTGTGAGACTATAGACTTTATCACTTTTTTAAAAGACAGACAAGACAATTTATAAACTCTGACACTGCTCTGATGGGATGAAATCGGGCCTTTTCAACCCACCTGATGGTGGACAGCTTATCACCCCTTCTTCTGACCTCTCATAAGTGATTTCAGAGGAAACTGGGTGGGGAGGGGGAACCTTCTATCGGATGATTAGGAAAACCCTCTCACATTCTGTTGGCGCAGGATTCAATTTGATCAGCTCTCATCTACCTCTGCCTGTGCTGGGCCCCAGGGAGTGAGCCCTGGGTGAGAGAAGGCAAAGACTGTCAATTTGTTCATGGAAAACAGTTTTAAAATCCATTGCTCCCTGTGAATGTGTCAGCCACAGAGCAGTTTCTCCCTGCTTGAACTTTGCTGTGTGTATGTTATTTAAGATACAATAGAAGATGCTCGTGACGGGCACCTGCTGCTTTTTCCAGGAGCCAATGTGAAGGGGGAAGTTCTCACTGTTTCTTCCCTTTCACTGTGTGGCCACATTCCCGCCCTCTCTGATCTCTGTCCAGTTTTACGATGGATTTCCCTTTGCAAAAGTATGGGGCTTCATTTTATGTGTCAACTTGATTTGGGTTAAGGGATGCCCAAAGAGCTGGTAAAACATTATTTCTAGGTGGAGGGTGTTTCTTCTCACAGAGATTAGGGTTTTAATCAGGAAAAAAAGGTCATCCTCACCAATGCCAGTGGGCATCACCCAATCCATTAAGGGCCTGCATAGAAGAAAAAGGCAGAGAAGGGCAAACTTGCGCCTTACTGGAGGTAAGGCCTCCACCTTCTCCTGCCCTTGGTCACTGTCACCCCTTTTCTTGGGCCTGCAGATGCAAACTGAATTATATCTCCAACTTTCTTGGGCCTCCAGCTTGCTGATAGCAAATTGTAGACTTCTCAGCCTCCATTATAATGTGATCCAATTTATATAATAAATCTCCTATTAGATAGATGACAGGTAGATAGATAGATAGATAGATAGATAGATAGATAGATAGATAGATATAAATGATAGATAGAATTTCCTATTGGTTCTGTTTCTCTGAAGAAGTTGATTAATGCAGTGTAGTTTTTAGGTTATGCCTATCTATTTTCCTACAAACAATTCTAATGGCATTCCCAAAAAAGTGCTTAGGTATTTAAAGTTATCCCAAAATGGAGAAAGGGTGTCTTTGAGTCTCTTTGCATATGTTTGTACTAAAAAGGCCCATTGAGATACTCATCATAGCTTAATACTTCAAGGATAACAATAAGTCTACATGTTCAGACACAGTCCTAGATGTTTTACTAGTACATGGATAGCAATGGCCAAAACAGGGAGAAATAGTCAAACTAACAGCCAAACATAAATTTACATGGGATCCAGGAGCTATGACCCTGTCTGCACTTTTCTCTTACAGCTCCTTAGAGTCCACAGAGAATCAACCTCCATGGGGTGTCCCATTTGCCTTTTCCTATTTCATCTTCTGTTACCCATGTACTGCATACCAACACCATGGGATGTTACTCCTGGAGGAAGGACCCTGCTAAGGATGAGCTGGTCACAGTCCTCAATGAGAGCATGATCTAGTCATTCAGATTCTTCACAGTGGAGATTTTACTTGCCAACAAGTCTCACCTCTTCAGATTTGATCACCTCTCATTGCATGACCTCATTGTGATCCTAAAATATCCTTCCTGCTTGCCATCAATTTGCCTGTGTTGCATGGACACCTGAGGAGGTCCCATGTGCATCCCTCTTTTTGAAGATGAGGAAACTGAGACTCAGAGAGGTTAGATTTGTTTAAGGCCCCAAAGCTAAAAAGTAGCCATTTCTGTTTGAATACAGATGGTTACCCCTAAGGTATAGTTCCTGGCAACATTTTCATTTATTCACTATACATTAAGTACCTACCATGTGCTAACCTTTGTGTCAAATGTAATTAATACTTTATACAACATGGACCTGTTCCTCAAACTACTTGCAGTCTGATGGAAGAGTAAGGCAATCACAGAGCAATTGATTTTGATGTCTATTAAATGAATGAATGAATGAATGAATGAATGAATGAACGAATTCTTTAATAAGAATGTGTTTAAGATGTAAGAGAGCACAGAGGAAGGACGATGACACTGGCACATACCAAAGCTCAGTATGTGCGATTTCTTTGCTCTCTTTATGGTTAGGTGAGCTTGACTGACTAGGTCAAGGTCACAGGTACCCCCAGGGTCCCACCTGTCACTGTGAGGCTCTTTCCTCTATATACATCTCTGTCTTCTCAATTTTAAAGAAGCTTTGTGGACTTTTGCTTCCAAACTGATCATGAAGAAGAGTCAAAGCTAATCCTTAGAGCAATCTCTATTAACAGAGACTTAGCCTTAGAATTGGAGGGGCCAAGGGAATAAATTCAACCACAAAGATCCCACTTAAGGAAATGGTTAGATCAGCCACACTGACCAGAGTGGCACAATGAGAAGTGACAGGCCAGCACTGTGAGGACAAGAGGCACTAGAGAATCTGTAGGTAACAGCACAGGACAAAGCCAGGCTGGCAAGGGGCAGACCCCATGCAGCCACAGCTCAGCACAGGTGAGTGGAGAGAAGAGGGGCCTTGGGCTATGCAGAAACACCTACCTCTCATAGGTACTCTTTGCCCCACTGCTGTGGATAGGAATAGAGTGACCCAGAATTGAATATTAGCTCTGCTTCCACCCTCAAATTGGTTCTCTCTACTCCTCTCCCTGGGCTCTTATAAACTTTGAATATAGCAAGTGAGCTCAAGAGACCAATGGCCTATTCTGTTCCTTTATTTTATTCTCCTAGACTTCATTGACAGCATTCAAACTGGTCTTCCTGCTTCTACAACCTCCTTCACCAAAGAACTTTATACAAAGAAACCAGAGTGATCTCTTTAACTCCTTCCTCCACTTAGAATCTATCCATGGCTCCCCAAAAACCTCAGGATAAAGCTCTGGCTCTTTATTTTATTTTTTAAGTATATTTTTATTGATGAGGAAGGGAGATAGATAGATAGATAGATAGATAGATAGATAGATAGATAGATAGATAGATAGATAGATAGATAGATAGAAATATCAATGATGAGAGAGTATCATTGATCGGCCACCTCCTGCACACCCACTACTGGGGTTTGAGCCTGCAACCTGAGCATGTGCCCTTGACCAAAATCAAACCCAGGACCTTCCAGTCCACAGCCCAAAGCCCTATCCACTGAGCCAAACCAGTTAGGGCAAAGCTCTAGCCCTTTGAAATGATTTACATTTTATCTTTCCTTTTCATACCCCCCCCAGACTTATCCCTTCCCTACCCCCCCAAAACTTTAAACTTCAAGCCAAACTGAACTATATTTAGTTCCCCCAACTGTTCCTTCTGTCTGGAGCAATCAACCAAACCTTCCAATTTCCTCTTCACCTCTCAGCTCTCCCCATGCATTTGCACACTCTTTTCCCTGCTTACCCCTTCACAGTCTTCAGGTATCAGCAATTAGAGATCACCTCCTTCAAGAAGGCCTCCTTAAATTTTGTCCATACCCCAACTAAATTCCCAGTGCACTCTGCAGTTACCTCAATGAAAGTATTCACAGAGTGCAGGATCATAAGCAGTTGACTTATTTATCTCGGTCAACTAAAGGCGAGGAACTGACTAGGTATTGCTCACCATTTTATCACATTCATTCACAATCCTCCATTCACCTCATAATGATTTACCACTTACTATGTATCAGAAACTGTTGTAGGGACAAGGAATATAGAAGTGAGCAAGACAAGGATGGTCTTAGTAGGCCCTTAATAAGTCTGTGTTGAATGAATACAACCACTAGAGCTTTTAAAAAAAACATCCAGGCTAACTATCTCATTGTTCAGATGGAAAATCAGAACTTAGCACACAGAGGCCATGAGCTCAGGTCCACATGACACAGGCCCCAGACTCTGGATCTCTGACTTTCCCCATAGCACCAGGCTCATCCTTACTTATCTCTAAGGGCAGGCCAACATTGTGTTCCCCTTCAAAACAGTGGGAGGTGGAAGGAATGCCTGGTGGATTGCAAGGACTGCAGTGACCGGGTGTGATTACTCCACTGATTATTACAGGTGCCTCCTGCTGTGTGTCCCCACATCAATGGCTACCTGAGTGACCTTGAGCAAATCACTCCTGCTGTGTCCTGTTTTTTTTTTTTGTTGTTGTTGTTGTTGTTGTTGTTTTTATTGACAGAGCAAAGTCTCATGCGAAGATCAAAGGACATCATGAGTACAAAAGTTGTTGAAAAGGAAGTCATGTTTTCTAAACCCTGTTTGGGCAACTTACACTAATTTAAAGCAGGATTACCCAATATTCAAATCACCCAAGCTCTCACTCATTATCATCTCCTGCCACCTGACGTCTTTTGAGAAAAGGTGCTGTGACAATTGGATTGTTAGAAGGTTGGACTTGGAGTCAAAGGACAAAAATTCATCTCCTGAGTCTGCTTCTTCCTAGATTGTGATTGCCTTGTACTGTTTTAGCCCCCTAAGTCTCAATCTCTCTATCAGAAAATAAAAATGCTAATAATAGTGTCTAGGGCTGTGAAATTATATATATAAAAAACTTGTGCCTGGTATTATAAAGAACCCAGTTCATCTTAACCGTCCATTCAGTAACCCATTCATTCAGTATTTCTTTGCACTTACTAAACTATGTCAGAAACTGTTGTGGGTATGAGGAACGTAGAGGGGTGATATACAGGAGCAAGTCAGACATGCTCTCTGCTAATAGGCAACTTGTTTCTATGGAGAGGAACAAACACTACACAATTAACTTTACAAAGTAGGAAAACTTAAAATCGCAATAAGTGCTGTATGGAGAAATGAAGGGCATCTTCCTTAAAATAACTCAAAAATACAAATGTATAAAGGAAATCAATATGGACAGGTAAGGAAGTAAAGGAACAATAATAATTTATTAAACACCTTCTACATGGCAAGCCTTGAGCTAAGCACATTGAATAATTATCTCATTCAACACTTACATCTGTCCCACCAGATGGTAGTATCATCAGTTTTTGGAGGAATAAACTGAATCTCACTGAACAGGCAAATTTTCCATGGTATTGCAGCCTATATGTGATATAGTCACAATGAAGACTCAAATATGTTGCTTTTTGATGCCTGTTATATTCCAGGTTCTGTAATTCAGAAACACATACAACTTATTTGAAATATATCTCAGAGACTGGTCTGAATGAAGTAGGTGACACTTGTAAGAAAATAGTCATTGGAGAGATAATGCTGAAAGCAATGTGCCAGGGCCAGACTGTGAAAGTCAAGCTGAGGGGTCTGCGATTGTCCCCCATGTAACTGAGAGCCAGTGAAAGCTTTTGCAGCTGTGGAGTCAACAGCACCATTCCACATCTCTAAGATGGCCTGATGACTAACCTCTGCCACTTAGCAGCATCCCCAAGCTAACATGAAAACAGTTGAATGAAACACTGAGAGTGTCTGATTGACCATGAGAATTCTACAACACAAATAATTTTTCACCTTGAATGTAGGCTACAGGACTCAGCCATATCTCCCTAGACAAGGTCCTTCTGCAGATAAAAATTTTTAGGCAGGAGACAGCCAATTTTGGCCAGAATAGCTGAAGACTATGCCCTAGCCCATTTGGCTCAGTGAATAGAGTGTCGGCCTGTAGACTGAAGGGTCCCAGGTTTGATTCTGGTCAAGGACACATGCCTGGGTTGTGGGCTTGGTCCTCAGTAGGGGACATGCAGGAGGCAGCTTATCAATGACTTTTTCTCATCATTGATGTTTCCATCTCTCTCTCCTTCTTCCTTCTTCTCTGAAATCAATAAATATATATTTTTAAAAGAATATTTGAAGATTAGTCATTGAATTCTGGGTTTTACAACATCCCTGACCAGTTAGTTACACATCACTATGGCTTGCCTAAGGCTTTGAGTGCTAAAGCTGTGTCAGAAATGCTTTGGAAGGATACATGTGATTTTTAATTTGCAAGAAATAGAATGTGTGTATGTGTGCACCTGTAATGTGTTGGGGAAGGATTTATAGTTCAGAATTCCAGCCTGAGAAACACCATGAATTTCTGAGTATAAATCTACTCAGCAGTTTCACAGGTATCATTTCCAGTAGGACCAACAAGTGATTTTGTTGTATTTTTATTTTCATAGAAGCCCTAGTCATCAGCCAATAGTAGTGCTCAAGAAAGGATGGAGGTACAGGGAGAAGATTGAATGAGCACCAGTTATATAAGGCTCTGTTTTTGGTATCTTGTACACATTCTGTAATTAAGCAGGTTCCTTATTTGATTTGATGTTTATTCCTACACAGAAGTTCTTTCTGGGATTTGGGGAAAGAAAAGTCTTGAATAAGAACAAGGGAAGTTTGCTCCAGTTGCTGCTGACAGCCCTGAGGCAGCCTCAGAAGGATCTGAGACTGAATTGAAAGAAGAAAAGGGGAAATGAGGGCCTGGATGCCATAGGTCAGTGTCTGAATCACTCAGCCTTGCAGCCTGACCTTCCTCTTGACTACCAGTTAGGGGAGAAGATAAATGGATGTAATGCTTAAACCATTTTAAAGCAGCTTTCTGTTACTTGCAACTCAAAGCATCCTCCTCATGCAGGAGATACTAGCATAAAATTAACCAATGGTCTGACCTTTACAGAGACCAGAGCTTCTGAATCTTGGCATCATTGACATTGTGGGCCAGATGTTTCTTTGTTGTGGGGTTGTGATGTGCACTGTCAGGTGTTTAACAGGGCCCCTCGCCTCTACCCACTAGACACCAAGAAAAACCCTCTCCCTCCCCCACATTTGTGACAACTAAATAAGTCTCCTCATATTGCCAACTGTCACTGGGTGGTAAAATCACTCCCCATGGAAAAGAGGGATCAAGACCAAACTTCCAGGCCTTCATCAATTATATCCCTTTGCAGCCGTAATATTCTTAATCAATCAGGCAATAACAAGCATCTATGAACACAGACACTCGGTCTGTGCTCAGTAAAGGCAAGTTCCCAGTTATGACGCTCACACCCAGCATGATTCCTAGAATCATCAAACAAAGATGCAATCATGTGACTCTTGTCTGCTAAAACTGAATGTGGTTATAGGCTTGAAATAATTTTACAAATTGCAAGGCATTTGGTAAGTTAGAAAGTGCTTTGCAATGAGAAGAAGGCTTTGTAAAATGCCAAATACTTTTGATAAAGTGGTTTATACTAAAGAATTTTTTGTAGAAGGTTTTGTAAACTATAAAGTATCTTGAAAGGGTACAGCTCCTTATAAACTATAAAGACTCTTATAAACTATGTTTTTAAACTAGAAAGTGCTTCGTGGAATCTGCGGTACTCTGTAAACTACAGAAAAAGATTTAGGATTAAAAAAATATTTAAGTGGATGTTACCAAGAAGGAAAATTGATCCACACATTTTAGAAAGATTTTCAACTTAAAAATAAAGGTGGGTTTATTTTTAGCACCAATAAAGACAATATATCTATATCAATTAAAGGGTAATATACTAATTAGACCAGACAGCCGAATGACCTTCCAGATGTCCTTCTGGATGACCTTACAGATGAAGCCAGGGCTGTGAGGGCCGAGGCAAACCACCACGGCTGCGAAGGCAAGCCCCTTGCATGAATTTTGTGCATCAGGCCTCTAGTGTATATGTAATAAAGTAAAGTGAGTTAGCCAAACCTTCCTTTCTCAAAGCATTTACCTAGTTCTTTCATTTACTTATTTTTATAGCATATTTGTCATAATCCAGCTAGTTGAAGCACACACATAACCACAACAACAACATAGAGGAAAAGAAAACCTGGCATAGCTGCCCCAGCATTTTCACAGCCTAAGTAAACCATTTCAGGAGCAGACCTGACCCAGAACCATATTGTGGCATATTGAAACTGGAAGGATCCTTATAAAGTGCCTAATTTAGTGATTGTCCAAGCCCCGAAGTTCTTTCTATAGAGGATATAGAGAGAACTAACTGGAGCAGTTCCTCTTTAGTCTGGACCCTACTGGGGTCTATAGGTCACCTATAAGTGACCCACTTCACACTGAAAGACACAGTTTTATATAAAAGCATGTCGGAAGTGTTGTGCAGACATTCTTGCAAAGAAAACATTTCTTGTCTAAGCCAGCCATTTTACAGAAGGGAAAGGTGAGGCCCAGGGGTGTTACCTGTTTTGCCGAAGGTTACACTGGTTGTGAAAGAAATGACACCAGAGTCTGTGTTCCTGCATCAGTGGCCAGTGTTCTCTCCAGGGCTGTGACCACTGACTTATTCAGCAAGCCTTTGATGGAGGCAATGAACAGTTATGCTTTCACCCTCTCTGCCAGGCCCCATTATAGTTGACAAACTGGTGGCTGTGTGGTTGCCAAAGTTTGTCTTTCTTTTTTCTGTTCCCCTCCTGTGTTGGAAAGCAGACTTGTCTAAGATATGGAGAAGACCCCTTAAAAATGTTCCGAATCTGTAGAAAGCATGTGTTTGGATTTGGGGTTTCTTTTTGAAATGTGGAATCCAGAGAGGAGAAAAGTTTGTGTTCTGGGAGAAAAGTAAGAAGGGCAGGATAGATCTGTGCAGCCTCCCCGGGCTCTATGCCTGCCCCCCAGTCCCCAGGGGTTTTCATTTAGCCTCTGTGGCATGCTGTTGGCCAGCCAGAAGACACTTTAAATGAGACTGCTGTCTTCCCACCAAACCGGTGACAGATATGAACGAATAATATAAATTCTCTAGCCATTCCTTGGCATTTATTTCAATGTAAGTGTATTTTTCCCCAAGTATAAAGCCCAATAGTAATTTATCAAGAGACAAATCATTTTTTCTTGGCAGTGAGGTCTGCAAAATTCCCATTTTTAAGGCCTTAAATCTCCCTATTTTGACAGGAGTAAGAAAGCATTAGAAGCTTTGATTTAGCTGGATCATACAAAATAGTTTCTCATAATTATCCTTTGGGATGATATATGCGTGTCTTTTTCCCCTTCTTATTAAACCCGAGGTCTCCATTTCTCACCCAGCTGTATCACTAAATTAAATTGCCTTTTGTTGTATTCAAGTTAAACACTTTGCCGAAAGCCTTTCTTGTTCGGGAAAATAACATTTACCCAACATGTGCCCATGTTTTACTGTTTGAATTTACTGTTCACAATTGCTTAGTTTGTCTGGTAATTTGAAGATATTGTTTGTTTTAATAGGAATAATGAATCACTGTAATTTGGTATACTATCTTGGAATACAGTGTCGAGGAGGAGGAAAGAGGATATTGAAGACCCATCACACGGAGAAAATTATTTTTCCCACTGCAAACACAGGTGGGGAAAAGGTTAGAAGAAGTTACTGGAAGACATAAACATCTGTGAAGATATTCTATCATCTCATCTTCTTTTCCTCAGTGGAAAACAAACCTTGAACAGGATGGGTTTGGATTGAACTCGCCTAACTGGCTCCTGAACAAGTTTTTCTAGATGTTCTTAGTGAGATGTTCTCCTCCCCCTGCCTCCACTCAGTCAAGTGTGTTCAGTCCTAAGATCTCTGTGAATGTGGACTTGAAGTTCAGAGTTCAAGTCCAGGCACTGCTGTTCCATCAGGATATGAGTTAGTCATCTCTCAGGTTCTCCAGTATCCTCACTGTAAATTAGGAGTGTAGTGTAAGTGTCTGGAGTCCCAAACAAGATGAACCCAAAGAGGCCCACACCAAGACACTTCAGAACTAAAATGCCAAATGTCAAAGGCAAAGAGAACATTTTAAAAGCACTGAGAGAAAAGACAGTTACATCCAATGGAGCTCCCATAAGACTGTCAGATGATTTCTCAACAGAAGCTTTATAGGCCATAAGGGATTGACAAGAAATATTCCAAGTGATGACAAGCAAGGACCTATGACTAAGACTACTCTACCCAGCAAGGCTATCATTTATAATGAAATGACAGAAAAAGAACTTCCCAGGTAAGAGAGAGCTAAAGGAATTCATCACTACCAAAACAGTATTATAAGAAATATTACAGAGTTGAAAAAGAAGAAAGATTTAAAAAATATGAGTTAAAAAATGGCAAATAACTACATACCCTTTAATAATTACTTTAAATGTAAATGGATTCAATGCTCAAATCAAAAAGCATAGGGTAGTTTAGTACAGGAGAAAATAAGGTCCATTCACATGCTGTCTACAAGCGACCTACTTCAGACTGAAAGACACATAAACTAAAAGTAGAGGAATAGAAAACATATTTTATGCAAAAGGAAACAAAAAAGTTGGGGTATCAATACTTATATCAGATAAAATAGATGTGAAAACAAAGGATATAACAAGAAACAAAAAAGGACATTTCATATATAATAGCCTAAGTGTCCATTGATAAACAATTGGATAAAGAAGATGTGAGTACATATTTACAATGGAATATTAACCATTTATAAAAATTAATGAAATCTCTAGCATTTGCAACAACATGGATGGGTGTAGAGGATATTATGCTAAGTGAAATAAGTCAAACAGAGAAAGACAAATACCATATGATCTTACTTCCATGTGAAATCTAAAAAACAAAACAAAAGAAAACAGAATGAAAACAGAAACGAACTCAAATATAGAGAACAAACTAATGCTTGCGAGATGGGAGGGAGAGGGAAGTTAGAGGACTGATGAAAAGGTTGAAGGGAATCTTATCTAATAAAAGAGTAATATGCAAATTTGACCATACCTTTGCCACACCCACAGGCCACGCCCACAGCCACTTTCACCAGACAATCAGGAGCAGATTATGCAAATAAACCCCAACCAAGATGGCTGCCACCACTGAGAGCAGGAGGAAGGCTTGGGTTTCCCCAGCAACAGAGGAAGCCAAGCTTTCCACTTCCCAGGCCTCCACTCAATGTTACAAAGTTTCAATTATAAAAGATACAGAAATGGCAGCAGCCACTGAGCTTTGCGACAGCCACTGAGCAGGAGAGAACAGAGGCTTGGGTTTCCCTGGCAATGGAGGAAGTCATCCTTTCAGTCTGCCATTGCTGGCCTAGGCTTCCACTCTAGGCTACAATGTTTCAAACAGAAATGGCTGCTGCCCTGGAGCGAGCAGGCTTGGCTCTGCTCTAGGCTACAAAGTTTCAATTGTAGATATAGATTAATCCCAGATTCCAGGGCCTCCACTTGGGTCTCTGGAGGCATGGCCGACCTGCAGACCTCCACAGGCCTCTCGCCCAGACAACCCCTCACTCCAAGGAAACCCCCACCCTGATCTGAGACACTCTTCAGGGCAAACCAGCTGGCCTCACCCATGCACCAGGCCTCTATCCTATCTAATAAAAGAGTAATTTGCAGATTGACCATCATTCCAACACACAAGAGGGCTGCCTCCATGTGGTCAAAGATCCTGCCCCAATGTGGATACAAGATGGCCACCACCAGATGGCCAGCAGGGAAGGGCTATTGGGAAGTTCCAGGCCCTGCAAGGGAGGGCAGTTGTGGGCAATCAGGTCAGCAGGGGAGGACAGTTGCTAGGGACAAGGCCTGCAAAGGAGGGCAGTTGGGGGCGATCAAGCCTGCAGGGGAGGGCAGTTAGGGGTAACCACGCAGACAGAGGAGGGAAGTTGGGGGCAAATAGGTTGGCAGGGGAGCAGTTAAACAACAATTAGGCTGGCAGGGTAGTGGTTAGCAGGTGATCAGGCTGGCAGGCAGGAGTGGTTAAGAGCAATCAGGGAGGCAGGCATGTGAGCAGTTTGGAGCCAGCAGTCCTGGATTGTGAGAAGGATGTCCGATTTCCTGTTTAGGCCTGATCCTAGGATCGGGCCTAGATGGGCTGTTGGACATACCTTGAGGGTTCCAAGATTGGAGAGGGGCTGGCTGGGCTAAGAGACATCCCCCGCCCCCGTGCACAAATTTCGTGCACCTGGCCTCTAGTATAATCAATAATATTGCAAGATAGTACAGCATAGAAAATATAATCAACTAGAGGCCCAATGCATGAAATTCATGAAAGTGGCATGGCCCTCACCGCCACAGCTTCATCGGGAATGTCATCTGGAAGGTCTAATTAACATATTATGGCTTTATTAGTAGAGATAATACTAGAGGCCCAGTGCATGAAATTTGTGCGTGGGGGCGGGGGGGGTCCCTCAGCCCAGCCTGCACCCTTTCCAATCTGGCACCCTCTCCAGACAGGCAGTTGGACTACAATCCAGGATTGTAGTCCACAAACCAGGACTGCTGGCTCTTAACTGCTCACCTGCCTGCCTTCCTGATTGCCCTTAACCACTTCTGTATGCCAGCCTGATCACCACCTAACCACTCCCCTGCCAGCCTGATTGCCCCTAATTGCCCTGCCCTGCAGGTCTGGTCACCCCTAACTTCCCTCCTCTGCAGGCTTTGTAACCTCCAACTGCTCTCCCCTGTAGGCTTGTATTCCCCACAACTGCCCTTCCCTGCAGGCCCAGTCACCCCCAACTTCCCTCCTCTGCCAGCCTGGACACCCCTAACTGCCCTCCTTGCAGGCTTGATTGCCCCCAACTGCCCTCTCTTACAGGCATGGTCCTTCCCAACTGCCCTCCTCTGCTGGCCATATTGTGGTGGCCACCTTGTGTCCACATAGGGACAGGATCTTTGATCACATGGGGGCAGCCATCTTGTGTGTTGGAATGATGGTCAATCTGCATATTACTCTTTTATTAGATAGGATAGAGGCCTGATGCATGGGTGGGGGCCAGCTGGTTTGCCCTGAAGAGTGTCCCGGGTCAGGGTAGGGGTTCAGTAGGGACATGGGGAAGCCTAGGTGAGGGGCCTGCGGTGGTTTTCAGGCTGGCCACACTCCCTGGCCACCCAAGTGGAGGCCCTAGTATCTGGGATTTATGTATCTTCTACAATTGAAACTTTGTAGCCTTCAGCAGAGCCAAGCCTTCTGCTCATTCAGTGGCTGCTGCCATTTCTGTTGGAATTCTATAATAGAAAGTTTGTAGCCTTAAGCAGAGGCTTGAGTTGGCAAGGGCAGGCAGAAAGCTTGGCTTCTTCCATTTCCAGGGAAACCCAAGCCTCCCTCCTACTCTCTATGGCCAGCCATCATCTTGGTTGGGTTTGTTTGCATATTTGCTCCTGATTGGCTGCTGGGCATGGTGGGTGTGGCTATTGGATGTAGCAGAGGTACAGTCAATTTGCATATTACTCTTATTATATAGGATTGTAATAATTATGTTTGATGTTTAGTGGGTACTAGTCTTATTCGGAGGGGGAAACATTCAGTAAGTTATATCCTATCTAATAAATGGGTAATATGCTAATTGACCATACCTCTGCTACACCCACCAGCCATGCCCACCAGCCAATCAGGAGCAAATATGCAAATAAACCCAAGCAAGATGGTTGTGGCCACTGAGAGCGGGAGGGAGGCTTGGGTTTCCCTAGCAATGGAGGAAGCCAAGCTTTCCACCTACCCTTGCTGGCCTAGGCCTCCACTCAATGCTACAAAGTTTCAATTACAGAAGATATATCCCAACAGAAATGGCGGCAACCTCCGGAGCTGGAGAGAGCAGAGGCTAGGGTTGCCCGGGAGATGGAGGAAGCCAAGCTTCTGCAGCCCTAGCATCTAGGCCTCCGCTCTAGGCTACAAAGTTTCAATTATAGAATTTAAATAAACCCAAACAGAAATGGCTATCTCCATGGAGCGAGCAGAAGGCTTGGCTCTGCTCCAGGTTACAAAGTTTCAATTGTAGAACATAAATTAATCCCAGATCCCAGGGCCTCTGCTTGGGTCGTTGGGGGCCATGGCTGGCCCTCAAACCACGACAGGCCTGTTGCCCAGGCCGCCCCACACCCCAAGGGAATCTCCACCCTGATCCGAGACACTCTTCAGGGCAAATCAGCTGGCCCCCACCCATGCACCAGACCTCTATCCAATTTAATAACAGAGTAATTTGCATATTGATCATCACTCCAACACACAAGAGGGCTACCCCCATGTGGTCAAAGATCTTTCCCCCTTGTGGATACAACATGGCCACCACAAGATGGCCAACAGGGGAGGGCTGTTGGGGGTGATCAAGCCTGCAGAAGAGGGCAGTTAGGAGTGACCAGGCCAGCAGAGGAGGGATGTTGGGGGCAAACAGGCTGATAGAGGAGCAGTTAGACATCATTTAGGCTGGCATGGTAGTGGTTATCGGGTGATCAGGCTGACAGGCAGAAGCGGTTATGGGCAATCAGGGAGGCAGGCAGGTGAGCAGCTTGGAGCCGGCAGTCCTGGATTGTAAGAAGGCTGTCTGATTGTCCATTTAGGCCTGATCCCACATCCCCCTGCCTGGTAGGATGGGGCCTAAATGGGCAGTAGGACATCTCTCGTGGGTCCCAGATTGGAGAGGGTGCAGGCTGGGCTGAGGGACATCCCCTGCCTCCCATGCACAAATTTTGTTCACTGGGCCTCTAGTAAATATATAAACACTATATTGTACACCTGAAATTAATATACTATTGAATGTCAACTCTAATTGAACAATAAAAATAAATTTTAAAAAATATTAAGTATTTTTTAAAAAAGAAGTGTCTGCCTCTCTTACCTCACATGGTTCCTGTGGGAACTATAATGAAGCAGTATGTAAGCACCTCATATCATTAGCCTCCACATCAAATACCCCCAAGGAAAGAGAGGAGGACCTCCGCTGAAGCCTTAGTTTCTTCACCTGTAAAAAATGAGGTGAAACTAGATACCTTCACTTTTCTTCCAGATCCAACATGCTCTGACAGAATGACTGCAGACTCTCTTCTGAGAATCTATTCAGATGGCTGGCCATCCTTGCATTTTTATCTCCATTCAATGTTGAGAATGTCACATCAATACTTTGAGAATATTGGAAAGTGATCACGTGTCTCAAAGAAATACCATCCATCTCCTGCATGAGGGTAAAGGGAGTTGCTTGGTAGTCTTTGAACATTTGGTTTCCTTGCTTTCTTTTTCATATTGAATCAGATAGACCGAAGTTTAAATCCCAGCCCTGTCACCTACTAGCTGGTGAAATTGGGTTAGTTGTTTAACACTGCTGCATCATACTCTATCTTAAAAGAGATCTCAATGTTATAAGACCCCCAGACCCAGGGGATCAAGTTTAAATTAAACTATCTGAGTCCATGTATAGAGCAAGCTCTCCACACTGTGAGATGTAAAATTCCATCTCATTCTGCCTGTCTGTAAAGGGGAAGGTCACTCAATGAGGTCACAAGGCTGTAATATAAAAGACGTTTAAAGAATACTAAATATTGGACCCTAGGTTTATTAAATGCATTGTGGGCAGGACACCTCAACTCCTTGACTCCATTGTCTGATTTTTAAATGGTTATACAAAGTTCCCACCTCATAGACTAAGTGATGCAATGTTTACATTTCACCTATTATGGTGTAGTCTCTAGTAAAAGTATCAATAAATGTTCAACCTTAACATAGGAAGCAGGAGCGAGCACACAGCAATTTACATTGGACTTTGGAGTCAAAAGGACTGAATCTAAATTTCAGCAATGTCAGGAGTCTTAGATAAATATTTAGTATCATCTTTTTAAGCTAAAAAAATTAGTCTAGGGTGTTTGTCATATGGATGTTTAAAGACTAAATATGATAACAGAAAACAGATGTTTTTAATGGGGCCAGCTAGAAACAACCCTCTGATACCCTCTTCTGGCCCAGGAGGCAAAGTGGGTTAAAGCTGTCAAGTCAGGGTCAGAAGCACAGAGAATGACTCTCACCTACACTGGCAGAAAAGGAGGCCCGAGGGCAAAAATTGGGATCAGATCCTGAGGGAGTCATCAGATCCATAGGTCAAGCCATAGCAGGGTTTCTCTTAGCACATTAGAAGAAAGCAGAACCTCAGTGATCTATACTTCAACATACGTCAGCTAGAAAGAGAAGAAGAAATTAAATGCAAAGTAAGCAAAAAAAATGAAAGGGAACTATTAGACATAATCAACAAAATAAAACACATTTTTAAATGAAGAAAATTAGGAGTCCCAAATTGATCTTTTGAAAAGATTAATAAAAATTGGTAAGCCTCTAGCAAGACAGGTCAAGAATACAGGAGAAAAGATACATGATCAATATCAGGAATGAAAGAGAAGACATGACCAGGAGTCTGAGGGTATTAAAAGCATGATAAGGACATAGTATAAATATCTTTGTGTCCATAAGTTTGTCACTTAAGATGATATAAACACATCTTTGAAAAACACAAATAAGCAAAACTGATTGAGAAATATTTTTCAAACTTGAATGGTGCTTTACCTATTCTAGAAGTTGGATTTGTAATTTAAATAACCTTCTCACAAATAAACTCTAGGCCCAGATTATTTCACTTGTGAATTATATTAACAGTTAAAGAAGAAATAATACCAGTTCTTAAAAAATTCTTATCAGCATGTAGAGAAGAAGGGAACAATTCTTGAATTAGTTTATGAGGTCAACATAATTTTAATACCACAATTTCATAAAGGCATTCTCAAAGCAGAAAAAAAATACACACCAGTATTTGTCATGAACAAAGAGGTAGAAATTTCTTACTAAATAGTAGCAAATTAAATCCAGCAGTATTTAAAAAATATAACATACCTTGGTCAAGTGAGGTTTTTTCCAGATATTCAAGGTTGATTTAACATGAAAAACAATTAATGTAACATCATATTAACAAAATTATGGAGAACATTTATATGAACCTTCCAATAGATGCAGGAACATATTTAGTAAAATTAATCATTCATTTATGATTTAAAAATATCCTCAATAACCTGGGACTACCAGGGAATGTATTCTGTTGACAAAAGGTATCCACAAAAACAAGCAAATAACAATCACACACACACAAAAAAAAAATCCTTAGCATGAATATCATTCTTAATAGTGAAATGTTGAACCTCTCCCTTCTATTTCACTGTTCAGGTGGTCCAATCCAGTGCAATAATGCATGGAGGAAAAAAAAGTATGAAGATTGGAAAGGACAGAATAAAAGTATTGTACTTACAGATGTCATGATTATTTACAAGGAAATCCTAAGGAATTGACCAAAAAAAGTTTCTGAACCCATAGATTTCAAGGTCAATATGCAAAGATTATATTTCACAGACTTCCAATAAAAATTTAGAAAATATTTTTAAATTATATTAATAACAGCAAAAATTAAATCTCAACCCCATCTTACTCCACACATAAAAATTAATTTAAAATTAATCAATTGGAGAAAAGGGACATATGTAATACTTTCAACAATAGAGTTTTTTTAATTATTTAAAGTAGTACAAATAGTAGTACATATGTTTCCTTGCCCCTTACCCTTTGACCTCTCCACAGCTTCTCCTATCTCCTAGCATCTGCCTCTCCCCCCAGTGTCTCATATCTTTTGGTTATGCTTTTATGCATGCATACAAGTCCTTAGGTTGATCTCTTGCAGCCCCGGCCCCCTCACTTCCCCTGCCTTCCCCTTGTAATTTGACAGTCTGTTCCATGCTTCTTTGCCTCTGTATCTATTTTTATTTCCTCTGTTTCTTTTCTTTAAAAAATATTGCCTCTGGAGACTAAAAATAAACATATGAGAACAAGAAATGTTTGAGTCCCAATTTCAATGATCAACAATTCTGAGTCCCAGTTTCAATGTCAAATTGTTCCTTATGTGTACATGTCAGCCGTGATATCTGGATGGTGGGCAAATGTTGGCAATGCAGGTCCAACCCTCTCTTGTTAACCACAGAGATTTTTTAAAAGATAAATAATAAATAAATAATATAAAATGACCCTAATCGGTTTGACTCAATGGATAGAGCATCAGCCTGTGGACTGAAGGGTCCCAGGTTCAATTCTGGTCAAGGGCATGTACCTTGGTTGCGGGTACATCCCCAATAGAGTGTGTGCAGGAGACAGCTGATTGATGTTTCTCTCTCATCGGTGTTTCTAACTCTCTATCCCTCTGCCTTCCTTTCTGTTAAAAAAATCAATAAAATACATTTTAAAATAAAATAAAATGAATCATAAACCCAAGCATATAAGCTAAAACTGTGAAACTCCTAGATGAAAACAAAAAAGAATATCTTTGGAATTTAAGGATATAAAAAGACTTTAGTTAGAGGCAACACAAATTTGGTTTCATCAAAATTAAAAACTTCTGGTCAAGAAATAGTATTAAAAATATAAAGCAGCAAGCCAACTTTGAGAAAATATTTATTTTCAGCACATACATCTGAAAAAGGACTTGCATCCATAATATAGTAAAGAACTCCTATAACTTCATAATAAACAGACAACACAATTTTTAATGGGCAAAAGACTTAAATGAAAACTTCACAAAGCAAGATATCTAAGGCACATGAAAATCTCAACACTTCCATCATGAGGAAAATGTGGATTAACACTAGAATGAGATCTCATTTCTTATCCATGTAATTATAAGGCTGACAACACTAAGTGTTGGCAAGAATGAGGACTCTTCATAGAATTTTCATACTACTGATAGGAATGTAGCAGCTTATGACCACTACAAAAAAACTGTTTGACAATTATTTACAAAGCTAAACATAAATAATATGCAGCAGCTATAATGCTTGGTATTTATCAAAGAAAAAATGAAAACTTGTGTCTTTAAAACATGACTTGCACTGAAATTTTTATAGCAGCTTTATGCATAATGGTCAAAGATTAAAATCAACCCAAAAGGGATATATAGCTTTGGGATTGTATATTATGTTATCTATATAAACACACACACACACACACACACACACACACACACACACACACTAGAGGCCCAGTGCACAAAATCTGTGCACTGGGGAAGGGGGGGCGGGGAGGGGTTCTTCAGCCCAACCTGCACCCTCTCTAATCTGGGACCCTTCAGGAGATGCCCACTGCCTGTCCCTTTCACAATCTAGGACTGCTGGCTCCAAATTGTTCACCTGCCTACCTCATTGTCCCTAACAACTTCTGCCTGCCAGCCTGCTCATCCCCTAACCATTCCCCCTGCCAGCCTGATGGATGCCTAACTGCTCCCCTGACAACCCGGTCACCCCCAAATGCCCTCCCCTGCATATTACCTCTTTATTAGATAGGGTTTTTTCTTTAGCATATTGGACAGCCCTAACTGTTTTGCTCAGTGGATGGAGCATCAACCTGCAGACTCAAGGGTCCCAGGTTCGATTCTGGTCAAGGGCATATACCTTGGTTGGGAGCACATACTCAGTGGGGAGTGTGCAGGAGGCACCTGATCGATGTTTCTCTCTCATAGATGTTTCTAGCTCTCTATCCTTTCCCCTTCCTCTTTGTAAAATATCAATAAAATATATATTTAATAAAAAGAAACATTTAAGATTCCTCCATACCTACCTGGCTGGTGTGACTCAGTGTTTGAGACCCCAGGCTGCCACCACTGGAAAGGTATCACACATTAGCCAGGCTGAGACCCCAACCCAGGCTGCCATCTCACCCTGGTCAAAGATGGCTCTGCTGAGGTGCATGCTCCAGCCAGGCTGAGAACCGAGCCCTGGCTGACATTGCTGGCCAGTGATGGCGCTGAGGAGGGTGCCCTCCCAGGCTATCCTGAGACCCCAGCCCGGGCTCCATCTCAGCCTGGTCAGGGATTGTGCCACGGGGTGCAGGGCCTGGCCAGGATGAGACCCAGCATGGGCTGCCTTCTCAGCCTGGCCAGAGATCGTGCCACCATGGGGGGAGGAGGGATAGTGTGCACCCCACTCCCACCAGGCTGAGAGGGCAGCCTGGACTGGGGTCTGATCCTGGCCAGAGATTGCGCCATTATGGGGATGCGAACCCCACCATGGCCACAGTGAGACCCCGGCCTGGGCTGCTGTCTCAGCCTGGAAAGAGATCATGCTACAGGGGAGGGGGAGGGGGGGTGCACCCCACACCGGCCAAGCTGAGACCGCAGCCCCAGCTGGGGTATCATCCTGGCCTGAGATTGGGCCACCATGGGGGTGGTGTGCACCCCACCTCAGCCAAGATGAGACCCCAGCCTGGCCGAGGGTGGTGCTGCAGGGGTGTGCGGCCCTGCCAGCATGAGACCCCAGCTCAAGCTGCTGTCCTTGGCCAGGTGATCATGCGGTTGGGTGCGTGGCCCCAGCCCAGGCTGCTGCCACTGGCCAGAAGATGGTGTGGCAGGCTTCATGGCCCTGCCCCCTGAGACCACAGCTCAGACTGCAGCTGCTGGCCAGTGATCACCGTGGGCGCTGGTGCCTCCCAGCCAGACACCCTGGGCTGCTGCCGCTGGGCAGACTGGGGACTCTGGTAGGGCTAAGAGGACTGGGCACCACCATCTTGTGGCTATGGGCACCACCATTTTTATGGTAGAGTGATGGTTAATTCCCATATTACTCTTTTATTAGATAGGGTAATTGAAATTTTGTAGCACTGAGTGGAGGCCTAGGCCGGCAACAGCTGGGGGAAAGTTTGGCTTCCTCCATTGCCAGGGAAACCCAAGCCTCCCTCCTGCTCTCAGTGGCTGCAGCTATCTTGGTTGGAGTTTATTTGCACTTGATTGGATGCTGGGCATGGCTTGTGGATGTACCAAATATATGGTCAATTTGCATATAACTCTTTTATTAGTTAGAATATATATATATATATATATATATATATATATATATATATATATATAAAACAATGTAGATGAATCTCAAAAACATGTAGATTGAAGGAATACAGACAGTGTATGATTTTATTATGTAAATTCCGGAATACACAAAGTAAACTGTGCTGACTGAAATCAGATCAGTGGTTTTGGGGAGAAGGTGAATGAATGCAGAGGCATAAGGGAACTTTGCTGAGTGATGGAAACATTCTCTATCTTGATTGGGAGAGGGGGTTACATAAGTTCATACATTAAACACAAATACGTATGCATTTATTGCATGTGTGGGAGCAGGGGGTGTATGGGAACTCCCTGTACCTTCCTCTTAATTTTGTTATTAACTGAAAACAATAAAATCTTTTAAAAATACTATAAATAAAATTATAAGTAGCCCAAGTTGCCTTGAAAAGAGGTAGAAAAGCCAATAGCATACAATTTAAACAGCAAAGACCCACTCCTTTACAAATGTACCAAGCCCTGTGGATTCTTAAAGAGGCAGGCAAATTTCACATTCTGCTTCAGAGTATTATCAGCTGATTAGTTTGACTAGCTATAAAGTAATGCTTTAGGTCTTTCAGTTATTTTAGTCCATATAATTACTTGTGCTCTAGGAAGATGTACTTATTCTGGAACCTTGTGTAGTCTTGAGTAAACCACCTGCTATCCTCATGGACAGCTACCCTGACAAACACAGCCCCAGCATCATGGTGATGAAGTATGGGCGTTCCTGGGGAATTTCAGCCAGTTGAGCCTTGCTAGGTTCTTGCCAATTCCCCAGACAGGCTTCCTGGTCTCCACACCATGAAATATGTATCTGGGTATGTGAGCCTGCTTGTGCAGGCCATGACTAACAGGGAGAATCACACCCCAATTTGTCCTGAAATGTGGATCCAAGTAATAGATGCCCAATCCAACTCTACACTACCAAAGCAATTTTTTAATGGAATAACTTCCCAGAATTCTAGGAAAAGATGCTCCCATCCGGTCTCACAGCTTCTTCCACATCTTACAGGCAGGCTGAGCCAGGGGCTGGGAAAGGTGTTTGCTCCACGCTGTGTGGTATTGTCCATGAATGTGGTTGTATACAAATGCATGATTTTGTTTGCCATATGTAACGGGGGTGTGTGTGTACCATGGTATGCATTCTTGTACATTTGTGTATGTGTGCCCATTTCATGTTTGTGTGTGCCTGTGATACATGTGTGTATGTCTGTGGGCACGTGTGTGTGTATTTGCAATGAATGTGCAGGATTCACAGAAGCAGATGCTGGCTTATTCTGCAGTGATGCTGAGCGATTCCCTCACTGACATGGGCTCGCCTTTCTTCCCATCACTACCTATCAGGTGCCCCCAGAGCATCGTTTGCAGCTTCTATAAAACAGTGGTTGAAGCTGTACCAAACTGCAGGGAAAATGGACTCCTCTCCACCTGCCCGGTAGTTTCCATAAGCTAATAATCTGACACTCAGAGTGTTGACTTAAAAATCAGCAGATTTTTCTATTTCAAGATGCATTTGGGCTCTATCAATGTCTCCTCACCCCTTTGTTCTTGATGTTCCATTATGCTCACAATCAGTTCTGACAGCCTAAACCGAACTTGATCCGGACAGTTTATTCTTTAAATGAATGATCTTTACATCTTCTGACATCCCTTCCATTCTCCCTGAAATGTACTCTTCAACATCTGGCAGAGCCAGTTGTAGCTGCCAGAGCTTTCTTAATTCAAATAATCAAAACAGGTGCCAAGAAGCAAATCTATGACTGTTAATTTTTCAAGTCTCGCTCTTCCTTCCCATCTACCTAAATTGTTTGGAAATGAATGTCAGCTCTCTGCTCAGACGATTCAAGGCAATGGGCTCCCTGTGTCAGAAACAGAAAAATAAAAAGGGAAAAAATCACAACTCGCTACTCAGAAAGAACATTTGAAACCTCGTCTTGAAATGAAGCTTGACTTTATTTTATTCTTTGTTTAGAATGAACGAAGGTTAGGCAGTGCTTAGAGGGAAAATCCATTGTTATTTTCTAAGACTGTGATTATCAGAGCATACAAAAACAATCACCTGCACCAAAATTACCTGGAAATATTTTAAATTTTGTAATTCCCAACACAAAGGTATAAATTCAAAACTTGGGGTGACAGAGCAAAAATGTGCATATTTATCCAGTTCCCTGGACAAGTTTTGGCTTAGTAAAATTGATATCAACTGATCTAAAGATTTTTACCCAAAACAGAGAAACAAAAATATCAAATGGAAATCACTTACTAAAAGCAATGCAACTTAAGTTCCCCTTCCCTTCCCTTTGAGGAATGTAAAACAGTCAAGTGAGTTGTTTTCAAATCAGAATTAGGAGGGAAAGGGGGAGAATAAAACTTTATTCTGAAAAACAAATTTGCAGTTTTATTTTCTGTTCAGTGAGGGAGGGAGTGATAGAGAGGGAAGGAAAATGGTGTAAAAGGAAAGAAAAAAATGGAAGAGCAAGAACAGAGAGGAATTCACTTTTGTGAGTAATTTCTATATGACAGGCACTGTTCTAAACATTTCACATGGATTATCCTGTTTTATTCAAGGAAGAGAGAAAATGATAGGCTGGAAAGATAAGAAGGGGACGGTAGACAGAAAAAGACAGAGAAACAGAAACAGAAATATAGTCAGAGAAAAACCACAGTGATATCCAGAGAGAAACAGAGAGAAATCAAGAAACATAGCAATCCAGAGACAGTAACCATACAGAGAAATACTGAGTTAGTCAGCTCGAGCTTCTGTAAAGAAGTACCACACACTAGGCAGCTTAAGCAACAGAAATGTATTTTCTCACAGTTCTGGAAGCTAGAAGTCCAAGATCCAGAGTTGATTTCTTCTGAGGGTTGGTTTCTTCCTCTCTCCTTTTCTATAGATGCCCATCTTCTCCCTGTGTCTTAACATTGTCTTCCCTCTGTACCTATTTGTAGCCAAATTTACTCTATTTATAAGGACACTAATTATATTGTGTTAATACCAACCCTATTGACCACATGTTAACTTACTTCTGTAAAGATGCTGGCTTCAAATACAGTCACATTCTGAAGTACTGGGATTTAGGATTTTAACATGGAGAAATGAGTGGGGGGGGGGGGATATGTAACTCAGCCCATAACAAATATTAAGAAACAGAGGGAAGAATAAATAAAGGAATTCAGATAAGACTTTCAAATAAGAAAAGATGAAAAGGGGGCACAACTAAAAGGATAATTCTTGAATAAATTTTGAAGCCATTTTTATTTAGTTGGGGTCCCACTCTTTTGTCTGCAAAGACAACAGATTTCAAAGTCATGTTTAGAACTCATTAAGTGGTTTTTAGCTGGGTAATGATCTATTATTCATATTTTTCCATCAACTGTCATATTCTTTGGCCCCATTAAGCTCCATTTGCAATTCCATTATTGCAATCTATGCTTCTCAGTTTAATTATCAGTGGGAAAACTATCTGACCATCAAAAGAAAGAGGACATCACTGACCCCTGATGGAAAATCACTTAAATTGCAAACATAGTCTTTTAAGGGCATCATCCTCACTCTATAAACTCCAAAATTGTTTAGCAATTTGGCTTCAAACTCATTCTAAAGAACGCTTACTATTTTGAAGTCACTATTTTCAAGTTGTAATATTTTAATGATGTATAAGAGATATCCTATAACAACATATATTCTAAATATTTGGGATATTCTTTGCTACCCTATGTAATAGAGTCATTGATAACATATTATTAGGAATCCTCCAGGGTAGAGAAAAAGAAAAGGTATCCATATTTCCATTACCTAGGATTGGAGGAAGACTGACAGTAACCTAAAACCTAAGTAATCTGCTAGTTCCCAGATAGTCAAGTATGGGATTGGAATGCTGGGTGGAAGGTAAAAATGTATACAGCAGTGACTCTTCAAGGTTTGTGGCTAGAAGAATCTCTTAGGAGTTTACTAAAAACACCAACTCCTGGCAGAAATTCTTTCAATCAGTAAATCCAAGGTAGGTTGCATTAATCTGCATTTCACTAGCTAGAAATCCAGGGAATTTGTCACAAGCGGTCATCAAATCAAATGTTAAGAAACCAAAGAATGCTGGGGGTAGTGAGAGTTGTGGGGTCAGTCAAATCTGGATTTTGACAATTACAGTCTGTGTTTTAACACCTCCTGATCAATTTGTCGTCTGCATAATGAGGTAAAAATACTGCTCAAAGGCTCATTGCAAAGATTATATAGAACTATGTAAAAGGAAGTGCTTAACACAGAGAAACACAATAAATATCGGTACTCAGAGTTCTAGTATAAAAATACATCTGCCAGAGAAACCAAGATGGCAGCATAGATAAACACCTAGGCTTTTGCCCCGCACAACAATTTTGAGAATATGGCTGAGGGATGGAATGGGCACTGTCCAGAACCATGAGAAGGCTGGCTGACTGGAAGATCTGAAACTGGAGGGACATAGAAGTGCACACGGATGATCAGAGCCTCTGCAAAGCCCAAATAAGGTGGGAGACTCACGCACACAAGAGGATGGAGTGTCTGAACCTGGCAGGGGTGCTTTGGCGGAAAGGAGACAAAAACTCCAGGATGCGCTGAACCCAGGTCAGTTTGCACTCAAAACCCGGGGGAACCAGGCCCTTATGGGAAGAACGTTGATTGCGGGTGGAATCTCAGGGGAAGAGCTCCAGAGGCGTGTGCACGAGTGTGTGCAGAGAGCACAAAAGGGGCGCTGGCGGTGTCTGGCAGAGGAAAGGAGCTCCAGCCAGAGGCGGAGCTCCGGGGTCACGCACAAGTGCTCACAGTGAGGGTGTCCTGTTGACTGTATGGCTGGTGTCTGGCAGAAGGAAAATGGAGTTCTGATTGCACTGAACCCAGGTGCCAGGCAAAAACCTGAGATTCCAGATTCACTGGGGACTGGACAGTCTGGTGGCAGGTGAAACAGGAGGGCACCTTTCTCACAGAGGTGCCTGCGGTGATTGCAGGCTGGGGCAGACTGGAAACCAAGGCTGTCAGCTCCACCCTGAAATTCCGCCCCACCCAGAAACTCCGCCCCATCCAAACTGAGCACAGAGACTTTGGCAAGTTTGCAAGTCCTGGCACATAAGGCTGTCTCTTAGAGTAGACACAGCTGATCCTCACAGCCAGTTGGCCTGGAGATCAATTCCTCCCAGTGATACCAGCAACAAAGAAGACTTATCTGCAACAAGGCTGTATACACAGTCCACAAAGGGGTGCACCAAGAGCGTACACCTCAGGTAATAGGGGAGGCCAAGACACCTAGCACACAAAGCTACCCAACCAACTCAGGGAAGCAGTGAAAATGCCCAGAGAAAGAAAAAGATTGCAAACAAAAGAAATGGAGGAAAACAAACAACTGGATATAGAGTTCAAAACCACAATTATAAGGTATTTCAAGAGGCTCCTAGAAAAGGCCAATAAGCTTAGCGAGAACCTCGAGGATATGAGCAAGACTCTCAGGGAGATGGTCCTGGATATGGAAAAGGACTTCGTGGATATGAAAAAGGACCAACTAGAAACTAAACATATTGACTGAAATAATTTTTTTTTACAGAAACCCAACAGCAGACTAGAGGAATGCAAGAATCAAGTCAAAGATTTGAAATACCAAGAAGCAAAAAACACTCAACCAGAAAAGAAAAAGGAAAAAAGAATCCAAAAATTTGAAGATAGTGTAAGAAGCCTCTGGGACAACTTCAAGCATACCAACATCAGAATTATGAGGATGCCAGAAGAAGAGAGAGAGCAAGATACTGAAAACATATTTGAAGAAATAATGACTGAAAACTTCCACCACCTGGTGAAAGAAATAGATTTACAAGTCCAAGAAGCACACAGAACCCCAAGCAAAAGGAAACCAAAGAGAACCACACCAAGACACATCATAATTAAAATGCCAAGAGTAAAGGACAAAGAGAAAATATTAAAAGCAGCAAGAGAAAAACACTTAATTACTTACAAGGGAGCATCCATACGATTGTCAGCAGATTTCTCAATAGAAACTATGCAGGCCAGACAGGAGTTGCAAGAAATTTTCAAAGTGATGAATAGTAAGAACCTACAACTAAGATTACTCTACCCAGCAAAGCTATCATTCAGAATTGAAGGTCAGATAAAGAGCTTCACAGATAAGAAGAAGATAAAGAAGTGCAGCAACAACAAACCATTATTATATGAAATGCTGAAAGATATTCTTTAAGAAGAAAAAGGAGCAAAAGGTGTCTGTTTCAAACTAGAGCATGGATAAAACTGGAGAACAATATGCTAAGTGAAATAAGCCAGTCAAAGAAAGATAAGTATCACATGAACTCATTTATGGAATACAATGAACAACATATACTGATGAACAAAAACAGATCCAGAGACAGAAAAGCATTGACTGTCAAACCTCAGAGGGAAGGTAGGGGAGGGCGAGAGTAAGGGGAAGAGATCAACCAAAGGACTTGTATGCACGCATATAAGCCTAATCAATGGACACGGACACCAGGGGTGTGAGGGCATAAGTGATGTCGGCGGGAGGGAGGATTGGAAGGGGTAATGGGTGATGAGGACACATATGTAATACCTTAATCAATAAAGAAATTAAAAAAAAACACCTGCCTACTTCAACTCCCATTCAATTAAATATTTTACTTATTTAAAATGTATAAAATCACATGACCTTCCTGCTTGACATACCCAAAAACTCTTGGGGGTAATTTTCCAAAACTAGAGTCTACTTTTTCAGCCTTGAAGTGGGTGGTTTTGAGCAATTCCAACTCCTAGTCAAACACCCACGCACAGAAGTTCCAGCATCACTCAGGCGGGCTGGATGCCCTCTGTTGCTCATTTATCAACTTTGACCATGATTTATTTTCTTTGTATACTCACAAAGTCAACAGTTAGCCTTTGGGATCACTGCTGATCTCCGTCCTTGTCTATAAAATAATATATTCATTTTTGCTTAAAACTCACTGCACTTATAATTTTCTCCCACTAATGCAGTGTTACACAAGTGGAATTATATTTAAAAGTCCTCTAAATCAAGGATTTCAGAATGATGTTGGGTAAGGACTTTCAGAGATATCTCATGGGTCTGAGTTCAGGTGTTTACAAGAAAATGGACTTTAGAAAAGCTAGTTGATTTGTGGTATCTCATACAAGTCACTGGTTGTTGGGGAAATTTACCTGTGACATACTGCTGCTCTCATTACCCTGAGTAGCTCTTGCTAATGACAGTTTTATTACTACTCCTACTACCATTACTGCAGTAATAACTATTAATTTTAATAATCATCATCTCAAAAAAATAGCTAACACTAATGTGATTCCTAGATGCCATGCACTGTATTAATTGCTTTGCCAATATTCCCTCATTTAACCCTAAAAATCAAACTAGGAACTGCTAACCACTATCCCCATTTCACTGATAAGTAATGGAGATTTAAAGTGAGTGGCTACCTTTACCACAGGTCACAGCCAATGAGGCAACACTGGATGTCCAGCCCAGGTTTGCCTGACTCCATGCATGGTGCCCATCTCACAATGTCTGGGATCCCCTTCTCTGGGTATGAGAACCCCTCTATCACATTAAACTTGAGCAGACAGACGCTCATGTAGTAGTAGTAGTTGAATTTTTAGCATCTATTGATTGAGAAAATGCATAGTTGCAGAAAGTGGCTATGAATTCTGCAAATGTTTAGATGACTTTGCATTTTGCTAATCACAGCAGCACCTGCAGACAGATAATCATTTGGCTTACTTTGCTGGAGCTAAACCAACACTGAAATGACAATGGGTATGACACATGAATTCAGAGAAATGTTTTCTTAACACCAATGTCTCTCAAAGCCTGCTGCTCTCAATTCCAAGTGGGCTGAAGGATATCATGACCAGAGATGGACTTTAGAATTCATCCAATTCAACTCTCATAATGCCAGTGGAGAAAAAATGGCACTAGAGGATTAAAAGACCTGTTCAAGACCCTATGGTAAATTAAAGGCAGAGCAAACTAGTCTCTTAATTCCTAATTTAACATTTTCCAGTATAATAGTCTATCAAATCTTCCATTCAGTTTTCTCACCATATTGTTGTATGACTTAGAACAACCACTGAAATTTAAAATAATGAAAGAATAAATATTAGATTACACTATCATACTACAGTATCAAGATTTGGCCAGAGATATTGAAAGTGAGCATTGGGAGGGTAGCATATGACAAAACCCTTGACTTGGAGTTAAAGACAGTGCAGAATCGCCAACAGACCCAGCACTT
This sequence comes from Antrozous pallidus, assembly GCA_027563665.1. Classification (NCBI taxonomy): domain Eukaryota; kingdom Metazoa; phylum Chordata; class Mammalia; order Chiroptera; family Vespertilionidae; genus Antrozous; species Antrozous pallidus. The sequence goes on along the minus strand of CM050512.1, from coordinate 102,429,760 downwards.
AGATATGTGGCTATGTTAAGCCTTTCAACCCCTCTGAGACTTCCCATCCATCCTGTGACAACTTTGCTGGCACAATCTAGCTCTTTGTAGCTTCTCATGGCCAACTCCTCCTTGTCTATCAAATATCAGCTCAGATGTTACTTCCCTTGAGAGGTCTTCCTGCCTTCTACCCCCAGTCGCTCTCCTCCATCCACCAGCTATCACTTCACACCATCTCTTACACCACCATTGCCAGTTACTTATTTACTCTGCCTTCCCCCACATAGATTTTTAGCTCCACAAAGACAAGGATATTTTCTGCTATAAGCACCCCAATCCCAAAACCTAAAAACATGTCTAGCATGTAGCAAGCCCCCCAAAAATATTTGTTGAATGAGTAAGTGACTGAATGCATGTGTTAATGAGTTACCCACCTCCCAGAGCTGTCAAGAGCATCTTACAAGATAATGATTTGTGAACTGTTATATGGATGTAATCAACAAATTATGATTTTATGCCCATGCCCATCTGAGAATTGAATATGCCTACCCAAGCAACAATAAAAATCCTGAACTAAAATATTCATTAATTCTTAAATATGACAACAAAAATACAGTTCATCTACCATATTATATTTATTCCCTTCCAATGCTGCAGAGAATTCTCAAAGTACAAATCATGAATATATATTCATAGACTTGTCATTTGTGGGTGCTCACAAACACACACACACACACACACACACACACACACACACACACACACACACACAGGTACTTTGGCTTTAGCCCATGCAATTACCCTAAATTACCTGTATGTTATCTCTAAGCATAGAGCAGCAAATTGATGTCAGAGCTGCTCCCTGAGTTTGAACACAAATGTTTCTCTCTCCTTATACATTGAGGAGTTATAGAAGGGGAAGTGGGTGTAAACAGAAAAGCAAGCTTCCTGTTTGTGCTTTCTGTTTGTGTCCAGAGTTCCAAAATTGGCTGTACTCTTCCTCCTCCCATCACAGTGGGCTTTGCATGGGTCTCCCTGCTTCTTGGCCCTCTACTCAGCCAGTTCCATTCCTCCTGGTCACTCACTGTATTTCAACTAAAGGTCCAGTCATCAGAAAGCCCTTTCTGACCTCCACCCCTGGATTGAGTCAGATCCTTCATTATGCATAATTTACCTGCCTACTGTGGTTCAAAATAATAAGAAATTCAATAATTTATATAATCCCAGCATGGGCTGAAGTCTCCCTGCCCGCCCGCAATGGATTTGTTTAAATTTGGATGGATCCCCAATACTGTAAGCTATGATAGCCCAAATTCCTCAAGTTCTGAGAGTTTTAGAGACCACCTCTTTGTGCTTCTCCCATGCCCAATCTTGAAGACACACCGACTGTTCTATTCTGCATCCAAGGGGCACAAATGACAGTCATCCTCTGGTGATACACTACCAGCATCACATGCTCACTCTGGTTGTGAACTATGGAAGACATAGGAGTACAAGGGAAGGTCATTTTATCACCACGTCTGTGAGTGGCAAAAAGCAAATCCAACTCACTGCCCCCACACTCTCTCTTGCCCCTACTCTTGTCTTGGCACCAACAGAAATTCTTTTTTGACAAGAAGGGCATGTCTTCCTACGCTTCTTAAGTCCTCTCTACCCCAAACCAGAGCTATCAAGGAAATTTTCTAAGTTAACACAGTGCTATTCATTATATCCTATCTAATAAAAGAGTAATATGCAGATTGACCATCACTCCAACACACAAGAGGGCTGCCCCCATGTGGACACAAGATGGCCACCAAAAGATGGCCAGCAGGGAAGGACAGTGGGAGGTTTCAGGGCTGCAACAAAGGGCAGTTGTGGGCCATCAGGCCAGCAAAAGAGGGCAGTTGGGATGGAAAAGGCCTGCAAGGTAGGGGAATTGGGGGTGATCAAGCCTACAGGGGAGGGCAGTTAGGGGTGACCAGGCCAGCAGAGGAGGGAAGTTGGGGCCAAACAGGCTGGCAGGGGATCAGTTAGACATCAATTAAGCTGGCAGGGTAGTGGTTAGGGGGTTATAAGGCTGGCAGGCAGAAGAGGTGAGGGACAATCAGGGAGGCAGGCAGGCAAGCAGTTTGGAGCTAGCAGTCCTGGATTGTGAGAAGGATGTTTGACTACCTGTTTAGGCCTGTTCCTACTGGGCCTAAACAGGCAGTCAGACATCCCTCAAGGGGTCCCAGATTGGAGAGGGTGCAGGCTGGGCTAAGGGACACACATCCCCCCGCCCACCCATGCACGAATTTTGTGTACCGGGCCCATAGTGAAAGAATAATATGCAAATTTACCATCACTCCAACACACAAGATGACTACCCCCATGTGGACAGAAGATAGCCTCCACAAGATGGCCAGCAGGAGAGAGAAGTTGGGAGGGATCAGGCCAGCAGGAAAGGACAGTTGCTGGCAATCAGGCCAGCAGAGGAGGGCAATTGGAAGGGACCAGAGATGCAAAGAAGGGCAGTTGAGGTCAATCAAGCCTGCAGGAAAGGGAAGTTAGAGGGGACCAAGCTGACAGAGGAGGGAAGTTGGGGGTGACTGGGCCTGCAGGGAAGAGAAGTTTGGGGGGACCCAGGCCTGCAGGGGATAGCAGTTGGAGGGGACCAGGCCTGCAAGGGAGGGCAGTTAGGGACAATAAAGCTGGCAGAAGAGTGGTTAAAGGGTGATCAGGATGGCAGGCAAAGGGAGTTAGGGACAATCAGAAAGGCAGGCAGGTGAGCAGTTGGGAGCCAACAGTCCTGGATTGTGAGGGGATGTCTGACTGCCTGTTTAGACCTGATACTGCTGGGATCAGGACTAAACAGGCAGTTGGACATCCCTCAAGGGGTCCCAGCTTGGAGAGTGTGCAGGCTGGGTTGAGGGACACGCCCCCCCATGCATGCATTTTGTACACCGGGCCTCTAGGCTATATATATATATATATATATATATATATATATATATACACACACAGAGAGATAAATAATATTCCTGTGTGTGTGTGTGTGTGTGTGTGTGTGTGTGTATCACATGCTCTTTATCCAATCACAGTCTATTGAGAGACACTTAGGTTGTATCTATGTCTTGGCTATTGTGAATGTTTCTGTAATGGGATGCAGATATCTCTTTAATATAACAATTTTATTTCTTTCACATATAGGCAGTCCTCGGGTTACATTGGACTCGATGTACATCGTTTTGTGGTTATGGTGCCATCTCCCATCCTATATAATATAAGGCTCATATGCAAATAGACCGAACAGCACAACAACTGAACAACTGGTTACTATGATATGCTCTGACCACCAGGGGACATATGCAGAACATGGTGGGCATTGGCCACGGTGGGATGGTGGAGCAGGTGAGTGGGGGCGCCAGTTACTGTCATCAGTGTAATCCTCTGGTGGTTACTTAAAATTCTTTACTCCCATGTGCCACTCACACCTGCTGCCAGGGTTGGCCCTGCTTGCACCTGCACCTGGCACTGGCCCCAATCACTCTGCACCATCAGCATGTGGGAGTGGCAGCAGTGGGAGTGGCAGCATTGGGGGCAGCAGGAACAGAAGTGGGGCTGGCAGACCAGAGACCAGGAGCTGCAGTGGGAGGGCCATGCTGGGGTGCAGAAGATGTGCAGAGACCTGTCTCTGTGCCCACCACAGCCTGATGGTCCACAGTTCCTTTCAAGGTGCACAAATTCATGTACTGGGCCCTAGTTTAATTATTTAAAAAAACGTTCTGTCATTTTGATGTATGTACATATGTGCTTTATGTTTTTTATTATTTATTTACCACAAGTAAAGGTCAGGAATTGTTATCTTTCTTTTAACTTTTTTTATTATTTCACTTCATTACTGCTGCATATGTGCTCTATATGAGTAATGTAGGTGTTTATGTAGGTGGGTTCTGAGTTAAGGTGAAAATCATGTTACATCGCACCACAGGAACAGATCTCCAATGTAACCTGAGGATCTACTGTATATCCCCAGAGATGGAATTGGTAGATCATATGGTAGTTCTAATTTTAATTTTTTGTAGGAGTCTCTATATTATTTTCCATAGTGGCTGTACTAATTTACGATCTCACCAAAAATACACCAGAGTTCCTTTTCTCCACAACCTCACCAGCACTGGTTGTCTTATCCTATCTAATAAAAGAGTAATATGCAAATTGACCATACCTCTGATCAAGCCACACCACCCCGCCATGCTCAACCAGCCAATCAGGAACAAATAAGCCCCAACCAAGATGGCTGTGGTCACTACGAGCAGGAGGGAAGCTTGGGTTTCCCTGGCAATGGAGGAAGCCAAGCTTTCTGCCTGCCCTTGCTGGCCTAGGCCTCCACTCAATGCTACAAAGTTTCTATTATAGAAAATATATCCCAACAGAAATGGCAGCAACCACCGTAGCTGGAGAGAACAGAAGCTAGGGTTGCCCGGGCGATGGAGGAAGCCAAGCTTCTGCAGCCCTAGCACCTAGGCCTCCACTCTAGGCTACAAAGTTCAATTATAGAATTTAAATAAACCCAAATAGAAATGAATCTCTCCATGGAGCGAGCAGGCTTGGCTCTGCTCCAGGCTACAAAGTTTCAATTGTAGAACATAAATTAATCTCAGATCCCAGGGCCTCTGTTTGGGTCATTGAGGTGTGTGGCCAGCTTGCAAATCACCAGGCCACCCCACACCCCAAGGGAACCCCTGATCTGGGACACCCTTCAGGGTAAACCAGCTGGCCCCCTCCCATGCACCCGGCCTCTATCCTATCTAATAAAAGAGTAATTTGCAGAGTGACCATCATTACATCACATAAGATGGCTGCCTCCATGTGGTCAAAGATCCTGCCCCCATGTGAACACAAGATGGCCACCACAAGATGGCCAACAGGGGAGGGCCTTTGGAAGGTTCCAGGCCTGCAAGGGAGGGCAATTGTGGGTGATCAGGCCAGCAGGGGAGGGCAGTTGGGAGGGACCAGGCCTGCAAGGGAGGGCAGCTGGGGGCAATCAAGCCTGTAGGGGAGAGAAGTTAGGGGTGACTAGTCCAGCAGAGGAGGGAAGTTGAGGGTAAACAGACTGGCAGGGGAGCAGTTAGACATCAATTAGGCTGGCAGGGTAGTGGTTAGAGGGTGATTAGGCTGGCAGGCAGAAGCAGTTAGGAGCAATCTGGGAGGCAGGCAGGTGAGCAGTTTTGAGCCAGCAATCCTGGATTGTGAGAAGGATATCCGACTGCCTGTTTAGGGTGGATCCTACTGGGATCTGGCCTAAAAGGGCAGTCGGACATCCCTTGAGGGGTCCCAGATTGGAGAGGGTGCAGGCTGGCCTGAGGGACATCCCCCGCTCCCTATGCACAAATTTTGTGCATCAGGTCTCTAGTTGGTTATAAAGCTCCTTTCCGAGTTGCTTTGCCCTTGAATATTGATAGTTGCCAGAAAGTAATGGGCAAGCATGTTCCCATTTCTAATGAAAGTGGTTAGCTCTTTAGGACAATTGATAAGAGGCATACACATGACCGTCTTGCCTTTTAAAACCCATGTTAATACTAAGGTGCCTGAAATTATTATCCCCTGTTAATATTTCAAATCCAAATGGGATAAGCTAACCTTTCCTAGCCTTTCAGATTCTGACTCTGATCTCATTTTTGATCACCAGCTACGATTCCAGTGAACTAGGGGGAGGGGTTTCTTCACCACCACGCAATCTCAGATACCAGCTGGATGTCCTACAATTCAACTCAATTCAGACACTATCTACCTGGACACTGGAGACAGTGTCAGATCCCACGGGTTAAAGTCTCAGCCTACAAGTTACCGCACCACCACCACTACCATCACAGATGCCAATTGAAAGTCCAGGTTGTTTGTTACCTATGCTTCCAATCCCGTGGCTATAGATGAACATTTCCAAAGACTCCCTCTTGGGGTTTGATTAATTGCTACAGTGGCTAACAGAACTCAGAGAAATATTTTACTTACTAGGTTACTGTTGTTTTTATAAAAGGATATCCAGGAGCAGCCAGATGGAAGAGCTGTATTTTCCAAAGTCTGAGGAAAGGGCAGGGAATGTCAATACCCTCTCCACACACATCACTCACAAATTTCCATGTGTTCACCAACCCAGATCTCTCCAAACCTCCCCCGTCTTGCTTTTTATGGAGGCTGCAGCACACCACCATGATGGATCAAATGATCAGTCATTGGTGATTGAAATCAATACCCAGCTCTTATCTCCTCCCCAGAGGAAATTACAAAGGTTTGGGGAGCCCTGTGCTAGAAACAGGATGAAGACCAAAGTATATCTTTCTTAATATAAGTCACAAGATCACAACCTCACTTTCCTTATTTGTCAAGTGGGGATAGTCATGCCAACTTTATGAGAATTACATTCCACCTCCTTTACCCAGAGACCTCATTCTCCACACACAAACAGATGCTAAAAGTATGAAATTGGAATTGGGCCCCCACGTGCCATGAAAAGTCTAGTGCCAAGAGGAACCTGATTTTTTTTTCTTTTCTTTTCTTTTTCTTTTTTTTCAAATGATTTGAATTGATGGACAAAGGTGCAGCAGCTCAGAGCCAAGGAACCTGGAGAGGGTATCGGAAAAGACAACGATCCTAGGGGCCTTAACTCTTAGAAGAAGCAGAGATCATTGCAGGCAGCAGAGGGTCTTGCCCTCATTTTCCCTCTGGCATGTGATTCGAGCAGCAATGCAGGCCACCGTCTTCTCTATCAGAAGCCATTCACCCATTGCTAAGTATTAGAAGGATGTCTTTAACCTTCAATTTCAGGTAGCAGTGTGGTCCCCACTCCTTGCTCAGGAAATACAACTTTCTCCTGCTTTTGAAAACCACCAAATGGTGACCATGCTAACTGGGGTTATTGCTCCTCCGCCCACCTACAGGGCTGAGAGCCTGTGTGAGTTCCCTGCTGTCTTCCAGCCCATCGGCGTCAACAGGATTTGCGCTCCGCTGCTGTCCCTCAGGAGCCAGCCTCTCAGCCTGAAGCATGATTTATTAATTTCACTGCATTGGCGGGGACATTTATCAAAATTCCCTCAACAGTTCAATTAGGAACGGCCTGCCTCCCAAATTGGGGTACGTTTTCTCATCTCCCCTGGCCAGCTTGTGGTCTGCATCGATGCCCTGACCACCCTTGGTTTGGGGAGGACTGGGTGAAATAAATCACACCTCCTACCTTTCAACTTCTCGCTGTGCGAAAACACTGCTGAGAAGATGAGGCAGATAAATGTTTTCCCTTTTCTTTCACCTAATTGTTCCCCTAAGAATTGAAGGATGGGATTTCATCCTTCTGCCCACAATTGTCCTAATAGTTTCTCATATCCGTACCCATCTTGGGGAACCAGGGGTGGGGAGACCTTCCTCCAGGCTCAAGCCCTCATCATCTCTCTTATTGGTTTCTTCTGACTATGCCTCTCACCTCCACATCCCCCCCCCCCAACCTAATCTCCACATGGCAACCAGAGGCATGATTTTGAGATGCAAATATGATCTCTCAAGGCTCTGCTGCTTAAAACCAGCATGGCTCCCCATTGCCCTGATGAGAAAACCCCAAACTCCTGAACATAGTGATCAAATCCCTTTGGATCCTAAGCTTCACAATATCTTCAGTTCGTAGGATAGCACATGACCCAAGGGAGCATCTGCAGACTAAGTACACCTGGCCCCATTCATTCCCTGCCCTCACCTCCTCTACTCCTTCTATTTCCCTTTTTGTTCCCAACGACATCAACTAGTTACAATTCCTCCCATAAAGCCATACAGTTCTGATCCATTCCGTCTGTGGTGTCCTGGCTGTTGTGGCTCATATGGTTGAAACATCATTCTGTACACCAAAAGGTTGGGGGTTCCATTCCAAGTCAGGGCATATACCTGGGTTGTGGGTTTGATCCCCAATCGGGGCACAAATAGGAGGCAACCAATTAATGTTTGTTTCTCACATTGATGTCTCTCTCTCTCTCTCTCTCTCTCTCTCTCTCTCTCTCTCTCTCTCTCTCTCTCTCTTTCTCTTTATCTCTTTCTTTCTTCTTCCCTCTCTCCCTCCCTGCTCCCATCCCCTCTCTCTAAAATCAATAAGCATGTCCTTGAGTGAGGATTTTTAAGATGTCCTCTTTTTCTCCACTGACCATCATGAACTGTGTTAGAGTTGTTCCAATGTCCTCCTACCTTAGAGAGAATGTTCATTCATTTCATTCATTTGCGCTCTACCACCCCTGTAGTTTCCTTTGTAAGGGTGTGACTAATTTGCACTCTATGAAACCCTAATGGAGGCTCCAACATTCCCTACACCCCTTCCCCAGGAGCTTAAGGAGAGTCACATAAACAGATGTTTAGATAATTTGTCCCCATATTCCCACTAAGCAGATTAAGTCTCCACTGTGACCCTCATCATCATAATAATACTCAACACTCATATGTTATGAAAGGTTTAGTTCACTCACTTTTTCAATAACTATTTTTTGAATGCTCCTCAAGCAAGGTGTTAGCCTTGACAATGGGGAACAAGCAATTAAAACAAACAACATACACGGGCTCCTCTGCTGTCATGACCTGGTTTAAGTCCTTAGTCTAGAAGCATCTCTTCACTGGTCCTGAGTCCTTCAATCTACCGATCAGTGCAGATTCTTTGGCATGGCCCCACGTGCAGCTCTTGTGAGGAAACTCTTGTGCTTGGACTCCGGTTATTTTCCCCTAGTCCATCTAGACTGGCTCATAGCCTGTCATTGACAGTCCCAGTGGCCAATGGGAAGAGACCAAATATCCAGGAAATTACTACATGAATTTGCCATAATTAAGAAATGAGTTGTGCATTTTATTTCTAAATATCTGTGTTGGGTGCTTGAGGGCAGGCCATACCTGTTTTACCCAATATCAGAGCCTAGCACTGCACAATTAGATCTTCAGTAATGATGTTCTGAATGAATACATAAGCAAAGGAATGTTCTGGAGCCCTCAGCCTCAACTGGACTCTTGACACATCTTTTCTCAGCTAGAGTTGATTCCTTTTGACCCCAAGAGCAAAGATCCCCACAAAGTATTCATTGCAGAGCGAGCAATCAGGCTGGTGCAAGAATCAGTGGCTGGTGCATTGGCAATGCCACTGTGTGTTGATGGACTTTCATAGTAATTCAATATTATTATGTGTCAAGTATAATTTATGGTTTAATACAATGCCAGTTTTATAACTGAATTGTTGCTACATATTTACATCTGGAAAAAAATAAATCACAGTGAAAATTTCCACTTTGAAGGACTTCATCAGAGATTAACTGCCAAGCCAACCAAAACTGTTTCTCAAGCTGAAATCGGGGCAGCTCCAGGCCTTGTAAACAACTAAGATCAGTTCATTGCTTTCTGATTGTCTCCATTTTTGCAACCCGTTTGCCATAAATTTCATAAATGTGCACTGGGCATCTAACCTCTTCTTTTAAGAATTCAGGAGGCCTTGGAAAGGCCACAGTCCACAGCATCATCTGTCCAGACTTTCTCTTAATACCATGAAACATAAAAGAAATGGCCCAAACTCCAAAATAGTCTCACAATATTTATACTCTTCTCTTAGTTGTGGTTGTTTATTTGCTTGTGTTTCAGCCAAAAATTTATTGGGGAAACTTTTCTTTTGGAATATATATTCTATAATAATAAAAATGTAATACGCTAAGTAGACCAGACATCCTTCCAGATGACCTTCCAGAAGAAGCTGGAGATAAGAAGGAAGCCCGAGCCTCAGGTTCCAGAGGGAAGCCAGTGCCAGCAGCCAGGGGAAGGAAGGCCTACTCCTGCATGAATTTTGTGCATCAGGCTTCTACTATATCTATATCATTTTAAGGCAGATACTTAATTTATGTACATTATGGTTTATATGATTCCCTGCACCATTCACAGGTGTTTTAGGTTGTTCCTTATTATACGCAACACTGCAAAGAACATCTTTGGACAATCTTTAGCATATGGGTGCAATCTTCATTTCATTAAGAAAAACCCTAATTAAATTTAGGGTCAAAGGGGATAAAGTGTTTTTAATTTTTTTTAAAAAACGCACGCACACAAAAGGATGTACTCTGCAGCAGCCTTGATGACACAAAATCTTCTATTCAACCTCTGACACCCAAGCTTATATCATCTCTGCTGTAAAGCCCTCCTTGATTTTCCCATTACTGCACTCTTGGCAGAATAAATTACTACCATCAGATACCTTATTACTGTTGTAGAGTGGGAATTTTTGAGCATTAGTGAGGCTATGGACTATGCCCCAGATAGAGTAGTCAGTGCTGATACCAAGACAGGCCTTGAGATATAGTCTCATGGCCCATTCCCAGTAGGTAAGATAGGACACTGTCAGGTTTCTGAAGAACAGGATGACCCTATGGGTGGCATGGTCATCAATGGCATGACTCTGATGTTGCTTGGGAAAAAACTGTTTTATCTTGGGCTGCTTGTTGTGCAAAAACAGGATGTGGTAAATGTGCTTAAAAGTGGTCTTGCACAAAGGGTCAGGGCTGCTCTCTGGTCTCCCTGTGTCAGGATGGCAGAGCAGTCCCCAGGCCAGCTAATAAAGGCTCCTTAAATTTTAGTTTGGTCTGGGCTCCAGTGGTCTTTCACTTGCCTCCGCTCCACAACATTTGGAGATGCCCCAACGAGATGCATCAGCTTTTGACTGGTCCTGTGACTGGAGCCCACTGGGGTCCCCGGACTCTCCAATCCAGGGGGAGATCTGTGAGAGATGTTCCTCAGCCCAGGGACTGGTAGAGGTTGGAGACCCCGCCTGCTAAATTTCCTGATTGACTCTGATCGGAGCTGCCTGGATCTGGTTCTTACCGGTAAGAAACTTGTTTCTGGTTCTGTGGGTTCCCATCTTGGGTCTCTGGAAGGCTGGATGCAGCGCTACTTCCAAGACCAGATCCCGGTGCATGACGGTGCCTGGTGATCCTCAGTTGGTTGTCATTGTCTTTGTCATTCTGTGTTATTGTGATCTAATTTGCTCTGTCATTAGAATGGGTCAGTCTGCTTCATGTTGTCTGTACTCCCCTGTAATGTTTTTTGAAATTTTTTCAGAAATTAAAGCGGTGAGCAGATGATTACGGAGCCTCCATTAATGCTTTTGATTTATAGAAATTTTGTGAGCAGGAATAGCGAACTTTCCCATATCCCAGTAAGTGAAAGCTACTTTGTGCTGTCTTGCTGTACACATGAGAGTAGTTATCTCTTTCTATTGTTTGATTTGTTAAAAGATATTGCAAACCCTGCTTAGAGGGAAAACAGTAGAGAACTTTTCATTGCTTTTTCTTGTTTTATAATTTTGCTGTGTTAGTTTAAAATCTTGGAATTCTAGCATTAATTTGTGAAGGTTGCCAATCCAGAGAAGTTTAAACAAAGGTTTGTTGGGTTAAGATTAGTCATAACTAAATGCTTTGTAGACTGCCTTTTTCAGCCCTCCTAGCAAACAGAGAATCATGTAGTCCCGAGAATTGCGATCTGCCTGCCCTTCCTGATAGATTTACAGTGAGTCCTCTCTGGGGGAAGAAGAGAGCCGAAAATTGCTCCAGAGCAGGTGTGAGAAAGGGTGGGAGCAGCAGAATTCACTCTCAGCCTGCTAAGATAGAGGATCCCTAGACTGGGGGACAAGGGGATAGTTGGAGATATCAGAAGTGGTAAAGGAGGAGGATTTGAGATCTTCTGGGACCTTAGAAGAAAGCAGTAAAATCTGGGAGAGAAAGAAGCTCTTCCTTAAGTATAAAAAGTCCGGCTATACAGGATCTCAGACCACTTGCCTTATTTCCCCTGCTAAGGACAGAGTAAATGGTTAATGCAGAAAAAGGGTGGGCGCCAGCAGGAAGAGCAAGAAGAGAGGTTTTTGTTGATTTTACTGGCTACAACCCACTCTGCTAGTGTCCTTGGTTTCTTGCTTATCAGAACTATGCTGGCAAAACACAGTGAATCTTCCTTTGCCCCATTTACAACTGCGTACTTCTTGGGTAGTGGTAGAATATTCAGCAAAGGAACTTTAAGATATAATATATTTAAGGCTGACAACTAGTTTAAGTCTCTGTCTCTCAAAAAGAAATATTTTTACCTGCTCTTAGTTTTATCACAGAAGATCAAAGTCATAAATGTTAATCTAAGAAATTCTGGCTATTTACTATTTAAGAATCATTAAAGGATTGAGGTTTCAAAGAATAAGAAATACTGAGTAGAAGGTCTGAGGCATCGTTATGCATTTTTAAAGGACATAGAAAGAAGGTTTGAAGGCTAATTTGGAAGTATTTATAAAGGTGATTGTGCATGTAATAAGAAGGAGAAGAGATATGTTGTAAGGAAATCAAATAATACAGGCCAGTAAGCCAGAAAGAGTAAATAATTTCAGAAAAATATTACTTTGGAAAGTCCATAAAAAAAGACTGGCAAGGAAAATTCTATCTTAAAGTAGGTCAGTGTGTTTTTCTCCTTATACAATTCCTCCAAAATTTAGCAATATTGAATAAACAAATCATGGCAACACAGTTCTTTGCAGAAATTCAGTAAGACCGGTTTCCAATAGTGGTTTTATTAACCAGAAACTTTGACCGAAGTATCATGTTTTAAAGATCCCTGCCTGAACTCTGAAGACTTAAAGCCAATAAGAGTGCCAGGGAGAAAGCCTGGTATCCTGCTTAGTAGCCCTGAAAATAGCTGGTGCTGGAGCATCAGGCCCATACTCTACCATCCCTGGCAGTTGGTCAGAATAGAAGAGGGAGCAATAAGGGTGCCTCTACATCCCTGCGGGACCCCTATGCACTCTGAGTCATGGCAAGTACGAGGTCTCTTGAGATAGGCCTTGAAGCCTAGGGCATAGGCCCGGGCAGAGCCATTACAGGTGAGGACTTTACCTAACTCAGAAGATACTGCAGGCAGGCCTGATGGCCACTGGATGGCTTGGCTTCCTGGCCCTATGAGGCACACTAAGATTCAATCATGAATTTCCGGCAAAGGTAGTCAGTTATCATTCTTATTATGTTTATGCAAACAATCAGGCCAAATTAAATACAATAGATAAATTAGTCTTGATTTGGCTGTTTTGATAAACATGGGGGTAATTTTGAGGAGAAAAAATTCTATTTCAATAGAGGTTATTAAAACTGAAAAGTTATCTTTCCCTTCCACCAGACCTCCAGGTCCTTCTGTGCCCAGGCCTCATTGTCTCTCTGACAGACAGCAAGGATCTCTTAGCTCTGAGAGAAACTTCTGACCCACCTCAGCAGGAAGTAGCTAGAAGAGCCCACAGACATCCATTTTCCCTAAAAGAATTCAGAGCCAGGATCCTTGAGCTAATATATTAGGCAGTTAGACAGATATGAGCAGAGCAAGGACAATGGGCCAACTAGTACTCTCTACCTATGTGAGGCAAGGGGACTCCCCAGAAGCTAGTGGAATCAAGGCTGCAGATGAAGCAGCCCTGGGAGGCTGCCCTAAAACCAGTGGGGCCTCTACAGATTCTAGTGACTCTTCCAAACCCTGACCTACCCACCTCACCAGCTTACGTGGAAACCCAATCTAGAAAAGCTGAAATCTATAACCAATCTTTACTCAAGTTCTTACAGGCTTTACAGTCCACTCAAAAAGCAGTACCAACTTCTGATCTGGTCCATTCTTCCACCCTGGTGACTCTGTTTGGGTAAATAAATTTGCCACACAAGGACTGACTCCTACCTCCGCCACAGCAGTCAAGGTCGATGGGATCCCGACGTGGCTTCATCACACCTGACGTAAGTCCTTATCTTTACAGGCCCACTGACTTTATTTAGCAGAGAATTAATTCTATCAAGCTTATAGTCCTCATGGGTCAATATAACTACCTCGCCACCAATGACCCAAAGGAGTCAAAGATTTGACTCATGTACATAAAACCAGTGGGGAATGTTGTAGGGTGAGAATTTTTTAGCATTACTAAGACCGTGGACTATGTTCCAGATAGAGTAGTCAGTGCTGATACCAGGTCAGGCCTTGAGATATAGTCTCATGGCCCCTTCCCAGTACGTGGGCCTTGCAAGATAGAACACTGTCAGCTTTCTGAAGAACAGGATGACCCTGTGGGTGGCATGGTCATCAATGGCATGACTCTGAAGTTGCTGGGGGAAAAAAAACTGTTTTATTTTGTGTTGCTTGTTGTGCAAAAACAGGATGTGGTTAATGTGTTTAAAAGTGGTTTTGCACAAAGGGTCAGGGCTGCTCTCTGGTCTCCCCTGCGTCAGGATGGCAGAGCAGTCCCCAGGCCAGCTAATAAAGGCTCCCTAAATTTTAGTTTGGTCTGGGCTCCAGTGGTCTTTCACTCACTTCCGCTCCACAATTACCCTATACTAGTACATCCTTTTGATACAAGTATTATGTTGTGCTGTACATAGTCCACACTATTGGATTACAGTCCAATAGAGCAGGTGTGTTGTGTCCTGTTCATCTTTGATACCAATGTCTGGCACTTAATAGGTGTTACATACATACGCATTGAATCAAACTGCTCTTGGGGAATTACTGAAAGAGGTACCAGATTTTACATTTTCAATTCATGGTAAAACCCTGGAAGAAGTCACTATAAAATGTTTTAAGCAGGTTCTTTTCTGGTGTGTGTGTGTGTGTGTGTGTGTGTGTGTGTGTGTGTGTGTGTGTGTGTGTGACAGACAGAGAGAGAGAGAGAGAGAGAGAGAGAGAGAGAGAGAGAGAGAGAGAGAGAGATGATTAGTTGAATTATTGCCTTTCTTCCTTCTCCTCATCTACCTCTCTCCCCCTAACCAGAAGTGCCTTGAGAACTAGTTGTTTGAGCTCTTGAAATGAGGCTCTCTCCTGGGAGGGCTCCCCAGGTAGTGCTTCACTGAAGAGGGTCCCTCCAATTGTACTTCACAGAGGTGCTTGTGGGGGTGGCAGGGAGAGCTTCCCCTGGCCTCAAAGATGGGTAATAGCACTTTAACATTAACGTACCTTTCTCCCTCTTACCTCCCCTTCTCATATCCAATCCGTCACCAAATACCCTCTATTAATCTTAAAGTTTCTCAAATCTACCCATGTCTCCTCCACTCCGTTCTACACCCTGGTCCAAGCTACCACCTCCCCTCACCTGGATGTCTTTGATGGACAATTAATTAGTCCTTTTGTTTCCTTGCTCCCCCCTCCAATTACTTTCTCAGAACTGAATCAGAATAAACTTAGAAAGAAGATAAAAGGGGAAGAGTAGAAGAGAACAAAGGGATTAGGAGAGAAGAGAAAAATAGTAGAGTTGGCAGAATTTTTAAATTTAGCTCTTTACATGCATTTTCTGGGTTTTTAAAATCTCCATTTACCTATTTAACCTACTCATGTTATTTAAGAAGACACATGCCATTGTTTTGGGCAGTTTACTTTCCTGCTTACCTTTCAATAAATCTCTAACATAACCTGTGTAACAATTTTAAATACTGTTTTACTTATTTAAAATGTTCAACTTCAGCCCTAGTTTATTTGGCTCAGTGGACAGAGCATTGGCCTGCGAAATGAAGGCTCTCCAGTTTGATTCCCATCAAAGGCCCATGCCCAGGTTGTGGGCTTGATCTCCAGTAGGGTATGTGCAGGAGGCACCAGATTTCTGATTCTCTCTCATCATTGATGTTTCAATCTCTCTCTCCCTTTCATTCCTCTCTGAAATCAATAAAACTATATTTTTTAATTCTACTTTAGAATTGTTTTGACCCTCCTTTTCAGGATAGAAGTTTTCCCAGAAAATTATCTGCAGATGAATTAATTTCCCATTGGCACTGGGTGCCAGAAAACCAGGATGGCCTCATTCCACAGGAAAAAAATTTAAGGCTGAGTTTTCTGAACTGGTTCTGGAGTTTCTGGAATTGGCCCTCTAATATGATTAGATTTGAAGTTGCTAATATTTGAACATGGACTCCATAACTAGTAAAGAGATCACTGAGAGTCCATTAAGTGAACCATTTATAGAGATACTCCACATTTCTGCACTGGATACTCCTAACGAATCACTGCTAGGAAGCTAGGTTCTGTAAAACTGAATAATATCCTATCTAATAAAAGAATAATATGCAAATTGACTGTACCTCCGATTAAGCCATGCCCACAGCCACACCCACCAGCCAATCAGGAGCAAATTATGCAAATAAACCCCAACCAAGATGGCTGCTGCCACTGAGAGCAGGAGCAGGGCTTGGGTTTCCCTGGCAATGGAGGAAGCCAAGCTTTCCACCTGCCATTGCTGGCCTAGGCCTCCACTCAATGCTACAAAGTTTCAATTATAGAAGATACATAATCCCAACAGAAATGGCAGCAGCCACAGAGCTGAAGAGAGAAGAGGCTAGGGTTGCCAGGGCAATGGAGGAAGCCAAACTTCTGCAGCTTTAGCCTAGGCCTCCACTCTAGGCTACAAAGTTTCAAACAGAAATGGCTGTCCCAAGGAGCGATCAGAAGGCTTGGCTCTGCTCCAGGCTACAAAGTTTCAATTACAGAACATAAATTAATTCCAGATCCCAGGGCCTTTGCTTGGGTCGCTGGGGGTGTGTGGCCAGCTTGCAAACCACCATAGGCCCCTCGCCCAGCCTGCCCCACACCCCAAGGGAACCCCCACCCTGATCCAGGACACCCTTCAGGGCAAACCAGCTGGCCCCCACCCATGCACCAGGCCTCTATCCTATCTAATAAAAGAGTAATATGCAGATTGACCATCACTCCAACACACAAGAGGGATGCCCCCATGTGATCAAAGATCCTGCCCCAATGTGGACACAAGATGGCCACCACAAGATGGCCAGCAGGGGAGGGCAGTTGGGAAGGACCAGGCCTGCAAGGGAGGGCAGTTGTGGGTGATCAGTCCTGCAGGGGAGAGCAGTTGGGAGGAATTAGGCCTGCAAGGGAGGGCAGTTAAGGGTGACCAGACCAGCAGAAGAGGGAAGTTGGGGGCAAACAGGCTGGCAGAGGAGCAGTTAGACATCAATCAGGCTGTCAGGGGAGTGGTTAGGGAGTGATCAGGCTGGCAGGCAGAAGTGGTTAGTGGCAATCAGGAAGGCAGGCAGGTAAGCAGTTGGGAGCCAGCAGTCCTGGATTGTAAAAGGAATATCCGACTGCCCGTTTAGGCTCAATCCCACTAGGATTGAGCCTAAACGGGCAGTTGGACATCCCTCAAGGGGTCCCAGATTGGAGAGGGTGCAGGCTGGGCTGAGGGACAACCTCCCCCACCCCATCCCCTGTGCACGAGTTTTGTGCACCAGGCCTCTAGTATAGTATAATATAATATAATATAATATACTATGACATACAATAACATTCTATAACATTACATAATATGATAGAACATAATATAAAAACCAGATAATATAATGTTACATTGTTTGGTAGCTCCTAATGTCATGAAGTGAATGAAAAGAGAGAGCTCAGCGTTTGGATTCAGGTTGTGTGTGTAGGGATGGATACCAAGGGCTTGGGATCATGGTGGAAGGAAGATAACAAAGTGGTGGAAGAGCAGGCTGAATTGACCAGCATGGGTTCACTAAGTAGAGATGCTGCAATGGGTCTAGACTGCTATTCAAGCTGCTGTACCACGTGGACGGTATGATCCAGCAGACCCAATGGGGTGTTAATGGCAGGGCCAGACAGGGATGCTATTTGTAGTCTTTGGCAGGTGGACTGTTGAATGGCAGTGAAGGCCTTTGGGATGTGGGAGCATGGCCTGCCATCCTCGGTAGACAACTGTGCCCCTTTTAAGAAGCAGCAATATCCTATTGCTCTGTGTCTCTGTAGAAACCTGCCTGATACAGGTGCTTTGCTTTCCTCTGTGGCCTAATGACAAGAGCAAGGGTTGGGTTCCAGAGGTTAGAGACATAGAACGAACCGGGATTCATAAGTAGAGGACATGTAAGATCTAGATTCCAGGAGGCTCGAATAGATACTGAAGTCACAGAGTCAAGTTCTTGGAACAAATAAAAGCCAGTGGAGATCTAGCTGGGTCTGGTTCTCATATGCAGCTCTCCCGATATGATGTGCCAGTGTCAGAGCCCTTAGGCAGGGCTGAACCATTGAAAATTTACTGTACTCTGATCAATGGTCAATCCTCTCCCTCCTGGAAAGAAATGTGCTGTGTTTATTCAGATCATTATAACAGAAATACTACAGACTGGGTGACTTACACAACAGAAATTTACTTCCCACAGTGTGCTGGCAGATCCTGTGTCTGGTGAGAACCCATTTGCTGGCTTGCCAATGACTGTCTTGTGTCTTCATATGATAAAGAGCAGAGAGAGCGAACAAGCTCTCAGGTCTCTTATAAGAATACTAATTTCATTCAAAAAGCTCCACCCTCATAACTTAATTACCTCTCAAAGGCTCCACCTCCTAGTACCATCAGGATTTCAACAAGAATTTTGTAGGATACCTACATGCAGTCTCAAAAAAAATTAAAAAGATTAAAAGCTTCCAGCTTCCCTTAATGATCTCAATGAGTAAAAATCACATCACAGTTTTGGAAAGATATTCAGTGGCTTATCCTCTTTACAATGACCACTAAGACAGCCTTTCTTCTCTCTCCCACATATCTATTGCTAGTCTTTAAACCTGTTTTACTATTTTTATGATCATAAATTAAATGCAGTTCAAATATATTACCTTATTTTGGAACAATGTAGAGTTTGATCTTTTTAATGGTGTATTTTCTTCAATGTTACAAGTTTTATTTAGAACCCTGGAATTTTGGAGTTAGAAAAGACTTTAGGAATCCTCCAATGTTACATCAGACCTTTTCCTATGAGGTAACAGGATTAGAGAGGAGGAAGGGCAGCTTTAGGGACACAGCTTCTGCACAACTGAAACTAACAAGTCTCCTAATAGCAAAGCACTGGTTCTTCTTTGTCTCATCTCATTGATAGACAATATTCTTGCCATAACTAATTGGGTAAGGCATCAGTCTCATTTTATGATGAAAAAGGGACAGAAAGGAAACTCGTTGTCATTGCACAATTTATGGGGTCATTGTTAGATTCATTACTTGAAGATCAGTGGGTGTAATTAGTGACAAAAATCCAAGTAGATAAAACAGTTTGGCCCTTGTTTAAAATCTTGTCTTAAAAATTGAGTAATTTCCTCTACTCTCGACATAGTGCCATGGAGGGTCATATTTAATGATCATACATCCCAGTGTGAAGTGACCCCGGGAGAACAAGAGAGGACTGTAAATTGAACTCTAACTAATTTGCCCATCATTTGGCATTTTCGCACCCACTCTGCACATTATTCTATGAGCTATTAATAATGATTCCTATATTTATTCCATATTTTGCACCATCCAAAATGCTTTTCAATATATAACTCATGCCCAGGAAATAACATTTGATCAATAGATGGTCGTTAAAATTATTTGACTAATAGCTCATTTCATCTGAACAGCAACTTTAAGTGGTGGTACATAGTGCTAATGTTAAATTTCATTACTCCCTCCCCCCCTTTTTTGCATGAAAACATTGAAGAATCCTTTGGTACTTAAACCGTGATTTCCAGATTTTAGTTCTGCCTTCCAGTCTCTTTTCCTCATTTTCTCCTCAGTAGCGAGGTTGAGTTTGGGCTATTGAATTTCAAATAAAAAATTGTGAAAAAATACTTTCTCCAAAGAAAGAACGTACAACTCTTGCAAGCAGTGTCCTTCTGCATGATGGTAATCTTTTCAAAACAATTTTGAGGGTCAAGCCATCATCTGTAAGAGAAGCCTCTGACATGATATCTCCCAAAACAATCTATGAGCAAGACTAAAAATGAAATTCTTAGCGATGATGAGAAGGCCCTAGAGGCAGTTGCAAATGCATAACATTTCCAAACTGGGAAAGAATCAAGGATCTAGGAGTAGCTCTAGGCTTCTCTGAGATGATAGGTTCTCAGGTGAGAAGCCTGAGGTCCAGAGAAGTTCAGGGATTTGTAAAAGTCACACAGTGAGTTAGTGTCATGATTGGACTAGAACACAGTCTTGAGAACATTTTTCTTGATACACCATCTCTGTTTCTCCTCTACCTCAGATTTCTGTCTAGATCAGGGTGTTCAAGCCTGGCACTGTTGACATTTTTGGCCAGACCATTCTTTCTTGAGAGAGGCTGTACTGTGCATGGAAGGATGTTTAGCTGCATCCTTGACCCCCTTTTAATTAGATATCAGTGGCACTCCTCCCTGTAGTTATGACAACAATAAAAGGTCTCCAGACATTGCCAAGTGTCCCTTGGTGGGGGGTCAGGGTGACCAGAAGGAGGCCTGAAATTAGGAGAATAGAAACCAACTCAGATTCGTGAACAGCCCTTAAACAAGAATTTCCTGGACACCCATTTAGAGCAAAAGAGAGTGTTTCAATTACCTGGATGTGGAAAATAGGCAAGGGAGGGGGTGGCAGGGGCTTAGGAGAGGGAATTAGTCTCTGCATACTTAATTTTATAGCTCTGTCTTATATAATTCACTGGTAAGTGTATCCTGTTAAACTGCTGATATATGTCTCTGCTGCTGTCCAGTATCCTCTGACCTCCCAGAGGGTGGAACCCAAAGTTTGCTCTCTACCCTCATATCCACCCCAGTGATATATAGTGGTATCCCATGTCCAATGGGTACTGAGCTTTGCAAGCAAATCCATTAGGGATGCCATGTTCACAAATGTCTAGTCAGCTGCAATTGGGTCTGGTTTGCTTGCAGGGTCCTCCTATTTATTTCAGTTATTGTTTTGTTTCTGTCTGTGACATGTCAGCCTAGAATTCCACTTGCAAGTTCCTCTTCATAGAGTGACAGTCTTCATAAGAGGTAACTCTGTGCTGGATGGCTATTGTTTCCAAGAACTCTCCTGAATTATGTGCCTCATAATTCTTGCCTCAGTACAGATGTCACACTTTCATTCATACTGATGGATGGGGGTAAATAATGAGAGACACCCCCATTTTTGGACCCTGGGAACAGGATACTCAGGAGAGGAGAGGTGGAGGAGGAAAGCAACTAACCAGCATGGCCTTGTTAGAGTCTGACTTGAATTCTGACTCTCCTACTTACTAGCTACATCGTATGAAACCAATAAACCTCTGAGCCTCAGTTTCCTCATCTGTATGTTGAGGTGACAATACTTCTTAGCACACAGTAAATGATCAGATTCTAATTTCATTTTCATTATGAGATGATTCAGACCAGGACTTAAGACATTAACTCCACTCTCAGCCCTTTCTGAAATGAATGGTTTATGTCTCTCAATTCTGATGTACAGCATGAAGTGGAGAGAGAGCAGACACCAAAAGAAATGGCCAAGAAAGTTGTCTCTTATGAAATAAAAGTGGCACAACACCCTTCCTCCCAACTCAAAAAAAAAAAAAAGATAGTGAGTCCTAGCTACTCTATTTACTAATTGTGTGGCCAGGGTTAGTAAAAAAAAGTACTGTACTTCTCTAATCTCCAGTGTTCTCACTTTTAAATGGAGGATAAGAATACCTATTTCAGAGAGAGGAGATGAGGATTCAAGAAGGGAATAGAATGGGGGAACTGAAGACAATTTGGTGAAGAGGAGAGCCTCTACTAATAGCATCCCTGACTTCTCTGTGATATGGAATATGTTACAAGTTCTCTGAGCCTCGATTTCTCTAAAAGGAAAGCATCTCTACCTCACAAGTATATAATTGTGGGGAGAGGAGGAATAGATAGATGATAGAAATAGATAGAGATGAGAGACAGCCAGAGAGAGTGAGAGAGAGTTATACATAGATATAGATAGATGATAGATAGAAAGATAGATAGATAGATAGATAGATAGATAGATAGATAGATAGATAGATAGATAGATAGAAGATATCTATATCTGTATAACAAATCATCAAACAATAATCATTTGTTTTCCCCATCTCTGTTAGAAATCTGAGTGTTGGTCAACAAGGTGCCTCTGCCTCAAGATCCCTCACAAGATTTCAGTCAATGCATTGATCTGGGCAGCAGTCTCATCCAAAGGCTCAACTGAGCATCATTTCCAACCTCTCTAAAGTGGTGTTGCCAGGATACAGCCCCCTATGGATTGTTGGACTGAGGCCATCCATTTTCCATTGGCTGTTAGCCAGAGCCCACCCTCAGTGCCCAGCCACATGGGCCTACCCATAAGGCAGCTCACAATCTAACAGGTGGCTTACATCAGAGTGGACATGTGAGAAATAACGAAAGAATGCTGGAGTTGGAAGCCACAGTCTCTGTGTAACCTATTATTAGGAGTAACATCTCATCATTTCTGCCATATTCTACTGATTAGAATTGAATCACTAGGTCAAGTTCCCATGCAAGGGGAGGAGATTACATAAGAGCATAAATACCAGGAGGTGGAGATCACTGGAAGCAACTTAAAATCTGCCTACCACTATACTAGGAAACATGATAAAGCCTCCAAACACATTGAGTTCACCTGATAACTGGGGGCAGCAGATTCTTTTATATCTTCCATTGTTCCCCCACCCATGCTTGTTCCCTATGGCTTTGGGGTGGGTGGGTGAGATAGGATTGGGAAGGTAGGCACTGCAGGAAATGAAGGAGGGCAGTGAGCTTTGGATAGTTTACAAGGGAGAGGTAAGCCCTTGGTTGGCATAATACCTCAGCACTTCATATTGCATATTTTCTCCTGCATAGCTGCAAGATGGAGTCACCACTTTGGAAAATTAAATTTCATAGAAAGTTGGCCATGGTTCCACTTCCCTCTTCCTATGGAAGCAAAATAGGGAAAGATCTCTGACTTGTCACATACTGAATCATTTTCAGACGAGATTTTGGAGGAAGCCTGAGTACCTTCTCTAGAGAGGCTCCCAAATGCAAGGCCTTAAAAGCAGCCAAAATGAGGTTAAAAGCTTTTGAAAGCAAAATGAGAAAATATCCATGTGATTTGAATAAAGTGGAAATAAAGACACACAGAGACACAAGAAAACAGACAGTAATGAGCTGCTTTCTTGGAATTCAGGGGGAGACTTTGCAGAGAAACTGTCTCCCTGGGAAGAGAGGATTTAGCACCCTGACCCTGCCATCAACCCTCTTTGATAAATCCTTCCATTATGTCACTGAAATGATTGTAAAATAAAGGTTAGTCCCATCCTTAGGATATCTTCCACCTTTTCCAAATCATACTATTAAGCTGTATTAGCTCCTTGGAGTTAGGCCACCGTAACCAGGGAGAATGTGTGCTAATGTTGCTCTCCTGGAGTTCAGCTCATTTAAAAATCTAGAATACCGTGGAGAAAGTTCCCCAGGCTAAGATAAGGTTAATGAATTTAAATCTCAACAATGAGCTCATCTCCAAAGTTTCAGAAATAATTAGTTTTGGGAATGGCATCATTGGTTTATTCAATGCATTGGGTCCCGTCCCCATCCTCCAGCTCCGTAATTTGAATGTTTGAGAATTTAAAACAGGAGGAAGAATTTGTAAGAACTTTCTCAATTTTGTACAATTTATATAACCATTTTGCCCAATGCAGAGTGTTGAAGAGCTTTATCTCTTTTTTTAACCATTTTTTATTGTTCAGTTTATTAATTACATTGTTTCCCCTTTTTTATCCACCTATATCTTCCCTCCATCCTGTACCTATCCCACCCTCTGCCCTCACCTCCCCCTTCCCAATGTCCTCTCCCATTGTTGCAAGATTTTTGTCCAATCTCTTGCTGTACTTCCAACAACACTTTTCTCCCCAAGAATTGTCAGTCCATTCCCTCTCTATGTCCATGTTTCTGTTATAGTCACCAGTTTATCTTGTTCATCAGCCTATCAGTTCACTTGATTTTTATGTTCATTTGTTGATAGATGTGTATTTGTTGTTCATAATTTATATTTTTACCTTTTTCTTCTTCCTCTTCTTAAAGAATATCTTTCAGCATTTCATATAATACTGGTTTGGTGGTGATGAACTCCTTTAGCTTTTCCTTATCTGCGAAGCACTTTATCTGATCCTCAATTCTGAATGATAGCTTTGCTGGATAGAGTAATCTTGGTTGTAGATTCTTGCTCTTCATTATTTTGAATATTTCTTGCCACTCCCGTCTGGCCTTCATCGTTTCTGTTGAGAAATCCACTGACAATCGTATGGGTGCTCCCCTGTAGGTAACCAACTGTTTTTCTCTTGCTGCTTTTAATATTCTCTCTTTATCTTTTGCTCTTGGCATTTTAATTATGATATGTCTTGGTGTGGTCCTCTTTAGATTCCTATATTTAGGGGTTCTGTGTACTTCTTGGGCTTTTAAGTTAGTTTCTTTCACCAGGTGGGGAAAGTTTTCAGTCACTATTTCTTCAAGTAGGTTTTCATTAACTTGCTCTCTCTCTTTTTCTGGCACCCCAATAATTCGGATGTTGGCTTGCTTGAGGTTGTCCCAGAGGCCCCTTACACTATCTTCAATTATCTGAATTCTTTTTGTTTCTTGCTTTTCCAGCCGAGTGGATTTTGCTTCTTTGTATTTCAAATCTTTGACTTGGTTCTTGTGGCCCTCTGGACTGCTTTTAGGACTTTGTGTAATATTTTTTATTTCAGTCTGTGTATGCTTGATTTCTGGTTGGTCCTTTTTTTTAATCTGTGAGGGTCTGGTTCGTATCCTCAGAGGTCTTGTTCATTTCCCTGAGGCTCTCATTCATTTCCTTGTAAGTATCATTCATCTCCTTGTAATTCTCATTCATTTGCTGGTTGGTCTTGTTTATTTCCTGATAAATTCTCATTAAGTTGATCGGCCTTTTGTAGGAGCCTCTTGAAAAGCCTTATAACTGTGGTTTTGAACTCTATGTCTTGTCGTCTTTTCTCCTCCATTTCTTTCACACCTGATTCCTTTCCATGTCTCTGCATGGTGGCTGCTTTATGTGGTGGATATCCTCAAAGGGACAGTGGCTCAGTCTCCCCAGTTACCTGAGGTGGGTACTCTTACTGCAATCCTTTATGGGTTGTATTCAGTGTTTTTGAATTTAAACCCAGCTTTTTGTTGTTAGCCCTAGGAGGGTTTGACCTCCAGGCCAATTGGCTGTGAAGGGAGACTGTGTTCAGGTTGGATGGGCGGAGTCTCTGAGCTGCACGGCAGTGGCAGCAGCAGCTGGGTCCTATGCAGCGCTCGTGCGTGGGTCTGTGTTGGGTGGGGATGGCTGCAGACTCCTCCAAGAGAAAGCTGCTAGTCTCTTCCCCTTGCCAGACAACTCTGCCTTTCCCCAAATGTGCCTGCACACCAAAAGTCTAGCCCAGGGCTGTAAAATAGATGGTTTCCGGAACCAGGAGACAAGTTTCCAGGGGGCAAGTCGCTGGTTTGCGCGACCTTTGGGACTAGGAGCCTCTGCCGCGCCCCACTTCCAGGGTGCGTCCCCCGGACCTCGAACCTCGCCTGGCTCAGGAAATCTGGGCAGTGGGACGCCTCCGCCCTTCCCCGTCGGAGAAATCCGGCCAGTCGCTGCTCCAGCCCCAGCCCGCGCACGCGCGACCAGGGCAGCTCCTAACCTGTTTCCGTCTCAAAGGCTGCGCTCCCGCCGGTCCTGAGTCTGTGTCCCACCTCTGCTCCTATTAGTGGAGTTTACATTCAGCCAGCTTTCTGGTGATTCTGGGTGCTTGTCTGTTCTGCTGTTATGTTGTAGTTCCTAAATCGTTGCGCGGGGCAGAACAATAGGTGTTTGCTTATGCCGCCATCTTCGTGTTCTCTCCCTCTGAAGGTTTTTTACCTAATGTCAAGAGCTTTATCTCTAAGCTTTGTGTATAACCAATGTTTTTATCACTTCTTTTTAGTACTTCCTTTTAGTAACAGTGCCCAGTCTTCTTGCAGAAACCTTGCCTTGGATATCCCACCTTGTCTTAGGGATATGGTGTCCTTCTCTTCCCCTCCCCAACTAGAAGGAGGTCAACCTCCACACAGACTTTGGATCTGGAAAGTACATGACTCAGGCCAATTAGAATTTTCTTTTACATTTTGGTATATGGATATTACAGAAGAAAGATTGTTGTTCCTTTTTAATTTTGAGCCATGAGGATATGAGATTATAGCTGCCACCAACCTATTTTACCAGCATGGGAAAAGAGCTGCCTGAGAGTACAGCCACAGGTCACTGACAGGAGAACAATAGCATCACAAAACATTGCTTATGCCCCTGCTCCAGCACCTCCTTCCCTCACCCCCCCACTTCCCAATTAATGCCCACGATCTTGAGTTTTCTGAAACTAGTTTGAGGTAGATTTCTGTTATTGATAATCAAAAGCATCATGCCCTGGCCAGTTTGGCTCAGTGGATAGATTGTTGGCCTGTAAACTGAAGGGTTCTGGGTTTGATTCCCAGTCAAAGGCATGAACCTTTGTTGCAGGCTTGATGCCAGGCTCTGGTCAGGGCCCATGTGGAAGGCAACCAATTGATGTGTCTTTCTCATATCCATGTTTCACTCTCAAAATCTCTCCCCCTCCTTCTATTCTCTCTAAAAATCAATGAGAAAAATATCCTTGGGTGAGGATTAACAAAAAAAGAAGCATCATTCTAAGTGCTAAGCACTGGGGATACCAAGATAAATGCCATCAATCCTGCTCTCAAGTTGCTCTCAGTCGTATGGCCAGAGGTTTTTGTTTTGTTTTGTTTGTTTTATATATTTATATTGATTTCAGAGAGGAAGGGAGAAAGACAGACATACAGAAACATCAATGATGAGAAAGAGTCATTGATCAGCTGCCT
This sequence comes from Antrozous pallidus, assembly GCA_027563665.1. Taxonomy (NCBI): domain Eukaryota; kingdom Metazoa; phylum Chordata; class Mammalia; order Chiroptera; family Vespertilionidae; genus Antrozous; species Antrozous pallidus. Next base: position 102,403,108 of record CM050512.1, on the reverse strand, counting down.
CCTGCACACCCCTTCAGCCCCCACTAAGGATCAAGCCTGCAACAAGGACATGTGCACTCACTGGGAATCAAGCAGTCAACCACTGAGCCAAGTGGGTTGGGCATGGCCAGAGATTTAAAACATGAACATTGGAGTCAAGCACACCTGAACTTGAATAGCTACTACGTGTCTGTGATAGATAGAATTCTAAGATGGCCCAAAGATTTACTCACTCCAGGTTTAGATAATTCCCTCCCCTTGAAGGTGGACAGGACCTGTGAATATGATTGGGTGTTACTCCCATATTAGGTTACGTTATATGTTGAAGTTTGGGGGGCGGGTTGAAAATCTAATTAAGATTCTGAATCAATTGATTTTGAATTAATCAAAAGGAATGGCATTCTGGTGAGCCTGGCCTAAACAGGTGAAAGGCTGAAAAAGGCTGGGCTCTTTCTGAAGAGAGAGGTACTCTCCTCCTGGCCTCAAAGCTGAGGTCTTTGGTTCTATAATTGCAAGGAAGTACATTCTGCCAACATCTTGGGGGAGCTCAGAAGAGGACCCTGAGTTAAAGATGAGTATGCAGCCCTGACTGCAACCTTGTTTGTAAACCTTGTAAAACCTGAGCAGCAGGCAACATCCTGGAAGCCTGGCCCACAAAAACTGAGATAATAAATGTGTTTTTTAAGGCACTAAATTTGTAATAATGTGTTATCAACAACAGAGAACTAAATATAGTGCCCCTTATCAAAATTAAGCTTTCTGAGCCTGGTCTAGTAAATACTAATAGTAGAAACACCTACTTAATGGTTGTTGTGAAGATTAATTGGAAAACTCTCATATAATTCAATGCCTGACCTGTAGTTCAACAACTACTAATTGCTAGCTAAACTCTTCACATTTTAAATGGGAGTGCACGCACATGCATGTGTGCCCATGTGGGATAATGATATTTCTCACATCCATCACCAAATACCCTAGCATCAGGGAAGGGACTCTGCCTCCCTGAGCTTATCTTGTTCAACTGCTTCTTGCTTTTATACCAAGGGAAAACAAGATCCAGAAAGGGAAAGTGATTGGCCTCAGGGAACAAAATTGTTAGTGGCCCCAATAAGGACATTCAACTCCCATTCAGGTCCTGCCTCAGTCTCCACCCTGCAGACAATGTGGCCCTTTATCTGAAGGATGGCCTGAGGCTGGGATCCATGTCCAACCTCACTCACCTAGCAGGTGGCAAGAAGCTCCAGTTTCTTATCACATGGGTCTATCCATGGAGATGCTCAGTTTTTCCCTGAGTGATATGAGTTCTTGGGAGTAATGTGTAATCACCTCGGCCAAATGCTATTGGTCACACAGAACAACCCTGAAACAATGTAAGAGGGTGCACCATGCATGTGGGATCATTGGGGACCATCTCGAAGGCTGGCTTTACATTTCTTTTCATTGCCTTAATAGCCACACTACTCACAGTCTGAAATGAAGGTTTGCCAACAAGAAGATAGGATGACTTTGTCCCAGCCCTTGTAGTTAATAGAAACAGGAGGACTGTGACTGTGGTACCCCTGCCAAATAGCAAATGAAAATGGCATTTGAAAACTGCAATTAGTACTCCTTTCACCGAGAAGGTCTGTTCTGCTTAATGATCTGCGTATCAGAGCATTCCAGGTGAAGGTATTAAGGTATTAAATGCCTTGGAAAGTGCACACATTCTGCAATGTTATAGCATCTTCAAGCGAAAATGATCATTACCTGAATTGGCTGTAAGCAAAGCTTCAGAAGGTCCAGGTGGCCTTGGAATGCAGAGCCTTGTGGTGACAAGAGAGAAGAGCTCTCGTTTCTGGAAGTCTCCATCACTGGTAATTAATAGGCACTGCACTGTCTGACCCCAACCCAGCTCTCCAGTTCAGCTCCCACCCTTCTCCATGAGAACTTTGCACCCAGTATAACTCTGAAATATGTTTCCCAAGAGCAGAGTCATCACCAATGACGTATATTCCCAGTCAGGGGAAGACTTACCTCAACATGGTGACCTCGGGCATGGACATTTCATCAAGTCCCTGAATTGTGTGGATGATGTTGGCAAAAAATGAGAAGTACCATAAGAATTTATGTTATACCCAATTGAAAAAGTACTGCAGGAACCATCTCTCTATTTTGGATTTATTATTGTCTCCTGTTTGTTCTCCAAACTGTGGCCGGATAAATTGATCTGGAACCTATGTCTACTCATGTCACCCTCTTGCTTTCAAATACTTCAGAGACTTCCCATGGCTTTGAGGGGCCAGTCTACATACTTATCTAGAAGGACCCAACTCTGGATCTCACTCCTTCTCTGGGTGACCGTGACCCTGACTTCCTTCATGTGCCAAGTTCCTTTCTCCTCTGGAACTTCTCTTAGTTCTCCTTCTACAGAATGGCCCATCCCCTCTTTGCCTCATCACTTCACCCTCATTTCTTCAAACCCTTGTGTGTCTGGTTCCTCCTTCCTTCACAGCTTGCACTTTACCTTTAGGTCACCTGTAACAATAAACCATTTATTGTGTTACTAGGTATTTATTATTTGGCCCCCACTATTAAACTGCAGGGACTCTACCTGCCCTACCCCCCTGCTGATCCCCAGTGCCCAGTACAGTGTCTGTCACATGGAGATGTGCAGTAAATATTTGTTGAATGAATAAAGATGGACTGGTGTAAACTATGACCCATCAGTCAAATCTGTTCTTCCATCTGAAGATTTATTGGAACAGTGACACCCATTTTTGTTCACCTGTTGTCTATTGCTGCTTCTGTGCTGCAATGGCAAAGTGGGGTATTTGTCACAGAAACCATCTGGCCCACAAAGCCTAAAATATTTAGCTCTTTACAAATTAGTTTGCTGACCCCTAGACTAGATTTCAGTGTTTCTTGGGAGGCAAAGTAAGTAACATGAAGACAAGAAGGTCTTATGAATAATAAATGTGTTTCCTCCTCTATCCAACCTATGCCCAGTAGCCTTCTTTTCTACTTATGTGGAAAATAAGGCTGTGCATTGGGAACCTCAGGAACCTGGGGAGGTGCTATTTACTGAGCTGCAGTTAGCACTGAATATAAATGAGTCAACACATTTATTGAGATATAAATAACTAGAAATAGCAATGTGATGCCTAGAGGTGACAGCATTTGAGGTCAAAGACAAAGGACAAACTCTGGCCTTGTCACAAGTGCCACAGATTAGGCAGAGCCTTGGCTTCTTGTCATTCTGGGTCTTAATCGACTGTAATGGATCTGTCACTTCAAGGGCTAGGTGGGCCCTTGGCATGCTGTGATTGATCGTCTGTGTCATCTCAGCCCATTTGTTTTGCACTTAACGGACAAGTGCTCATTGACATCCATGAATGAATTCATTGATGTGCAGAGCAAAGTGTCACCCCAATGGGGCAAGGTTCCCCAAGAGGCAGATGGATCTGGGAGCTCAGCTATGCAGCAGAGGTCAGGGAGAAGGCACTGAGTGTCTAGCCTGGGCTGCACAGAGCTGTCAGGGACTGTAATGCATACAGGCAGGCAGACCACTGAGCATCAAAGGCATCAAGAACAGTGCTGGTGAACAGTTAGCCCTGAACCAACTCTCTAAAAATCAAATCTGTGGGTTGCCAAACTTGCAGTCACAGACTTTGTAGGAAACTAGGACTTCTAAGCCATACATAGATTTCCAGATTCTCCTGGAAGAATCCTGAAATCTATATGTATAACAAAGACTCCAAGTGATTTTTGTGTTCCTGAGAATTTGAAATGTATTGAACAAAGACCACATTACTCCTCTCTATTTCAGTTAGACTACCTAGACCTACAGACAGTAGTTGAGGAAGGAGGAAGATGTAAGTAAATTCTTCTTTTTTGGAACCAGGGGGAAAATGCTAGGATCAACTCACATCAGAGAAAACAGGTTTTCTTTATGGACTTCACTTGAAAAACTATAGCATATTTAAATAAGCTGGTCTGCTCATGTGCTGGGTGCACTCAAAAGCATGATATTAATTACTGATCAACCTTGAATCAGTGATAGTCTTTACTCAGAGGGAGTTTAGACTCAAGTTATGGAAATAGCGTGTCCAAGATTATACAGCTGGGAAGTGGCTAAGCTGGAAATCTAATATAGGACTGTTGATCGCAAAACAAGAATTCTCATTGTTCCTTAGCTGTTTTCCTACAAAGAAAGCATTTCCTCTTCCTTCTTTCCTTTCAACCTTTCTTCTTTCCTTCTTTCCCTTTCCACCCTCTCTTCCTCCTCTTTCATTCTTCCTTTTTTCATTTATCCCTTCCTTCCTCACTGTAGGTCAACAGAGTGTCCTAGCTCTGGTCACTTAGAAGTAGAGCTTGAACCAAGGATTCAAGTGCAAATGATTTATTAAGGAAAGGATCCAGGAAAAACCAATAGGGAATGGACACATTAGAAAAGAGAAGGAAAGACACGGACTGAAGAGCGGTCAGAGGGAAGTTTCATATTCATCCTGTACCCATGGCCATCTCTGGACTGAAAAAGATCCCTCACCCTTGCGGCAAAGGAACTAGATTTTGTACTTTCCCATCAGTCATTGGCAGTGGCATTAGTGTGAGGAGTGAAACTTCCAGACATTTCTGGCTTTCTGAATGGAATATTGGGAAACTTCAGCATCCAAGGGCATTTCTCCAAAGTCAAAATATTTGTAGATATCCCATAATTCCTAGTTTGACGATCTTGTCCCAGCCTTTGCATGTGTTTACACTGGGTCCATGGTCCCCAGAATGCTGACATAGATTGTAAGCCTGGTGATTATAATAAAAGAAAGAAAATTTGTGGTTCAACAAGGGCATCTTTTATAACCTTTTCTCTTTCCTTTGCCAAGGATGTGATGCTTGCCTCAAAGCAAAAAGGTGTGATGCTCATTCATTTGCATACAAATTCTCCTTTTGTTCCTTAGTCAGTCTTAGCTCTAGCTCATTTTCAAAAAAAAATTCCTGCTGAATACCAACCTTAATAACAAAAGCCAGATCCAAAAACAGAGAAATTGCAACTTTGCCAGAAAAGAGTTTATCATCTCACTTTATTTTAAGGTACCACGCTCACTTTTTCTTTTTCTTTTCTTTTTTTTTTAGCATTTTCTCTTTAATTAAAAAATTAATCATCATTTAAATTCTTTCTTGAGACCTTCACTATAACCTTCTTACTTCTAGTCTTTTATAGTTGTATTGGGAACCCACATTTCCCTATGGTCTAGAAAAAATATTCAACTTGGAATTGTCAAAGACAAAGACAAAATGCACCAGACAGCTAAGGAGGTGATTTCATTTCAGTCTACTGTAATAGGGAGAACATTTGTTAATGAGAGTAACTCAATGATAAGGAAGGAGATCTGGAATTTTATAAAGACAGGTAGGCCAGGAAGTCATTTGCATGTCTTAGGGGAATCATTGTAAAAAGACAGAGATTGTCTTCTCTGAGTCACTGAGGAAAATGAAGGTAGCCTCATCTTGGAACATTCAAAAGCAAGGTGGTCCTTTATGGTCAGCCAGTTCTCTGGAAAACAAAAGGTTGAGGGTATTTCTTAAGTATCACTATTTTCCAGGGAATCCAGGACTCAGGTAAAGTCTAACACTGTCATAAACATGAATGCAGAAATTAGCCCCAGAAAGTTGGCAATGATTTAAAAAAAAGTCTTGAAGGGACTTTGATCATGGATAATCAATCCAGAATATATGAACATCTCAACCTCCAAAGCACTACTCCATACAGACTTAAAAAACTCTCTCCTTTGAGAGGAGTTGGAGTCATCACATGATCTTTTTCCTTAGAGACTCTTCTCTTTGTAAGGATGACCTCCCCAGGTTTTAATAGCTTTAGGTTTAGTTTTTATTGCTTCTCCTGAGAGCAGTAGAAGACCATGACTAAAGGGAAAGAAGCCAAGAGCAAAAAAGAAAGACCATGCATGAAAGGCTAAGAGTGGCCATAATATCAAACTATCACTCACTAGAATTGGGCTGCCAAACACTTGGACTTGGACTTCTTAAGTAGAAAGTCCTCTTGTGTATGGCAGGTCAGTAATCTCTTATAACTATTTAGAGATCTACACAAGAGGACAGTGTCTGAGCTATCAGTAGAGTAAAATCCAAGGGAAGAAACTAAACCTAAATCTAATTTGGTATAAAAGGCTACATGCCCCCCTCTCTGCTTGCTAGATAGAGGTACAGCCAACCTGCATCTTCAAGGAGGTCTTCATTCTGTGATTATGGTCCTTCCTCTAATTGCAAGCTTTTTGTCTTGCCCATTCAGGACCACAAACTTAGCTTCTTAGTTACAGCAACATGTACTTATATAGCATTCTAAAGTGTTTCCTGCCTTTCATCACTCTGGATCCTCAAAGCGAGGGAAGGAGTATTCATTCCACTCTGATTGTTTGAATGAAGAAGCCACGAATGAGAAGTGACTTGCTCAGTGTCACACAGCTGGTAGGTAGCTGAGCTAGAGAAACCTAGGCCTCCTGGGTGACATTGCTGAGATCCTTCCTCCTCTTTGCCACATTCCTTTCTTGAGTTATTTGCATTAATAAGTGGGGCTGGAGATAGAAATGATCTTCTCCCTAATCATGGATTTCAGCTATTCCTCCAGGGATATATTCTATGCTCTTCCAATTATTTCACCTCCAAACATAGAAGGTACCATTTTCCTAGCCAACAGTATGCCCTTACCTGGAGAGGATACTGCCTGTGGAGAAAACTCCTGTCCATTTTCCCCAAAGGTTAAAGAGAGACAAAAAAGAAAATTTAACATTGTTTTTATTTTAAAAGCCATGAGCATTGGGAACTCAAGATAACCAATCAGTTATTTGCTGGTGGAATTTTCCTAGTAAGGCGAAAGAGTACTTAGACCCAAAATGTACACATTTCTTCCAAAATGTCATTCAACATCTATCTCTTCCCCAGATAGTGACAAACGCTCCATGTTCCTGTCAAAATGCCAGCTTGCAGCACCAGCCTTAATAATAAAAGCCAGATCTAAAACCCAATGGAGAAATTGCAACTTTGCCAACAAAAAAAAAAGGTTATCATCCCATTTTATTTTAAGGTTCCAGGCTCACTTTTTCTTTTCACTTTTCTGCTGTTTTTTCTTTAATTAAAAAATAATAATCATTAATTTATTCCTTTCCATTGAAACTCTTTCCTGAGAATATATCATCAATACACACTTTTTGTTCCCTAAAATAGGATTGTTTGAATGTTTCAAAAATAATTTGATAAAAAGAACATTCCCACACACACCACTTGCAATTCTAATTTTGGCTAAAGCTGTTAGCAACAGTGCGGATTTAAATAATAAACAACACATAAAAATAGACAGACAGTTGCAATTACGTATTTTTATTTGAGATAAGAAATCCATTCCCCACCCCTATTTTTCTTTCATCTTCTTCACCATCACCTCCACTTTGACCTAGGATACAAGGAGGTACTTATAGTCCAATAACACAGCCAAATTTTGCTATAAGTAGCTATCAATATTAGTAAGATGAAGGTTTATCCATCTTGTATTTGCACTTCCCTAAAGAAACTCTGAGCATCCTGGCAATGAGACTCACTGGCCTGAATCCTAGATGGGGCATAAGAATAAAGTGAGGAGCCTTGGAGGAATGGGGATACAAGAAAAAGGAGGTGAAATGTTGGGGGAATTCCTTGGGTGGTTATAAATCCTGTAGAGGATTTATCAGGGTATTACTATCTACCAGGCACTGTCTTAAGCGTTTTATGCAAATTATCCCATTTACCACACATACACACACACACACACTCCACACCATGAGATGGGTATTAATATTATCTCCATTTTATAGATAGGGAAATTGAGGTAGATTGAGGGTAAGAGCCTTGCCAAAGTCACCCAGCCATTAGTGACAGAGCCTGGATAATCTGATTCGAGAAAGCAAGCTCTGAGGAGCCCAGAATGTTATGGAATGTTCTGTGCCATTCTCACTCAGATCTTTGCTCCCCATGTCATCCTGAGGCAGCTTTCCAGGACCCACCAGGGTTTCAAAAATGAGCTATTATAGGAGGTATCATGCCTCTTCCTCATTAGAAGTGAACAGAGAGCTTTCACTGAGAATGTGGAGACAGCAGCTCTCCCTGTGGCTCTTTTGGGTCACATGGGCCTGCTGTCCTGTTTCTGGGCAATGCTGCATCGTCATGGCACTATGTTAATTGCTTACCACCAGCACTCCTACAGCTGTTTCCATGGCACAGGAGTTTTCTCCATAGGTAGTGGGCATGCAGGAGATGACTAATTAATGATTACCTCTCATCGTTGATGTTTCTAATCTCTCTCTCTCCCTTCCTCTCTGAAATCAATAAAAATATATCTAAAAAATAAAAAACAAACAACAACAGGAAGACCAGCAGGTAGTGAGTTGTACCAGGTAGACAATTAAACTGGATGATGTGATGAAGGGCATGGGAGGAGGGGGGAACCACTTGGTGAAAGGTTCAGGGAAGGCTCTCTGAGGGGGTGACTTGTGAACTGAGAGGTCCCCCTCCAGACCTGCACTCTCTGGCCGCATGTGGCCACTGGGCATTTGAAACATGGCCAGTCAGACTTGAGGCTGCCATCATTGTAGAATCCACATGAAATACTGAAGACCTGGTATGAAGGGAAATATGTAAAATATCTCACCAATAATTTTTTAATATTGGTCAGGTGCTGAGATGATATTTTATTTTTTAATTTAATACATCTTTATTGTTTAGGTCATTACAATTGTTCCTCTTTTTTCCCCACATTACTCCCTCCCCAACCCGGTTTCCACTCCACCCTCTACCCTTACCTCCCTCCCACTGTCCTCATCCATAGGTATATCCTTTTTGTCCAATCTCTTCTTCCACCACCCCATACCCCTTTCTCCCTGAGAATTGTCAGTCCACTCTCTTTCTATGCCCCTGATTCTATTATATTCACCAGCTTATTCTATTCATCAGATTTTTAATTCACTTGATTTTTAGATTCATTTGTTCATAATTTTTATCTTTACCTTTTTCTTCTTCTTCTTCTTCTTAAAGAATACCTTTCAGCATTTCATATAATATTGGTTTGGTGGTGATGAACTCCTTTAGCTTTTTCTTATCTGTGAAGCACTTTATATTACCTTCAAATCTGAATGATATCTTTGCTGGGTAGAGTAATCTTAGTTGTAGATTCTTGCTATTCATCACTTTGAATATTTCTTGCCACTCCCATTTGGCCTGCATAGTTTCTGTTAAGAAATCAGCTGACAATCATATGGGTGCTCCCTTGTAGGTAATTAACTGTTTTTCTCTTGCTACTTTTAATATTCTCTCTCTGTCTTTTGCTCTTGGCATTTTAATTATGATGTGTCTTGGTGTGGTCCTCTTTGGATTCCTTTTGTTTGGGGTTCTGTGCGCTTCCTGGACTTGTAAGTCTATTTCTTTCACCAGGTTGGGGAAGTTTTGTCATTATTTCTTCAAATAGGTTTTAAGTATATTGCTCTCTCTCTTCTTCTGGCACCCCCATAATTCAGATGTTGGTACGCTTGAAGTTGTCCAAGAGGGTTCTTACACTAACTTCAAATTTTTGGATTCTTTTTTTTCTTTTGGCTTTTCTGATTGAGTGTTTTTTGCTTCTTTGTATTTCAAATCTTTGTTTTTTGCTTCTTTGTATTTCAAATCTTTGACTTGATTTTTACATTCCTCTAGTCTGCTGTTGGGCCTCAGTATAATATTTGTTTTATTTCAGTCAGTGTATGTTTAATTTCTAGTTGATTCTTTTTCAGATCCTCAAGGATCTAGCTAAATTTATTGGCCTTTCCTAGGAAATTCTTGAAAAACCTTATAACCATGGTTTTGAACTCTATATCCAGTTGCTTGTTTTCCTCCATTTCTTTCATTTGTGATCTGTTTCTTTGTCTCCACATTTTCACTCTTCCCTGAGTTGGTAGGGTAGCTTTGTGTGCTAGGTGTCCTATATAGCCCAGTATCTTGGCCTCCCCAGTTACCTGAGGTAGACACTCTTGGTGTACCCCTTTGTGGACTGTGTGTACAGCCTTGTTGTGGTTAAGTCTTGATTGTTGTTGGTATCACTGGGAGTAATTGATCTACAGGCCAATTGGCTGTGAGGGTCAGTTCTCTATGCCGGGCATACTTCTGTGATGGAGGCAGCCTTATGGGACAAGATTTGCAAAATTGCAAAAGCCTCTGTGCTCAGTTTGGATAGAGCAGAGTCTGAGGGCTGAGCAGGCAGCCTTGGCTTCCCATCAGCCCTGCCCTAAGCGACCCCTGGGTCTCAGTGTCTTGCAGTAATCACTGCAAGCACCTCTGAGAGAGAGCTGCCCTTGAGTTTCACCCACAGCCAGACAGTCTAGTTTCTCCCCTAATGAATCTGGATTCCCAGATTCTTGCCCAGAGCTGGATTTCAGCACAGTCGGGAGTTTCCCTCCCACTAGAGAAAGCCAGTGGCACACTCAACAATCAGTCCTCTCTGCATGTACTCACACATGTGCTTCCAGACCTCTGCCTTTCATAGCTGCCCTGAGTTTTCACCAGACAGTCCAGATTGCCCCCTCTCACACCCCATCTGAGCCTGGGTCCCCAGAGTCTTGCCCAGAACTGAGGTTCAGTGCAGTAGAAGCTGGGGTTCAGTGTAGTTGGGAGCTTTCGTTTCCTTCCTGCTAGAGAATGCCAGCCCTGCACTCACCCTGTCCGTCCTCTCTACATGCGTGTCTCTGTACTTCAGCCTTTTGCAGTTCCTCTGATTCTCCATGTGCTTTTCTCTTTCCTTCTAGTTGTAGAATTTCCACTCAGCCATCTTTCCTGTGGTTCTGGATGATGTCAGTTTTGTCTTTTAGTTGTAGTTTTGAAATTGTTGTGCGAGGCAGCAGTTTAGGTGTTTACCTATGCTGCCATCTTTGTTTCTCCTTTGATATGATATTTTACATCATTGGAGTTAAATAAAATATTGCTAAAAATTAATTTCTTTTTTTATTTTTTTCAAATGTGGCTATGACAAAATTTAAAATTGCCTACATGGCACACATTCACTGGTCACATATTTCCATGGGTGAATATGCTCCAGACAGAAAGAAAAACAAATTTAAAGTTCCAAAGTGTTAGAAAACTGGAAAAGGTCTTTGTCCTGGAGGAGTGGCTTGCTGGCTGTGTGAACTTGGGAGGTTCTGAGCATCCTCAGCTGTGAGAAGGCAGCTAATCGCACTTTCCTTGTGTGGGTGTTGAAAGGAATTCATGAGAATGAATTTACATTAAGGATTCTGTGTCTCACCTGCCGTGTGGTAATGAAATAGAGTGGATGTGTGGTGGTCCTTGCAAACGTGAAAGCATCCCATCCTAGGAAGAGTCAGAGTGGGTCTTAGGTAATCTATGGGTCTTTCTTGGCAGTCACCCCATCAGCCCTCAGCCTACAGGGGTGTGTATGTTCCCTCCATTCACCCAGCACCCAGCTGCCAGGAACAGAGCTGTGCTGACTCCCTGGGTTCCTTTTCCAGCTGCTGTGGCTCTTTCTAGGTGTGAGCTCACTGAACAAGACCAAAGCCAACTTTCCTCATAGAAACTTAGGGGTTTTAACTATTGCATTGATGTCTGGCTGGGAACTGAACGAGCTTGTTCAACCTCGCTTGAAATTGGCTGTTTGGAACCAGCTGATAGAAGGAAAAAAGGACAGTTCCATAAAGGGTCTTCAGAAGGACATCACTTCAACAGGGATGGGGTAGGGATAGGGGACAACAGCCTTCTGTGGTCACTTTTGGATTCAGAATCACCTCTACGGGGTCTCCCCTTCTTAGCTGCTTGACAATTTTTCTGTTTGTGGCAGTTGGCACAATGGGGACAATAATAACAACTCAAGAGCCGTGGTGAGTTTTGAGTGAAATGACTGAATGTGCTTAATAAACAATAGATATTCAACACATAGTATTTTTTCTTTTCTTCTATTGTTATCTTCTTCATTTCCTCTGGTGTGGGAGGAAGAGGAGACCCATAATTTTTCTCCAGAACATCGTGGGTTCATGGGGCTGAACACAGCTCAGAAGGCTCTGCCCCCAGACCCACTCGTCTTTCAGAAAATGGCAATACAAGTCTCTGAAGGCTTTCTGTGGGGAGGGACACACTCAGAGGTCATGAAATTTGGCAGATTTCCATGAATAGCAAACTGGCAGAAGCAGGTATTGTAAACATGCCACTCCTACCACCCAGAATCGTCCCAGAGGGGCAGGTTTTCCTCTGCTTAAAACCTCCAGTGATGGCAAACTCACTACCTCACAAGACATTTCTTAATTAGTATTTACTGAGTACAAGTGGATGCCACACACTATTCCAAGGGCATCTCAACCAATCCTGATTGCACTCCTGGGAAGCAAGTACTATTATTGTCCCACTTCCCAGTTGAGGAATCTTGGTTCACTAACTTTAACACATGACAGTCCAGGACCTGCTATAACTGAAGGCAAAGCCCAGAACATAACCACTGTACTATCTTTATGCCTATAGGGATCCATGAGAGTCCAGTGGGTGCACCAGGACACTTATTCCTGTATGCAGTGGCCATGTGATTGGACATTTTTATCACTCTCCATTCAATAGAGACCATCTCCAATGCCTACGGCTCTCAGTCTTATGGCTCTCACCTAAAGATGCCTCAGACCCTTTGTAGATAAGACAAACCCCAGCCTGGAACAAAAGCTTTCTGTGAATGATCCATCAGCATTTCTTAAGTAAGCCAGGCTGCTCCATTCACAATCACCTCCTACCGTATGTGATAAGATGTGACGTATGGTGTTCATTTACTCCTCCATTCCCGCAGAAATATGGTGGGCACAATCAATTTCCCTGTTTGTTCTCTGCCCCACTGTTCCTGGGTTAAGTAGCCTGCTTTGTCTACATTTGTCAGTTGATACAAGCTTCTCCCTGCCATAGGCATCGCTATTGATGAACGTCGTCAGAATATGGAGCCTTGAATAATGTATAAAGGATTCAACATGCAAAGTCTCCTTAGGAAAAGGAGGGGGTGTATGGGGGTGGGGAGACGGAGTGTTATATGTTTTCTCTGTTGGAGCGCCTTCATTTACAAAGCATATTTGTCAAGTCTTTTGCTAAGAGTAATGCCACGGAGCAGCCTCCCATCATTCTTGTTAATGGGACTGTCTGTGTGTTACAGTAAACAGCTATAACTCTTCTGTTGGAGCCATTGTGCAGCAGGCGGAGTTTTTTCAGCATCCAATTAAGGGTGTCTCCAATTGCCAGCCAGGATCACGAGAGCTGTGAGTCAGCCTTGGGGCAACCGGGCATTGTGGGGGCTTCTCAGAGTAGAGAGTAAGCTGGGAGGACTGAGCTGCCCTTCCTTCACTCAAGTGAGGGAATCTGGAACCCTGCTCTGGTCCTGGACAACCTCTGTTGTCCTTTAAAAGCCACCACGCCATGTCAGCTAACTATTCAAAGATGTGAGCCTGGTATTCAAGGCTTTGCTCAGACTCTAGAGCTAGCTCTTACATAGGAGCTCTGAAACAGGTCTGCATGCATTCCAGTTTCATCTCAGATGGTACTAGCTTTGCGACCTTGGGTAGGTTACTTAACTTATCTGAAAATTGGTCTCAAACATATAAAAAGGGACAAATCATAGCACAGGCTTTATAGGGTTGCTCTGAGAATCCAATGAGACTATGTGATGCATAGTGAGTCACAACCACCATTATTATCTCACATCATCATAATTTCCTTGCCTTAGACATGTCTCATTTTTCACCTCTCTGTGCCTACATGACCAGTACCCATTTTTCATATTTCATCTCAAATACCACCCACTGATGACTGTGGTCAACAGGAGCTCTTGGTTAATCATTGCAATGGGGAGAGCGGCTACTATGTACCAAGTCTGTGCATCACTGTCATTACTATGCTATGGGATAGATTCTATATCCCCATTTTACAGGTAAGAACATTGAGGCTTAGAGAGTTTCATTGGCTTTCTGAAGAGGTCATAGCCCTGAAGTAACATGATGGGGACTGGATACCAATCCTGCCTGGATCCAGAGCCTACTGCCCCCACATCTCTCAGGTCTAGGTGTCACCTCCCTGTGATCAGGCCTGCCTTTCTAGCACTAATTATAGCTCATAATGATTGTCCTCTCCCATCAATTGGTCCCAAGGAAGTTTATAAAATTCTTAGCACCACAGAATGCTTTATTTTTATTCTATCATTTATTTATTTTAAATGTTCATGACCTATCAGTTAACCCATCCTCCAGCATTTTATGGGCTGAGAAGCTAATAGCTTGTTTTGGGATCTCACACACAGTCACTCACAGAGTCTATGGCAAAGGCAGAATTAGAATCTGGATTCCCTGGTCTTTAATCCACTCCAAACATGCAGAGAGAGGTGATAAAAGATGCTTATTTGCCTGGGTTGGTTTTTGTGGTTTGTGGATAAGGATTAGAAAGTCTTGATTCACTTCCTCCTGTCCAATTTTCATCCCTTCCACTGCAATTCCATCATCTCCTCCTGGTTGCTTCTTCTAGAGAGATGGAGAGTGGCTGGAGCTTTCCTTCAAGAGGAAAACTTCCATGTTCACTCAGTCTCCAACAAACTGTCTAAGCATCGAATTTGAGAGCTGGGGAGTTGATGATGGACACAATATTGCCATTATTTGCAGGGTTCTCATAGTGCACTTGAGAAGAGAGGACAGTGGGGAAACATGCTCAATACAGAGGGATGCATGCTACAGCCAGCACCACAGACAGTACACATTAGATGTCTAAATTTGTGTTAAGTTCCCTTCTAAGGGCTGGGAATCCAAGCATGTCAAACTTTTGGCTGATGGGCTGCTTGCTGCAAGTTTGACATGTTTGCATCCATTTGTTCCTCAAAAACATAGACAAGTGCTTTATCATTCCTTTTATCAGATGAGATAAGTATTGCACCAGAAGCCTTTTTAAATGTTCCTCTGTTAATGGAAATACACACAAAATAAAATAGGACCATTAAAAAAAGTGTCCAAATTTGGGAGGGATTTCCAGAAAGATCTGCCTATGTTGGAGATTATTATTTTTAAAAAGAGAAGGGGTTTGCCAAGAAAAATGGCCTTCAAAACAGAGGCCCAGATGAAGGCATGCAGACAGCAAATACAAGAGAGTTCTAAGACACTCTGACACAAAAAGGCATTACTCATCTGGGGAACTACTCGTAGCTCTACGTTCCTGATGCCTAGTGCTCTAGGGGAAACTACTTCAAGACAGCAACAAGGTGAAGGCATCTCTCAACTTTCCCTTCCTCTGAGCCATTTGTCCCTTCAGAAATTTTATTGAGCACTTACTCTGTGCCAGAGGCAAATAAGACCAGCCTCTGCCTGCAAGGATCTCCCAGCCTCGTAGGATAAGCAGATTATTATAAGGATGACATTACAAATGCACTGCTTGGCATATGCCTGGGGAACTCTGAGAATGCAGGTGAGAAGTGATGAAGCCAGGACAACCCACAGAAGGTGGTATCTGTGCCATTTAGGATCTGCCCAAAGGTAAACCAGGTGTTCTCTTCATCTGAGGTCAAGGGATAACAGAAAAAGATGTGACAGAAAGTCACACAGCGTGAGCAAAGGCCTATAGATCAGGAATAGCTATCGTAGGTCAGCAGCCTCTGCTGGTACAATAGCCACTCTCCCCTTATCACTTGTTCAGGTATCTGCCAACACCAAGTTCAGGTAGGACATGCCCAGCCCTGAGAAATGAGTCATGATTTATCTGGGCCAATCAAGGTTATGCAGTGATTGGTTTAGGCATGGGGTCCAGTGGTGACTAATGGGAGAGCTTCTGGGGGAAATGGTGTGCCCCTAAAAAGGAAATGGACAAGGAAAAAAATCCATTTCCTTCCTGTGGAGGACAGGGTACCTGAAGCTGTCCAGGTTTCTCACACTGATGAGGACACAGGTTGGGAGGGGAAAGACCTAAATACTACGAAGGACAGAGCAGAAAGATGGGAAGAAACTGTAACCTTGATGAGGGTAGAGTGCCTTCAAATAAACCAGCCCTAGGACTGACCACCTCTGGGCATTTTATTAGGTGAGATATTAGACGCCTGTATATTTTAAGCTTCTGTTGATTTGAATCATCTTTTCCTTGGAGCCCCAACAGTCATGTCTATGAGAAACTACAAGTAACCAAGTGTGGCCAAAGCATCAAGGAATGGTGGCCAGTGGGTGTGAAAAGGTAAGCCTGCTTTGAGGGAAGTTCCCACACTAAAGAAAAGTTTTATCACAAGGTCAGCAGAGAGAACAAGAGAGCAGGGAGTGTGGGGCTGCAGGAAATGAAGGTTTAATGTTTGTGTAAATTGAAAGAAGGAATCTAGTTGGAAATGAGAAAAAGCAAGATTAAAATGGAAAACACAGCCCCAAAGCTATTAATACGCAACAGATCCAAATTGAAAAATAAAAGCAATGGGTGAAGCATATAGTTCTCAAAATGAATTTGTGTCATAAACCATTAACATCAGCTCTACCTTATTACCTGTAATTCCAGAGAGAGGGGCTGCAAGCAGCACGGGGCAGATGTCTGATTGGAGATCGGTAAGAGCTTTGTGTCCAGGGCCCTCCTCCCATGACCACCCTGCTCTGAGCATCCTCCTCTCTCCCCTTTCTGAGGCCCAGGGAGACCCCAAGCTGCCCTTGTCCCAGAGAAGAGCTTAAGCACCAGAAAATGCTATTGCCAAAAGATTCTGAAGTCAAGAAAACTCTTGGTAAAATTTTATTTCTTTCTCCCTTTATGTATCTTCCCAAAGGCCTCCAAAATTGCCCTGTCCAGGTTCATGTACATTAGTGTTGATGAGAAATGTCGCAGCTCTGATCTACCGCTACATATCAGTCAATAAGTATCACCTAAACTTGATCCAGATGCAGGTGAGATAGGGGCTAGAATGGTCTGTAATATCCTAATGATCCCCAAGGCCTTCCATCGCCAGCATCCACCACACCCATCACCACTTTAGAACCCTTCGCCTCTTGCATATCACAGTATGTTGTGGTAATAACTGCTTGTGCTTTGGATATAGAAGCAGATTGAGATCTTAACTCTGCCATTCACTCAAGGTCTTAGAATCACTGAGTTTCACCTTCCTGGTCTACAGAGCCAGGGAAGCAGGCCAAAGTTTCATGAGTGTGAGGATTAAGTCAGAAGTTGGGAATGCGCAAACCAGTGGGAGCTCAATAAATGTTGTGCTTCCCCACTCATGTCCCAAATCAAGATCATGGCCTTTTACTTTGCTCTAGAAAGAATTTGGGGTCTGTAAAGTTCTAGAGAAGATATGATAATTTGTATGTGATCAGTTTCCATCCTTGAAAATTTAGGTCTTCGTGGGTTGGGAGGTTCCCTTGCAGAGAAGCATCTCCTGGGATACTGTCTGCATAGGAGACTCACCATCACCCAGATAATATTCCATGAGTCTGTGCCACCATAAAAGGTGTCTCTTTCTCAGTCCCCATGTCCACTACTTTATTCACCCAGCATATAACTCCAGAGTACTTTTCAGTGGGAAAAAACTTTTCCATAGGCAGTCTATCTTCAACATATATCTAAAATTGTTTCACTATGCTGGCCCAAGCCACTCTCTTGCTCCATGAGGAATACTAAATAGCCCTCTGGCTGGCCTCTCTGTACCCACTCACTCCCCACTGCATTTCAAGAACACACAGCAGCCAGAGCCATGCTTTGGCAATCCACAGCTCAAAACTTGTCAGCAATTTGCATTTCACTGGAAATCCAAAAAATCCTTCATTGGCTCTGAAGTTCTTATGTAAACTCACCCAATCTTACAAGTTGGAGTACCCTCACCTGTGACACAAAGATAATACTGGCTAAGGCTGATGGAAGGTTCAACAAGATAAAACACAGAAGGCATATTGCAGCAGGCTAGAGTTTTCTCCTCTGCTTTGGGATTTTTTTAAAAAAAAAACAGCTCTTTACTCAGCAGATGGGCTTTGTTTCTATATGCAATTACTCTTTCCTCTCTTCAAACGGGGCTTTCTTGACATCCCAATTCTCCTTTCTCTGCTAACCATGCTAGTACACACACACATACACACACACACACACACACACACACACACACACACACACACACACACATTAGATTAGCTCTAGGAGAGTTAAGAGGAGCTTAAGCATCATGTCATTAGCAGCAAATGAGAATCTCTTGCACAGGGTTGTAGAATATATTAAGAGGCTTCTACAACCTCCAAAATTTGAGTATATCCTCCTAGAAGGCCTCCTATTTTGAAGACCACTGTCTTCTTCCACAAGCCCACCTTCATTAGCCAGTGCAAGGTTGTGCTTCTCTCACCATTTGGCTCCACCTTATCGTCCAAGATATAGAACCATGGCCATCAGGCTTCCTGAAGTAATTACCAAAAGATCCATGCCCCTCTCTGCCCTCATTCTGAGCCCCAATGCCTAATTTTTTGGCCCAAAGTTCACAAAATGCCCCAAACAAGCCACAGCTCATTGATCATCAATCTTCATGTTTGAATGGCTCTTTAATTATTTCTATAATCTCCTCACCCAATGGGAAGTCCAGACTATCCTTGCAGGAATACTCATGTTCGTTGTATTTATTCAGCTTTAAGAATGTGACATTCTTCCTCCTAGGCAATTCTTCATAATTATTTACACTAGTAAAAGGGTAATATGCTAATTAGACCAGACATCTTCCAGAAGTCTTCCAGACAAAGCCACGGTGGCAGGGGCAGAGACAGAGGTGGTTAGGGGAGATCAAGCCAGCATGAGAGGGCAGTTAAGAGCAATCAGGCTGGCAGGGGGGGAGCAGTTATGGGGCAATCAGACTGGCAGGCAGAGGTGGTTAGGGGTAATCAGGCCAGCAGGCAGGCGAGCTGTTAGGAGCAGCGGTCCCCGATAGCGAGAGGGATGTCCCTCATTGGAGTGGGTGGAGTCCCTCAGCCTCTAGTCTATATATATTTCTCACTGGGGCAACAGAGTACATCTAAGATTGAGATAAAATGCCTCTCAACTCAGTGTATCATTTGGTATCTAGCTCATTCATTTGGATCCCTCATGTTGTCACATAGTACACACCTAACATGTTGTCGAGATATGAGGAAATTTTGGAGGTGATGCTTATTATACTACTGTTTTTGAAGATAGAAAGAGAGGTCATGAGCCAAGAAATACAGCCCTGCCAACACCTTGATTTTAGCCCAGGAAGGTCATCTTAGACTTCTGAACTCCACAACTGTGAGATAATAAATGGGTACTGTTTTAAGCCACTAAGTTTGTGGTCATTTGTTACAGCAGCCATAGGACACTGACACTTACTCTAGCATAGTTCTAATCTTTTTCCTAAAATTCAGCCAACCTATCTTTACATGTTGGTTTCCTTTTCTCTTTCAATTTACTCCCAATATCTATCAAGGTTCAGTTCCCATGTTGTTATAATAATACTCACAACACATTTTATGCTAGATAGTGTTTTATATGAATTATCTATTTTAATCCTGACAACCACACTCAATGTGGTCATTATTGTCCTATCTCACAGATGGGGAAATTGTGGTATTGAGTACTAAAGTTAGTAAGTGCTTACATCCTTGGTTTACAGACTCCAGGTCTTATGGACTCACCGCTAAGCTGCATGCCCTATGCTATGTCCCACCTGCACATGCTTCTTCCTATCTCCCATGGCTGCTCACCTCTCAAGTTAGCAGATCTGAATCTACTCCTGTTACTTGGAGACCTGAGTGCTTTTTTGCTGGTTTGGATTTCACAGATGGTGGGATGACATGGGAGATAACTTCCCAGAACTTCAGATTGGAGTAGGGATACCATGGAAACAGGTAAAAACAGCATGATTTGTTTTGTTTTAAGTTTATTTTAATTTGTATGGCTAGATATAAATCAGTGCTTTACATCTGACATCAACCACGACCATTCGGGACAAACCTTAGAGAGCTATAGAGTGAGAGGGACTTGCCCAAGGCCACCAACTTGGGCAGAAGCTGACCAAGAAATTGAACTCGGGTATTCCTGGCTGCAAAGCTTTCCTGCTTCATGCCTTTGTAAGTGTGCTATAAATGATATTGCTTTTGTTTTAAATCTTCATATCCTGAGGATATGTTTAATGGTTTTAGAAAAAGAGGAAGAGAGAGAGTGAGCAAGAGAGAGAAACATCAATGTGAGGCAGAAACATTGATAAGTTGCCTCTGGGATGCGCCCTGACCAGGGCTGGAACCCACAAAGTTTGTGGTTTATGGGGTGACACTCTAACCAATTAAGCAACCCAGCCAGAATGGAAAGCTTTTAAAAGCACAGATTCCTTTTACCCATCTCTGAGACTTTGATTCTATTTGTCTGGATCAGTGCCTGGGAATGCAAAGAGAGTATCTGTTATGTCTGTTTTTGTTTTAAGCTTTTCATTGGTACAAAGACCAGCCACTTTCAGGAAACACAGTATAGGCAGCAACATGGATTTGAAATATGCAAATGCCTTTCCTCTACCTCCATATCAAATAAAATCAGCAAGTCTCTTCTCAGAAGATCTGGGAGGAGTGTTCATCCCTGATTCTAATGACATCAGTAACTCCTGTGAAGGTGGCATCGAATCAGACATGGGCATGGTGGGGAGACGTTCAGGACACACTCTCTTTTCCAGGATGTTCTCTGGAAACAAGTGGAAAGTCTTTGCTCATGGGAGCCTATGTAAAGCTCCCAATCATACCTTAAAATCATAGATCTCAAAACTTAAAAGTTTGACAATATCATGTGTCGATGAGTTGTAGCATATGGGTATTCTCAAACACTACTGGGAGGAAGGGGTAAAAATTGATAATACCATCTGATAGAAAATTTCAGGTTACACATAAAAATTATAATTTGCATATATCTATGACCCAGAAAATTAGCTTCTCTATTCCACTTTAGAGAAAAACACACAAGAGCAAATGAGCATAACATTCAAAGATGGTCAATTCTAAAATTGGAAACAACCTAGGTGTCCATCAAAAGAGGCTGGTTAAGCAAAGTCAGTCTTCCCAACACTGTGCAGCCATGTAATAGAATATGATAGGTCTGGATGAACTGATGGTAAAAGACCCTCAGACCTATAATGGAAGGGAAAAGCAAGTTGCAAACTAATATAAGCAGTGTGCATTTTAAAATATATTTTATTGATTTTTAGAGAGAGAGGAAGGGAGAGGGAGAGAGAGACACATTGATGTGAGAGTGAAACATCAACCTACTGGGAATCGAGCCTGCAACCTGGGCATGTGCCCTGACTGGGAATTGAACTGACAACCTTTAGGTGCACAGGATGGTATCCAACCAACTGAGTCACATTGGCCAGGGCCAACCATTATGACTTTTGACTTCATATATAAAGAAATCTATATACACACAAAATATATAGTCCTATATGTGCATCTTCATATTTAAATGAAAAGACAAATTCTGAAAAGGGTACTCTTGAAACTGATCACAGCCTTTAACTCTGGAAAGCAGACTGGACCCACAGACAAGGGTGGTCAAGGGGAACTTTATAGGGCATGACTTTTTTACTACAATAATATAGTCATGGCTCATAGTCACAAGTTGTCATCTAGTTGTCATTGAAGTCATTCGTCTCTTGGAAAAAAATCAGAAGGCTTGAGTTTATTTTGTCAACAGTGTATGTTAATGGGAGACATTCATTTTATTTGATTCAAGTATACAAAGATTAAGCACATCCCAGGTATTGGGTACCACAAGAAATGGGGGCTTGGCTTTAGGAGACATGTGGGATCCCCAGTGGAGCTGAGAGAGTGGAGATTTACAGCACACTTAGATAATAAGAAAAGCTGTCATGTGCCTTGTTACTTCTTTCTCCTTCCCCACCTCCCCAGCATCCTTATTTGGAACTTGATGTAAGAAGGATGGTGTGATGAGTAGATTCCAACCATCTAGCCATGGGCCAGTGGCATTAGAATCCTCTGGAGGAATTCCATCTAAGGAATCCCTTAGATGGAATTCCTCCATTCCTAGATGGGTCTGGTGTAGAGCCAGCAGTCTGTTTTTAAGAAGCACCCCCAGTTACCTGTTGCAACAAAATGCTGGCAGCTGCACTGCCTACCAACTTTATGATCTTCCTAGAGTCTCCCAGGCAATCTCCACTTCAGAGTCCTCACCTTCACCAATGGAGTTACTCTAAGCTCAGCCCTCAGTAACTCACCAAATTTTTCTGAAAACCATGATTCTAATAGATGTGGAATAGGCTATTATAGTCATAATTTCAGCTTCGTTGTTCTCTTCTCCATGAGGGTCTATGTAGTCATTGCTTTGTCCATTGCACAGGGCAGGGTCACAGGGCTTTTTGGCTTTACGTTCTCCATCTCCAGCCTGTGAGCCTCCCATCCAGTGTCCTCTGGGGCCCACAACAGCCAGCATTGTGTAGCTGGAGGTAAAAAGCCCTGAGTTTGACTCCCAGATGGGACTCGAGGTACAAAATCTGTTCAGATTGTCTTCTCTGAGCTTCTTTTCCCCTCCGAGATACAAGGAGGCATTTAAACATTTACCCTTTGTCATCACCCTAGAGATGTGATGAGATGGTGCTTGTGCAAATAATGTCGTCTCGTCTTCTTTTAAATCTGATGCCATCATCACCACTATTATTGTTGTAATGATTCAAGTATTTCAGGAGCTTGAACATGAATCTCTCATTCATGATCTGATGTGCAGAGAGCGACACCAGTCTTGAGACTTCCCCAACTCAGGAGTCTTTCCAACATTTCCATTTCCAATCCAGAAAGTCAAACTTGTTGCCTGTGAGAAGCAGGCATCCCGGAGCCAGCAGCCAGCAGACCAGCAATTTCCGTGGGCTGTGCGCGCCAGCCAGACTCCTGGCATCCTCTCTCAGCTGCCTGAGCACCTCTCCCTGTCAAAACTTTCTGACAAGAGTCATTAGTTGCAGAGACACGGGTAAGGAAGGATGTTTTGCCTGGGGCAGCTCTTTGAAAAGGTCTAACTTTCTAAAATGGTAAATAAGCCAGACTTCTTTTCTGGGGATGCATGGAGGGCAGGCGGAGCCGTCACCCCCAGGAGCCAGTTGCTGCTGGAGACATCATGCCTTCCCGTCTCCCTCCCACCTCCGCTGCTGCTGCAGAGCAGCCTGGGAAGAGCTCTGAGAGCTGAGAAAGGCCTGCAAGGCTCTGATTACACTGGCAGGCATCTTGTAGAGGGTTTTTATTAGGTGGAAAGACGGAGAGGCTGGGGGCTGGAGGGGGGGGGGCACAGAACACTAGTTGGAGGAGAAAAGCCCTTCTGCTTCAGATAAAGGCGAAAATTATTTCATAAGCGTCTGGAGCAGCAAAGCTTGTGAAAGGTGGATGTGCCATTCAACACCACGCCTAATCTCCCGTTTGCAGCGCCCGCATTTCTGAGTCAGCTCCGGGAGACGCCAATGTGATCAGGGACAGGGCGATTAGGCCTAACAAGATATGACTGAAAGTCTCAGGTCGGCTGTGACAGCGGGGAAGTTCAGATTCCCTGCCTCTACTCTGAGGTCTACATTTTAGGGTCTAGTTACTTCTTACTTAAATCCCATGAACTCGTGTTCCCCGGCATTCATCTTTTATCCTCCCTTTCTCCTTGAATAAAATGGCTTGGAGCCCAGCAGCTTCGCCCTCAGTGGCTTCCAGCAGGTAATAATCTGTCCTTTGAAGAAAGGGAAGCTGGGAAAAAGGGAAGGACAGGCATCAGGGAGGAGAATGTCTGCCTTGCTGGAAGTATGGAAGCTGGAGGCAGAGCATTGCTTGTGAACGCAGACCTAGCTGGCCCATCCTAGGCCTCCACTCCTCTGGATGCAGACAGCGCCCACAAGGTGACAATGAAACTGAATTAATTTGCATCTCCCACTCTCTGCAAACACTCACTAAGTTCAATATGCACTGACCTTATAGTCTTTCTCAAATCTGCACTTTCCTCTGCCCCCATTGCCACTGCCCCAGTACCTTCATTGTTGTCTCTTATCTCAAGAGCTGTGACACATATGTAATACCTTAATCAATAAAGAAATTTAACAAAATAAAAAGAGCTGCAACTAAAGACCACTCTCTCCCCGAAGCTATCCCTCCCCCCAAATTACCCCAAAGTCATTTCCTCAGAGCACTGGGTAACATCTTCTGACCTCCTCAGATATTTAGTGAATACCTACTATGTACCAGGCACTGTGCTTAGCATTGGGAGAAGCAATTTTATAAAAGCATTGTGATGATAAAAGTTAAGAGTTCCTTTTTTGTACAGCCAGTATTTCACTGTGTAAATGTAGCACTTTTTTTTTTAAAACCACTCACCTACTGATGGACACTTGGGGCTGTTTCCAGATCTTAACTCCTGCAAACAGTGCTGAATGAACATGGGGTACGTATGTTCTTTGAAATTAGTTTGCAGGGTTTTTTAGATATTCCCAGAAGTGGGATTGCTGGATAAAAAGGAAGTTCCATTTTTAGTTTTTTGAGGAAACTCCGTACTGTTCTCCACAGTGGCTGCACCGGTCGGCGTTCCCACCAACATTGCAGAGGGTTCCCTTTCTCCACACCCTTGCCAGCACTTGTTGTTTATTGATTTATTGGTGACAGCCATTCTGGCAGGCATGAGGTGATCTCTCACTGCAGTTTTAGTTTTAATTTCTCTGATGATTAGAGACATTGAGCATCTTTTCATTTGTCTATTGGCCATCTGTATGTCTTCTCTGGAGAAGTGTCTGTTCAGGACCTTAACTCGTTTTTTTAATTGGGTTGTTTGTCTTCTTGGTGTTGAGTTGTATATGTTTGTAATATGTTTTGCAACTGACAAACAAAATAGAGAGGCATGGATATATGGAACAGACTGACAACTGTTGGATGGGAGGGGTGAGGGGCTGGATGAAAGAAGGTAAAGAGGTTAATAAAACACATAGATAGATGATAGATAGATAAATAGATAGATAGACAGATAGAACACATAAACAGAGACAACAGTGTGGTGATAGCCAGACAGAAAGGGAGGTGGGATGTGCAAGAGGGCAAAGGGGAAGAAATGGAGAAAAGAAAGTGTTTTAGGCAGTGGGCACAGGATACAGTGTGCAGATGATGTTTTATTGAGGTGTACAATTGAAACTTGTATGTTTTTGTGAACCAATGTCACCCAAATCAATTTTTAAAAGCAGTGTTATTATGAGAAAAAATAACAGACACTATCTGTTATTAGCTGAATTGTGTTCCCTTAATATTCTTACGTTAAAGTCCTAGCCCCCTGTACTTCAGAATGCGACTATATTTGGAGATAGAGGTCTTTAAAGAGATGATTAGATTAAAATAAGTTCATTGGTGTGGGCCCTAACCCAATCTGATGGGTATCCTCCTGAGAAGAAAAAATTAGGACACAATTAGGACAGCTGGTTTGGCTCAGTGGATAAAGCATCGACCTTCAGACTGAAGGATCCTGGGTTTGATTTCAGTCAAGGGCATATGCCTAGTTGTAGACTCGATACCCAGTAGGGGGCATGCAGAAGGCAGCCAATCAGTGATTCTCTCTCATCATTGATGTTTCTATATCTCTCCCTCTCCCTTCCTCTCTGAATCAGGAAGAACTGATCTAGTCTTGAGTGAAGTCAGGGACAGCCTCCCTGAAAAAGGAAGAGTAGAATCAAGATCTAAAAGAAAATATCCTATATAATAAAGAGGTAATATGCAAATTGACCTTCACACCCTCACAAGATGACTGCCCCCACATTGTCATAAGATGACCAGCAGGGGAGGGCAGTTGGGGGCGACCAGGCTTGCAGGGGAGGGAAGTTAGGGGGAACCAGGCCTGCAGGGGAGGGCAGTTAGGGGTGATCAGGCTGGCAGGGGAGTAGTTAGGGGCAATCAGGCAACCAGGCAGGTGATTGGTTAAGAGCCAACAGTCTTGGATTGTGAGAGGGATGTGTAAAGCAGCAATTGGACATCTCCCAAGGGGTCCCAGATTGGAGAGGATGCAGACTGGGCTGAGGGACACTCTCCCCACTCCTTCAGTGCATGAATTTCATGCACCAGGCCTCTAGTGTATATATATATAGTCCCCCCAAAAGTATACACACTTTAAGAGCTGATAGCTCAATGGATGTTTCCTTTCAGATTTAACCCATTGGAATGAATAATTATTCAAAGTGTGTATACATATTTTGGGAACACCCTGTACCTATGGGAGGAGAAAATCTCAGGTACAAAAAAGAGCACATGGAAAGTACCTAGGACTGGAGGGAGCATGACCATTCATCTGAGGTGGGGTGGGGAAAGAATGGGAGGGGGTGTACATGGAAAGTCAGAAGGAGCCAAACTCTGGTGGCTCCCTCGGCCTCTTGGAGAACATTCAAGGTCTTGGACACAGCTTTGAAGGCTCTTTGGGACCTGGCTTTAGGCCATTGCATCTTTCATCTCTTCCTGCTGACATCCCATGGAGACAACCCAAACTTCATGAAGGTCCTCACACCCTCTCTAGCAGCCAAACTTTTGAAAAGGATGTTTTCTGGGCCAAGAACACCCTCTTCCCCTTGTCTTTGTCTTATTTAACCTTTAAGACAGTTCAGAACTCAGCTCTTTAGGGGAATACTTCTCTGGGTCCAGTAGGTAAAGTCAATCCTCTGTTTAACCAACAGAAGTTTATAGAGTTTCTGTATGTACAGACAGAGACCTGTGTTGTCTTGGGATGACAGCTATAGCATACAAGAATTACAGTTCCCTGGAAGCTCCCACAGTGATCCCTCCCGTTCTTCCCTCAGAATATTCTGTATCTCTGTCAGCAACTGCATTGGCACACAGTTGTAGACTGGCTCACATGTTGATGACCCCTCCATCCCCTTCCCCCCCTCCCTCCTGCATTGTCATCTTTACATGGCCAGTTCCTTCAAGAGTTCCTGACTGTTAATGGGTGCTCAATAAATGTTTGCTACATTTAGGAGCAAAAGTATCTTGACAACTGTCCTTGAAATAGAAAGTACCATCATCCCTCCTTCTTCAGAACAGGGTCAGCAAACTCCTTTAAAAAGGTCATATACTTAACAATTTAACCTCGTAGGCATGAGGCAAAATAAAAACTGAAATATAACTACTTAAAAATGCAAAAACCATTCTTGACCCATAAGCCATACATTGTCAATTCCTCTTTAGAGTTTTACAATCAGTTGAAAATCAATCAGTCAATCAATCACCACTTATAGATGATACTAGAAGCCTGGTGCACAAAATTTGTGCATGGAGGGAGGGCAGGAGATGTCCCTTAGCCCAGCCTGCACCCTCTCAAATCTAGGACCCCTCGAGGGATGTCTGACTACCCGTTTAGGCTCGATCCCAGTAGGATTGGGCCTAAATGGGCAATCGGACATCCTTCTCAAAATCCAGGACTGCTGGCTCCAAACTGCTCGCTTGCCTGATTGTCCCTAACCACTTCTGCCTGCCAGCCTGATCACCCCCTAACCACTATCCTGCCAGCCTAATTGATATCTAACTGCTCCCTTGCCAGCCTGTTTGCCCCCAACTTCCCTCCTTTGCTGGCCTGGTCTCTCCCAACTGCCCTCCCCTGCTGGCCCTACCGCCCACAACTGCCCTCCCTTGCAGGGCCTGGAACCTCCCAACTGCCCTCCCCTGCTGGCCATCTGGTGGTGGCCATCTTGTGTCCACATGGGGGCAGTATCTTTGACCACATGGGGTAGCCCTCTAGTGTGTTGGAGTGATGGTCAATCTGCAAATTACTTTTTTATTAAATAGGATAGAGACCTGGTGCATGGGTGGGACCAGCTGGTTTGCCCTGAAGAGTGTCCCAGATCAGGGTGGGGGTTCCCTTGGAACGAGGGGTGGCCTGGGCAAGGGGCTTGTGGAGGTTTGCAGGTCGGCCATGCCCCCCAATGACCCAAGACGAGGCCCTGGTATCTGGGATTAATCTATGTCTACAATTGAAACTTTGTTGCCTGGAGCAGAGCCAAGCCTTCTGCTCGCTCAGGGGCAGGGTGACAGCCATTTCTATTTGAAACTTTGTAGCCTAGAGTGGAGGGCTAGGCCAGCAATGGCAGGTGGAAAGCTTGGCTTCCTTCATTGCCAGGGAAACTCAGGCCTCTGTTCTCTCCAGCTCAGTGGTTGCTGCCATTTCTGTATCTTTTATAATTGTAACTTTGTAACATTGAGTGGAGGCCTAGGCAGGCAACAGCAGGAGGAAAGCTTGGCTTCCTCTGTTCCCGAGGAAACCCAAGCCTTCCTCCTGCTCTCAGGGGTGGCAGCCATCTTGGTTGGGGTTTATTTGCATAATCTGTTCCTGATTGGCTGGTGGGTGTGGCTGTGGGCATGGCTTGTGGGTGTGGTAAAGGTATGGTCAAATTTGCATATTACTTTTTTATTAGATAGGATGATCAAAAGCCAGAGAGGTTAAGTGACCTGGATAAAGTTGCACATGCTTACATCTTTGGTTTCCCTGGATCCAAATACTGTGAGCCACATTGCCTGATTTTAATCACCAGATATTTTTCTCTTCAGTTTTGAGACTATGCAAATTATTTGACCTCTCTGTGCATTAATTTGTCTATCAGTAAAATTGTGATGATGGTGACTGTATTAATTTTCCTAGGGCTGTCACAACAAATCATCACAAACTAAGTGGCTTAAAACAACAGGAAACTACTCTCTCACAATTCTGAAGGCCAGAAATTTGAAATCAAGGTGTCGGTAGGGTGGTGCTTTCTCCAAAGACTCTAGGAGAGAATCTTCCTTGCCTCTTCCAGCTTCCAGTTGACTCCAAAAAAGTCTAGACTTGGGAATGCATCCCTCCAGTCTCTGCTTCCTTCTTCATGTGGCTTCCCCTCTGTGGATCTTCTATCCTCTGTCTTCATCTCTTCTTGTAAGGGCACCTGTGATTGGATGCAGAGCCTACCCAGAGAATGCAGGTTGATCTCCTGGATCCATCTTGAGGCCCTTAGCTTAGTTATATCTGCAAAGACCATTTTTCCAAATAAGGTCACATCCATGGTACTGAGTGGATATATCTTTGGGAACCCTCCATTCAATGCACTATAATCTATAATAATCCTAGCTAACAAAAGAGAAGCATGCAAATTGACCCTACCTCTGCCACACCCACAAGCCACGCTGACAACCCAATCAGGAACAAGTATGCAAATTAACCCAACCAAGATAGAGGTTAATTTGCATATCCAAGTGCAGAGGGAAGACTGAAGACAGCGTAAAAGGAAGCCAAGCACTGCAGAAGGGAGCAAAGCTGTGGAGAAGCAAGCAAGTGGGGTGGTGGAGAAGAGAGGGAAACAGGCAGGGTGGCGGAGACTGCTGCAGGAAGCCCTATTCTTGCAAGAATATTCCTGCAACAGGCCTCTAGTAAAAGCATAACATGCCAATTAGACCAGACTTCCTTCCATGCGTCCCTCCGGATGATCTTCCAGACAAAGCTGGGGCTGCGAGGGAAGTCTGGGTCTCGAGTGCCAGAGGGAAGCCTGTGCCAGCAGCTGGAGGAAGGAAGGCCTACTCTTGCACAAATTTCATGCATCGGGCTTCTAGTAATTAAATATATCTCAGAAGTCTGATGTAAGGGTTCAATTGGTTAACTGGGCTTAGCACTGTCTGGCATATTGTGAGCAATTAGTATCACTAGTTATCATATGAAAAAACCATCCATTGAGCATTTTGCATGCGTTCTGTCATGAATCCTGACAATAAGCTCATGGACAGTGTACTGTAAGCTCCATCTTCTAAATAGCAGCTCTCGGAGCCGCTCTGCTGCATCAAGCTTCCTCCTATTGTCTTTGACTGTCTACTTTTTCATTCAAGCGTTGTTCTATTTCAAATGGAGTCAACAGGCCCTGCTCCGACCCTGCTTTCCGGATGGGTGTTCTTAATTCCTCTCCAGGACACTTTGCCAGCCAGCCTGGGTAAATTCCAACTCCGCCCATCTCGCTTTAAAGCTCCCTGATTTTCCCTGTTCCATGCGTGCAGCTAGGGGAGGGGAAGAGAAGAGAAACTTTTAAAATGTTTAATTGCACAAAGCTGCCATTGCCATGAGCACTCGCAGCTATCCAAGCCTCCTGTGAATTTTTCATGCAGCCTCCGGAGAGGGAGCACAGGAAACTTTCCCCTCCATGTGAAAGCCAGAAGCCTCGGGGAGCCCTGCTCCCAGCAGCCCTTCACACGGGAATATTAATTTAATTAAGCTCATAATGGCAGATTTTACAGCAGAGCTCTGGAAGCTACAGGGCGCTCTCCTGAATCTCAGCGCCCTGCCTAGAAAAAGTAAAAGGATGTTGCCTCCATCACCTCTGATTCTGGTGGGCTGATAAACACAGAGGCTGAGGAGGCGGGGGCCCCATTGGGGAATGTGGGAGGTTTATTCTAAACCCCTCCACGTGATACAAAAATAACCTGGAAGACCTAGGTTTAAGTCCTAGCTATATGCCTGCTGCAAGCTATGTGTTTTTAGCCAGTTACTTAGCTTCTCTTAGCCTCAGTGATAGCATCTGTGAAATGGGTACAGCTTCACTGATCTCCTTTATAAATTGTGAATACTAAATGAGATTATTGATAAGGAAATAACCCAGAACACAAGTGTTAAATAATTTTTGTTTGCCTCTCCTTTGTTTCATTTCCCTGGAAATTTTCCTATTTTCTCATCTGAGAAAAATGAGGGAGATGCCGGCCATGGTGCTCAGTGGCAGAGCGTTTACCTATGAACCAGGAGGTCACGGTTTGATTCCCAGTCAGGGCATATGCCTGGGTTACAGGATCAATCCCCGATTGTGCAAGAGGCAGCTGATCAATGATTCTCTCACATCATTGATGTTTCTATCTCTCTCTCCCTCTTCCTTCCTCCCTGAAATCAATAAAAAAATACATTTTTTAAATGAAGAAGTTGGATTTTGCCCTACCTCTAAGTATCACTCCAGATTTTACTGCTCTGGAAAATGTAAGCACATCCTTACTTCTTAACTAACTCCCTATTTGCCTGGGAACGAAAGCCCCAAGGAATGAGTGAGGGAGGTCTGCCCCACTCTCCCCCTTCTTGCTCTGCCTTCTAGAGGTCTCAGAGCTCTCTGCTTCCCGTTCTCCACCCCAAACGAGCAAAAAGATGTCTCTTAATCAGGCAGACATTCCTTGAGGACCTTCTCCATGCCCACCTCAAACACAGAGGAAAGAAAGACAAGACCATCTCAGACATCACATCTGGAGAAAGTCAAATCCAGTCATGAAGCACTATAAACTCTAAAAGCGGAAACTCTTGGAGTAGGGAAAATCAGCAAGCACTGGAACAATCCTATAAGGCTTCCTAAAGGAAGCAAAGCTAAGCTTGTGAAGAAAAGGTAACTAATTAAGTGATCGTTAGCTGGTGCCTATTATGAGGGATGTGATGGTGATGATTAAAAAAAAAAATCAAGGTCCCTGGCGTTATGCAGCTTACATTCTGGTGGAAGAGAGGAAACAAACATATAATAAAGTGACGTCATTTCACAGAGTAATAAGAAAGTCAAGTTGTATTTCACCATCTGAAAGCAGCAGATTGGGGTGAGGGGAATGACCTTGGATTGGGAAGGGTATTTTTCATCAGTCCTAATGACCAGACGACCATTCATGCAAAGACCTTAAAAAGAGCATCCCAAAGAGAGAACAGCATGTTCAAAGGTCCTGAGGCAAGAGGTAACAAGTGGTACTACTGAAACTATGGCTGGGGCAGAGCAAAGAGGAGAGTGTGAGCAAGGAAATACAGAAAACTGGGATTCAGTTGGGGGAAAGAAGACAGAAGACCCTTGACTTCTATGCTCCCTACTGCTGCTAGCTCCCCAATCCCTTTATAAGTTCCCTTCAGGACCTTAACCAAAGGACCAGACCAGTGTTTTAGACCTGGAGCACAAAGAAGGTCAAAGCTGTAGTGGCTGCTTTAATTAAACTTACCACCTAGATGGGAAACCAGCTTTTAATAAAGTGGAGGAAATGCAGCAGCAGAAGACAGCCTATAGCATACCCCATTCCATGTCTAACATGTTTTTCAGGACCCCAACGTGTTTGCCCTTCTGTTAACCCTTTTAAGCCTGACATCCATCCTGGGAGGCGAGTTCTGATTGTTTCAACATGTTGCAGTGGAAGAAAGAGAGGAGGTGATGTCTGACCCAGAGTCAGGTGTCAAAGTCAGGACTTGAACTGTGATCTCTTCACTGCCCCACACTCGGCACTGAGCGAGCAAGGTGGCACAGTGGAGCCACCTGGGTAAGCCAGAGCAGGTGGGAGGTGCCTTGTAAACTGAAATTCAGCTAGACATTTATTGAGTGCCTACTGTGTGCCAGGTACTTCACAGAGTGCTTCCATCTCGAGGTCAATGGATTGAATCTTCCCAACAGCTCTGGGTGTAGGAATCATTCCCCCATCTGAGAGCCAGAAAGCCCTCACTGCGTACAAGAGAAGCAGTGTCTGTCTAGGTTTAGACCTTAAAAAGAGCTTTCACATCACCTCTCAGTGAATAAAAGATGGGCTTTCTCTCAGAACACCTGGCTGGCTTCCCTGGGCTGATGAATGTGGGTAAAGATACCATCCCTTCCTCTGGCTCTGGGAAAGGAGATACAGGGAGTGATGCCCAGACATGGGTAACCCTAGGGCCCCCGAGAAGACAGGCTGCTTAACGGTAGCTCAGTCCTCCTCCCTGCTCCCTCTGCCCTCTGCCGATGGGAGACGGAGAAAACGGGGCCTCGCCTCTTGCAAACCTCAGCCAGAAGCATCTCACCACAAACAATTCAGACTCATCAAAGGCGAAGACAAAAGGCAGGCTGCATCCAACACCTCCGTCTGTTTGTTGGTTCGCTATAAACCAAAACAGCTGCTAAGGAATGACAGGGCTTATTGAAATAAATTCCAACATTTATAATCAATTACACGGCCCTGTCCAAAACTCGCAGCTTGATTTAAGAACAGTTTCCCCAGTCCCTGGAGAGGCAGGGTTTCAGCTCCCTTTCACTGCCTCCTACCAGAACCTTCTTACATCTTGCCCTGTCTCTCGGTAAAAAAAAAAAAAAAAAAAAAAAAAAAATGATCCCTCAGGAAGAATATGATTTTTTTCCTCCTCCTCCTCCTCTCTTCTTTTTTAAATGTTTTTCCAAATCCAGCAGATCATATAGCTGCTGCTTGACCTTCAGGAATGCGATCGAGTGGTTGAATTTGTTCCAAGGCCTTTCCTGACAGACGGTCTTAAAATAAAGCCCTTAGGTTTTTCTCCGCACAAGCCCGTGTCATCTCTGCCAGGAGGCTTAGCGCCCGTGTAAGGACCCGCATCTCAACGAGAGGCAGCCCCTAGCCTGACTCCACGCTGCTCCCCTCCGGTCCCTCACTGCCAACTGGAAATGCTCATCACTGCACTATTTCTGAAATATCATTTTACTATGGGAAGAACACTTAACTAAACTCTACCCTCTTAATGCAGTTTTAAGTGAACAATATGTTATTGTTGACTGTGGTTACAGCATTGTACAGCTGATCTCTACAGCTTATTCATCTGGCTCAAGTGAAACTCTAAGTCCATCCATTGACCATGCTGCAATTCCTCCAGACCCTGGCAACCACCACTCCACTCGTTGAGTCTGTGAATTTGATTATTGTAGATTCCTCATGTAAGTGGAATCATACAGTGTTTGCCCTTCTGTGATTGGTTTATTTCACTTAGCATACCATTCTCGAAGTCTGCAATATGTTATCACATATTGCAAAATGCCCCCCTTTTCAAGACTGAGTAGTATTTCTTTATACATATACTAGAGGCCTGGTGCACGAAACTGTGTACTCAGCAGGGAATCCCTCAGCCTGGATTGCCAGAGACCCCACAGGCCAGGCCGAGAGACCCCACCAGTGCATGATTAGGGCCTGGAAGGGACGTGAAAGGTTGGCCAGCTGGGAGGGACCACAGGAGGGCTAAAGGGCATGTCTGACCCATCTCACTCAGTTCCGATTGGCTAGAACTGACCTACCAGTTGGAGCATCTGCCCCCTAGTGGTCAGTATACATCATAACAAGTGATTGAGCAGTATTAGCATGTCATTAGCATATTATAGTTTGATTGGTTGAGCGAACAACTGGACTACCGAATACTTAGCATATTAGGCTTTTGTTACATAGGATACCACATTTCCTCAATCCATTCATTCATCCATGCACCTTTAGGTTGTTTCCATAGACACACATCTCAGCACCATCTCTGTTGTGCTCCTAGGATGAGCCTGAGCCTTTCAGAATCCTATAAGCATAAATTTATATGGAGAGAGGAAAACACTTAAAATAAAAACCATAATTTTTTTCCCTTTAAATAATCTAAAACAAGTCAAAGGGACAAGATATGGAATAACCATAGTGATCATAAAAATGAACATTAAATTGAGTACTTATTCAGTTCCAGGTACTAATATGCAAAAAAAAAAAAAGAAAGAAAGAAAAAAAAAAAGAAAAGAAAACACTCCAAGCTTATTCCCACCTCAGACTTCTTACCCACCTAATTCCTTTTCCAGAATTTTCCATCCCACCACCACTAGTATCTTCATCAATATACCATCTCTCACTCTTTGCCATCCCTTAGGTTTTAATATAACTCTTCACGTTTATCTGTATTTATTTATAGCATATTACAATTTTGCAGAGGTTTTTGTTTTCCATATGAGTTGCAAATTTTTTTATTTGCTTGCTTTTTCAGTGTGTGTTTGTGTGTGTAAGGGGGGGGGGAGGTGGGAGGGGGTGTCTGCTTCTCCCAATAAGTAAAATTTCTTCATCAGAGTTCCTGGGCTCAAATCCTGCCTGTTTCATATCCTAAATACATGACTTTGGGCCAGCTTCCTCTCCCAGAAAAGGCAATAATACTAGCTCCTACCTCATGGGTCTTAGATGAGAACTTGCTGCAGAGTAAGGGCTTTATTAGTGTTTGTCATGGTTGTTGCTGCATTTATGGCTAGTTTTTCTTAGTCCCAGCCCCTGGCCTAGTATCAGGCATATAGTAGTCACTCAGTAAGTGCCTATTGCATGAATTCTATTATTTTACTTTTTTAAAATCCATAGTGGAAATTGCAGTAAAGTGAAACTTTCTTAATTGGCGTTAGTGGGGGGCAATAAGAAATGACCAGTGCAAACTAATGGAACCCCGGAATAATTGCCTCTCAGGAAGTCAGCTTCAATGCATAGATAAGAGTGACCTGTAATTCCCTTGCCTTTCTCCTTTTGTGGGGGAAAGAATGAATCCCAGGTGCTTCCGAATAATTTGTTCTCTTAAATAGTGTAAGCATCACCGGGACCATCTGTGTGCCTTATTGATTTTCCCATTTAGCCCATTCTTTTTGGATGGTGCACAGGAGCCTGGAGCTGAAAAATCCCCGACTCCTAAACTAAAGGAATCTAAGTGTACACGGCCTTTTCACACCCCTTCTGTGCCTGTCTTAGCCAGCCACGCTGACCACCTTCAGAGGGGGCTTTGTGTTCCATCAGAAGAAAGATGCTTTCTGGTTCAAGTGTCAAAACTGACAAGACGTAACAGTAATTCACAAAGTCGAGTTCTAGCATCTATTAGTACAATATTGCCGACTGGGCACATGTCCAGTCTCCATGGCTTCATAGCTATATAGCAAATCGCTGAATCCCTCTGTGCCTGGGTTTTAACATCTATAAAATGGGAGTAATTGTGGTTTCTACCTTATAGTGTGGGTATAAGTTAATGCATGGCATAATGCCTAACCTAAAATAAGCATTTAATACATCAAAGTTCACTTTTATTACTTATAAAACAAATAAATAAATAAATTTAGTAACAACAGGATATAGTGGGGTGCAGGGGGGAGCGGGTAGAAGGCTTTAAAAAAAGACCTAACCCCAACTCCAGCACACATTTATTAAATATGTGTCTTTGGGCAAGTTACTCAACATCAATGAACCTTGGGATCATTTATTTTCCAGTGGTATCTACCAGGAAGTGTTGTCAGGAGAATTAAATTAAACAACATATGTAAAAGGGCATGGTTAAGACACACTAATTGGGAGCGATCAGCAGTCTTACATAGAAAGTTATGTGATGTTCATAGAGGCATGTCCAAACTTTACCCACTTTCTCCCCTATAAGTAGGTTAAGAAGAAGCCAGCCTTCCTGAGGTCGATGGGGGAGGCTGCACAGAGGTTGGAGAGGGTGAGGAGTGCAGTTTAGCAGGAGCCCAGTGGCCAGGAGAGTACTTAAGAGAACTTGCTGCTGAAGCTACTGCAATGTTTATGAAAAGCTTGCCAAATTTTATCCTCATTTTGCAGGTAAGAAAATAGAGATGCAGCCAAGCTAAGGATCCCATGGCCATACCCATAAGAAAAGCTTGACCCCAAATCAGTCTGTTCATTCTGGAGTTCCAGCCATATTGCCTTTTTTCTGTGCCTTGCTATTGATTCTTTCTGAATCACCTTTACTCCTACCACAGGGCCTTTGCACATGCTGTCTCCACCATCTGGAACACTTCTCATCTCCCATACTCTTCACTTAGTTAAACTTTGTCGCATCTAGCACTCAAGGATCTGAGTTCCCAACCAAATCCAATGTCCTATTACACATCCTTAAAGCCACAGTCCCCTTATGAAAGCACTCCTTAAAATTGCAGCTTTTTATTTCCCTGCGTGATTATCACATATGATGATATATCTCCCCCACCAAGCAGTAAGCTCTTGGAGGCTGGGGCTCTATTAGTTCTCAGCACAGTGTCTGGCCCATAAAAAGCATTTAACACAAATGTATGGAACGAACAAACAAATGAACAAAGAAATGAGTGAGTGAATGAGTGATTATAACATTTGTGCATGTGATTAAAAGAAACCAGAAATCAAGACACTGGACCCTCTTTGCCTGTGCTCAGCCTATGTGTTGGGGATACCATGGACTGGTTCCTAAAACTCTATGGGTTTGTCCTGGGCGATACTGGGGGCAGAAAGGAAATGTGTCCGACAGCTTCCTCCTCTGGAAAAACAGGGTTGGTGGGGTGGAGGTTGGGGAAAGGGGGAGTCACAAACAATTTCTTCTTTAATTAGAGCTCTGTCGGCTTCAGTTAGCCTGGGTGTTTGTTCCCTTGTGTGTGTCAGGAAATTTGGAACTGACCCGGAGCTTGTGAAATAATTAGTACAATAGTGCCGATCTAGCCATTTCTGAAAAGAGTAATTTACTCCCAGCATAGCCTCCCGGCAGAGCCACTCATTAATCAACCGAGGCCGCGTACATCAAAGCAGGTCCCCCTTTCCACCGTGGCATCCATCATCCAGCCTTTGGAAGGCACAGAAGCCTGAACCAATATACTGCCTCTGTTGGGCTGAGCTACCTCCCATTGTCATCCACTGCCCACGAGGAGCAGGGGGCGCTTGGCAGCCAACACTGGGATGGCAGGGTGCAACCCCGGTCCCTCTGGGTTTATGCAAACCTCACCTGTGTGCAGCCTAAAGGTGGTTTTCAGCCCCTCTCGCCTCCTCAGTGAGATGTCCCTCTTGACCACCAAAAACAAAGAATTCACCTGGCTTTATTGATTACTCTTTATCACATTCTCTCCTACTGCCCATTTGTCTGCTAGCAATTATCTTGTCCATTTGCTTATCTACCCTTTATTCTCTGCCTTTATCCTCAGGGGGTAAAACATCAATAGAAGGAGAACTTTGCCATTTTCACCATTTTAGCTCCTGAGCCTAGCACAGTGCCTAGCATGCAGAAAAAGTTTAATAAATAATCTCTGCGTAAACGAACAAGTGCCTCCTTACTAAATAAAGCACTCTTAACTAAAGGTGTCTTTTCTACCCTGTCAGCATGGCTCAGTGGTTAAGGCACCTATAAACCAGGAGATCACAGTTCAGTTCCTAGTCAGGCACATGCCCAGATTGTGGGTTTGATCCCCAGAGTAGAGCATGATTCTCTCTCATCATTGATGTTTTCATCTTTCTCTCTCCCTCTCCCTTTCTTTCTGAAATCAATTTTTTAAAATGTTTTAAAGGTGTCTTTCTTCCTCACAGCCCTTTCCCTAAAATTCTGTTGGTCCTCAAAATAGTTTATCTTGTTAGTGTATTTATTTGCTTATTTTCACAGTTTCTCTATTAATTGGTAGCGACTTGTATTAGCTCCCTGTGCTGTGTAACAAAATATGTCTAAAACAGAGAAATTTTAAACTATAGACAATTTCTATCTCAAAGGTTCTGTGGGTCAGGAATCTAGGTGTGGTTTAACTAGGTGCTCTATTTCACAATCACTCATAAGGCTGCAAAGTTTGGGCCAGGGCTAAGGCCTCATCTGAAGGCTCAGCTGGAGAAGGATCTGCTTCCAAACTCACTCAGGGATTGTTGTCAGCATTCAGTTCCTTGAGAGCTATTGGCCTGAGGAGCTAAGTTCCTTGCCACATGCACCTCTCCAACTGGCATCATGCTTCAACAAAGCATGCAAACCATGAGGGCAACAGAAAGTCTTATTATAAAAACAGAAGTTAGAATTTTTCACAAACTAATAAGGGAAGTGACATCC
Organism: Antrozous pallidus; assembly: GCA_027563665.1. NCBI lineage: Eukaryota > Metazoa > Chordata > Mammalia > Chiroptera > Vespertilionidae > Antrozous > Antrozous pallidus. The sequence goes on along the minus strand of CM050512.1, from coordinate 102,364,600 downwards.
CTTCAACATTGTCACATTTTAGTGGTTAAAAGCAAGTTATTTACTAGAATTGGTGGTATGATCACATTGTAAGGTATAAAAATTTTGAATCACTATATTGTATACCTGAAACTAATATAACCTATATAAGATTGTACACCAACTATACTTAAATAAAAATATAAATTAAAAAAATGAAAGCAAGTTACTCAAGGGAAGATTACACTAAGCCATCACTATCAGAAGGCAAGGATCACAGGAGTCATCCTAGAGTTTACCTATCATAAAATAACGAAGATATAGCACATAAATGTCCATTATTTGCTGTTTATAACAGAACCCAGATTGGAAATAATTGAATTTCCATGAGGGAATAGTTGAAAGAAAACCGTAGAACTTCCATTATAATAGAAAATCATGATTTGAAGTGAAAAGGAGGCAATAAATGGGAAGTGCACTTTGATCCAAACAAGATAAGCACTTAAACAGACAAAAATAAAATAAAAATGGACTTAATGGTGAGATTATTTCAATTCAGGTATCATCCTATATAATAAAAGAATAATATACAAATTGACCATACCTCCGCTATACCCAAAAGCCACACCCACAAGCCAATCAGGAGTAAATATGCAAATAAACTCACCCAAGATGGCTGCAGCATGGAGAGGAGGAAGGTGGGTTGGATGTATTTCCAGGCAATGAATGAAGCCAAGCTTTCCACCTGCCCTTGCTGGCCTAGGCCTCCACTCAATGCTACAAAGTTTCAATGATAGAAGATAAATAAAACCCAACAGAAATGGTTGCCACCGCTGAGGGAGGAGAAGGCTTGGCTCTGCTAAAGGCTACAAAAATTCAATTGTAGAAAATAAATAAGTCCAGGATACCAGGGCCTCTGCTTGGATCACCAGGCGCATGGCCATCCTGTAAACCACCATATGTCCCTCACCCAGGCTGCCCCATGTCCCTTAGGGAACCTCCAACCTGATCTGGGACACACTTCAGGGCAAAACAGCTGGCCCCCACCCATGCACCAGGCCTCTATCCTATCTAATAAAAGAGTAATATGCAGATTGACCATCACTCCAACACATAATATGACTGCCCCATGTGGTCAAATATGGCTGCCCCCATGTGGACACAAGATGACCAGCAGGAGAGGGCAGTTGGGAGGCCTGCAAGAGAGGGCAGCTGTGGGCGATCAGGGGAGGGCAGTTGGGAGAGACCAGGCCTGCAAGGGAGGACAGTTGGGGGTGATCAAACCTGCAGAGGAGGGCAGTTAAGGGTGACCAGGCTGGCAGAAGAGGGAAGTTGAAGGTGACCCAGGCCTGCCGGGGAGAGCAGTTGGAAGGGACCAGGCCTGCAGGGGAGGGCAATTAAGGGCAAATAGGCTGGCAGGGGAGCAGTTGGGCATCAATCAGGCTGGCAGGGGAGAGGCTAGGGGGTGATCAGGTTGGCAGGCAGAAGTGGTTAGGGGCAATCAGGAAGGCAGGTAGGCGAGCAGTTGGGAGCCAGCAGTCCTGGATTGTGAGAGGGATGTCTGACTGCCCGTTTAGGCCTGATCCATCCCTCAAGGAGCCCCAGATTGGAGAGGGTGCAGGCTGGGCTGAGGGACACCCTCCCCCCGTGCACGAATTTCATGCACCGGGTCTCTAGTAAATCTGTATGTTTCTTAGAATGTTTATCAAAATGTTATAATGGCCTTCACACAAGTGGGTTTCAATGAGGAGAGGTTTGAGCCCTTTGCTCAGATCGGAAACACCTCTTACCATTAAGTTTATGTGATTCCTGCACTTTTGATTGAATTATCAGCCCAAATGGGTTTTTAAACTCATTCAATGCTATCTACTTTTTGTTGTTTAACTAGGAAAAATGAAGTGGGAGCTTAGTAAATTATATAGATTCACTTTCACAGTAAAATAATTCTAATTGTTTCCTGAATGGGTGAATTTCCTTTGTTAGATTCTACCTTTTCCAAGAATCAATTTAACTTTGTCCTCCTATGTCCTCTCCTTCAGCTTTCAATGTCTTCCCATAACTGGTGTCTGGTGACCATAATCATGACTCATGTCTTCCTCTTATCTCCCTGCAGTCTAGCACAGAATTTGGCACAGTGTGATGAGATAAGTGGGGACCTGCTCAGTTTCCATCATCTTGTAACTTCACCCTGTGAATTTTTAACTCCTCTTTTCATACCAAGTTAGAACTAAAGTTTACATTGTTTTATTCAAAGATTTGGTGGGTGCCTACCAGGACAATGTATTTTTAATTTTTTTAATTAAATAAGGATGTTATAGTATCTGTCTCAAAGGGAAAGAGAGGAAAGTACACAAATTAATAATCATCTGTTGTCCGTTGTGTTTTGTATTATGTATTTATGCACTTTCTCTCATTTACTCTCCCAAAGTCCCTAAGATACTTGTATTGAAATACCTGCAATTTGCAGATAAGGAAAAGTGGAGTTCAGAGTGACTGAACAACTTGCCCAAGGATGTTCAGCTGTTAAGGGCAGAATAGGACCTTTATTTCAGACTCGTAGGCCCAAGTCACCAAGTCAGTATCATTTTAATGGTGAGAGAAATAATTCCATTTTATGAAAAGAAAACCCTGTGCTAGGACTGAGATGCCATGTTCAATAACAAGTTCACCTTGGATGTATTAAGGCCAGGATTTCTCACCCTGGACACTATTGCTTTGGGGCTGGTTAATTCTCTGCTGTGGAAGCCATCCTGTGCATTGTTGGAAGTTTGGCAGCATCTCTGGCCTCACAGACCCATTAGACGCCAGTAATACCCCCAACCCCAGCTGTAACAAACAGAATCATCTCTAGGCATCATCAATGTTCCTAGAGGTAGGACGGGTGGGGGACAAAATCATGCCCAGTTGAGGACCATTGGCTTAAGAAGAAAAATGGTTGTTATAAAAAATGAGCATAAGCTTAAAGAAACATAATTGACTATACCAGAACATTTATATAATGTTACATTCACTGCTTCATAGAGAATTAAGATAAAGCTCTTAGCTTTACCTAATAATTTGTCTTGTTTTAGTTAATTTAAGGAGGAAAACTCTAATTTGGACCAACATTACCTAGTGTGATTTCTAAGTGATTTCTAAGTACCCAAACTGGATAGGACGTCAGGGTGACATTGACATTGCAGTCAGGTTTGAACCTCAGCTCAGCCACTCTGGTAGCTGTGTGACCCTGAGAAAATCACATCAACTCTGAACACGAGCATCCTCTTCTAACATGGAAATGATGGTGCCTATCAGACTTGTGGTAGTGTGTGAATCCAACAATACCGTGCGGGGAAAGTGTTTCATTTAGTGAGTTCTCAGTGAATGTTATCATCCATTCCCTTTCTACTCCCTCCTTGGACTGTGCAATAGATTCTTGACTGACACTTGGTAGCAGCATACTTACACTCAATGAACAGCTTAACAATGGAATAACTTAACTTTGCTAATGGCCACAGCATGGCAGCCTAGTAACTCAGTGGGTGCTCCATCCAATGTGTTGACCAATTTGCTGTATGTTTCAACCTTGTCAATCAGCCTGTTTGATGGTACATTATTTGTTTACAGGTGAAGATGTGTAAATGAAGTGTAATTGGCACTTTGCACCCATGCATTCATTTAACTATCACAGTAACCTAGTGAGGAAGGTACAATTGCTATTCCCACTTTACAAATTAGGAAACCTAGGCTTAGGGATGATGAATAACTTATTCATGGTCTTACGGATAGCAAAAATGGTGCTTAGCACACAACAGGCACTCAAAATACTGGTGGAGCAAGGCAGAGAATTGTACCCAGGCATTGCAACCCAGAGCCCAAGCTCATAACCATTTTGCTATACTGCCCCCTGTACAGTGAGAAATCCCCCAAGGGAGTTGTTACATTGTCATCACTTGAGTGCTTGGCTGTTAGTCTTATTAAAGTAGCTATTTCTTTACAGCCACAGAAGTCTTCCCTCAAGGTGACCCTGGCCTTCTCTACATCCGTGTTGAACATCAATGGTCATCTCTTCAGTGACAAACCTTTTATGGTTACCAGGATGTGTTAATTACAGTCCAGGTGTTTCCTGAGTTTTATTGTCTCACCTCCTTCCTTTTCACAATCTAATTGTCTGCTTCCCAGAACAAGCTTGCCTTTCTCAAAAACTCTATCAGAGACACTGTCAATCAGCAGGAAACACAACAGATTTTGAAAGACAGTAAAAAAGACTTCCAGGGCCCAAGGTGGGGTGTACAGTCAAGGACTGTCTCTTTCCAGGTCAAAGGGGAAACACACCTACCTGTGTGGTCTTCCCTTCCCCTCTCCTGTAGAGGAATGCCTCTCTCTACTTCTAAGCTGGCCAACTAACATCTGCATATTACCAGGTAAATAAAACTTTGATGGAAGCAGAGCTACCCAATTAAGGGCTCCAGGTGAAAAGAAGGCGATAAAACGCTTCATTTCAGCAGGAGTGTCTTTATGGAAACGCCAGAATGTGTTCACTGGTTGCATGCAAATGAGATGTGCAGGCACCGTAATTACATCACCTGGCCGTCTTGCTTCGGTGCAGAAGCTGATGGGCCTATTGTCTGTGGACACTGAGGAAGAAGTCCCCTTTAGTCCCAAACCAAGAGGGTGTGATACCAACAAGGGTAGGCTTAGCTCAGCCTCAGAACCTGCAAACCGTTCATTATAAACCCCAAACTGTCACAGCGCTCCCCTAATGAGGGCGTACATCTTTGGCAGCCTCGGGACAGTAGTAACTTATTTCATGACACATTCTGGGAGTTTTATGTGCCTGCTCCATAAAAAAAGAAATGAGCTGTTTCCATAGCAATGTGGGGTCTTTCGGGCAGCCCCATTGTGACAATGAGAGACCCCCTGTTCTTCTGGGAACTGTTATTTTTGCTTTTCTGGAAGCTCTTAAATTGTCCCCCAAACACTCCCCTCTGCCTCTATTTCAAAGAGCGCCAAATGGCATGTCCCCATGTTTGACAGCCTGATGGGGTGACTGAATAATTCTCAAAAGTGCTCAGAGCATCCCTTGCAGACCCTGGCAACCCTATGTAAGATGAGGCTCATCTTTCCTGCTGGGTTAGGAGAGACAAAGACCTGCAGGTGTCAAAGGCTGGTGGTACCTGCTCACACAATCTACAACCTGCAGCCCTTCCTTGCGTCCACTGTAGAAGATGAGGTGAGAGCCCTATGGTGGGAATGGGCAGGACCAGGGCAGCCCCACTCTACTGCCTCCAACTGGCCTCAGCGCCATGTTTTGGTCATCACAGGGACAATGGGTTTGGCAGGACCTGCTTTTATGCTCATTGGATTGTCGAAATGATTAGAAAAGATAACAAATGTAAAGAACAGCCCTAACTGGTTTGGCTCAGTGGATAGCACGCTGGCCTGCAGACTGAAGGGTCCCAGGTTCAATTCCGGTCAAGGGCATGTACCTTGGTTGCGAGCACATCCCCAGTAAGGAGTGTGCAGGAGGCAGCTGTATGATGTTTCTCTCTCATCAGTGTTTCTAACTCTCTATTCTACTCCCTTTCTCTCTGTAAAAATATATATATTTTTAAAAAACATAAATGTAAAGAACGGTTCCTGGTATTAGCATTACCCCATCCCCTCAACAGAGCTAGCAAGCCCCCCCGCCCTGCTCCTTCCAGTCATGACTCATGACTATTAATTTTCCAGCCTTTATCCATGGATCGTATGTGCTATAGAAAACTGCAGACCCAGGCGTGAGCACTTGCAGGGTGGATCAGGAAGATACTTATGACCAGAGAGGCATGTTGCTTGATTCACTCCGTTCCATGAAGCTACATGCTACATGCCCGGCCTGGGTTACTGCAGAACAAAGCGAGAAGCTTGGCATTGCCTATGTAGTCATTCCCTGGATGAGAGCAGTGCATGGAGATGTGAAACTCACACTCAACCGCCACTCAGACTGGAAGTATTGCACTGAACTCCAGGGCAGGAGAGCTTCCTTGTGTCCACTGTAGATGATGAGGTGAGAGCCCTTTCATTTTCTGCTGCCCTTGTTTGCCCATCTATAAAAGGGGGTGGCTGTTTCCTGCCCTGAGCTTATATTTTTGACCCTACTCTTCCTTTCCCCACTTCAGGCTCTTATCACCTTTCCTGGAGCATTTTGACTATTTTCTCAATGGGATCCCTTTCTCCTCTCTTAACCACCTCCTGTCCACCCCAGAATATTCTACCATGAAAGTCTGGTCTTGTTGCTCCCCAGCTGAAACTCTCCCAAGATTTCCCCATCATCTTCTGAGAAACAGTCCAGAGGCCTCCACCTATGTCATCTGGCAGGGACCATCCCTCAGCTTTACCTGGCCCTCTGCCTCCTCCTCTTCCAGGGCCTATCCTACTCCTGCCTACCTGGATTCAGGACGTGCAGGCCCGGGCTCCACATGGTGAATGCACTGCAGAACCTCCTAGGAGGCTTCTGAAGGTGGTCAGTTGGTGGTTCCCAACCCCAATTCTTGAAAAGCCTGATGTCATTGGCCTGAGAAACCCAGGTAAAGATCATTAGCAGCCAAGTTTGAAGGTGGACCCCATCACCAGGTTCCAATTGCTCTTTAATATAATGGTTACCCAGACCAATGCAGTTTGGTTTTGTCTTCTATGTTGCTGGACTTCGAGTGCAGAAATTTGAGTTCTTCGGACTCCTCTGGTCATGCCTGTGCTTGGGCAAGTTTCTGTTAGGCTTTCTTCCTTTATTCTCTTTACTAATCTCACATCATCCCCTCCCCTCTCCTGAGGCCAGCATTCTACTGCATTTGCTGTGTGTTCTTTCATTTGTTTGTGGCCCTGTAAATTGCATATGAAGAGTTTCTGACATGGTTTTTAATTGCATATATGGAAGAGGACAATGGGTTTCCCTCTGATTCTGTTCTTTTTTGCACCCAGCACATGTTCTTATTTTTTTTCTTATTTTTAAAAAATAAATCTTTATTGCTTAAAGTATTACATATGTCCCTTTTCCCCCCCGTTGCCCTCTCCCACCCCTTCTCCCCTCAAGTCTTCACCAACCTATTGTCTGTATTTATGGATTAAGCATATAAGCATATGAGTTCATTGGTTGATTTCCCCCCTCCCTTTCCACCCTCCCTTGCTTTCCCTCTGAGGTTTGACAGTCTATTCGATGTTTCTGTGTCTCTGGGACTATTTTTGTTCATCATTTTATGTTTTTCATTAGATTCCACATATGAGTGAGGTCATGTGATACTAATCTTTCTCTGACTGGCTTATTTCACTTAGAATAATGTTCTCTAGGTCCATCCATGCTGTTGCAAATGGTAAGAGTTCTTTCTTTTTCATAGCAGCATAGTATTCCATTGTACAGATATACCACAGCTTTTTAATCCATTCATCTGCTGATGGACACTTAGGCTGTTTCCAAATCTTAGCTATTGTAAATTGTGCTGCTATGAACATAAAGGTACATATATTATTTCTTATGGGTGTTTATGGATTCTTGGGATATATTCCTAGAAGTGGGATCACTGGGTCAAATGGTAGTACTTCCATTTTTAACTTTCCATAGAGGCTGAACTAGTTTACATTCCTATCAGCAGTGTAAGATGATTCCATTTTCTCTACATCCTTGCAAAAAATTGTCCTTTGTTGATTTGTTACGATAGCCATTCAAACAGATGTATGCGGTACCTCATTGTCATTTTGGTTTTCATCTCTCTGATAACTAGTGACTTTGAGCATTTTTTTTCATATGTCTTTTGGCCTTCTGTATGTCCATTTTGGAGAAGTGTCTATTGAGGTCCTTTGCCCATTTTTTAAATTAGAAACCATTGGCAGCAAAATCTCAGACATGTCTCGTAGCAAGTTGGCCTTATGGATACATCTCCAGTATCAGCAGTTTTTCTTGAATAAACACTACTCATATTTTACAAATCTTCGGCTTGTTTCTGGGTGCTTAAAAAAGTTGATTTTGACCATTTTGCCAGTGTTCCCATTGTTTTTAAGGAGAATATTTATGAAGGATCTTTCTTTGTCATTCCAGAAGTGCTACTTCCAACTCTTTTGTTCTCCATGTGTGCTCTCCAATAATAATCTGCTTCGTGTTGATATTTGCTACTGTGTGAGTGACAGTTACCTGCACCTCCTGCTTCGGATCCAGGTCTGATCAGGTGGAAGCCTTTCTCAGTGCTCCCAGAGCTCCTCAGGGAGGGTGCTTCTCCTCTCAGCCTTCACGTAGCTCACCTGCTGGCTTTCTGAGCTGCTGCCAGGTGGCAGTCTCCTAGGGAGTCCGATCGCTTCCTGAGTTGCTGAGAAGTGCCTGGATCCTGGAGAATTTTGTTGTCTTCAGCACATGTTCTTTTTTAAATATATATGTATGTATATATATATATATATATAATTAATTTCAGAGATGAAGGAAGAGGGAGAGAGAGATAGAAACATCCATGATGAGAGAGAATCATAGATAGGCTACCTCTTGCAAGTCCCTCACTGGGGACTGAGCTCACAATCTGAGCATGTGCCCTCGACCACAATCAAAGCTGGGACCTTTCAGTTCACAGGCCGATACTTTATCCACTGAGCCAAACTGGCTAGGGCAACACTGTGTTCTTAAGATCACTCTGTGTTGCTACTAAAATAACGGATTGATTATACAATGGAATATTATTCGGCCATATAAAAGAATGAACTCTTACCATTTGTGACAACATGGATGACCCTAGAGGGTATTATGCTAAATCAGATAAATCAGACATAAAAAGATAAGTGTTGTATGATTTTAATTATATTAGGAGTTTAAAGAACAAAATAAATGAACAAACATGACAAAAATAGACTCATAGAAACAGAGAATAATGGTTGCCACCAGAGAGGAGTATAGAGGAATGTGTGAAAGGTGAATAAAAATAAGGAGTACAAACCTCAGGTTATGAAGTAAATAAGCCTTGGCGATGTGGTGTATAGCAGTCAATAACATTGTAATAACTTTGCTTGGTGACAGATGGTTATCAGACTTATTGTGGGGATCACATCATAAGGTACATAAATGTTGAATCACTATGCTGTGCACCTGAAACTAATATACTATTGCATGCCAACTATACTTTAATTAAAATTTTAAAAAATGAGAATTTAAAAATATAGCTAATCACTGTTCTAAGGTTTCACAAAATTCCACAGTGTGCATCACCCACCTTTACCTGTCTCCCCTCGGGGACTTCATCCTAACTGCCTCCAGCCACAATGTAAGAGTAAATGTTGCTGTGCATAGCTTTATAGGAGCCCCACTGAGAATCTCCTCAAGACACATACCCAAAAATGCAATAGTCGGGCATATATTAGTACATTCCATTTTGACTGTCCGAGTGTTAACAAACTGTTGTCCAGAAGGGCTGCACTAATCTGTACCCCTAAGGCCAAAGTTTCATTGTTTTATTCCAGTGTTTGGGGGCTCACAGATCTCTTTGAGAATCCAAGCCATTTGGAAGCTTTTCTCAGAAAAGTAAATACTATCACCATAATCACACAAAATAATATTTTGCTGTGATAAATACTATATGTTTATTCAGACACATGTATTAGTTCTTTTAATTTTTACAAAAACCTTTAGATGTAAATATTACTATTTTTTAATTTACATGACATGCCATTAGTTATAATAAAGTGTACAATTCAGGAACATTGAATGCATTCCCATTAGTGTGCAACCACTCTCTCTCTCTAGTTTCAAAACTTTTTCATCATCCTAGATGAATTCTCTGTAATCACTCCCATTTCCCCATCCCCTGACAGCCAGTAATCTACCTTCTGTCTCTAAGGATTTGACTATTCTGGACGTTTCATATAAAAGGAATCATATAATACGTGACCTTCCATGTCTGGCTTCTTAGATTCATGTTTTCAAGGTTCATCCAAGTTGTGGCAAAAACTGTATTTCATTTCTTTTTATGTCTGAACAATATTCTATGTATGTATATACTACAATTTGTTTATCCATTTATCTGTTGATGGACATTGAGTTGTTTCTACCTTTGGGCTGTTATGAATGATGCATCTATCAACATTCATTTACAAGTTTCTATGTGGCCATCTGGTTTCATTTCTCTAGAAGTGAAATTGCTGGGTCAAATGGTAACTCTATGTTTAACTTTTTGAGGAAATGCAACACAGTTTCCCACAGTGGCCACATCATTTTACATTCCCTCCAGCAATGTACAGCATTCTTAATTCATCATATTCTTAAAAACACTTGTTATTTTCTGGGTTTCTGTTTTGTTTTGTGATAGCCATCCTAGTGACCATGATGTGGTATCTCATGGTGGTTTTGATTTGAATTTTCTTGATAACCAATGACATGGGACATCTTTTCATGTGCTTTTGTGTATCTTCTAAAGAAAGATATCTGAGACCTGAAGTAGAACTTACTACAAACCTCACTTTATAAATTGAGCCAAAACCAGGATCAGAACCAATTAAAAGGATGGTGGAGCCAGTGAAGGGGGCTCCACCACAGAAGGGTTACTGACTGCCCTCCGCTCAGATTCCATAGACTTCAAGTTCAGAATTATGCCCTGGTCAGTGAGTCTCATATCGATGAGGCCTGGGATTCTCAGTATATGCGTAAATGAATGAATAAACATACATACTACAGGTCTTTATCTCAAAACATACAATTTCATCAATGAGCCCAAGATGCATATGTGAGTCCCAGATGAGCCTCAGGTTGGCTCCAGACTGTCCCCTCCAACAGAGCAAACAGAGGCTATCTGCGCCCTGCCTCACAGTATGCCTGGATGTCTAGTCTGAGACATTATTACACCTAGATCAATTCTTAATCTTTCAGCTTAGCTTTGAGCTGCTGGGTGACCTCCAAGAGACCAGGTATAAATCATTGCACCCTCTCCAGGGGAGAGAAGTCCTACCATCTGTGGCCCCGTGGCATCTGAGACTCTCTTGGAGGCCAGCCCTCTCTAAGGCAGTGTGTTGTTCTCAGCTGTGACCAGTGCAAAGGCAGGCAGACTCACAGGCTTTAGTGAAAGGTGAAATAAACAATAGCTCTATGTAGAAAGAGGCCGTGCATGTCACATTTCATCCACCAACAAAACCTCTCCAGCAGGAAGTGGTTTTCTGGGATGCCAAGAGGCTGATCACTATTATTGAACTAGTTCAGAATTTATCCTTTTATTTTTTAACGTATTTTTATTGTTATAGCATTATAGATACATCCCATTTCCACCCTTAATCCCCATCCTATCAGCCCCTGTCCATTCCCCAGGTCTTCACTACCCTAGTACTCATGTCCATGGACTATGTATATAAGTATATAAGTTCTTTGGTTTATCTCTTCTCATCCTCCCAACCCCACATCAAGATATGTCAGTCTGTTCCATGCCTCCATGCTTCGGGTCTTATTTTGTGGGTCAATTCATTTTGTCCATTAAATTCCACAAGAATTTGTTCTTTTAAAATTCCAAGAGTCAGTCAGCAAAAAGTGAAAAAGGGAGAAGCGAATATTTAGTGATTGCCTCCAGTGGGATAGGCATTAGGATCAACACAATCACATAATAAACCATTTAATCTCTCCAGCCAGCCCATGGCATAGTTATCACCATTGCCATTTTACAAGGGAGAAATTACAGTTCCAAGAGTTCAGTTGCTTTACCAAGGTCATATGGCTAGAAGGGCTGAATCTAAAATCTAAATCTATCTGACTTTCATACCTACTTCGATCACCTCAAAATCTCAACAAGCCCTTATCTTCTGCCTAGTCCTTGCCAGATGCTTTTCCCTCCAAACCCCTGTGGCAGAATAGGAAAGCTTTATAGTTGAAGAAATCCAAGTTCAAATGCTACCTGGACAAATAAGTGCAAACCACTTAATCTCTCTACATCAGTCTTCTCATCTGTAAAGTGGGATTATTGTAAGGCTAGACAAAATTTAGAGAAATTAATGCAATTTGAAAATTAAGTCTTATTGTTGAAAAGTCCCTCTAATGAAGTATTCACAATTTTGGGGGAAGTTCTTAAAAATTACACAACTTTAAGACCTAAAAGATAGATATTAAGTGGTAAAATTTTTAGAAAACAGGACACCTCCTTAAGTAAGAAAGCATGTTAGCTTACATCTCATTGGTAACCTCACATAACACATGGGCAGACTACCATGTAATAAAGTTTACAAGGGCCTAATCATTGTAGAAAAGGGATTCATATTTTGTCTTTTAGGTAATCTAGTATCTCAAAGAAGAAAGCAACTGATGTCTCAGCATTTCACCTGCTAGAACTCATCTTATCTAATAAAAGAGTAATATGCAAATTGACCATACCCCCTATCAAGCCACGCCCACAGACACACCCATCAGCCAATCAGTAGCAAATTATGCAAATTAGCCCAACCAAGATGGTGGTTAATTTGCATATCTGCATGCAGAAGACTGTGTAGAAGGAAGCCAAGCACTGCAGAAGGGAGCAAAGCTGCAGAGAAGTAAGCAAGCAGGGTGGGGGCAGAGGGGAGAAGGGAGAGAAGTAGGCAGAGGAGATGGGAGCGAGGCAGCCGAGACAGGAGGGAGTGAGGCAGAAGAGAGGAGAGGAGAGGAAGGGAGGCAGCGGAGACGGAGTGAGGCAGAGGAAATGGGAGCGAGGCAGCAGAGATGGGAGAGAGCGAGGTAGTGGAGAAGGGAGCGAGGCAGCAGAGAAAGGAGGGAGCTTTGCTCAGGCTGCAGGAAGCTCTATTTTTGTAAGAATATTCTTGCCATATGGGCCTCTAGTTACAAATAGAAAGGATAGTCTAATTTCTATCTGCATTGTTTATTTTGAAAGTTATATCATCATTCTGGCTCCTGGGCCAAAACAAAATGCTTTGGGGTCAACTAGGGCTAAGAGTGGATGGTCAATAGAAAGTGGATCTACCTTCATGTCCCATCAGGTCCATTGTTCACATTGAAGGCAGGATGGAGACATATCAATGGAGCTTTATTTTTCTGTTGAGAAACCCTTTTATTACCTCTCATACCAATTGCTCTTGACTTTCAATGATTGAATGAATTAGTCAATCAACAAACCAATAAGTCTACAGGGAAACGGTGTTGTGTACCTGCAGCAATAATGGTTATATTAACAAGAGTGGGGGTGGGGAGGGAGGAAACCCAGCCAGCGTGGCTTATTGGTTGAGCATCATCCTGTGCACTAAAAGGTTGCCAGTTTGATCCCAGGTCCAGGCATATATGGAGGGCAACCGATCGATGTTTTCTCTCACATCAATGTTTCTCTCTCTCTTCTTTTCTCTAAGCATGTCCTTGGGTGAAGATTATAAAAAACGATACAGCCATGGTGGTAGCAGGAATTGAGTAATAGTGGTAACACAATATCCTTCCTCATTTCAGTGCTTATTATGTACCAAATACTATTGTAATTCACTAACATTTTAACCCATTTAATTATTACAAAAATCCTATAATATAGATACTATTAATCCTCCATTTTTCAGGCAAAAAAGTTGGGTGATTTGTCCAAGATTACAAATATAACCTTGGTGGTGAAGTCTGGATTTGAACTCAGGCAATCTGACTCCAGAGCCCTTGATCTTGGGCATCATGTTGTTCTGCTAATAGTATTGTCGATCACAGCTTAGTTTATTAAGTGCTTACTATGTGCCTGGTTCCCTCTCATCTATACCCACAGGGCTGACTTCACCCTCCTGAGTAATCACAGGACATTCAGAACTCATAGTGAAGTATGCTTACCCACTACTCCAACCCCACGCCACATACAGGCCCCCGGGACAATGAGCTCTGCTACTCACCAGTACCAAGTCCCTTTCAGGTAACAATGTAGACTTTCAGAATGAGGGAAAAAAGGATTCATGGGCATTGGGTTTATGGGCAATAACTGGGACTATACATCAAGCAAAGTCACAGGATGCTCGGTAGCATCTATATCAGTATGGACTCAAGATACTTATTTCATTCTTTGGGTTATAATCAACATTATAATTTATTTTGTTGTTTAAATTTTTCAAACTTAGTGACTAGAAGCTCTATCAATTTGGTTCTTAGTTCCCTTTGACATAATCTCATTATTTTCTTTTCATTTTTAGCACTTTCTTACTTTCTGGTGCTACAAGATGCTCCAGGTTCAATTTCCATGATCTCTGCCCCAACCCTAGATTCAGGCATTTCTCTAAGGAAATTTGGTTTCCTTAGTTGGAGAATGCTATTTAGAAACAGACCTGAGCATTAATTATATTTTAATGTCCATTTCTAATAATACCCCCTGATGCATTTCCCTCTTTTAATAAAATTACTGCTTAAAACACTACTCAACACCAGACCTGGTGCTATCTTTTCCTATACATGCATAAATTGTCCCATTCAATCATCAGCAAATCCTAAAAGGCACATTCTAGTACTTATCAATGGGAAAAGCAAGGCCCACTGGGATTCATTAATTTTTACACTGACACACAGCTGTTAAAAGGTAAAGTTGGCTTGCAACCCAGGTCTAAGTCTAAACCTGTCACTGTGCCCACCCACTTTTCCTTGGGATATAAGATGCATGGACTTAGAGTCAAATGTTCCTGAGATCAATCTTTGGTTCTACCATTTCCTAACAATGTGACCTCTCTGGGTTTCCTCATCTGTAAATGGTATTAATAAAATCCACTTTTGAAGGTTTCTATTAGCATTAAAGTACATATATTACATGCCTAGTGCTGAGTGCTTAGCTTACATAAGGACCTGTGCCTTCTATTAGGCTGTACAAGCTTAGTGGCTAATGGAATAGACTTCGAGGTTAATATTTAGGGTTCAAATGTTGGATCCACCAACTGTTTAGAGTCACTGTGCCTCAGTTTTCCCTTCTAAAAATGGATGATGGGGTACCCAATGCAATTACATCTATCAAGCATTTATCACAGTGTCTGATGCATAGAAAGAGCTCAAGCAACATTGATTGTTATTGATACTATTATTTGAACCCCAACACCTAGAAGAGTCTTTAGCTTGATATATTTGAAGGAATGCAATTAAATGAGCACTGGGCTCAGCAAGGTTAGCCCATAGAGCACTTTCCCACTTAAGGATTTATATATGCATTCTGCCCATCTCTCTGGATGCCTCCCTGCTGTTACATTACCTGGCTGCTCAGTCTCCCACAGTTCCTCATTTCCCCAGGAAGGTGTCTCAATGTATGCCCCCATGAAGAAGATGCTATTGTGATAGATGGTTCTGTTGGAACTGCGGGCATTGACAAACGCCAGCCTCATCTATCACAAGGCCATCAGGACTGGCACTCTGATAATGTATTATGTGAGTACATCATAGAACGCTGTCACTCTGGTGACGAATTCATCAACAGATGGGGCTATTGTAACAGGGAAGGAGAAGAGTGTGTAGGAGGAAGGGAAACCCTCTCCTTGATGAGGAGGAGTCCTTACAGTGAAATACTAAGTGCCCCAACCAGCTAGCTAATGAATGCTAAGAGTGGCAGAGAGGCAGGAGAGATGGTTGAGAACTATAGTGCAGTCGATGGATTATTAGCCTGGAGACCTGGAGCCTTGGGGTCTAGTCATGAGTCATCACATGACTCCTACTAAGCCCTCATAGCCTTTTTTGCTTATCTACAAAATGAGTATGATAGCCCAATCACTGTGTCTTAAAGAATGTTCCATAGGATACTAGTTCTATGAGATATTCTAGAGAAATTCTGAGGTTAACCTATTAGCAAAGGTTTATTTGCTCTGAAACCTCAAAAGACAGAAATTTATCAATATGGATCCTCAATAGAGCAGAGAGTGAGTCCCCTTTCTCAAAAGTGTTTGACCATGAAATACTTATTGTTTATGTAATCCACACACAAAAAAAAAACAGTAGAGACTGTATTTAATGGTCTTCAAGATCCTTTTTAGTTTCAGAGATGTAGTGACATGAGCAGAGACTCTGGGACTTGAAAGACCTGGACTCAAAACTAGAACCTTCAGATATGAACTTGATAAGCTTGAATAAGCTGTTCACCTCTCTATACCATGGTATCTACATCTGTAATGACAGGGTTGCTATGAGGACAATATGAACATTGTCTAGAAGAGCAGTCGCCAACCTTTCAGACCTCACAGACCACCAGTGGTCCATGGACTACTGGTTGATGACCACTGGGTAGAACACTGCCTGAGTGTAACTTATATTGATAGTTCTTGTCATTGATAAAAAGAAGCCAACATTTATTGAGTCACTGTACTAAAGGGCTTTACATCAATGATTTTATTTAATCCACATGATATAGGCATTACTAAAATCATCATCAATATACACATAGGAAACTGAGGCTTAAATAGGTTAAACAATTTGTCCAAAAACAAGTATATAGAACTCGAGGCCCAGTGTACAAATTCATGCACCGATTGAGTTCCTTGGCTTGGCCTGCACCTTCTCCCAATCCAGGACCCCTCGGGGGTATCAAACAGCTGGTTTCAGTCTGACCCCCACAGACCAGGCCAGGGGATACCACCAGTGCATGAATCTGTGCACTGGGCTTCTAGTATGCATATAAAATCTTTGGTTAATCTCTTCCCACCCTCCCCACTTCTCCCTTCCCACGGAGACTCATTAGTCTGTTCCATGTTTCCATGCCTGTGTTTTCCACTCCTGCATGGAGCGTCTGCCCCCTGGTGGTCAGTATGCATCATAGCTACTGTCCAGTCAGCTAGTTAGCATGTCACTTAAGCTTATATTATACACACACACACACACACACACACACACACACGTGGCCCAGTGCATGAAATTTGTGCACATTAAAAGGGTATTAATTAGAGGAAATAATTTAATATTGCTATTTGCTTTTTCTCTATAATAGAAGTATCAGATACTAAAGAAAATTAGTAAAATGTATATGAGAACCTTCTTCCTATCAGAGTCTGGGGCGCACCACGGGACCCAGAGTCAAGTCCCCACTCACTCACATGTGCCTCAAAATCACGTGAGACCCAGACCCGTCCACCTCCTCCCCTCCGCATTGGGGTAGATCCAGACCCTGCCAGACCCACCTTTGTCAAGCCCCGCAGGGCAGGGGGCATCCTCGGGTCCCCTGGCCCAGCACCAGGATGGGAGGCATGACCTGAGATCCCCTGTCAAGCCCTGCTGGGTAGGGGGCATGGCCTGAGGTCCCCCGTCAAGCCCCACCAGGCAAAGGAGCACAGTCTCAGGTCCCCCGGCCCAGCACCGGGAGGGAGGCACAGCCTCAGGTCCCTTGTCAATCCCCACTGGCACGGGGGTGCAAGCTCAGGTCCCTTGTGAAGCCCCACTGGGTGGGGGTACAGCCTGAGGTCTCCTGTCAAGCCCAACCAGGCAGGAAGGGCACAGCCTCAGGTCCCCTGGCCTGGTGCTGAGGCAGAGGGTATGGTCTGAGTTCCCCCAGCCTGGTGCCAGGGTGGGGGTGTGGCTTGAGGTCCTCTGTCAAGCCCTGCCATGTGGGGCCACAGCCTGAGGTCCCCTGTCAAGCCCTGCTGGCTTGGGAGTGTGGCCTGCAGTCCCCTGTCAAGCCACATCAGGTGGGAGGCACTGCCTGAGGTCCCCCAACCTGAAGCTGTGGCAGGGGGAGCAGCCTGAGGTACCCTAGCCCAGCACCAGTGAGGGAAGTACCTTGAGGGTCCCTGTCAAGCCCTGCCAGGTGGGGGGGACATGGCCTATGGTCCCCTGTCAAGCCCTGCCCAGCAGGGGGAGCAGCCAGAGGTGCCCTAGCCCAGCACCAGAACGGGAAGTACACTTTGAGGTCCCCTGTCAAACCCCACTGGGTGGAGGACATGGCCTCAGGTCCCCTGGCCTGGTGCCGGGGTGGGAGTCGAGGCCTAAAGTCCCCTGTCAAGCCCCTCTGGATTGGGGGAGGGTGTAGGCCTCCCATCCCGCATGCCTTGGCCATGCCCCCCGCCAGCCTCCTGTCCCCCTGCCACGACCACCTCATGCTCTCCATGAGCAGGTATGCATAGGGAAGGCTAGGCCAGGATAATTGGGAGGGGTAATGGGGGCCAGCATCCTGGGTAAGCTGGGCCTCACAGCCTCTCTGCTTCAGCTCCCAGCACCACTGACCTAAGGAGTAATGCTTTCACAGGGGCCTAGCAGGCACTGGATATGGCGATGCCTTAAAAACAGAAGAAGCCCTCTTTAACTCTGGGTGTAAGTGGGTTGGGAACTTATGGTCAGGGGAAGCAGCCCAACATCAGGGCTGAAATAAGACCTTGGGTAGCCTCTGGTGGGGGCAAACTAACAGTAAAAGGCATCTTTGAAACAAAGACATTTGAACATACAGTGGATATTAGGTGATATTAAGGAATTACCTTAACTTTTCAAGGTGTGACAATGACTGAATATTTACTTCTTTTTTAAAGATACTCATCACAGGATATTTAAGTGGGAAACAACTTTCTTTGAAAGTATGGTGTTGTCCTGGCCCAGCCCTCCCCACACCATGGACGCCTCACGGACAGCCTCTCCCACTTGCTAGGCCCTCAAAAGCGCCATGCGCAAAAGCATGGTCCGTGCTCATCGGTGCCCGCCTGCTCCACCGACCCAGCGCCTGGGCCTGACAACTCACAGCCCTGCCTCGCGCTCATTGCCCAAGGTGCCCTGGGCCGTCATTTGCATGTCCCACGTGACAGGTAAACCCTGAAGCTCAGTCGCAGCCTAACTATCAGAGCAACCAACATGCGAGCCTCGTGAGGGGATCCATGGCATCAAATTCCCCTGACCATCCTGAGGTTACCGCAAAGGACTCGACTCAGTCACTGTAACTGAAAAGGAGGGATCTCGCCGGCCCTTAATGCTTCAGCAGCACATATACTAAAATTGGAATGATACAGAGAAGATTATAATCAAGGATGACACAAATATTTGTGAAGCGTTTCCCCACCTGCATGAAGCCCACTGGCATCCAGGCACACCATGGCCACGCCCCAGCCATGCCCCCGGCTCCTGATTGGCTGGTAGCATAGCAAAGGTACGGTAATTTGCATGTTTCTCTTTTATCAGATAGGAGACATACACACACACATACTCTCTCTCTAGAGGCCTGGTGCACGAAATTCGTGCACAAGGCCAGGGGGTGTCCCTCAGCCAGCCTGCACCCTATCCAATCTGGGATCCCTCAGGGATCGGGCCTAAACGGTCAGTCAGACATCCTTCTCACAATCCAGGACTGCTGGCTCCCAGCTACTTGCTTGCCTCCCTGATTGCCCCTCCCCGCTTCTGCCTGCCAGCCTGATCACTCCCTAACCACTACCCTGCCAGCCTAATTGATGTCTAACTGCTCTCCTACCAGCCTGTTTGCCCCCAACTTCCCTCCTCTGCTGGCCTGGTCACGCCTAACTGCCCTCCCCTGCAGGCTTGATCACCCCCAACTGCCCTCCCTTGTAGGCCTGGAATCTCCCAAGGGTCCTCCCCTGCTGGCCATCTTGTGGTGGTCATCTTGTGTCCACATGGGAGCAGGATCTTTGACCACATGGGGGCAGCCCTCCTGTGTGTTGGAGTGATAGTCAATCTGCAAATTACTCTTCTATTAGATAGGATAGATAACAACTTCAAACACCAGGTGTTGGACTTCTAAGTCTCTGGATAAACCACTCCAATGTAAGTCAAGAGATTCTACTAAGGTTTGATTTCATTACTAACAGTATACATATCCACAAAACTACAAAATTTTGAACTACAAAATTCGATTGGCCATGCCTCACCTTTTTAAAGATGGGAGACTCTTAAAAACCTTGAATTTCCTGGAAGTTTAAATCTGCAAATATGAGAAATTCATACATCAACATGCCATGATGGTATTATTACAATGTCTCAGAATATCATCTTCAGCAAATTCTCCATAGCTTTTATGCTTGGCATTGAACACTGATAATAATGAAGGCAGAGCATATCAGAGTACTTGGGAGAAACATTTTTATTGTGTTCCAACTCTTCATCTTTCTTGGGACTTATGCAGCCAACCCATTTACTCCTACATGGAACAGGGTATGGTTTGCCCAGCAGCAATAGTAGCCAAACAATATATGAATTAGAGCAGGTCTCATTGTGAAAGGCAAGTATGACAGAAGACTGTAAGACCTGCAGGAAGATCATGACACTTGGGGTCCAAATACCTAGATTATTGACTCCTTAACCAGTGTTGTGACCACAGGCAAAACATTTTTGTTTCTCTGAGCAACTGTCTCTTACTCTTTAAAAAGGAAATATCTAAGCTGAACCATCTCTGTGGTTTCCTCCAATTCTGCATTCTGTGCTTCTCTGAACATTAAGCTGTGCACTCACCTCATTTGCAAAGTTCCAGTCTAAAGCAAAAAAAAAAAAAAAAAAAAACCACTAGTGGAATAAAGTAGCAAATCAAGTCTCAGCCACTGGCATACACAAAGTGAAAATGCTAACACCACGGATTTGGATATTCACCCTGTAATGGTGAGATTTAATTTCAGCAGAGAGCTTCCATAGCACATAATGGTGTATCATTGCACTATGTTTTACTTCCCCTAGCAAATAAAGTATACAGGGAAAAAATTGAAAAGAACATACATCGCTTTATTGTCTTGTGAAATTGCTGGGTTTCAAGCCAATAGAATGCCTTAATGCTCAAGTTCTCCAGGGTGATACAAAGTGCAGAGCATTTCTGTTTGTGAAGCTAAATTTAATAAACAGAGTAATCCCCTGGCAGGCCCTGGGATTTTTCTAATATCCTGATAGCGTCAAGGGAAAGGGGCTTGATATGTGAAAAAATAGCATAAGACCTTACAACCCAGACTTACGAGACACAATAGCCCTTTAATTGAGGCATCTGCTTTTTGCATGTTGTGGTACTGAAATGGAAATCACTTTATTTGTGTGTGTCTTGTACCTAAGCCTTGAGGAGTTGGTGCTGTCCACAAACTGTGATGCTGAACTAGAAGTCTCTAAATCCACTATTGCCAACTTAGGCTTAGGACACAAAGACCACTGTCCTTTCTCACCTATAAAGACATCCTCATCCTCATACCCTTCAGGGTATTTTAAATACATGCTGACAAAATCCCCGCTAAGGCATTTTATCATGTTGCAGCAGCAGCAGCATCTTGCATTGTATTTTATACAAAATATACAACCTTTGTTATATGTTAGTCACATAATAATGCCTGTATAAAAAAAATTGTCCTAGGTCAAGTTCCCCAGGAGCAGAGCCTGATTTGGGAGATTCTTATGCAAGGTATTTATTAACCAAGTACTCTCAGAAGTGGTGGGGAAAGAAAGGTGAGATAGGGTAGGGGAAAGGACCTAAACAAGGGCAAAGACATCAGATTCAATGGGATTACATAGGGAGCTTGGTAGCACTACTGCACCATAGAGTTGGCTTTACCTTGAGACAAGGGACAGGTCTTTCAGGATCCTTGTGTCAGTCAATCATTGGCTGAAAATTTCCCAGAGGAAAAACTACCTCCCAGGTGAAATGGCTCCTATTTAAGGCCCAGAGAAATTCTCCAAAAGTGGGCACTAACCACCACACAAGGGACCTGCAAGATGGGTACACCAGCATGGTAAAGAGAACCTGAACATGACCAACAGCTCCTACACTGGAGTGCTTTACCCAAACTCACAGATTCCTTTTAATACTCCCCATTCAGAGGTATAGAGGGTCTGTTAACTTGAGGCATTGGTGACAGTCAAAATAAACAGCCAACAGCTATGTGATGTATAAGACTAGGTTCTACAGGTCTCTCTTTTGGAACATTTTCCCTCAGAACCCAGTCGTAATGCTTTAAAGAAGCTTGGGCCACATGGAGACCCATGCTGGGAGGAATGAAGAACTCCAGCCCTCAGCCTTGGCTGAGCTCCTACTGACAGCCAGCATCAGTTTGCCAACCACGTGAGTGAACCTTCTTAGAAGTAATCTTCCAGTTGAGTCATCCACCTGATGTTGCATAAAACCAAGCTGAGCCTCCTGTTTACCATTTCCTATTTCCTGTTGCAGTTGCTGCCATAATACAAGCCACCTCTAAAACTCAGTAGTTTACAACAAGAACAATCATTTATTTTGTTCAGAATTCTGAAACTTTGGCAGGGCACAGCAAGGATGGCTCATCTTGGTTGTATGCATCAAAATCTTTAACTCGAAGACTTATATCTAAGAAGGTTCACTCACATAGGGCTGGAGTTCTTCATTCTTCCCTTGATGGGTCTCCATGTGGCCCAACTTCCTTTAAAAAAATTGTGACTTGGTTCTAAGCGTACATGTTCCAAGGAAGAGAGCTGTAGAAACTAGTCTCATAGGTCACATAGCATTCTTTCTGCTGTTTATTCATTGTGGCTGTCACCAATGCCTCATGTCAGCAGGCTCTCTCTACCTCCTGAAAGAGAGTGGTCAAGAACTTGAAGAACTTATTCAATGGTAAATATTGCTGTGGCCATTTTTGTAAAATACAATTTGGGGACATGCATCCCTTCACCAACTTCTGTGTGCTGTTTTTAATGGCTGATACTTGTGACTGTCTTTAGAAACCTTCAGAGAGAATCAGAAGTGCCCAGCAGCGTAACTCTCCTAGGGAAGCCCTAGCCAATGACTGGTTGGACAGGAGAATGAAAGCTTCTTAATGCAAGTAGAGACAGACTCATAGAAGCAGTTCACATTGCAGAGCATCCCTGCAGAATTAGGGCAAGGCTGGGACTTCACTGAATGCGCATCCTTATTTGGTCCCCCCACCCCCCCTACACACACACACACCCACACACACACACACACCTGCCTTACCCTGCTAACTGCACTCATTTACTAGTTTCTACTAGGAGCATTTTCTTAATCATTTGTGCATGAATCCTCATCTCAGAATCTGTTTCTGGGGAACCTCACCTAAGATAACCTCCCTTCAGGAAGTCATAATACTTTCTCACTATGTCACTTATCTAATATTTAGACAAGTATCACTTTGTAATCTCCTGTTTCATATTGTTTCACCAACTTTGATATCATCATTTATCTTTATGCTTGATTTCCCAAGCACTGTGTTGTGCTGTATCTTATTTATCTCCATTTCTTCCAATTTCTGAAACACAACGTGAGATGAGAATGAATACTGTTGAACACGTACTATGGTGCCAGCCACTGTTAACCTCTTTGCGGTCATTATCCCATCTAATTCTGAAAACAGCCCTTATGAAGAAGATATTATTTTACCGTCCTCATTTTATAAATGAAGACTGTGATCTTCAGAGACAGGGAAATTACGCTGCACTGCCCCAGTATATTCTATGTAATATTCTGTGTAAAATTACACCCAGGAATTTGGGGTGAGGGCTGCCACCTAGAGTTGTGTCATAAACTGGTCTTTCTCAGAGAGACAAAGAAACTTCCCTAAGATTACTCAGCTGGGGAGTAGCAGAGTGTGGATTTGACTCTCCACTTGGTCTCAAAGTCCCTGCCCTCTATACCAAGCCAAGATGCCTCTGGCGGTTAAGATCTGTGGATTATTTTTCATCTTTCTTTTATCCGAGTAGGTTCTGTTAGGGTTGTGGGGTGATAATTTCTTTAATAATAGTAAAATAATATCTTTTTTGGTATGTTTTCTTTTTTATTATTTTTATTGTCTACATATCGTTTTACATATGTCTCCTTTCTCCCCAGTTGACCCACCACCAGCCATTCTCATCCCAGGCAAGCCCCCACTGCCCCAGTGTCTGTGTCCATTGGTTATGCTAATATGCATACAAGTCCTTTGGTTGGTTTCTAACCCCCTTCCCTGGATCTGCCATTTGTCTCTGGATCTACTTGTGTTCATCAAATTATGTTGATCATTATATCCCACATATGAGTGAGATCATGTGATATTTATCTTTCTCCAACTAGCTTATTTCGCTTAGCATAATGCTCTGCAGTTCCATCCATGCTGTTGCAAATAATAAAAGTTGTAAAATAAATTCTTGGTCACATGACAGGAGCTTGTTCTATTCTGTGGTCAAGGTCTATAGTGAGAAATGTGTGGGGGCAAAGGGGAAGTGTTCACAAGGTCCAGTGGCCGAAGGAGAAGGCTATCTTCCACCATAAGTTGAGTGGGATGTTACCAGGAAAGGGATCAGGCTCTGGTGGACTGAAGAAAATACAAATTGCCTGCCAAGTGAAGCCCCTTTTTTTGGTGTCTTTTTTTTTCTTTTTCTGATTTTCTAGCTGGCTGCTTCACTCACTGCTTTCTTTGCAACAAGCAACTCCACAATTGTGATGGGGGATGACAGGCTCCAGCATGATGCCTCGTCTCAAGTGTCAGCCTCCCAATCTGAAAAATTGAAGTTTCAGTTCCAGAAATTGCTGTTTTCAGAAGTGACATGGTTGGAGCATTGTGCCCTTGACAGAGAAAAGAACCCCAAATGAATCTCCCAGAGTAACTGACAGGCTTTCCAAGTGATTAAGAGCCTTGGTATTAGGGCCAGACAGACATGGATTTGATCCCCTCATTCCAACAACCTACCAGCTGTGTTTCCTTTGGATGCTTCTGTTTCCTCATCTGTAAGATAGGGATTCATTTAATTGCTGTATAAAGAAATGGAAGGATATATACTAATTGAATGATATATTTGGAACATGTTGTTAGTGCTAATCATTATCATTAGTCATAAGATCACTTTAGATTCACAATCATCAGCTATACTTGCACTTAATGAAAAGTCTAAATTAATTTAATTATTGATTATAATTTTTCTTATAACCTCTCATCTCACAATACTCCTCCTCCCAATAAACACAGAGGACACATACACACATGCCAACTTGTAGACATCATTAAAGTATATTGCCCAAGCCAGGGTTAGAGTCCACAGTATTTTCCAGGTATGTATTACAACAGCCAGTTAGTGCCAGGGCTAAAGGTAAAATTGCAAGGAAATCATCACCTGAAAGGCAGCACATAATTATTTTTCGAAATGATTGTGCTGCCTTGCATCTCTGTGACATGTCACAATTTATCATATTCCATTGTCATTCGTTAGATCACATGACCCTCTCAACCATTCTACATGGTAGGTATAATTATTGGGCAAAATGACTTGCCCAAGGTCACATAACTGATTGCTAAATGGGAGAACTCAGGCTCAGACCCAATTGCATTTTTCTCCAAGCCTGGTACCCTTTCCACTTTACCTCCTTGCCTCCCAGCACTGTTGGAGCATTTAACAGCACCACTCCTCCCATAGCTAGTTGATTCTAGGGCAGATAAGTAATAACCCAGCAGGTCCGCCAGGCATTGCTGAGTTTAAGATGCGGCAACAGAAAGAATTTGAAGGAGAGAGGAGAGTTCTCACCCCACCACCATTCCAGGAGCCTGACACACATCCCTGTGCTCACAGATGTCACCATTAATGTTCTTTCCCCCAGCAGATTCAGGCTGGGGATCTGGATAAATCCATCATGGCCCTGAAGATAATATTGATGAATGATCTCATCAATCTGACAGCCTGTACCTCGTCAACAGCAGCCCTGATCCTTTGTGTGAGGCCTGGCTCAGCACTCTCACTCATCTTCCCCTATTTCCCATGATATGCCCACCGCATGCCCAGCCTCCCAGCCCTACAACACAGTGGGCTATGGGGCCCCATATAATTGGTGTCCCCTATGCACAAGCCTGGGAGCAGGTTAAAATCAACTCCATTCATACAGATAAAGACATTGAGAATCAGAGGTATTAGATGATTTATCCACCCTCCAAGAAACTTCATCTCACTTTGGCTGACCCCAAAGCCCTGCTCTTATCTCAACACTGTATTAACTTTTCTAGACTTTTAAACTGTTTGCAAAACCCTTTTTATCCATTATCTCATTCAGTTGCCCAACCAGCCACATGGGGTAGACTTTCTCACAGCAAGACTATAAGAAACTTGACAAACTAGTTAAAAAATATATATGTAAGAATAAAATAGCAAACACAGCTAAGGAAACTTGGGAGGTTAAAAAGGAGAAAGGAGAGGATAGAGAGGTATTATGATGTCTTCAAAACCTGGTAATAAAAACAATATGGTACTTTTGCAAAAGCAAATAGACCAATGGAACAGAATATATAGCATGAGACACACACAGAGAGAAAGAAGGGATAAATTTGGCATATAATAGTAGAATCACAATTCTATGGAGAAAAGTAATGGATTACTTTATAAAAGTTTGAGATATTTGACAATTATTACATGTAAATATATTTATTTTTAGATAGATTGAATCTCTCCTAAGTACTATATACAAAAACCAGCTCTAAATACATTAAAGCTATTCATTTCATATTGAAACAAAAGACAAATATAAACAGCTTTGTGACCTCAGGGTATAAAGTGATTTCTTAGCACAAACTTTAGGGAGGAGATTAATAGATTAGTTTACTTCATGATGAATTTAAGAAGTGTTTTCAATGATGGATATCATTGACAGGTGGCAGACTGGAAGATGATATTGCAATATCACAGAAGGAGAAAACAAATTGACTAGAAAGTATATGATAGGAGGCTCCAATTTCCACTACTTAGAGAAATAAAAATGAAAGCAACAGTAAGATGCCATTTTATATCCTCCAGATGGACAAAAAAGTCTATCTGGGAAGATAGGCTTCTCTTATGGAGAAAATGCAACTCTCATTGTATCACCAATGGCAACATAGTGTCTTATAGTTCTCCAAAGGAGCAGTGTTAGAGAAATTGCATGGGCTTTAATATTTATGATCCAGCAGGCTACTTCTCAAATACACATCCTAGAGAAATTCCCATGAAGGGCCACAAGGAAACACTAAGAGAAAAGTCATCCAGCCTTGCAAAGATTCAGGCTGCCTTGCAGTGGGATGACCAGGGTGTTCCCTCTCCCAGAAGGAGACAAGCTTCCCACAGGACTGATGAACACTCCCTCAAAAAAAATTATTCATGTCACATGTCAAACAATGGTAGCATGAATGTCTACAATTATAGGGTGTATGTGTGTGTGTGTGTGTGTGTGTGTGTGTGTGTGTGTGTGTGTAGACTTCTGTGGAGTAGCCAGCATCCCAGCCTCCTTGGCCAATCCTGTGACACCACCGGTCCCAAAACAACCAAAGACTCACCAGTGACTTGCCCGGAATTCAATGTTAATTTTCACGTCTCAACTAGGTGCTGTTGAAGGGTTGGTGCTGAAGGTATACGCAGCTATCTTGGAGGAGACAGGAATGAGGAAAACCTGCTATCAGTCCCTGGGTGTGGGAAACATTTGTGGCCTAAAAGGCTTTGTTTAACCACCAGTTACTCCCGCTTTTGAAATGCTTTTGCTTGTATTTGATTAGGACTTAAAAGGCCAGTTTAATACTTTCTGTCTTGCCTGGCACTGTGACTCCCCCTACCTCCAAACAAATAGGTTTCTGTCAATCCAAGCATCCTCCCCCTCCTTCAATCTTCTCACCTTTCAGGGGATTTGGCTTGGGATTACAAGCAAATAAGACTGCCCTCTACAGGGTAGTTGTAAAGGAGAACCCTCTACATTCAATCTTCCAGGAAGATGGGCTCACAGCGCATCAACCACAGGCTAAAAGCAAAAATGAGTATTATCTCCTATGGCAGAGGTTTCAAACATTTCCTGGGTCATAAATTCCTTGGAGAATCTGATGAAGGCCATTGACCTTACCCCAGATATTGATATAGATATGAGAATGCATACAAGAATTGCATGTAATTCCTGGGGTTTATCTCTGTGCTTGGACTCCCTAAAAGCAGAATATGAGGTGGAGATCCTTGTGTAAGTGATTTATTGATAGAGAGTTCATGGGACAAACTTGAAAGGAAATAGAGGAAGCAGGATGAGGCAGGAAAAGAACCTAAGCAAAGAAATTGGTTCAGCTAAAGCCTAGGTTCAGCCTAATCTCAGCAGCAGCTCTGAAGTGTGTTTGTGAGCAGAGAATGAAGCAAAGAGGGCGAGCTTATGAATGACCCTATACAGGCAGTCCTCGGGTTACATCGGAGATCCATTCCTACAGCGAGACCTAACTCGATTTTCGCCATAAGTTGGGACCCACCTACATAAGCACCTACAAAACCCAGCACAGGTCCTGGCACAGATGATGGTCTCAGAATGCTGATTTTATTTATTGTTTTTTAGAGAGGAAGAAAAATGGAGAGAGAGAGATAGAAACATAAATGATAAGAGAGAATCACTGATTGACTGCCTCCTGCATGCCTCCTACTAGGGATCGAACCTACAACCCAGGCCTGTGCCCTTACCTGGAATTGAACCCTGACCTCCTGGTTCATAAGTCAGTGATCAACCAGTGAGCCATGCTGGCCAGGCCTCAGAATGCTGATTATAGATGCAAAACACTGTGACTCTCCCTGTTGCTTTGAATTCCAGATCCCTAATCATGAAACAAAGACTGGGGACGTTATCCAGAGATGAGTGGAATACTAGAAATATCTAGGATACTAGAAATATGAGGGCAATGTGATAGGGAATGCCAGAGAAATTATGGAGTTTTTTCCTTCCCAAATCCTCTGTTCTCAAGGCAAGGCGCTTCCCAAAACTACTCGATCAGCAGCACAACTGACCTAATATTGCAAAACAACTCTGCTTTGAAGAGGAAGAATGGCATTTATTTTCTTCAGAGAATAAAATAGTGTAAAGCAGACACAGTTTATAGAAACTCTCCCGTGCCTGCCCTAGGGTATTGTGAAGCTATATTAAATAATGGAAATGGTGAGTTTTAATGACCCACCCCACTGCCAGCCTGTGTGTTTCCTCCCCTCTGCTGGGTGTCTGTCTTTATGAATATGACGTGTTATTTGACACGGGCTCTTTATAGATTCTAGGTCATGGCCAAAACCCAAGTAATGTGGTGTGAGATTATTTCTATTACATGTAAGGAAAAACACTCTGATATTTATCAGTTTTCTTTAAAGGAGTGTTTTCTGCTGGTATAGCTTGATGGCTACTGCCTTCCAGAAAAGAATATATTCTGGAGGACCTGCAAGAACAGAAGCATGGGAAATCCTGGACTCTTGTGCACCCTGCCTCCACACTGGGCAGTGGACCAGATGGATCACATAGTGAGATCCTTGGCTTCTGGTTGGCTCAGCCAATGGGCGCCCTCCCTAGCTCCCTCTATGGAAAATCCCATTGGCCTGGCTCTGTCCTTTGACCAAAATCCAATGCTCCTCTCAAAGCAGTTTTTTTTTACATGACACTT
Organism: Antrozous pallidus; assembly: GCA_027563665.1. Taxonomy (NCBI): domain Eukaryota; kingdom Metazoa; phylum Chordata; class Mammalia; order Chiroptera; family Vespertilionidae; genus Antrozous; species Antrozous pallidus. Next base: position 102,335,458 of record CM050512.1, on the reverse strand, counting down.
TCCAGTATTCCAGGAACTGCTCCCTTCCCTTGCTCTCCAGGTTAAGGAGTGGGAGCGATTCTACTATTCCTCGTCCTGGGCTATGACATCAATCTTCTCACCAGTCTTCCCAGCTTCTTAACCCTCACTGTCACTTACAGAAGTGGAATATAAAATTGAAACTCATGAACACAAACAGCAGAGAGGTGGTTGCCAGAGGGAATGGCGGGGGGAGGTGACAAGGGGGTCCTAACATAAGATGACAGGAGAAGATTTGACTTTGGGTGGTGGGCACATGGTGCAATATACAAATCTATAACACAGAAACCCACACCTGAAACCTATCTGTTCATGTTGACCAAAGTCACCCCAATCAATTTAATAAATAAAAAAATTTTAAGTAAAAAAAAAAAAAGAAGAAGAAGAAGTGGTCCCTTCACTAGCTCTCCTGGGATGCCCCTAACTGGACTGTGTCATCAGTTTGGTCTTTGGACCATGACTGATCTAGGGTGATTGCAAATGCAAATGAAGGTGTGAATCCAGGAGACAATGCGGCCATACGATTCCAGGCAGACATTTACGCCTTATATCTCAGGGTCCTCCACTGTGAAACAGGGATAAAATAATGCCATCATGGAAGACTATCTGAGCATCAGAGAAGTCCTGCTCCTGCAGGATAAACTCAAGAAATACACATCCCCCCGCCCCTCATCCCACTTCTCTGCACCAATGTTTACCCATCTTGAAACAATGGAAGACTTTGAATGATTTAAACTCTCTTTTCCTTTTCAAGAGTGAGAAACAAGTAACAAAACCAAGTGATAAATTTCCTTGGGCCACAGACAGAAACCTTTTTGTGCTTGTCAATAAAATGTTTAAAATAGGACTTGCTTTCGCTTTAAAGGAGGTTATTAACTCGCTTAGATTTACTGGAGGAAAGGAGGTATGTGTTGTTCCCCATTATTCACCTGGTTTTTAATCAGTATCTGGGGCTCCGCAAGCTGTCCTGGTGGGGGCTGAAATGGCCCACAGAGCTGTCTGGGTGCTGAGGGAGACAAAGGCTCCTTGATGAAGACGTTAATAAATGGAGAATTCAACTCCCTGAGAGAGAGAGAGAGCCCAACTCTTCTCTAGATGGTTTACCTGCTTGAATTGTTACCGGCTCCTAATCTTCTTTGCACTCCAATGTTTCACATCTCACCTGGCAAACAGGGGTGAAGAACCCAGCATGGCAGCCTATGCCAGTGTAGCAAGGGGCAAGAAGAACTGCCCATTGGCCTTAAGCCCAGTAAAGTTCATTCTGTGATGCCAAGCCTAGAGTTCTACCACTTAGGCATCCATTCCCCTTGGTATTTTCCAGAAAATTGTTTGAAAGGACAATGCCATGATCTTCTTGCCCTAAAGTTCATACAAGCTATCAAAGTGGGGAGAAAACCAGGGCCAGATCTTTTCAGAGCAAGAAGAGCGACAAATCAGGCAGAGCTGGGGTGGATCTGCAAAGTTGGTCCAAAAGACCAGGATTCTGCTGAGTCCTTTCAAACACACCCCTCACCCAGGCCTGACCCCTTTCTCCCTTGAAGAAGGGCCAGTGGCACCATGAATTCTTAAGAGACATTTTCATGGAGATGTTCCCTGCCCTCATGGAATCCCAAGATGAAGACATTTTATTTAAATAAAAGAATAATGACACTTCATTCACTCACTCTGTTAGGTGATACTCCCAGTTCTGTAGAGGACCACCCTGATATTCATGGAATCCATGGGGGAGTACAGTGGAGCCATGGCATTTCTTTAAAAACTGTCTCATCAGGGAAGTGTGCTGTGAACTATCTCAAGCAACATCGCAAAGACAACTTTTCACACAAGTTCAAACAGCTCTTCCCCCACATTGAACATCTCCCAACCCCTTCTCCATTTGGCTCTCTCCCCAATACCTGAATACACTACAAGCAAGAATGTTATCCAGAAAAGGCCTGAAAATATTCCTGAACATTTCAGGAGCCTCATATAGCGAACTTCATGACAGTAAGCACGTTATTTAGCCTCTTTGAATACCACCTTCCTCATATGCACAATGACATCATGATGACCCACTTCCTAGACCTGCTGAAAGTATTCATGAGACATACACAAATGGTTTGTCCAGCAGCCTGGAGCAGGGCAAATGTGCAATGAACTCAAACTCTTTGCCACTTCTTTGTCATCATCATCATCATCATCATCACCATTTTTATTTTTGTAGCTTTGTCACAATTTATAATATACAGAACAACCCATTAATATGAAGAAAAACTCCACCAATGCTCCAAGACACTTGACCAAGTGCAAGAGAGACCAAATGGCCGGCATCCTAAGAATACAATTGGACTCTTCCTAATCACCACACCCAAGACAAGGTGGAGAAATGCTAACAGAGAAAATGAACTCAACACTTCAATGAGCAGCAGAAAATCAATGAGCATCATGACACTGAAGAAGAGGAAAGGAAGAAGACAAATCAAGGCAGGTGTGAGCATCGACCTTAAGAGGTGAGCTCCCCACTTCTCAGTCCCCTACTGGCTCCCCTAACAGAGGAGGGATGGCTAATGTAATTGCCCTTCCACTGAGCCACGTTTGCTATTGGATGGAGTTACGGTGTCTTAAAGTTCTGCTTCCTCCAGTGGACTCCCTCTGGTTTTCCACCCCCATACTGTCAGCACATCTACACAGGAGAGAGCAAGCAGGGGACCTCAGTGAACTCTCCTCCAGGCTTATCCACATTCCCCATCTAGCGTTTTACTGCCATGCCCTGGGGAGTATAGGGTGCTTACCCAGCTATTTAAAAAGCAGTACTTGCTCTTCCATTTAGCTGTTGCTTTTTGCATGTAGTGTACTTCCCTTACTCAGGAATCCTTGAGAGAGAAAGACTGTTGGGGCAGAATTGGAGCATATCTTTGTTTGGGTTCCCCCAGAAGCAGGCCCCTGAGACAAGAATCTGAGTGAGAGGTGTTTTTTTCTGAAAGTTCATGGAACACTGGAAAGAAAGTGGGAAAATAACACAGAAGGAGGAGGACAGACAATAAAAGGTACATTAACAAGCCAGTTTCCACAGTGGGTACAGGAGAGCCTTGGAGAAAGGTGTAAAACACATGACTCAGTACTGGGGAACTGGGTTCTGTCTACACCCACTCTCCTCAGACATTGGGTGAGGGAAGCTCCTTGGGGGTAGGGTGGGCATGGGAGGGTGGCATTCATTCCTTGGCACATCCAGCTTGGCTTGCAGGTAAGCAGAATGGTTTTCCAGAAAATGTCAAGAGGTAGGGATGCAGATAGTGGCAGCTTGAAGTCATTCGGACCCAGAGAAAAGAGAAGATGTAGGAGATGCAGGCAGTAGCTGCTGTAGAGCATTTCCAGGTCTCTGGCCATAATTTCATCCTGTACCATCATAACACTGTTTAGGAACCAGAACATCAATAGAGCTAAACCCCAAGGATATCTTGTCTACTTTTCCTTTGTTGTGTTCCCTCCTCACAGCTTTCCCAGCACCTTGCCAGCCATTCTTCCAGGTGCTATGAGCAGCAGAGCCACACAATTCACCAAGAGGGCTGAACAGGATGATCAAAGAGATTGAACTCAAGAACCAGAGAGTCCATGTTCATATCTCAGTTCTGTTACTTCCTGTGTATAAATTGCTTAGTAGCATCATTGTTCCTCTGTTTCCCCATTGGTAAAACAAAGGCAATCACAGTGCCTACTCCCAAGGTTTGGTGCATTGTGTGGGTTAATATCTATAATGTATTTAACACCTAGTAAACATTGTGTAACTGCTTAATTAAATAAATGCATCGCAAGAGAAGCCCAGTAGGCTGAGAACCATTATGAACCATTGATTGAGCTGGGGGATAACATCCATTACTTCATATAACCCTTGCAATAACCCTTTGAGCTAAGGATGACTCTTTTTTTAAGTTTTTTATATTTTTTTCTTGATTTCATAGAAGGAGGGAGAAGGCGAGAGAGAGATGGAAACATCAATGATGAGAGAATGATTGATCAGCAGCCTCCTGCAAGGAGATTGAGCCCACACTGGGGATTGAGCCCACAACCCAAGCATGTGCCCTAACTGGGAGTTGAACCGTGACCTCCTGGTTCAATCACTAAGCCAGCCAGACAGAATGGCTCTTATGACTTGAGCTAAGAATGACTCATATTTTTGAGATGCAATTGAGATTGACTCTCAAAAGCCACATACTCGGCTTTATTCAAGCAACTGGATCTCCAGCGTACCAAACACTGAACTTACAAAAACAGTTTCACAGGCAAACAATCAAATATAACTTCCCTTATCATTCCTGCCCCATGTAACTTTAGCAATGATTATTCAGCCAACCAGAATAATTGTGTAAAGATGGTTCCTGGGATAATGAATTGGTTCGATAATAACTTCTAAAAGAGTCATTCTGAAGCCCATTAAAAAATTGGGTTCTTCTCAAGGAACTGGCCCAGAGCTAATCTACTCTTGTGTCTCTTAGGATGACCCAAAGAAGTGGGAAAAGCTCTGGGAACAGGAATCTCATAGAAGAATGATAAAGCTGGCACCTTGAGAATGCTTTCAAAGATACAGGCTCCTGGTGTGAATTTTCATCACATCTGCTGAGTCTCAGCTTTCCCTGGAATCTAGATGTTGAATAGGAGCACACGGGTTTCCATCTGGTCCCTGGCACCCTTTCCCACCATCTTTCCTCCTCTGATATAGCACTGATCATTTGCAAATGAGCTCTCTCTGTCCTCTGGGTGTTTTGCCTTCTCGGAATTAAATTCGCTTTTTTAGGTTTCCTGCTGACAGCAGAGCCAGCCTGGCATCCACTCTGTTTACCCTGCATCCTTAGCTATGCATGGCTTTTCACTCCTGAAGCCAAGGCACCAAAGTGTCACTGATTAAACCTAAGCTTAATTAGTCCAGACTCCTAGCAACACTTCCTCCCATATGCTTGATGCTAGGTACCTGGAGGTCCCTCACGTCCTCCAGCAACTCTCATGGATGATAAATTACTTTCTTTTCTTTTCTCCCTGCAAGATACTTATTCTGGATCAGAGAGATTTTACAAAGTAGTGAAAAGAGGCCAGGATGTGCATTCAGATAAACCTAGATTGAAACCCTGTGATACTAACTCTGATCTTGGCCAAGGTTTTTTAACTTCTCTGAGTTTCCAATTTCTCATCAATGAAGTGGGAAGAGGATACTAACTAGGATTCATGAGGACCTTTGATGAAGGTTGAGTTAAAATATGCCTGTCTTTAGAGCCTGAAATGCAGGAGGACCTCACAGATAAATTCTTGTGTCTAAGATGCCCTGTAGAGTCCAGGCACTGGGTAGACTGAGCTCACAGTTCCTGCCATCAGAGACTCTGTCTCCCAGAGGTTGCCCTAAGAGTAACTGTTGGAAACTGCTTACATATCACCAGGTATTTTTATGGTAAGAAACTAATTTGAAGATGGCCCCCAAACCTCCCAGTACCTCTGCTGATCTTGGCACATTCTTCAGGGTTTGCTCTCTTGAGTTCCTTTCCTATGGTGCATTGGCACATTTCTATTGCAAAGAGAGGCTGATTGGAGTAAACCACCTGCTTGCTCTCTAACTCATATATCCTAAGTCACATACATTTTGAAGTTGGTGCAACAACCTTGGATAGTCATATTTGGGTGTATATTTTCCCCTTCACTGACCCTCCCCGCAATTATCTTCTCAACATGGAAAGCAGGATTTCTGGCAGCCATATTTATACTGGACATCATACCTGTCTTCCCTCAGGCAACTTTCAATGTACAATGTCTATCAACCATATAGGAAAATTGGATTTTCTCTCTTGGAAATTTGAAATTGGGACTTGAAGTAAGCAGGAAAACTCTAGACATCATCGTTTGCCTGTGAAATGGGCAAAGAAACAAAAAATAATAATCTTTCAGAAAAGAAAATATCTCCTGTAAATAAAGAGTGATCAATTATATAGAGAAAATCATAACTGAGAGATCAGAAAGCTTGGCTGGCTTTCCAGTTCCTGGTTCCTGACTCTTGCTCAGATATGATTCTCTGGGCTTCCACAAGAGGTTCTGATACCTTTCAGTAATCCTCTGGCCCCTCACCTTTCATTTTCTTAGTCCAGTATCACTAGGATTGGACCATGATAAAGGTGATTCTTCAAAAGCCCTGGATCCTATGAGTCACTCAGATCTTCAACTAGGAGTCCTTCTCTCAGTCCCATCACTGTGTTGACGCTCCATGGTCACCTATTCATTCAACAGATACTTGGCCAATGCCTTCTGTGAGCCTGATCCCAAATTAGGTTCAAAGAATACAGAGATGAATAACACCCCTTATTCAACCAGATGCCACCTACTTACGGGACTGGGATAGAAGCAGGTTTAAGTGTCTCAAATTAGGGGGCAGTATGCATAATAGGAAACAATTCCAGTCTCTGCATCTAGGATACCTACACACAGTTCCTACCTCCACAGACTCCTAGCTTTTCAAGTTACTTTTTCTCTCTAAGTCTCATCTTTCTCATCTTTAAAATGGGCACAGAAAGAATTAATCATTGCAAGGTTTCAATGAGACAACCCATGGAACATGCTGAGAACAGTGCCTGACAGTAAGCATTTAGGAAATATTGGCTTGAAAAAACACCTTGAAGCTCTTTGGCCCTATCTCATAAGAAAGATGCCATGGTACCCTGGAAGCAGATAGAAAAGATGAGTGATATTTTTCTGACCAACGTTTATCACATCTTAGGTGCTGTCACTGCAGGAAGGAAATGGAGAATGATAACCACAAGTTCTCAGAGCATAAGTGCCTATTGTGGATCACAGGTTGAAAGGTAATAACAAGGGAAGGTGTCCAGGGCTCAGCTAGAAGGATTTCATGCTGGTTCATTCTCAAGGCTGCATTCAGTCTGGAGAGAAATAGTGTACCAGCCCCAGCCTGGCAATAGTCAAGCATCCATGTGCTAAGGAAGAGGAAGGTAACATCACTCAGTGAAGGACTGTGAGTTGCAGAGGTGGCCAAAACCTCTAGTGCAAAGAGATGCCAAGAAACACAGCCTGGTACAAACTTGGACAGTTCTGAGCTCTATAATGAGACCTCACAGCCCTGCTGGATATTCCAGCTGACAGCTGGCCTGAATGGGCAAAGCATCTCAAATCTCACTGCCGAGGCTGAGAAGCATCAGGAGAATCCACTGGGAGACTGAGGAGGTCTGTGGAGGGGAAAGATGTGGTTCAAGGAACATCCCAATTGAGTTTCCCACTCCCGGAAATAAACAGACCAACTTTATTATCATGGCATTTGGGGTATAAAACTTAGAGACAAAAAATTCCTCCACTCAGTGCCACATCAGCAATATTGCAGGATTGCGTGGTTTATAAAGGAATCCGGTTGCCTCCTCAGAAAACTTTTGAAATCAAAGCACATACCCTGGTTTTGCTTGCCTTGGGCATTTGTGGAGGCCACATTATTTCCCAGGAGTGGGTGCAAGACAACAAAGGCCTCTGATGCTGGCATTTTGATATTGCTTCTTTGCCCTAATTCAGTTACAATACACCAGTCAGCCTTGTGGCATTCAGGTCTCAGAATGCCCATCCTCAATGGCCTGAAAACGATCTCCCCCCAAGACAGATGAGGATAATGATGATATGAATAGTAACATGGCCATTAACATTTACCTCCCAGAGCACTTACTATATGTAAGATATAATGTTAAGCTCTTTAACTTCCAATTCTTGATTATCCTATGAGAAAGGCATCACTATTATCTCTGTTATGTCGGTGAAGTATTGAGGCTTTGAACAGTTCTAGTTACTATTGCTGCCTAACGAACAATCCGAAAACTTAGAGAGTGATACTGCAATTGTTTTTCAACCTTCATGGATTTAATGGGTAGGAAATTGGATGGAGCACAGCAGGGATAGTTTGTCTCTGCTCCATCAGCTGGGAACATTTGATCAGCTGCAGGGGACTCATATGGCTGATATCTGGAGATAACCGGAGGTATCTTCACTCACTTGGGTTGGGTGAGTTTAAGACTCAGCTCAGCTAAGGTTGTCAACTGCAGGAACAACATGTGGCCTCTCCCTGGGATCCAAGCACCATCTGGCAACTTCTGAGCAGGTCAGCAGCAGCTACTTGGCCTTTAATGACCTCACCTCAAAGTTCACATGATATTACTTCTGCTGTGTTCTACTACTTGAATCTACCAATATCTAAGGGAAGGGAACAGAGAGCCAACGTCTCAATGGAAACAGAGGCAAAAGTTCACAGTTAGGTTAAGCTCTTGCCTGGATCACTCATCTAAAGAGAGTTAGAGGCAAGATTCAAATGCAGGCTTTGCAACTCCAGAGTTTGTCCTCTTAACTATGCCTACACCCGCCATGTAGATAGGTGATTCTGTCATGGTGCCTCACCTTGACCTCAGTTCCTTAAACACAGTGTCGGAATTGCTTCATCTGGATCATCACAAGGGCCCCAGGTTATCCGTGCTAGTCAGGGAAATAGACAGAAATAGAAGATCTGAGACCTGCATTGGTATCCTATGTTTTGTCCTATTGTGACCTTGAGCGTGTCCCTTCAAGCCATCTCAGAATGATATCACAAGTGTAAAATGAGAGTTCATAGAAAGCTGTTTTATTAATTGTGATTCTATTTTTACTTCCATGTGAAGATGTTGAAGAAAAACTTTATCCTCTTTCCTCCATGGATTTTTTTATATAGTGCCTCAATATTTTCACAAGAATGTGTTTTACTACAAAGCAAAAAGGGGCCACATGGTCAACAACATTCTAGAATGAGGCAGATGAAAAAAAAAAAAAACAGATTCCTGACTATAAGGAGCTAACATGAGGTACGTATTATTACTAACCCCTTCTGATAAATGAGAAATTTGGGTTGAGGGAGGTTAAGGGGCTAATTCAAGGTCATATAGCATGTATCTATATTTGGAAAACCCAGTTTCTTTGCTTTAAAAACTCCCCTTCCAGTTTGTGTATTGATGTGTTATTGAGAAGTTTTCTGAAGAATTTCAGTAATACCTTCCTTTGTGTGTGTGTGTGTGTGTGTGTGTGTGTGTTGTTTTTTTTTTTTTCTATTCTGCTTGAACAACCATATGACAAATTGCATACCTAATTAGGGCTGGTGAGATAAAGAGGAGCATGGTGATCTTCATAGGCAGCACGTATGGTTAGGTCTGGAGAATGAGATGAAACAACATCACTAATCATGTTGATGAGGTCAGCGGCACTCATTCTCTTCATTCTTTTCATTCTTATTAGGTTAATTTTACACTTCCTATGCTCAGCAATTGAACAATGATTACTTTGCTAAATACTACATGAATTTTGACAAAACAAACCCCTGAGGAATCAAAATAAGTAATTTCAATTCAGTAGAAATCATTCTCAGATTAGTCTGTGTGCCACATTATACAACCCAATTATCTCAATATGCAGACATGTATAATAAATAAAGGGCACACCGTCTCACATGAGCTGGGGTTAGGCAAGAGGTGGAGTGGCTGCATTTGCAATTAAAAGCTGTCCATTTTTAGTTCGTTACCTCCAAGAAATAGAGCATCAGGAGGACTCAAACCTCCACTCCAGCAATGCTGAAGTTCTTTTGTAGGTGACTTTCCAGCTCCATGAGTATAATGGAGATGTGTTTGCTCATTTACTTAATGTTTGAATCCAGACAACATTCATTTGGCCTTACATTGGTGTTCAGCATGGTTCTGGGAACTAAGATGAACACAACACAATCCTTGCCTCATTGGGTTGTGATGAATTTAGCAATAGATAGATAGCCAAACTAGCACCCTCCTTTCTTTCTTTTGCAGATTTGATTGACACCACCAACCTACCATTTTCACTCACTCATTCACTGTTCACTCTTTTTGAGCCCCTCTTATGTGCCAACCCCAAAGGCAAGCACTGGGGATACAATGGTGAACAGAAAAAACCTCAAGGCCTCCCCTATGGACCTACAGTTTGATGGGAGAGATAGACATTAGATAATCATTTGACCACATGCCAGACTACAGTTGTGACAGGAGTTAGGATTAAGTATACTCAGTAAGATGGGAACTTATCATAAGGGGATATGACCCAGTCAAAAAGATCAGGAAAGCCTTTCCACAAGGTAGCATATCCTTAACCAAGAGTTCAAGAGCTAACTGGCTAGGGCATTGGCTACCTGACTAAAGGGGCACATACCTCAGTTGCAGGCTCAATCCCCAGCCTCAGCTGGGGCATGTGCAAGAGGCAACCAATTGATGTGTCTCTCTCACATCCATTTATCTCTCCCTCTCTCTTCTCTCTCTCTCCCACCCTCTTTTCCACTCTGTCTAAAACTCAAGGGGGGGAAAGTCCTTGGGTGATAATTAATAGAGAGATAGAGAGAAATAAGAGCAAGTGGTTAAATAAGTAGGTGGGGGCGGGAACAGAAAAAGCACGATCTGAGTTCATTTCCTAACATGGTATATGTAGGTGGTACCATATAGATATAGAAATTGAAACTTGGACACTTAAAAGTAATTCATTCAAGATCACACAACTCATAACAAGGAAGCTGGGATTTGAACCCAGATCTGAAGCCAGCATGGGGCCAGCTTCCAATCATGGGTTCTTTCTATTGCATATCATTGGCCCTCCAGATCTCTTTTATAATTGTCATCTAGTGTTCAAGGGGATGAAAGTAATCAAGACTTCGCAGATAGTTACTTAAACTTAATCCTGTCCTGCACATAGCTGGCATCAACTCCTGAGTCCACACCCAAAAATAGAAATACTAAGTCAGGGCTGGGCTGGCATGGCTCAGTAGTTGAACATTGACCTATGAACCAGGAGGTCATGGTTCTATTTCAGTTCAGGGCACATACCCAGGTTGCAGGCTCAAATCCCCAGTGGGGGGCATGCAGGAGGCAGCCAATCAATAATTCTCTCTCATCATTGATGTCTCTATCTCTCTCTCCCTCTCACTCCTCTTTGAAATCAATAAAATACATTTTAAAAAAGAAAATGAGTCACCCAGCAATCCCTATACTAGGGGTTTTTTCCAGTGGTGTTTCTGCCAAGATAGGACCACTCACAGAAGGCTCAATGAAAAAAAAAAAAAGTGTCCGATAAATGTGGGAGGAAGCAGAGCAGTATAAAACCTTCAGGAAGTGCCTGAGAGATGCTTGACCTTCCAATGGCCTTAGTTTGGAATGTGCTTCAGAGCTTCCCCAGGTCCATTTTCTAAACAAGCCTAAGGCCACATTTGAGCCCCTGGGTTATTTATTAGGCAAAGCAAGGCATTCAGGGTTCCAATCAGTGAACAAAGAGACTGCAGTGAAGAGCTGTTCCTGATTAGATGTGCTCAAAGGAAGCCTTGTAAAACAGGAGCTTGGCACTGTAATTGAACAAGTGGCTCCAAGCAGAGCCAAAACATTAGCAGTGAAGGAGAAAGGGCATTAATACAGCCAACATTATCTTTGCAGAAAAAGGCCCCTGAGATTCCACCTGCATTTTCTTTATTCACTCAGTTAGTTGTTTACTTAACTCCATCTCAACCGCATGAAGATCTGAGTCATTTACAGAAATAAAACAAGATAAATATGTAATTAAAAAAACAACAAATGAGTAAACTTATTATAAGGAGTAGGAAAGAAAGATACAGTAAGAGACAGGGCTATACACAAAATGAATGACAGAACCTGAAAGAAGTAAGACTTACATTTGAATTTGAATTTCCTGGCAGCCAAAGCAATGAGGGAAACAATCTCCGGAAAACTAAAACTTAGATGCTTGGGAGAGGTATGCATTTCCCAGATACTGAAACCTGTGAGTAGTTTGTCCTGATGGGAACACTGTTTTATAGCCTCAACCACATCCCACAAAAATACATTCACTGGTTTTGGTTCTGAGTTTCATATGATTTCCCAGTAAAATTGATCAAAGAGAAATTCAGTACAAATAGGAGGAGCCAAAACAAGGCGAGCCAGGTACAAAGCTCCATTATCTGCCTTTAGCTAGAATTTAGACTTTAGACTATAGAAAGCACAGTTCTAAAACTGCACCATGTGGAGTATTGTTTTCCTAAGAGGCTCCATAACCAAAAGATATTCAGGACAAATTGGTTAGGCAATTGGTTTCGGATATTCAAATTAAAGACTGACTAGCCCTCTATGACTGACACACCTATGAACACGGCCTTTTTATTCACATCCCATGCTGTGTGTTCTGGATGACTAGCTTGTTAAGAAAGTACTTATTAGATGTCTAATGTCTACCACCAGTAGCTACCCTATAAGTGATTATTATATGTACTAGAGGCCCGGTGCATGAAATTCATCCATGGAGGGGTATGTCTCTCAGCCAAGCCTGCAACCTCTCCAATCTGGGACCACTCAAGGGATGTTCAACTGCCCATTTAGGCCTGATCCATCCTATTAAGATCAGGCCTAAATGGGCAATCAGACATCCCTCTCACAATCCAGGACTGCTGGCTCCCAACTACTTGCCTGCCTGCCTTCCTGATTGCCCCTAACTGCTTCTGCCTGCCAGCCTGATCATGCTCTAACACTCCCCTGCAGCCTGATAGATGCCTAATTGCTCCCCTGCCAGCTTGATTGCCCCTAACTGCCCTCCCCTGCAGGCCTGGTCTCCCCCTCAACTGCTCTACCCTGCAGGCTTGGGTCCCCCCCAACTGCCTTTCCCTGCAGGCCTAGTTGCCCCCAACTTCCCTCTTCTGCTGGCCTGGTCACCCCTAACTGCCCTCCCCTGCAGGCTTGATTACCCCCAACAGCCTTCTCTTGCAGGCCTGGTCCCTCCCAACTGCTCTCCCCTGCCGGCCATCTTGCGGTGGCTATCTTGTATCCACATGGGGCAGCCATCTTTGACCACATGGGGGCAGCCATCTTGTGTGTTGGAGTGATGATCAATTTGCATATTACTCTTTTATTATATAGAATATTATTTCATTTTATCCTTAATAGTCCTTGTAAAATAAATGGTATGCCACCTCTTCCACAGTTGGAAAAACTAAAAAGCAGATAAGTAAAGGTTTTGGACAGTTATACACTAGGAAGCAACAGAGCCCTAATTTCTCTAATTCCTGTGGTCCAGCAGGGCTGTCAATCATATTCCCTAGATAAATGACAATGACTGCCAAGCCCTAATGCTTCTCATAACCATTGTGATTGGCTCAGGGATGGGCACAAGACTAGGCTGTCAAGCACATCCCCCAAGTATATGACACACTGACTAGTCCCTAATTCTTCCCAAACTATTGAAATTAGCTCAGGGTTGGGCATGTGACCTCCCCCAAATGTTACAAGAAGGGCAATTTCCTCTGCATGGCTACTGTCAGCCATCTCGCCTACCATGGAGTGATTTGCCTTGTGAAGAAAGATGTCTAACTGAGACAAGCAGATATGAGAAATGCAGGACCAGAGAGGCAAAGTCCTAACAACATATTAGAGTCCTAGGAACAGACTCTCTGAAACCACATTCATTCTTGGGCTTTTCACTTACACAATCTATGGATTTCTTTTGGCCAGTTTGATTTGAGTTTCTGTTACTACAATTGAAAGCATCTTAAATTAATACAGCATCCATGTGCATTTGTTTGTTTTTTGTGAGAGAAATTGGCATCTGAGTCACACATAAGAGTGGTGATAAAGTCCATTTGTCTAAATATAAGAACTAGATTCGAAACCAGGGGAAAGAGTAATAAGTGTTTAAAAAGACATTTAAAGCAGATTTTCAAATCCCCAAAGAACTTAGTTTAGCCTGGAAATGCTGACATAAGCTGAACCACAAAAGCACAAGTGGCCTCACTATAATTAGTTTACCTTTCAATTTTATCTTAATTCAACTTCTGAGGACTTGGCTGGGCACTCAGAGAAGAACAAAGTCTTAACCTCTGGTGTCTCCACCAGACATCCCTACAGAGGTCCTATTGACTTTGCACAGTTCATTCTGCATAATCTCAGAGCAGCCTAAAAGATTGCTAATAGCCTCATGGAATTCCCTTATGGACCCCAGACTCTGGGTGACAGTGTTGGGGAGACTACATCAGCAGCCTGTGAAGCATTCCAGGTGCAGAGATGTTTAATGAATGCAGAGCACAGAGCTAGTGGGGCATTTGTAAATGGAGCAAGGGAGAAGACATGTGTGCAGAGCAGGGCTGAATGCAATATATCGTTGCCATTTAATTACATCCAGGTCTTGAGTCCTTAGCTGGAAAGGAACCAAAGTTGCATGCACATGCGCACACACACACACACACACAGAGAGAGAGAGAGAGAGAGAGAGAGAGAGAGAGAGAGAGAGAGAGAGAGAGAGAAGGAAAATCCATGCCAAGCATTCACAATGCAGGTCCTGATTGATTATCTGGCAAACTCCAAAGTCAGTGATGCCAGCAACCTAAATCTGCAAGCTCTCAGCTTCTCTTTCAGGAAAAAGAAAAGGACAGAGGAATGCTAACCTTCCTCTACCTTTGAAAGAGATTTTAGGGAGATCAGAAAATGCCCTAGTCATATATGACAAAGTAGGGAAACTGAAAAATGAGAGGGACAATCTCATATCACACAGTCCATGCAAATGGTCCCCGTTTGAGTTGTGCAGTGTGCAACATTCCTGACTATGCATGGAGGGTTTGGATAAGAGATGAGAAATTAAGATTTTTGTCTGCCCATTTCCTTGCTGTTCCCAATGTCATTTCCAGTGCCCTTATCGTCATATGTGTTTGTAAAAAATTCCAATCATATTGCCCCAGTTTCTTTACTATAATATAGGGTGTTGGACTAGCTGCTCTTAAATGAATTGTCCAACTCTAGGAATTTATCAGTTATATCTTTGAGATGAAAAAGATCCATAAAGTTTGTCTTCTCCAGTCCCATGTGTTGCAAACACCTAAGATTAATATTGGTTAAAGATGTAGACTTCATATCACACAGAACTGAGCTAGAATTTCATCTCTTCTAATTCTTATTTGTGTGTGCAATTAAATAAATTATTCCCAATCAAATCTCTATTTCTTTGTCTGTAAAATGGGGCAATAATATAATCCTAGATCATAGAATTATTGTGAGCATTCAATAAAATAAAACACATAAAGCTATGAGCTCATGGCTGGCCCATGGTTAGCATCTAATTATTGTAACTCTTATTGCCATTAATATGATTATGCTCATTTTTCATATGAAGTTGTGTGGTCCCCCAGCTTGAAAGGTGTTAGAAGGGGGAAAATGTGTCCCAATTTAGTATTTTTTATGCTCATCATTGTCATTGCAAAATGGCAACAAGGAAGGCAGATAAAATTTATTCCATGAAATGGTACCATCCCCTCTCCAGACCCACACCACACCAAAGCTAGCCATGGAATGTAAAAGAATAAATAACTACATTTGGAGCTGAATTTTCAGGCTCTGAAAAATCCCTGACTTCTCGAAAACTTTTCCCATTTAATGGAAATATCTAAAATGTTACCATTAAGAGTTTCACCATATAGCTGAAGACTCTGAACTCTATGAGAGAAGAGTTGTGTTACTAGGAATAAAAAAATAACCTAAGACTAGGTTTTAACTAAAGGAGAAAAATGAAATATAAGAAAGGGGAAATAAGTAATGCATAAACAAAAGGTGGGGACAAGAGATGAGAACTCCAACTTTGCCCAACTTCTCCCTTGCCAAGGAATGGTATAGGTCTAGAGTGAATACATATAAGTATTCACATCTTTTGGCTCTGTGCTTAAGTTCAGTAAATTTGCAGAGAATTTAGAGAAACCAAATCCTATCCCCAGAATAAACCAAGTCTTTTCTACACTAATAAAAGAGAAACATGCAAATTGACTGTACCTCTGCTATGCCCATGAGCCATACCCACCAGCCAATCAGGAGTGAGTATGTAAATTAACCTAACCAAGATGGTTGCAGCCACAGAGCGAGCAGGCTTAGGTTTGCTTGGCAGTGGAGGAAGCTAAGCTTTCTGCCTGCTCTGGCCAGCCCTGGCCTCCACTCAAGACTACAAAGTTTCAATTATAGAAGACAAATAAATCCCAGATACCAGGGCCTCCACTTGGGTCTCCGGGAGGCATGGCCATCCTGCAGACCTCCACAGACCTCTTTCCCAGGCCATCCCACACTCCAAGGGAACCCCCACCCTGATCCAAGACACCCTTCAGGGCAAACCAGCTGAACCCCACCCATGTACCAGGCCTCTATCCTATCTAATAAAAGATTAATATGAAAATTGACCATCACTCCAATATACAAATAATCTCATGTGGTCAAAGATGGCTGCCCCATGTGGACACAAGATGGTTGCCACAAGATGGCCAGCAGGGGAGGGCTTTGAGGGACCAGGCCTGCAAGGGAAGGCAGTTGGGGGCAATCAAGCCTGCAGGGGAGGGCAGTTAGGGGTGACTAGGCCAGCAGAGGAAGGAAGTTGGGGGCAACTGGGCCTGCAGGGAAGGGAAGTTGGGGAGGGGGACCCAGGCCTGTGGGGGAGAGCAGTTAGGGATAGTCAGGCTGGCAGGGGAGTGGTTAGGCATCAATCAGGCTGACAGGGGAGTGGTTAGGGGGTTATCAGCCTGGCAGGCAGAAGCAGATAGGGGCAATCAGGAAGGCAGGCAGGTGAGCAGTTGGGAGCCAGCAGACCTGGATTGTGAGAGGGATGTCCGACTGCCTGTTTAGGCCTGATCTTACCAGGATAGATCAGGCCTAAATGGGCATCCCTCAAGCAGTCCCAGATTGTAGAGGGTGCAGGCTGGGATAATTTCATGCACCGGGCCTCTAGTCTTATGTAATAAAAGGCTAATATTCAAATTGACCAAACAGCAGAATGACCAGTTGCTATTATGTGCACTGACCACCAGCCGGAAGACTCTCAATGCAGGAGCAGCCTCCTAGAAGCCCTGCGCTGGGCTTACACTGACAAGTGCAGCAATGATGGCAGGGGCCTCTCCCACCTCTATGGCAGTGGTAAGGATGTCTGAATGTGGGCTTAGGCCCACTTCCCATGGGAGCCAAGAGAAACAGGCCAAAGCAGTAAGTTGGACATCACCCAAGGGCTCCCATACTGTGAGAGGGCACAAGCGGTGCTTAGAGACCCCCTCCTCCTAGTGCATGAATTTCATGTACTAGACCTCTAGTAAAAAGAAAAAAGAACTGTCCAAGGTCAGGCAGCAAGTTGGATAGAAAAGCTCACCCCTCCCAATGTCTGACTCTGGCAGGGTTCTTTGTATTAAGTCATGCCATCTCTTCATACCATCCTTCTCATAAATGAGAAGTGAAGGGACAAGATAGATTAATTAAAGTCTTTTGGTGCTCCAGAAAGTTAAGACTTCAAAGCTATCCCTAGGACCCTCAATTCTCCCAAAAAGCAGCTCCAATGGCATAGGCAATGCTGCCATGGATGGATCTTACTTAGGAGGTGGAAGTGGAGATTGCAGATCCATGTCCTGTAGCTGTGTGACCTTGGTAGAGTCACAAACCTTTAGTTCTCCCAACTGAGAAACAGTAGTAATTGTCCTTTCCATTTCACAGAATTGCTGGAAGATTAATGAGATGAAATGAGAAATATCCTGCCAGTTTCTAACATGCTGGCTCAGTTTTCCCTTTCTGTTTATCCAAAATCCCTTTATATCTCTCTGATTTTTGACCTTATATTTAGAGCAAGCCCAATTTCATCAACCCCCCCTTCCTTACCCTTTTCAATTTTTCCACATACCCAGTGCTCCAAAGTTATGATTAAATGAGGAGATCCATAGGTAAGTGTATTTGACAAATGAATCTATTTATTTTCATTTCTATTCTGCAGCATGTGTGCCAGTCTGCAACTATCTTTGCAATCATATCTTGGGAAGAATACCTGAAGGTACCTTTCTGATTGACTTCCTCCATCTATATGCAGATGTGTGCAAAGCCAGTAAATAATTTGTAACAATTTGCATTGAGTTTATGGTTTCTCTAACCCAACCCTGATCATTTGTAAATTGTTTCTATTCATGTGCAGATCAACTATAATAAGATTGCTAATGAAAAAGTGGTTAATAAAATTCATAAAGGGAAGACAAAGCATAATTTAGAGGCAGGTATTTTTGACATAAGGGCTTTTCCAGGCTGTAGGCAAAAATAGATTAATAAAATTTTATTTGTTTTTATTTTACATAGTAAAGAATACTTCATGATGAAATGTGGTCTGGAATCTTATTCTTCCTCCTAGCCTTGACTGTGTGTCTTGAGTGATAGGGTTTGCTCATGTTTTGAAAAACTCTCCCAGTAATGACTCAGCCTCTCATCAACTCTATGTTGGTGGTTAGGAAGAATTTAAGTATGCATTCATCTCATTTATTCAGAAAACATTATTTAAGTACCACTGTGTTGTTGATACCATGACAGGTCATGAAAATACCTGTGTGAGTGAAGCAGGGCTATCTCCAGCAATGAATTGACAAACTGCTGACAAACAAGACTTCAGATGTGTTGTTTGCCATCAGTAAATGCCTAAGAAGGCAGCTAATACATAGTATGTGATTAATAAATGTTGCAGAATAAGTAAATCTACTCGAACAGTTAGGCAATAAGCCAAACTAAAGCTATCAAATCTCATTGCACTCACCCATTACTCTGGGACTTTATGAGTGAAGGCAAATCCCATTTGGCTGGAAAAAAATGATAAAAGGTTTTATTGGTCACATGACATGCATGAGGTTATGGGAAACAGGTAAAACCCATACCAAATCTGTCTCCACAAGAGAGGTCCTCATAAAAGTCTACTAATTCTCCTTGCTAATAAGTACCTAGTAAAGTGAATGGCTTGGGACTATTCCTTCTTTATTCCTGCTAGATTGGTGCTATTGTGGTTATTTTACAAGTGAGAGAACTATGAGTCATAGAGGCTGAGCAACTATCTGTGATCACAATTAGAAAGAAGCATGTCTTTCTCAATTTGGAGCCCATGTTTGTGAACAGCCAACCTTCCTTTGGACCTGTTAAGGGTGGAGTGAGAGAGTGAGAAGAAAGTGCCAGAGTGTTATATCAACAGAGATTCGGCCACACAAATGGAAACATGAGGAAGGAAGATGTACTCCTTCCCCCCCAAATTCACTTATGCTGTATTTTGAGCCTGTTTCCTCTTATTTAGTCCCTGGTTACCTAGTCCAAAACTTCTCTTCCCCAAGAAAGATGGCCCTTCTTCTGCCTGTACCTGCCATCCTAGAGTTCTCCTCTTCTTATTACACTAGCTCAGTTCTTCCATTTAAATAATCCTCTACCAATTCTCCAAGGGAAGGATGGTATTCCCCATGGAGAAGAAGTAAAAAGTATATGCCTGGAACAGAAAGCCATGGCCATCACGAGCCTTACACATTGAATATTTCATGAAACTACAATGCAACCAGAGCTGCAATCCAGTCCCAAGTGGCAGCTGCCAAAGGCCCATTGTAGGAAAATGACCTAATTTCCTCTTCTGTCATCAGGCCATCTTTCCAGGTCCCATGCCTAATTCAGAAGCCTTCTGTACACTTCACATTAACCCTGTTTTGCGCCTGGGGCTCAGGGATGCCAACAAAGAGCTTCCACAGCTGCTGTTCTCTTTCAATGCTTTTTGTAGAATAAGGAGTGAGCGGGAGTGGGAATCGCAGATCAAAAGCAAACAGTGAAATGTCATCAGCATTACATAATTTGTACTATCACTTGTCAACATTGATCCCCTTAATACTATCCCTTTGACAGATGAACGAGGCAGGATTGTAGAATACTAAGAAGTAAACGAGTGGGATAAAAAGACAACCATGTTTGATTACCCTCTGCAATCCAAAGGATTTGAAAGTCACGGCACTGGTTATTACTACGGTCTTTGGAGAGAGGAGCAGAACCTTAATCTATCTAATAAAATTGCCTCCAGAGATAAACTTAATCTAAACTTCCTTTCTGCTATCTCTCAGTATAATCTAATGGATTTTCCTTGTTCTCCATTGCAGCACAAGACAGCTGGGTGGAAGATAGACCCACCACGTTAATTAATCCACTTCGCTCCTGTCAAATGGACATGGTATGTGGCACATAGGTTGGTGCTCCTGAATGTGCGGGGATTCCATATTTAATACAACTTGTCTGATGGGACAATCCCAGCTCCTCACACTGGGAAGACTGACAGGATGTCAGTGATGTGGCTTGAAGAACTTTTGGATGATTATTGTGGAGCAGTGGGAGGCTAAAGGGGGAGTCCGGGAGAGCCAAATATCTGAGCTGTCACTATAGGAAAGCATCTGGGAGTGGAGAGAAGTGACTGGTCACTACACACCAGGAATCATCCTGAGCTCTGGATAAACAATGGTGTATATGACAGAGAGCCTTCTCACCCAGATTATAGTTTAGCAGAAAGACAGGTGATTTACAATGCATGTTTCCAGGTACGTAGCACGTGCTAAGTAATACCTGGCTGGTAGAAGTTGGGGAAGGATGTTGTACTTCCTGCCCTAAGGGAACAAAAATTTTCCAGGAAGAGCTTGGTCATCATCACTTCTCAAAGCTGTGTTAGACCCTTGTTTTCCTTCTCGGATAATTGGGCTGCAGCATGCACTTGGATAAAGGATGTACAACCAGGGGAATTCTGAATCACTCAGGTTCAGAATTTATGTGTAGGGTCTCTGTCCTCAAGTGTGGGCAATTCCCATTGGCTTTTCTTCCCCAGATCCTTTCCCTCCATCCCAAATCTTAAAAGAGGTGCTTGCAATGAAGCCAAATTTTATTTCAAAACCAGTAGTCCCCACAGATAGAAACCATACAGGAGTGAGTGACAACTGCTTTATGCAAAACAAGCGATTTCCTTCTCCCTCCCAGGAGGAAGGGATCCCTTTCTAACATTTTTTTCTTTTCTTTTTTCCTTCCTAGTGAAAACCTTCATATGAGGGATAAGAGAATGGATGTCTATGTACACTCAATGTGAGCCAGCAGTGATGGGGTCAATTATATAAAGAAATTGTCTCTTTTAGCAGAGTGGGCAGTCATTGAGAGAGAGTCCTTCATTGACATTGTTGATAAGCCTACTACAGTTTAGATGCAAGTGTTTATGTCCTGGCACCAGGTCTGATAAGGAAGAAAGAAGAGACTGTGTTCAGTGGTGGAGGGAAGAGTTAACAATGTTCCAAGAGCAGGTGGGCACCAGCCTACAGAACTGCTCACTCCATAGGGAAGAGTGAAAAGGATATCTCCCAGTGATCTCACTGAGGAGGGAGTTTGAAACAAAAGGAAATATCCATTAGGGAATAAACAGTGTGCTATGATATATACAATGTCAATAGCTCCTCTGACTCCCATGTAAAATATTCAGAAAAGACAACATCGCTCTTTAACACACCACCAAGCAGACTCATTGGGGACCTTGAAGAGCCCATCCTGTTCATGAGGCTGCAGAAGGCAGAAGGGGAAACTTCATTGGCATCACTCCTACATTAACAAACATTTATTCACTAATTCCTCCCAGTAAGCCTTTCTTACAGCTAAGGAAACCCATTTATTTGTGTACTCAATCATTCATTCAAGAAATCTTTATTTAGTATATATATAATACTAAGAAATGTGCTTCGTGCTGGGACTACATACACCAGTGAGCAAGCCAAGCTTTAAAAAAAGAAAAAGAAAACCCTGATTTAACCTGTGACTGAGATAAAACAAATCAAATAATCATACCAGTTAATAATTAATTAGCTAACTAATTTTAATTACACTTGTCCCTTGGTACCCATGGGGAACTGGTTCCAGGAATCCCTCCAGAGATATCAAAATCTACAGGTGCTCATATGCACAACACATACACACGGACAATAGGGTGCTGAAGAACTGGCACAGGGTCAAGGGGATGGGAGGGGGTTAATGGGGGGGAAAGGAAACATATGTAATACTTTCAACAATAAAGAATTGTTTTTTTAAAAACCTACAGATGCTCAAGTCCCTTATATACAATGGCATAATATTTGCATATAACCTGTGGCCATCCTTCTGTATATTTTAACTAATTTCTAGCTTACTTATAATATCTAATACAGTGTAAATGCTATGTAAATAGTTGTTATACTATATTAGAGGCCCAGTGCATAAAATTCATGCACTGGGGGGTTGTCCCTCAGCCCAGCCTGCACCCTCTCCAATCTGGGATGGCTGGCTCCTAACTGCTCGCCTGCCTGATCACCACCTGACCACTCCCTTGGCAGCCTGATCAATGCCTAACTGCTCCCCTGCCAGACTGATTGCCACCAACCGCCCTCCCCTGCAGGCCTGGTCCCCCACAACTGTCCTCCTCCTCAGGCCTGTCACTCCCAACTGCCCTTCCCTGCAGGCCTAGTCCCCCAACTGCCCTGCCCTGCTGGCCTGGTTGCCCACAACTGCCCTCCCCTGCTGGCCATTTTGTGGTGGCCATTTTGTGACCACATGAAGTCGGCCATCCTGTGCAAGGGTGTGATGGTCAAATACCATATTACCTTTTTATTATACAGGACTAGATGCCTAATGCATGAAGATTCATGAAGAATGGGCCTTCCTTACCCTGACTGCTGGCACCACCTTTGCTCTAGCCCGGAGCCATCTTTCTGCCTTCCCATGCTGCCCACAGCCAGTAGCAGCTGGGATGATGTGAAATGCCTTCATCATCACCATGGTAATGATGCAAGCATCCTGCCCCCAGCCACTGGGTATGCCTCTGTATGCAAATTAACCCACCATCTTTGTTGGGTTAATTTGCATACTCACTCCTGATTGGCTGGTGGGCATCGCAAAAGTATGGTCAATTTCCACCTTTCTCTTTTATTAGTGTAAATTGTTTAGAAAATAATGACAAGAAAAAATGTCTGTACATATTCAGTACAGATATAACCAGCTTAGGCCTAACTACATAGTACATGTCAACAACAATGTAAATTTTTTAAATATGACTTTATTGATTTTTAGAGAGAAAAGAAAAGAGAGATGGGAGAAGAGAGAGTTAGAAATATGGCTGAGAAAGAAACATCAAAAAGCTGCCTCCCAGGGCCGGAGACGGCTGACATCAGCGCGGCTGAGCTGGCAGCCGGGAGCGGGGCTTGGATGAGTCACCCCCTCTTCCTCAGGTCTCACGCTCCTCTGCCCCAGGAGCTGCCTTATTGGGAGTTCCCTAGCGACGGGGACAGTGGCCCAGCCATTCCATCTCCGCACTGGAGTCCTGGGGCTCTTTCCTCACCTCCAGCGATCCCCTGGGGCCGTGGTAGGCAACCTGCGGCTCGAGAGCCACATGTGGCTCTTGGGCCCCTGGAGGGTGGCGCTTCCACAAAATACCACGGCCTGGGCGAGTCTATGTTGAAGAAGTGGCGTTAGAAGAAGTTTAAGCTTAAAGAATGTGGCTCTCCAAAAAAAAAAAAAAAAAGCTGCCTCCTGCACATCACCTACTGGAGATTGAGCCCAAATCAGGGCAAGTGCCCTAATGGGGAATTGAACCAGTGACCTCTTGGTATATGGCAGGATGCCAACCACTGAGCAACACCAGCCAGTATAACTTTTTTTAAATTTTTCATCTGAGGTTGGTTGAATCTGTGGATGCAGAATCCAGGTATTCAAAGGGCCAACTGCAATTCACTATGATTGTGATAAGAGCTAAGTAGTAAAAGTATGGTGTGTTGTTCTGTACTTGTCCATGGAGACCCAGACAAGTCTAGGGGAGCCATGAAAGGATTCCATGAAAAAGCCACATTTGATCTATGACCTCAATACTGAGGGGAGGTAGCCTGATAGAGAAGAGGTTGAAGAGTGTACCTAGCAGAGGGAACAGTAGTACATGAAGCATCCCTGAGGTTGGACAGGAAGAATCTGAGCAAGCTCAGGGCATCGAAAAACCAGCAATCTGTGTGTGAAAGGAAGAATTATCCAAGATAAGACTGGAGGGACTGGATGATGCAAAGTCCTGTAAATCATAGGAGAGTTTGTAGACTTTATCTGAGAGTCATGAGACGTCATGGAAAGGTTTTCAATGTGACCTAACATGGCCTCATTTGCCAGACTTAGAAAAATTAAATCTCTCTATGAAGCTTACTTGGTAAGCAGGGTTCGGAGCTGAGATCACCTCCAGACCCATCTGATTTTAAAGTGTATGCTCAGTATGGTTTATAACATTAACTACTTTTTGAATGAGTTCAAGTCTCTGAGTTGGGATAGTTGAAGCAGCACATCCCCTGCCCCCTCCACACACACACACACACACACACACACACACACACACACCACATTCCTTATGCAGAATATGGGGACCAAAAACTGGTCCGATGATTGAAGATGACAAAGGAGGGAAAATTTATAAAATGTGGAAGTAATAATAAAGGGTGTCTTGGAAGATGCAGGATTTCAACCAAACTTTGAAGGATAGGTAGACTTCTAAAAAGTGGAGAGGAAATCCCAGACAGAAAATAAGTCCCTAATTATAGGAGAAAAGTCCTAGGAGCATAAGCAATTAATAGATGAGTTTGACTATTTTAAAGGGTGGGAATGAGCTTTAATTTATGGTCACACGTTATATACAAAATCATAACAACAACTGACCTTATATTGAGAAGTTACTCTACATAAACCAGGCATGATAGAGGAAACTAATACAATAATCCCATTTTTACAGCAACCTTGCAAAGTAGATTTCACCATCCTCATTTTATAGATGAGACCTAAAGAGGTGAAGCAATTTGCTCAAGGTGTTTAAGATTAGCATTTTTAGCCAGGTTTGTTGAATTCCTTGTATCATGCTATACCACCTACTTGAAAATGCACATTGTTTTCATTGTCTATGGCTGACTAACAAGTGACTCCCAAAATGAGTGACTTTAAACAACAACATTTATTAACGGTGTCTGTGGGCCAGGAATCCAGGTGTGGCTTTCTGCTTCAGGGTCTCTTGAAGGCTGCAACCGAAGTGTGTTCCTTAGGTCTGCAGTCATCTGAAGGCTCGACTGGAGAAAGATCTGTTCCAAGCCTGCTCATGTGGTTGTTGGCAGAATTTAGCTCCTCATTGCCTGTTAGCCGGAGGCCACCCTCAGTTCCCAGCCAGATGAGCTTCTCTAACAAGGCCCACTTCACTGAAGCCTGCAAGCTGAGAATGTAGTCAGGCAGAATAGGAACAAGAAGGAAATCAATCTTTGTAACCTAACCGCAGAAATGACAGCCATCACTTTTTCTGTTTGCTACTCAATAGAAGCAAGGGGAGAGGATTGTACACAGGTGTGATTACCAGGTGATGGGGATCACTGAAGCCACCTTTAAAATCAATTTTACCATAGACTAACTGATATAAACAAGCGTTCACTTCCTACACCATCTCATCAATGTTATAATGAAACAATATTGAAACAAATGACATTATCCTAGGACCTGCTGTGTACCTGAAGCGACTCATTCTGCTGTTTTGATTAAAATTTTGTGTGCCCCTGAATCTGGATTATTCTTCTATAAAGTGGGCATAAAGTGAAAGAAATAATACCCATCCAGTACAGTTCCTGGTTCACAATAAGAACTCAAGAAGTGGTGGCTACCCATGAGTAGGCAGGACTGAGCCCCTGTCAATTTTATGAATCTGTGGCTTTCCTTGTCCCTTCTGATGGATGCTTATCCTATGAACTCATTCCTTACACCATTGGCAAGTAATCCCCTGATCCCCTGGGTGGCACTTCCTCAAAAGTTATGCCTCTTCTATTGAGATTAACTCATGAGGCCACAAGAGAATGTTTGTCTTTAAAAAAAAAAAATATGTAAACTGAGACGGCAAATCCATTAGGCAAATGCTCCTGCTTGAGCTAAAAAGGCTCTTGAATCATCTCAGCATCCTGGGTCAGCATAAAATACAACTACCCCTTCCTTGTTTTCCCAAGCTTGGTTTTTATCCAACCCTTTCGAAATGTCAATTTCACCCACTGCATAATCTGTTAGCTCCCACTTCCTGAGATGTTTCTAGCTCCACATCCATAACACAATCCAGGTCTCTTAAAGATGCAAAAACTCATGAAAGACAAATAGCAAAGCTCACTTTTTCCTTAGAAAGCAGATAGCTGCCTGGGCAGCTGATTTCACTGGCTCCCAAGGCATGATTTGCTCAAAGGCTTGGCAGAGAAGTCCATTTGGCAACAGGGAGAAATTCACTGCCAGCCAGCAGGAGGCTGACTTGGAGTCAATGTGCCCAGGACCACGGGCAGAGCACTCATGAGGGAGGGAAGCAGGGCCACACCACTGGGAAATGACCACGCAGGACCTCAATTCAAGATACACAGACCCACGAGTGCCAGGCTTGCTCCTTCATTTATTTATTTAATTGTGCCATTCCCCAACCCCACCCCGAAGGGGGCGGGGGATATATATTTCCCATCACTGTTATCAGCATGGCCTCAAAATGACTTTCCTATTATTGCTTATAAACAAAACCTTTATCACAGAGAGCTTGCCTGCTGAATTAAGACACTGTGTTAAGCAGTATATTGCTTCTGTCTGGCAGATCAGCTGTTTGTAGGAAGATAATAATACCAAAAGCAACCACAACAATCAACTACTGTAAATTAACTTAACCGTGTGAAATAATGCCTCCCCTATCAGATTAGCTTTCTGAATGACTTTATCCTTAAATTAAAGCTTGCTGGGGCTGAAGAGTAAATCATTTAAATAGTGCCGGGTTTTTCAGGTAATGTCTTCATATATTACTATAATTTCAGTCCGCCAAGGCATGCAGATGGCTTTGGTCTCTCGCTGCTTGTCTCCAGAAAACCTCTCCTGCACTGCCATTTTGTAATTACAGTGCGGCTGAGCTCCTGCTGAGGCTAGATTTCCCAGGGTGCACCAGCAGCCAAGGCAATGTATCTTAAAATTATTATTCTTGTGTGGCCCTCGTAACATAAATGTAAATCTTTTATGCTAACGCTGTCAGAGGGTTAGCTCTGGGGCTCCAAGGTGTGCTGATGTAGAAATCACCCGCCATCCATCAACCGCGGACCATTTGGGATCCGGCAAATAACTCGCTGTAGGGGGGAGGGGAGAGGGTTGTAAGCGGAATGAATATTGCTTTGGAGTTCGAGTGGTATCAAACAAGGCACTGGCATTTTTTATTTGCTTTTTTGGAAGGGGAGGGCGCCCTGCAAAGCCATCTGTATGGGGGAGTCTCCTAGCTCTGCAGCCCTCTCCTGGGAGAGGAGGGGAGGTGGCCACAAATATAGGTCACGGTGATATTGCAGCGATGTGTGCAGCAGGGACCTTGCGGAGAGAAGGTGGGGAAATAATATCTTCAGAAAGCGGCCTGGAAATTAAGCTTCTCTTTGAGCGCCAGCTTTGGAGAAGACGGTGGAGAAGCACCTCTCCTCCAGCACAAAAGAGTTTGCAGGTATTTGACCTTCTAATCCAAGTGGGTCCCAATCCCCACCCTCCCTCTGGAACAGTCCAGAGCCTAGTTCAAGGGACTGAGATGAGGGATGGTTTTGCCAGACTGGGCACTGCAATAAAGAAAATCAGGCAACAAAGAGGCCACGGAGGCAACCAGGAGACAGGAACCCAAATGCTAAGGAGACAGTGGGCACTAACTCCAGAGGATCTAAAGAGGCATCCAAGGACTTGCAACCTGGGAGATGAGATGTTTAAAAAAAAAAAAAAACAGGGGGGAAAGATGACAAAAGCATATCATGAAGACCATGAGAGAAGATAATATTAATAACTAGAAGCCTGGTGCATGAAATCATGCACTGGTAAGGTCTCTAGGCCTGGCCAGAGAACAAGGCTGAACTGTGGGGTGGCCAGCAGGGTGATGGGCACCCACCTGGCTGGCCTGAGGCCTGTGGGCTAGGGGCAACTCCTGGATTGAGCATCTGCCCCCTGGTGGTCAGTGCGCATTTGATGAATTTGCATCTTAGGCTTTTATTATATAGGATAATAGCAGTAGTGCCCAGCCTGTGTGATTCAGTTGGTTAGGCCTCCCATACACTGAGAGGCTGCCAGTTGATTCCCCATCAAGGCACTAGCTGGGGTTTGCAGGCTGGTCTCCAGTAGGAGGCGTGCAAGAGGCAGTGGATTGATGTTTTTCTCTCATCAATGTTTCTCTCTTCCTCTGTCTCCTCTCTCCCTCTAAAGTCAATAAAAACAAGGTGGGCTGGGTGGGTGGGAAAAGATCAAACAAGGAACTTTGTGTGCATATATGCATAACCCAGGAACACAAACAATAGTGTGGTTGAAGTTCAGGGGTGGGGAGGATGGAGGAAAGAAGGCTAGATGGAGTCAATGGGAGGAAAAATGGGAATGGATGTATCTAATACTTTCAACAATAAAGATATTTTTCAAAAAACATATTTTAAAAATAATAACAGTACTAATAGTAATAATAGCAAGAGAGTAATAACAATAGTAATAATAGCTATACTACTAATGATAATAGTAGGAATAACAATACTATAGCAAATATTATATACCAGGCAATGTTTCAAAAGATTTATATACTTTATTTTCTATCTTTACCAATTTAAAGATGCCAACCTATTTTTACCAATTCTATTGTTGAGGCTTCTCTTTATATACTAGTGGGAATGATAGTTGAGTCATTTAGTCTGTCTTAAAGAAAAGCTTAATTTCATTTGAATTGGACAGCAGGAACTAAGCCTCACCCACTATATGGCATGTGGATGGCTAATTAAATGAGTTCTGGATTGGGTGAGAGAGTTTGTAGCTTGCTCAAGACAGTTCTAGTAAATGTGTCCCCAGTTGATTGAGTGGACTATAGCTGCAGTAGCCAAATTTCATCAATATATGGACTTTTTATCCAAGAGTTTTTTTTCATGATTCACAAGTTTATTGATAATAATAAACATAATGGAACATCATTAGGATGTTTCATTTGTGCCAGGCACCAATAAAGCATATTATATAAATCATCTCATTTATTCCTCTCAAGCATCCTATTGGATTCTACAAGTGAGAATAATGTAGTACCAAAAGGTTGAATTACTTGACCAGAGAATAAGGGATGAAGTCAGAATTTAAGTCTTAGAAGTTTGATTCATAACTCAAGGAGGGGGTACTAAAATTTATAGAGTGCTTCCTAAAGCCAAGTTTTATTTTAAACTATGTACATTATTTTAATTCAACTATGTAAAAATTCTACAACGAACTGCAAGCAGCTCTCTTAAAATACGTTTGGAGGTACCTGCCCACCCTTGTCCTCTTGCCTGAGAATCTGCCCCATCATAGCCTTTGATATTGATGCAATGCCTATGTATTAGTCAGCATTATCTGGGTTATGCTGCAGGAACAAAACACCCTTAAATCTCAATGACTTATGACAACAAAGGCTTATTTCTCACTCATGTTACAAGTTAGTGGAGAGCCAGTTGTGGCTCTGTTTCCTTGTCTGAAAAGGAAGCCCTGTCTAGGACATCATTATTCACATGACAAGGAAAATACAGTGCTGTCGATGGCTCTTACCATATCTGCTCAGAAGTCTTTCATGTTACTTTACTCACATATCATTACCCAAAGCAAGTCACATGGTCAAGCTGATATCCATGGCTGGGAGAGGGGAAAGGAGGGAGAAGAACCACAAACAACCAGTAATGCGAAGCTGATAGATGAGGGGCACTGAGCATTTACAATAATATGATCTTTCCCTGACCCCACCCATGAGATCTGGCACCCACAGCTGATTGGACGACAGGTACTCAGTGCAAAAATAGCTCATTTTCTCAGAATTTGGAATTAGGACACCCAAAGCTGGAACTTGAAGCAGGAAGGTCATGATGTAAAGTGGGGAGTGTATGAGTAATTAAATATGCATGCCAGCTGATGAAGAAGCAGGGGCTGCTAATCTCCAGAACAAGGAGAATAAGACAAATACATGGGGGAGGAGCAGAAAAGGGAGAGAGATCCTGAAACCCCAGAGACTTTCTTTCAGTTGCTATTTAAGTTTGATCTTTAAATTCTTATGGAGTCATTAGAGCTAATTTGAGTCCATTTCTGTTCCTTACAAAGCTGAGGCCTCAGAGAGGTTAAGTCGCTTGCCTATAGTCACACAGTTCTCTTACCTGGGAAAGTAAGATCCAAATATGAATCTCTAAAAGTGACTTGTTTTTTACATTTATTATAAATTTTTACATCCAAAAAACATAATCCTATTTCATAAAAGGCTATTATACAAATAGACCGAATGATGGAACAACCAAACAACCAGTTGTTATGATGTGCACTAACCACCAGGGGGTGCGTGCGGAACATGGTGAGTATCGGCAGCAGGTGGCAGAGGGTGGAATCATGGCAGGTGTCAGCCATGGCAGAATGGTGGAGCAGGTGAGCAGGGACACCAGTTGCTGTCAGAAGGAGTGCAGTGGTTACTAAAAATTCTTTGCTCCCACACACCATGGTCCCAACCACACCTGCTGCCGGAGCCCAGCACCTGACTGGATGGCTCAGCACCAACAGCGGGTATGATAAGCAGTTGCCAGCCCCAATAGCCCCTCAGGGTTTCTCCACCTCCCCCTGCTCCTGAGAGGCAATCGGAACCAGCAGCTGCCTCTTGCACCCACTGCCAGCAATAGCCCCACTCACACCTGCTGCCACTACTGGAGCCACCCCTCACACCCACTACTGACACCTATCACTGGTTTCAATCACTTGGCACCATCAGCAGGTGCAAGCAGCAGCTGTCAGCCCTTATCGATCCTTCTCCACCTCTCCTTGCTCCTGAAGGATGATTGGGGCAGGAGCCGCTGCTCATACCCACTGATGGCGCTGGTCCCAGTGGCTCCACACCATCAATGGGTGCAAGCGGGGATGGCACCATGAGTGCATGGGAGTGGCAGCAGCAGAAGTGGGCTGCTGTCAGACGGGGGACTGGGGGTCACTATGGGATGGGCTAGGCAGAAGTGCAGAGGATGGGTTGAGACCCGCCCCTATGCTCATCACAGCCTTGTGGCCTACAGTTCCTTTCAAGGTGCACAAATTCATGCACTGGGCCCCTAGTGAATAATAAAATAAATACTCATGCACCTACAGCCCAGACCATGAAATAAAACTTGACCAATAAAGGTAAAAACTCTGTGTTGCCCCTCCTGGACCCCATTTCTCTTCCTCTCAATGGCTCTCCCCACCCAAAATGTAAATATTCTTTCAAATTTGGAGTTTACCATCCTCATACATTTATTCATACATTTTCAAAAATCATGTATGCTTACATGTGGTTTTAAATATTATAAAAATTAGGTCATTCTGTATACTTTCTTCTAAAGGTCTTTCCAAACAAAATTTGCTAAGTTTCTCAAGACATTGCTGCATCATGGTCTACTTTGGATAGGGTCCCTGGGAAACAGCATACAGTATGCTTGTTGGAGAACGCTGGTTGCTCCCTCCAGAGCAGTGAGAGAAGCAGGCTTCAAGAGCAATGCCTCAGCTGACCCCTGGTGAGTTCTATAGCTGGGGGCGGCCTTTTGTTCCAAATTGAAGCAAGAAGGCCAGACCTTTATTCCCTACATTGTCCAATTAATAAATACGGGCTGTTCCTGGGAGAGGGTGTGACCTTGGGTAATGCAACTTTCTCCAGCCAACAACTTGGCTGAGCCTTGCCAGCCACTACATTCTCAGCAGCAGGGACAATGAGAGCCTCTGCTCTGAAAGGGTGTCTGGGCAATGCCACCCACTGATTATCACAGGTTTTGGATTTTTCAGGGTCCTGGGCTGACCATCTCTGTGTTACCCTCAGGGCCCCCCGCCCACCCTTTTTTGTTCTGTTCCTTGACCTCCCAGAGAAGTTGCTCTGTGCTCATTTTAGATGCATCCAGAGTCTACCAGATGTTAATCCTCCTATCTCAATTATAATGTGCAAGCCAGAGAGGAAGTACTTTGTTGAAGATTTTTTTAGGGTAATAGGCTATTACTCCTAAGAAGAAGAAATCATCCCTGGGTGCCACTGACCTGGAGGACTTTTTCATTTTTCTCCTTCTTTTTAAAGCTTTGTGACCCAAGGTATCGGAGCTACAGCATTATGTAAGAAACTCCAAGCAAAGAGACTTGAACTTGACTTGAAATCTTTCTTTAATATTCATTAAAAAAAAAGTTGGAGATTTATTGGCCTATGGCAGAGACCAATTTCCTGTTACATGGACCAGAGAGGAGATTAAAAAAAGATTTTTAGAGCAGTGCCCATATTTCTTAAAAAGAGGCAAAGAATGGAGCTCACCTAATTTTGCAGATCGGGCTTCTAGCACAGTTCTTTTCTCTAGGCTGATCTGAAATTAGAAGGCTGGAACTAAAATTCTGCAGTCTCCCCACAGGGATCATTTCAATTTTCCTCTGAGTAACAGCCCCATAAGGATCGTCTTCACGGCGCTGAGGTCAAGGTTGGAAGTGGCTGAATGTGGGAAAGATTGAAGACCATGCCACTGGATTTCAGTGATGTTCACTGGTGTGCTCCCTGCAGCCGGAGGAGGGAGGAGTAATTCTTGCAGGCTTCTGAATTTAAAAGCCCTGCCACAAAGGTTTGGGACTGCAGGAAATATGGCAGACAGTACTGACAACAGGTCGGCAGGAGCTATCAATTCCCGAAGTGTCCCAAGCTCAGGGTCACAGTGACTGAATTTGAATACTGGTTCTGTGACCTTGGGTAAGTTACTAACTCTTTCTGGGCCTCTCATACCTTGTCTGTAAAATATAGATACCTATAGTATCTATCTCATAAGGTAAAGGTGTAGGTAAATGAGATAACATGTGCACGCTTTGAAATAATGCTGTCACACAATAAAAACTCAGAATGCTAGGTCATTATTACTATAATTATAATTACCTAGAAAACCAATTAAATCTGGTTTGAGCTCCCAACTGATATATCAGTAGCAGCCCCAGTGGAATTAGGAAGCAAAGGGTTCAACTCACAGAGACAAATAGTTATGGAACCCATGATGTGCAGGGCTCTGAATGAGGCACTGGGAATACGCACATGAAGAAAGATCCCAGTGGCCAGAAGTGAGTCAGGTATTCATCCCTCAACCAGTCATTGGCAAAGAGTAATGAGGTTTCCATAAATGGCTTAGATCCCATCATGGATCATCCGGAGATAGAATAGTTGTCATTTTCTCTGAACACTTGCCCGCCCAGACTTCAACCTAAAGACAGTGTATTGTTAACAGAGGTGAAAGGAGAAGGACTATCATTAAGTAGCCAGTAGTCTTTATCATGGAGAACAGGTGGCATCTCATCTCAGAGAGTCCAGATAGAGTTGAGTAAAAGGCCCAGCCCTGATGTCTAAAGGTTACCAATATTATAAATTTGAGAAAGGAGATATCAGTAAAGAAGCTTGAGACAGCCAATGAGGTAGGAATAAAATAAATGGGTTGTGATGTTGTGGAGACCCAAAGTGTGAAGAAGGGATGTCAGTTACAAGAAGGCATAAATACCTGTAACTGACACAGAGTATAGGACAATCCTATGTTCCAACAGGATCAGGCAGAGGGAACAATGGCAGTTGAAAACCTAAGGAATAGCTTTTGATAGGTAGAATTTCAAGTATTGAGGCACCTGACCGATAATCCTTCCCTCCACACCACTGTTGCCTTTCTGTAAGCTGGGCTCCAATGGCAGCTGAGTCTGAGGGATATCTGTTCAGAAGGTCTGGCAGTGCCCAGCTGCAGGGAAAATGCTTGTCTGGGAGGCAGAGTTCATCTTTCCTGAGCTGGAGAAAGGCAATCTCTCTGGCAATGAGGTGACAGGGTTCTGATGGTTTCCCCTCTCCCAAATCAGAACAAAACTAGAGCCTGTCAGCCAACCCACTAAACACTCAATCTTCCATCTTTATGGGTCTAGCTCTGACATTATTGCAAGAGTCTTTCAGCAAATGAAAGAGAGCTAATCCCAGAAGAATTCATGCACAGAGTCTTCTAAATTCTCTTTCTAGGGGCTCTGATTATGCTTCTGGGCTGGGGATGGGACAGACAGACAAACAGAGAGATGGACAATACTTCCCATCAAACCTAGCCAAGACATGCCAGCTATATCCTTAGATACCTCATTTGCCAGAGCCAGTGCATTTTCTTTTGTGCTTATGTTAGTTGGAGTTGGGGTTTTTTTTAGTTCTTTTTGGAGTTATTTTGTGTCTCCTTAATCAAAATAGTCCTACGACATTATCTCTGGCTTACTCTTTCTGAGCCTTGCCTATTTTCATTTGCAAAATGGGAACAAATACCTTCAGTCCTGCCTGGCTCATAAGGCTACATGAAATTGTTTTTGCAAAATGTCAAGTGTTATAAGGATACTAGTAGCCCAGTGCACAAAATTCGTACACATTAAAAGGGGATTAATTAGAGGAAATAATTTAATATTGCAATTTGCCCTTTCTCTATAATAGAAGTGTCAGAGATGAAAAAAATTAGTAAAATGTATATGAAAATCTTCCTCCTGTCAGAGTCTGGGGTGCACCATGGGACCCAGAGTGAAGAACCTGCCCACTCACATGCACCTCACAATCACATGAGACCCAGACTCGGCTGCCCTCCTCACCCCTCATTGGCCTAGATCCAGACCCAGCCAGTCCCACCCCTTGTCAAGCCCAACCAGTCAGGGGACGTAGCCTCAGGTCCCCAGGCCCAGCCAGGACTGGGGGCATGGCCAGACTGGGAGAGGGGGCATGCCTTGAGGTCCCCCATCAAGCTTCACAATGTGGGGAACATGGCCTGAGATTCCCTGTCAAGCCCTGCCAGGCTGGGGCATGGGCGGAACAGCCTCAAGTCCCCCGACCTGGCACTGGGAGGGGGGCACAGCCTCAGGTCCTCCTTCAAGCCCCACTGAGGGGGGGTGTGGCCCGAGTTCCCCCAACCCAGCACTGGAGGTACACCTTGAGGTCCCCTGTCAAGCCCTGCCAGGCAGGGGTGCACAGCCTCAAGTCCCCTGGCCCAGTGATGGGGCAGTGGGTGTGGCCTAAGTTTCTCGGGCCTGGTACTAGGGTGGGGGACGCAACCTGAAGTCCCCTGTCAAGCCCCACCTGATAAGGGGTGTGGCCTGAGATCCCCCAGCCTGGCGCTGGGGCAGGGGAGCAGCCTGAGGTCCCCTAGCCCAGCACCAGGACAGGAAGTACACCTTGAGGTCCCCTGTATATCCCTGCCAGGTGAGGGGATATGGCCTCTCAAGCCCCATGGGGCGGGCAAGGGCGTAGTTCAGGTCCCTGCTGATTGCTCATTAAGGCTCCTTATGGGAACTTGGCCTCAGCTGTGGGTGCAGCCATATTTGTGATAGAGTGATGGTCAATTAGGATATTCCCTCTTTATTAGATAGGATAAGTCATCCCTAGATACATGGCCCTAGTTATGCAGAGGGCTACAGAACTCGACCCAGCAAAGCCCACTCTTCCCTCCACGGTCCTCATTTCAGCAGATGGCAGCACTCAGATGCTCTATCTAAAAATCATGGAGTCATTTTTGATGCCTCTCATTTTCCTGCATGCCACATGCAATCCTTCAGCAAATTCTATTTACTCTAGCTTCAAAATATGTCCCTAAATGGTATACTTATCACTTCCTCCATAATGACCTTCATCATTGGACAACCACAATAGCCACATCACTGGCCTCCCTTTTTTCACCTTTGCCATCCTGCAATTGCCTCCCTACAGAACAGCCAAAGCAGGTGGTCCTTCCAAAATGAGAGTCAGATCCATCCCCCACTGTTCTCAATGCTTCCATCACTTCCCACCAGCCTTCATCAACCAGGCTCCTTCCCCTGACCTGCTCCTGGGCATGCTTCATTCTGTCCCCCTAGCTTTCTCATTCAGCTCACTCTGTCCCACTTGCATGAATCTGTCAGTTACTCTCTGAACATGCCAATTAACTTCCTACCCCAGGATCTTTGCATGTTCTCTACCCTCTGATTGGAGCAATTATCCCCCAAATTCCAAAAAAGATCAATCCTTCTCCATTCAGACTTTACCTAATTGGTATAGCCTCAGTGATAGCTTTCTTGATCCTGTTTAAAGTAACACAGAGACATTTAGATACCACAATCAGACACCCACCACTTCCCACATTACACAAACCCTTTGCCCTCCTTTGCTATTAATTCCACATTAAAGTTATCATAACCTAACATTTTATTACACATTTACTTATTTGTCAGTTAATGTCTATGTCCCTTTCCAGAAAGGATATAAGGGCCTGGAATATAATTGAAACTCAAGTATTTAGTAAATGAAGGAATGAATGAATGGTGTTATTCACCAAAATTGATGAGAAATAGAAAACTGAAATGATTCTTGATTTCTAATTTTAACTTTAATCAGTTTAATTTATTTTCATTGAAGTTAAAACCCTGCCTTCCCAAGGTAACCAAACAGTGTTATAATTTGGGTTTTTTTGTATTTCTCTCCCCAGCCTATTGAGGAATAGAAACTATAGATGAGTCTCTGCAAGCTTGTTCCTGAACATTGGCCATCCCCAAAGTTTTGGAGTTCTCCAACACGTGGTGGTAGCAGTTGACCCATTGTTTACTGTACCGAAAAGACAAAAATCCTAACAGAATTCAAATTACTAAGAAATTTTGTCTAGGTTAATAGCATCATGGTCCTAACCAAACACAGAAATGTCTGTGGCTTGAGTATGATTATGTAATTTAGCCAAATGTATGTGCTTAATAACACCAGCTCCAGATAACGAGGAAGCAATCAAAATATGTGTATTGTCCAAGAGTTTTATTAGAATCGCTATGTGACCAAAGTTAGGCAAGGAAAATCATGTTTTCACTTGGTTTATAAGAAAAAGAAAAATTGCTGACATCTTTAGCAATACCTTATTCTGTAACAGGCACTGTGCTAAGCATGCTACTTACCTTGTCATCTAATTTAGGATGAGAATCACTTTCTATATCCATGAGATGGAATAATATTTTATTGATTTCATGGAGAGGGAGAGGGAGAGAGGGATAGAAACATCAATGATGAGAGAATATCATTGATCAGCTGCCACCTACATGCTCCCCCCCCCCCCCGCACTGGGGATCAAGCCCAAAACCTGGGCAGGTTCCCTGACTGGGAATGGAACCATGATCTCATGGCTCATAGGTCGATGCTCAGTGAGTAACCCCAGCCAGGCTAGAGTAAGATTTATGTTAATCTTCAGTTTCCTACACATGTCTTATGATTATTTAGACTTACTTCCCCAGCAGCCTCATGAGGCACCATCACTACAATGTCCCCAAGGTACCCCAAGTTCACCTTGCCCTGAATGAATCCATCATCTTATTTCCCAACATCTCTTCTTGGGTTGCCCATCTCAGTGAAACTGATACCATGAACCAAAATATCAAAGGTGGAAAATAGGATGTTCCCTAGGCTCTGCCCTCTCTCTCCTCTTTCCAACCTATTCTCTCTCTGAAATGGCAAGAGGATCCATCCCCTCATCTCTGTTCATTCTGCTACTGCCTTTAGCGCCCATGCCTGTGGGAGGATTATGCGTGCATGCCCTGTCCAGGCCAGGAGGTACCATAAGACGTGCTTTGGCTAATGAATGATGAGCAGAAGCATGGTGTGTCTCCCTTAGGCAAAAGCTTTTAGAGTCAGTTTGTGACTCACTATATCTATTTTTGCCTCTGCTACAGCAGCTGAAATATTATAGATAAAGGCTTCTCTCTTAGCCTGGATACAGGAGGGTGGATGGAATAGAGAAGAACCTCAGCCAGCTCATCATGGACATGTATTTTGAATGAGAAATTAGCCTTGAAAGCCACTGAGACATGAGAACTTGTTTGTTACCACAGCATAACCTTGCATATCCTGACTAATACATTTACCCTAATACAATATATGGCAAGAAAGAAACCAGACTTGAAAGCCACTGAGATTTGCAGGCTCTCTTGTTACTATAGCACAACCTAGCAAGTCCTGAATGATATATTACCTTAATAACTATCTTAGTTGGCTAACAATAGTTTTCACTAATTTCCAAACTTCCAGGTCATCTTCCACACCTGAAAGGTATGATAAATCACTGTAGTCTCTAACTGAGGCTTCAGGAAACTTTTTCTGTAAAGAGCCAGATAGTAAATATTTTAGGCTTTGCAAGCCATACGGTCTCTGTCATCACTACTCAACTCAGCTGCAGTGTGGAAGCAGCCATAGACAATAAACAAACAAATGAGCGTGTGCCATGTGCCAATAAACTTAATTCATGAACACTGAAATTTGAATTACATATCATTTTCTCATGTCAAAAAAATATTATTCTACTTTGGATTTTTGTTAAAACCTTTAAAGATAAAAACGTTTCATAGCGAATGAGTCAAAAATAGGCAACAGGCTGGATTTGTTCCTCAGGCTATAATTGGCTGACCCCTAATTTAATGGAAAGTTCCTGAACATGGGGTTGAAAGCCCTTCATAATTTTGCCCCATTGGCTTTGTCTCAACACACACACACACACACACACACACACACACACACACACACACACGGCTTCAGCCCTCTTAAAACTATCATCATTCGCTAAATCAACCTTATGTGCCAGCCTTTGGTCCTCCTATTATGAATGCCCTTCCTCTCTCTCCATATCAAGTAAGTTTTGATGAATCTATCAAACCTGCATTCAAATGTCACATTCTCCATAAAAACTTTGTCAGTCCCAGAGTCTGGGTTGGTTGCTCTTTCTGTATTCCTATAGAACTTGCATCCTGCAGTAAGTATTCTCAACCTTGGCACAACTGGCATTTGAGGCCAAATAGTTCTTTGTTGTGGAAGCCTGTCCTGCACACTGTAGGATGCCTATTAGGTGCTGATACCAGACTCTCCTCAGCTGCTAAAACCAAAACGTCTCTAGATATTATCAAATTTTCTTTTGCCCGCACACCCCATTCAGTGAGAACCACTGCCCTAAATATTGATGTGGGCATTTAAACTTGTATCCCCTTGAGGACAAGGGCTAGAGGGTTTTGTTGTTGTTGTTGTTGTTGTTGTTAGCATCAGCACCAAGCACATGGATTAGTGTAGAGCAGGACTTCATCAAGGATTTGTGGAATGAAAAAAAATGAATAAGAAACTGAAAGTTATTGACTCCTTTAGCATTGATCTGAATGATTTTAAGAGATATGATTCTAGTACTCCTGTTATTTTTTTCTTTACCTTTGCAGAAAGGGAGGTTCTGTAAAATCTGAGCATCATAAAAAGATTTTCTAGTACGTGCATTGTTTTATTTATGCTGCTCTCACAAGCGCAATTAACACTGCATCTGTTTTACTAACAATTCTCTTTGTTTTATGCAGTGCTCTATATTTTGCCAAATGTGCGCAGGCCTGGGCTTTCCACAATCTGAAAGTGGGTAAATCCCTGCAACTGCATGGAGAGAAAAAGACAATCAAAACTCTCCTGGCAGTGTCGTTTCTCTGTTCTCTGGCACATCTGGGGCTAAATGCGCTAATTAGTTTACTCAGCCCACCCTACTCAGTAGATCAGAGAAGAGATGATGATGCCGTCCAGGGAGAGCACTGTATTGGGGGGGCCTGCTGCATCTTCCCTTTAATCAGTGTTTGGGTAGATCCTACAGAGAATCTTTCCCCTCACAGTCAAACACACTTAAGTAGCATCCACCCTGAAACACTAAAACCCATTTGTAAGGGCTTGGCCGCTGCTCATGGAACTTGAGGTCCAGGTGATCGAAAAAGATCAGACTTGAAGTTGTAAACATGTTCCTGTCCAAAATCCTAGACATGTTCCTGTCCAAAATCCTAGACGGGGCAAATCGATGCCAGAACATATCCCATTCCTGGTGTAGAGATGAAAGATACGAGGCAAGTGCTTGAAGTAATATGAATAAGGGTCTTACCTTTAGGAGGATTTGGCTAATAAAATATTAAAGAGATGAAGAAAAGAATAAAGAATTTAAATTTTTTAAAAAAGAGGTGGGGGAGATGAAGAAGAGTGAGTGGGAAGAGCATGGACTGCAGAGCCAGGCTGCCTGGGCTCCTCACTGGACTCTGCCATTTCCAGTGGGGGACATGGAATGAGCTTCTTAACCTCCATGGACACTGAGGTAAAACAAGAATGAGTACCTGCATCCTTATGAACAGTAAAAGATGAATACATGAGAAGTACTTAGCAAGTACTATGTGCTTGACACAGCAAACACACTCAATTAATATTGGCTGTTCTTATACCAATTGTTAAAATTGGTCTTTGAAGTTTATTTAGTTTATATCTTTCCTTTAAGAGCGATGAACCCTAAATACATACATACACACACACACACACACACACACACACACACACACACACACACACAATTGTGCGCCCATAAGTGCTATGACAGCCATCAACCAGATGAAGAAAATAGAAACAATCTCCATGTTTTGAGCATCTACTATGTAATAAGCTTTGGGTTCAAACAATGGCAGAGGAAATCACAAGCTATTTGGTGAGAAGAAAAAAAAAAAACCTGACCCCACACATGAAACCCTGGCAGAGATGGCAATGAGTTAAGTGTTACAGAAAAAAAGTAGGCAAACAAGAAAAGTATTGTGTGTGCGTAACTGCTCTATTTTGCTGATTTTTTTTAAGTCCAAATCACCAAACCCTCCCATTATCCACACCCTCGGGGCATATGAGCAAGACACAAACATTAACGCTGGAGATCATTTTAATTAGTCTGTCATTACCTCTGCAATGTGGGGGATATATATTTATCCCAAGCCTTAACAAAAGCTTGGTTCCACGCCTTGATGAAACGTTATTCATTCCTTATGAGTAACCTGTTTTGTATCCTTCCCCAGAGATTGGGCCCTGTCACAGCATAATGATTGCCGCATTCCAAACTTAACTGACCACACAGATGCATTACTTGGAAGCCAGAAAGAGCCTTCTCCTTCCTGACTTGGAGAAGCGGGATGTTTATGACCTGTTTATAAGAGTCTGCATAAAATAACAGTTCCAGAGTCTTGGCTGTGAGTAGGCTACCTGGAGTCAAGTGTGTCTCTTAAAATATGATGCATCACTTGCAGGAATGGTTTCTTAGTCTCCTGCCTCCCCCTCCCCCTTCGACCCCTCAAATCCATTGCTCTCCCATAAATAATGATGGGAGGTGATGGCCCGACCACCACTTCCATCATGCCCCCTCCTGTACGATGTCTTCCCGGGTGGATTTTTGTTAAGAAACAAGATACAACTTTTATTGAGATCAATAAAAGATTAAGGTGACAAAGTGATTTATTGACTATAGAGGAGACTCATTTTTCCCTCACCACTGCAATCGCTACCAGAAAGGATGTTTTTTTAGCCTGGGTCTTCAGGAAAGTTGTGAAGAGCCAAGACTCATTTATCAAAGCAAAAGAGAATGATTAAAAGCCATGTGGAAACAGACAAAGAACACGAGTGAGCCAAAGTTGGCCTTGCCATGGGTTACTTCGCTGAAATACCAGGTCCTAGAGTGGGAAGGTGTGGAGGAAATACACAGGTTCTTATGGAGAATGAAGCACAGTAGGATGTGAAAGTGATGAGTCAGAAATGCCCCGGCTGAGGTCCAAACAAAAAAAGAACTGCCCTTTGGGAAACAGGAAATCGGTCTGTGAGCCATGCCGTTTGTCCTTAGCTACCGCTAGGGGCAACCTAGAGATCTGGGAGCCACCACATCAGGTGGGAGATGTACCCTCTATGCTTCATTTGTATCAGATTCTTCACTTTTGCAAACAGCCTACTGTTCTCCCTTTTCCACACCCTTTCCCACGCTGTTTCCTCTGATGGGAAATCTCAGCATGCACCACCCTCCCCTTCCTGGAGAGCAGGCCCTCATCATTCAAGGCAAACTCAATGCCTCCCCAGTCCCCAAGTCTCCAAACAGAAAGAATCTCTCTCTGTCTTCTGATGAAGATAAACGCCAGAAGCGCTCATCCATGGAGCCCTACTAGGCGCCGGAACAGCACAGAGCCCTTCACATAGTAACAGTATCCATGTGACAGGGAATTTTGTGAATTCTGTCTCCCTAAGCCTCACGCATAGTTGGTATTTAGTAAATATTTTTAACAAATGAATGTGTGAACTAATTAAATCCTCGAAACAGGTCCAGGAGGAGTAGCTATCAGTATCCCCATTTCACAGAAAGGGAAAATAATGTTCAGAAGTTCGCAGGATGCCTAAGCATGGCTGGTGTTCACACTTTCTCCTTTCTCTCCCATGTCTCTTGCTGTAGAAAGCAGTTCCACTAACCACACCCCACCCTACCCACACCACTCCCCATATTCAGCAGCACAAGAAGAGAAAAAATAACCCCTGAGAAAATAGGCAAAGACAAAATTAGAGAAGTTTAGAGTATGGGAGATAAGACCTGACCCCAGGGCTGCTTTTAAAGATAATTGGGTTTGATGCTGCAGTTAACAGAAAATCATCCCATGAACCTCTCTGCCATTTATGGTCCCTGAGATCCATGGCACCTTCTCCTGGTGGGGGGTGGGGCAGAAGAAGTCGATTTAGCAGTCACTGTGAATTCTCCATTAACTGCATAATGAGTTGATTTTAAATTCTGACACTATGAAACACACTACACCATTACCCTCTGGATCAGCATAGCCACGAACACCCCTCTAGAGAAAGCTGAACTTGCCAAGCATTGATTTTTGTTTTTAAGTAAGCCAACGCCATTTCATTTCTAGGAATCCATCCATGGGTTCACTTGTATTTGTGAGAAATGATGCAAGCACTGCATTATTCATTGTAGTCATGTCTGCAAGAGCCAGATACTGGGATCTGCCTCAAAGTCCATCATTTCAGGCCTGGAGAGACACAAAATGCACAGTCGTACAGGTACACAAGAGATAAATGTGCAGATATGAAAGGATTGCTAAGATGCTGGATAAAAAAAGAAGGGTGAAAAATAGTGGAATATGATGTTACAGAAATAGATAGATGATGATAGATAGATAGATAGATAGATAGATAGATAGATGATAGATAGATAGATAGATAGATGATAGATAGATAGATATTAGATAGAGATAGATAGATAGATAGATAGATAGATAGATGATAGATGATAGATAGGTAGATAGAGATAGGGATAGGTACAGAGATAGGGACAAAGGTGGGGATATGTATAGAGACAGGGACAGGGATAGGACTAGGTACAGGAATAGGCACAGGGCCAGGGACAAGGATAGAGACAGAGACAGAGACAGAGATAGAGATAGAGATACACACAGATGTTTGTCTCTATAGAATATCTCTGGAAGGATATAGGATGATCTGACATGTCTGTTGCTTCCTGAGAGAGCAAGTGCAGGGCTAAAGGCCAGGAGTAGGAGGAAAATTTTCTCTCTTAAACCTTGTAAATGTTGCATTACATGACAGCATTTGAGATCTTGCTTCCCAGCATATGTCATCAGTTTGGCTCAAATAAACTCTTATAAAAATTCACACAAAACCTAAAATTTGTATTACATGCTTGCATTGCCATTGATAATGTCATTCAGCAAATATAAACTAAGTGCCTACTGTGTGCCAAGTACATAGCAATAATCAACAGACAGCAATCTCTATGCCCTGCTACCAGAGAAAAACCAAACAAGATAAATATACAAAATTACTAGTCATATATGCCGGTCATAAGTGCTAAAAGAAAACAAAAGAAAGAATAAGTCATGGGCTTTGAATCGGTGAGAAGTGGTTGGAATGTTAAGGCAAGTTACCTGAGCACTAAACAAAGAAAGAAAGTGAGGAGAGAGCCAGCCCAGCCAGCACCGGGAGGGGGAAGGGCAGTGCAGGCCGCTGGGAGGGCTGGGACCATGGCGTGTTTGTGTTCCAGGAGTAGGATCGATGTGGCTGTGGCCAGAGCAAAAAGGGTAGGAGGAAAGGATGGCTAATGAGCCAGAGGTGGTGTGAGTCAGATCCCTTGGGTTTGCAAGAAGGAGTTTGGCTTTTATTCTGGATGAGCTGGGAGCCATTGAGGGCTCAGAGGGGAGAAGTGACATGACCTAACTTACTGCTTCAGGATTGATGGCCCTGGTGGCTTCAGTATAGAGGATGGATGACAGGGAACTGCAGTGAGGCAAATGGTTAGGAGGCTATTGCAATATCCAGAAAAGAGATGAGGATGATGCGCAGCAGGTGATGGCAGCGGGGTCCATTCTCAATACAGTGGGAAGATGGAGCTGGTGGGGTTCAGTAACATGTCAGACGGGAGGCATGAGAAAAGAGGAGTGAAAAATGACACCAAAATTCTTGTCCCAGACCTCTGGGAGAGTGTGTGTGTGAATCAACAGTCAACCTGGAATAACAGGGAGGCATCTGGGCAGAGAGTGTTTTGCCAGAGCAGCCCAGGCACTATTCAAAGTTAAGATAGCCCTCAGTGAACCTGGCCCAGGAAAGTCAAGGGGGAAAGACCAGCTACAACTCTGGGGCTTGGCCAGATGGCAGAGTCCCACTGAGTGGTGCTGAGAACACAGACTGGGCATCCAAAGGGTCTGTGTTCTTTCCCTGACTCTGCCACTTACAGGCTGTGCAACCTCAGATTGCTTAC
The DNA here is from genome assembly GCA_027563665.1 of Antrozous pallidus. Classification (NCBI taxonomy): domain Eukaryota; kingdom Metazoa; phylum Chordata; class Mammalia; order Chiroptera; family Vespertilionidae; genus Antrozous; species Antrozous pallidus. Next base: position 102,290,982 of record CM050512.1, on the reverse strand, counting down.
CCTCTCTTGGTACCCATTTTCCTGCCTGTTTCGTGGAGATAATAACAATATCTACTCCCTCCGGTTGTGCTGCCTATGAAGTCCTTTAACTCGTGTGGATGGCTTGGCATTGTGTCTGACTCTTTCTTTTTTCTCAGTCAAATGCCAGCTGCTTCTGGGAAAATGGAAATTATGTTACTGTGTCGTGGGTTTAACATTTGGATTGAGGGAGGTAATGTGTGTAAAGCCCTGGGCCTTTCTACTCTAGAAAGTGTCATGTAAGCCTAGGAAGCAGGTGACAATGATGATATGGTGGTGGCGGGGGTGATAATGATCAATGCTGTCACCATCCTTTATGACAGGATATGGTGCAGTGAATGAAGTCCTTAAGAGCTCAGTGGGGGAAACCGAGGTAGAGCAGAGGGCAAGTTGATTAACAAGGAGACAGAAACTTGATCGACTGACCAAATTGTGCCATTTGTCCTGAGAACAATGAGATTTCAAGGCAGGGAGCCACCTGGAGCTCACAGGAGAATTTAAATCACTCCAGTCCCCCCACCTCCAAGCACCCTTCTTTGTGGCTACCAAGAAATGAGATGTGGAGGCCCCTGTGCGCAGACCTCGTTAGCAGGAGAGAGAGAGGAGGCATTGATTGCAGCATGAGTATTCTGCCCACTAGTGTGTTCCTCACAGGGCCCAGAGCTGAGGGTGGGAGTTGTCCCAGGAGGCCCTGCAAACCAAGCTTCAGGCATCGAAGGGCCAGCTGCCTGGGGCCATCACAGGCGATGCCCCATAATTGTCTTCCAGCTTGAAAATGGATGGTCTGCCCCATCCACAGAAAGAGACAGGCAATGTGGGAAGGGAAAGTACTCACGTGACATGAACATACACGCTGAACCCATACACAGAGGGAGGCCCACAGATGCAGCCAATCACAGACACACACAGATATGCAGGCCAGTGCCTGCACCGAGAGACACAGAAACAAGCAGATAGATGTCAAATAAGCACAGGGTAACATACAGACACCATGAAACCATGCACAAGCACATCCATCGAGAAACACATAAACATGCAGGAGATTATGCATGATGCAAATACAGGCAGACATGGTAAGAAATACATGATACAGACATGCAGCGATCCAAAGATGCACACATGGGCATGGATGCACACATGAACATGCATGCACACACACACATATGCATCACACAGTGCAATGATTAAAAGCTAAACTTCAACTAAGAATCATGATAGAAAAAGTCAGGAAGGACTATGCTGACAATTCTACAAGTCCCCAATGCTCAAAGAGGGCAGATACTCTGCACCCTCCCAATGCCAATCCTATGTAGCTCTCTATTTGATGTGCTTTGCTCCGCACGTAAGCAGTTCTGATTTAGATGATAGATAGAAACCATTTATACAGTTAAACACGGTAGGGGTCTAAACGCTGCTCCCCGCAGATCACCAGATGTGAATAGATGAACATTTGATTGTCCTCACGCCTGTTTCTGACAAGCTAACAGATAAGAAACCATCCCACTGAATTCCCAGAAAACTGGAGACCATGAGTGCAGATAGCAGCACGCAGGAAGAGCTGGGATTTATTAAGGCAGAGCTCTAAATATTAAAGAGATGGCAGCTGGCCATGCTTCCCTCAGCAGACTTTGTAGGCGGGATATCACTTGATAACCAAGATGAATGAGCAGAGCTTGTAGTGGAGAGTGTTCAGAGCCCGGAGCATCAGGAAAGACCACATGTAGGCAGGAAGCAGGCACCGTGTGCCCTCTGGACACTGGGGTATTTGGAACTGGGGAGGTCCCACCGTCTAAATTGTCTCTGCCTGAAATTCCATTAGGACATGTTCCAAAATTTCTTATTAAAATATAAATACACACATGAAATGACACTCAACAAAACGAGTCATTAGGGAAATGCAAAGCAAAACCACAAGGATGTGGAGAAATCTGAACCCTCGTGCATTGCTGGTGGGAATTTAAAATGGCACAGCTGCTGCAGAAAACAGAATGGCATTCTCAAAAAAGAAAAAAACAAAACACATAATTTCCATATAATCTAGCAATTACACTTCTGGGTATAGACTCTAACAAAGTAAAAGCAGGAACCCAAACATATATTTGTACATCCATGATCATAGCAGCATTATTTATAATAGCCCAAAGGTGGAAACTGTCCAAGTGTCCATCAACAGATCAATGAATTTAAAAAGTATAATACACATACATGCACACACAGAAAGGAATATTTTTCTCTTTTTTATTGATTTTTAGAAAAAGAGGGTGGGAGGGAGAGAAAAACATCAACATAAAAAAGAAGCATCAATTGTACCCCAATCGAGGATCAAACCTGCAACCCAGACATGCACCCTGACCAAGAATCAGAACAACAACCCATCAGTGCACAGGACAATGCCCAATCAACTGAGCCACACCAGCCAGATCCAGAGGAATATTTTTCAAGTTAAATGGGAAGGAAATTTTGACATATTCTACAACATGGATGAAACTTGAGGAAATTATGTTGAGTGAAAGAAGCCAGTCACTAGATAGATAGATAGATAGATAGATAGATAGATAGATAGATAGATAGATAGATATTTGTAGTTCTACTTATATAATGTTCCTAGAGCAGTCAAAGTCAAAGAGATAGAAAGTGGAATGGTGGTTACCAGGAGCTGGGAAAGGAGAAATGGGAGTTAGTGTCTAATAGGGACAGAGTTTCAGTTTGGGATGATGAGAAGAGTTTTGGAAATGGATGGTGCTAGTGGTTGTGTAACATGAATGTACTGAATGCTACAGAACTGCATACTTAAAAATGGTTAAAATAGTACATTTTACATTATGCATATTTAACTACAATAATACATATATACTGCCTGATGGGTTAATGCATGAAAATACTTCCCTTCCAATTGTATCATAGGATTAGTTTATAGCTAGCAGACACTAAGATCCCCTAGGAGGAAAGGTGGGAGATCTTAGGAATGTCATCATGGAGAAACACCCTCAGTGACAGAGGATATGTGAATATCGTCTGTGAACATGCCTCCTCTCCTCATCCCAACTGGCCTTCCCTATGTCTCAATACCTACCCATCATCTTCACCCATGCAAGACCACTGGGCCCACAGTTAAAACCCTCTTGTTCTACCCCAACAAGATCCTAAATCAAAAGAGGGGAGAAGAAGTAAAATGGCCAACCTGAGATAGCCCAGTTGTCTAAATATTCTAAAGGCAGCAAGAAAACTCACATTGGGCAGCATCTTGCAGGATCCCTGCACCAAGCATTTTACATTTATTATTTGTACTCATGGCAGTTAGATGAGTTGTTAGCTTCATTTTTCAGATCAGAAGATCAGAACAGAGGTCATTTTTTAAATTTGTTCCCTGTTTCCCAGCTTGCAAGTGGCAGAGCCAGGATTCAAACACTAAAATGCCTACCTTCAAAACTACAAAACCCATGAGATTGTTCTAGCATTTGTGAAGCCTAAACAATTATATATTGGTCCAGGTAAAACAACTCAAGCCACTGAAAAAAATCAATGTCATTTACTCTATGCTAGAATTACAATAGTGCTTTTCCACTGAGGGAGATTTTGTTCTTCTCACCAGGGGTACATCTGATAATGCCTGGAGAGGGTTGGGGTGGGTGCTGCTGGCATCTAATGGGTAGAGACTAGATATGCTGTTAAACATTCTAGCTCCTCTCCCTCTAACAGAGAATTATCTGGCCCAAAAAGGCAACAGTGCCAAGGCTGAGAAACCCTGAATTGTAGCAACTGTGGGTAAGAAGGTTGGTTGTGCCTCTCCCTTCATCCCTGCTTGTACCTTCCCCTTTTGTCTCTTTCCTAAGTCATCTGCTCACTCACTTACCATCCTCCCCCCGCAATGAAATCCACCCATGCTAATTCACTGGACCTTCATTTAGAAGTTACTGAGCAAACATAGGCAGAGTGAACATGCAGAAAAGGTTGTTGATAAGGAAGTTCTTGTTTAATGGGAAGATTACGTATTCAAAAACAAGGATTGGTGACCCCATTTTCCAGACCATGTAAACTTTTTAGAAGTCATAATGGTAATCACTCTGCTTTACCGGTACATATTAGCACTCCTGAACTCAGTGAATAGTACCAGATTGCCTTGGAGACATAAAACTTAAACTGCATTTATTATTATATAGAATCAAAATTAGATCTGGCCAAGAAAGGGGCTTTCTTTCTTCTTTTGAAGATATTCTAAGACAGGACTACTGCTCTCTTATTTGTCCAAAGCACCCCAGAAACAGGTCTTCTTCCCTTCTTTCCTTCCTTCTTTCTCTTCCAGCAGCTCAGGTTAAGCAAACTCAACTTGACCAGCCTCAACTTGAGGTGGTTTAGAGAGGCATGGTGAATAGACCCTAAAGTTATCCCCACCTGCTGATATTCACATTTTGCATAATCCCTTCTCCTTGAATGTGGGGAAGACCATGAGTTGCTTCTAACCAATTGAAGATGACCAAGGTGATGGACTTCCATAACTAGTTACATGACGTAAAACTTTATCTTGCTGATGAACTCACCAGAAACTCTTCTTCCTGCTTGACTCAGTAGCTGTGGGAGAATTTCACATGGCAAGAAACTGCATGGTGAGGAGCTGAGATGGCCTCTGAAAATAGCGGGGGATAGGGGGTGGAATAAGCTACAACACTAAGGAATTGGACTGAATGCTGCTCACCCCACACCAATGGGAACATGAACCTTTCTCCAGTGGAGCCTCCAGACTGCAGCCTCCTGCAATCTTAAGCAAAGGACCCACCCAACTTGTTTCTGAATTCCCGATCCACACAATCCACGAAATAATACCTGTGCGTGTTGAAAGCTTCTACCCTGTGGTAACTTGTGATGCAGCAACAGAAAACTGTATCAGCAAAACACTCCTTCCTGCCCTTTAATCCCTCCACTGGCAAGCCTTCCAGCAACAAGGACATTTGCCTCAGCTCTGAGCCCAATGAGCAATCCTGGAGCCACTATTCTGTCCAAATGGCCTGAGATTTATGAATGGCTCTACCGTCCATTAGGCCGTGGGAAGGGGCTGGGGTGTCTCTGTTCATGTTTAGAAGTCCATTTGTTTCCATTCCTTGTCAGCAGTTTGCATAAGTGAGTAGTTTTATTTCTTGGGAGAGAGGAGGGAAAACGCACGAGTTACCCCAGCAGTGGAAGATTTGTCAAATAAAGCTTTTAATAATGGGCCTGTTTGACAGTTTTATAGTTCTTCAACTTTCCGGCCATTTGAAGGTGGTAGGTTTTCAATAAAAATGAAGTCCTTTTCCAACAGAAACTCGGTCCCCTGTTATTTTAAAACAACTGGTCCAGGGTGCACTGAAGCACCTTAATTCCACTACCGAAAGTAAATCTCTCTCCTTTTCCGTATTAATAACTCGGGCAATCCATCAGCCCGAGACGGACTGTGAGCTTTTTGCACTAGTATATCCAGGTGGCCTGATGAACCACATCTGTAACGAGACTTGCTAGGTGATCATTAGGCTGTGCCCGAAAATGAATGGTCTGGCCTTCTCTGTAGCTTACTTACATATACCAGGGAGGGGCCAGTGGCTCAGATTTCATTCTTTCAATTCCTTGGATTCTTCAAAAGTTCTGACTCAGGAAGTGGTTCAGAGATTAGATGATGAGAAGGAGGTGGTACATTGGACAGGACCCAAGATTTGAAGTTTGAAGTCTGGTTCCAGAATGAGCTCCATCACAGCCCCAGCCCCCTCCACTCTCAATGATATGACCAGGGGTTTATCACCTAAATTTGTAAAAGAAGGATGAAAGCTTGGGTTCAGAAGTCAGAATTCTGGGGCTCAAATCCTGACTCTGTAACTTGCCAGCGTGATCAGGGAATATATCTATACCCTCTGTGCTTGAATTCCCTTGTATGAAAAATGTAGTCTCTAGCAGATCTCATGGGCTCAAAAAAAAGTGTTTATCTCTGTAAATTACATAGCCAGGTTCTTCTGTTTCTTGCTAAGTACTCATTCAACACTAATTCTTCTATTATTATTATTGTTTTTATTATTGTTGGGCATGTCATTATCATCAGTCAAAAAAAATTTGTTAAGCCCAGATATCAGAAATTCACATTTAGGGCAGAGCCCTTGCTTGGCTAAGACCCATTTTTTCTGCCCTTATCAGAGAGGGTACCCAGTGTCTGATTGATCCTGTATTGGGCCCAGTATTTCCATACAATAGGTCATGGCATCTAGCACCTCTGAACTTCAAGGGATGCTCCAGACCAAGGAGAAACAGCCCCAAAAATGGTTGACTCTAAAGTTAAAGGTTCAAGCTGGCCAGTGTGTCTCAGTGTTGAGCATAGACCCATGAACCAGAAGGTCAAGGTTTGATTCCTGGTCAGGAAACATGCCAGAGAGTTGAGGGCTTGATCCCCAGTGGGGAGCATGCAGAAGGCAGCTGGTCAATGATTATCTCTTGTCATTGGTGTTTCAATCTCTCTCTCCCTCTCCTTTCCTCTCTCTGAAATCAATAAAAACATATTTTTACAAAAGAATAATAAAGATAAGGGTTCAGCATTGGGAAGGTTGGGGAGAGGATCATTATTTTTCATTATAAGCTCTGTATATTGCTTGAATTGTTTTTGTAATATATATCTACTACTTTTTATTATAAACTGGGAGCCAGATGCATGAAATTCATGCAAGAGTAGGCCTTCCTTCTCTGGCACCTGGGACTCCGGCTTCCCTCAAAGCCCCAGCTTCATCCAGAAGGTCATCCAGAAGGACATCTGGTCTAATTAGCATAGTATGCTTTTATTATTATGCTAGTAGATGTGCTGTTATTATAAGTGCGGAACAAATGGTATCAAGGCTATGCACCTAGAGAGAGACTAGCTGTTGCTCAGGTTGACCCCAGACCTGGACATTCAAGTGCATCTTTCACCAAACCTGAGGTGGTCCTCATCCTCCAGGGCTGCAGAACCATCAACGACCACACAATGGTTTCAGAGACTCAGTTTCTGAGAAGAAGAGATGCTCAAATCCTCTCCTCTCCAAAGCCCTACCACAGGCTGTGTCCCTTTCTGCCTCCTGCTCTTCTCAATAGAAGCACATGACTCTCCTCCCTTGATACCACAGGTCCCTGCCTGATCCACCAGTGCTCATGTTCTAGGCCCTGTGAAGCCTTCCATGTGCCAGGATATGCTCCCTAGTAATACCCTTCTACCTGGAGTCTCTTGTCCCCAAAGCCTCTTTATTTTCATGGCATAAACACAGAGTCCTGAATCCTACAGCACCCAGAACCCCCAATTCAATTTCACCCTTTGCCAAGTGCACCTACCATAGGTGTAAACTGTTGTCATCCTTCTCTTACCCTTCCCCATCTCCATTATCATTCTCATTGTCAGTCCCTCTCTTTAACAAGTCAGGAATCCCTTCTCAACCCACAGAGCCCTCTGTCACGTCTGCAACCACTCATTTTCCTGTTACAATGAGTTTAATAGTTCAACACACTCCATTCTTGCCCTTGTCTTTCCAGACTGAAAAGGCAGAATCTTACAGCTTCTATTATATTAAAATCATTTTTTACAATTAAGCTTCTGAATCTTGTGCATTTTTTTTAACTCCGGTGACCCTTTCAGAACTCAGTCACTCCCTTCTCTGAGTGGCCACAGTCTCTGCTCACTGGTCTCCTGGCCACCTTCCCCCACATCCTCAGCTGTCTGCTGAGGATTTAGCTCTGCCCAGGGCCTCTGCTCTGGCAGGGGGATCTTCTTGGAACAATATGGCTCCATTATGATCCCTCTCTGTCATTCCTTCCTGGAATTTAATTGGATTTTTCTCTTCTCTTTGTTAGTCAAAATCACATAATAAAAAATCTCCCTTAGTGCAATCACTTTTCATTGGCACCATTCCAACACATGTCATGAGGAGGCTGATAGCAAAGGGGCTCTCATCTATTCCACACAGGAGATAAATATTTGACTTGCAACCAAGACTTTATTTATGAAGTGGATTAACCCAGGCAATGCCCTAGTGGGGAAAGTCCCTAACTGCCTATTCAATGTGGAGGTCACTTCATCAGCTGCTTTCACAAAGGAATCCTGCAGGTGAAATTGGGGATTCAAGCAGGGCAGAGTTTCAAAGAGTGGAGGTCACAGACCACCTAAATCAGAATGGCTTGATGTGCCTGATAAAAAGTCAGATTCATGCCCTGGCTGGAGTGACTCAGTTGGTTGTGTGCCACCTCATGGACCTCAAAGTTTCTGGTTCAATTCCCAGTCAGGCCACATGCCCAGGTTGGGGGCTTGATCTCCAGTGGGGAGCATGTAGGAGGCAGTGATGATGTTTCTCTCTCTCTCCCTTCCTTTCTCTTTAAAAAGCAATTTTAAAAAACATAGGAAAAATTCATAAAGTCAGATTCCTATGCCTAACCTCAGGCCCCTATTGAGTACAGATCTCTTGCAGATCAAATCCAAGAACCCTTTTTTAAAAATATAATTTTATTAATTTGAGAGAAGAAGGGAGAGGGGGATAGAGATAGAAATATCAATGATGAGAGAGAATCATAGATCAGCTGCCTCCTGCATGCCCCACACTGGGGAATCAAGCCCACAACCTAGGTATGTGCCCTGACTGGAAATAGAACCCTAACCTCTAGGTTCATAGGTCGATGCTCAACCATTGAGCCACCCTGGCTGGGCCTGAGAGCCCATTATTTTAATAGTAAAGCAATGGTTCTCAGATTTTAGTGCTCATCAGTTAAGATGCTGGGGAGTGAGGGCGGGGGAGGTCCCAAAGTAGAAACTTGCAGCTTGAAATTTTAAAAAGAGGAAATATGTGGTATCCCCTCAAACACTTGGATTACAGCACTATACGCTGCCATGAAGACATTTCTCCCTTCCCACCTGCATAGCCTCTCCATTTAATTTTCCCCTATTTCTTCCTTGTTTTTGTGGAAATTTAATTGGCTTCTCAGAAGTTGAATAGCAGACTCAGGGAGAAGATTTGGTGGTTTGGATGATTTTTAAATACATTTATATAATGTATACATACACATACACACCTATAGATAAATAAAAACATTGGTTCTGAAATATTTAAGCAATCAATATTGCAAAGTCATATTGATGTGCAAAGCAAATAATTATGCATCATTTCAGTTCTTATTCCTGTTGATCTAAAGCCAAAGTGTAGCCTGCATTTTCAAAATTAAGAACTTATTTCTGGAGCAGTCAGATCTAGATGGAAACCACAAAATAGAAAGTTGATGAAAACTCTTCAAATGAGCCAGAGAGTCCTTAAAGTCCTAAAAGGAAAATAGTTTGTCTTTTTTCTTCACCTTCATATTCTCCAGGACTTCCTTTCTTTAAATACACAGACCTGTCTAGACCTGTGTAGGTATGCTCATAGTATAATCTGAGAAGTCCTGGAGAATGTCCCCTGCCCACAATACCCCCAGCCTGCTGGCTCTGCAATGCTTGACAAAGTAGGTCTTCACTTGGCTTTTGTCATTAACAAGATTCAGCTAGCTAATATTCTATCCAGAGGCAGTCCCAAACTACTGCTCTACATAATATAATTACGTAGTTTTTTTCCTGTTATTTCAGAGGTAGGCCTTACTCTAGCACCTACTTGTGAAATAAAAAGTTAGAATTTTTTTTTTAGCTTTTGATGCATATTACCCTTCACTTTCCTGAAAGTGTCATAACAGTTGCAGTAATTTTCTAGTGCTGTCTCAACAAATTGCTACACACAGCCACTCAAAACAACACAAGTTTATTCTCTGACGTTTTTTATAGAAATCTAACCTGGTTCTCCTTGGACGGAAATCAAGGTGCTGGCAGAGCTGCATTCTTCCTGGACGTTCTAAGGGAGGATTCCTTTGCTTGCTTCTTTTCAGCTTCTAGAGGCCACCCACATCCCTTGGCCAGTGGCCCCTCCCTGCCAAATGCATCACTGACCTTGCTTCTCTCATCCCATCTTTCTCTGACCCTCCTCTTCTGCCTCTCTCTTCCAACTTTTAGGATAATCCAGGATAATCTCTTTATTTTGTGTTCATCTGGTCAGCAACCTGAATTTCAGCTCCAGCCTTCATTCCCCTTTGCTGTGTAAGGTAACATATGCATGGGACCATCCACTACTGATTATTTCCATCTCTAAGAACACAAACAGTTGCATTCACCAAAAGCTTAGCATCTTAGCTATCATCACTTATTAATGAATTTAGAAGCTAGATACCGACTACCTCTTTGCCACAGGTGCAGTCCCAAGTAGCAGAGTCTGAGATGAGAGTTAGTGAATAGGACAGTGATCAGGGTGCTCTGGAGCACAACACCCACTGAAAGGTGGGGAGGAGGCAAGATTTGGGCAGAGGGAAAGTTGAAGCTATGATACAGTCTCAGCATTGGCCTCAGGAAAATACGCTCTGGAGATAGGATGTCTGTCAGTTTTGTACCAAGCTGTTGGTGGGCACCTGGCCAGCTCTTCTATCAGGCATTGGACTGGGTGCCCAGGGCAAGGCAAGTTTTTTCAGCTGAGACCATCCCCAAAGGGAGCTGATAGCTGAAGGGCACCCTGGGCAATGCTCCCAGCCGCCAGGAGAACCATAACCTCACACATAGATATCCTTGCAGATAGCCTGGCATAGGACTAACTTTTATTTAGAATTCATACTTTTGTTCAGAGTAAACTGCAAACCCACTTAGATCACCCTAATTGCTATAAGGTGTGCTAACCACATCCTGTGATTTGCTAAGAAAAGGGCTGAGACTTAGTTACTAACTTTCTTATGTGTCTTTGCCATCTTTCACATGACAATTGCCCAGGGAGCTGCAATTCTCAGGGAGCTGCAAGGATGACTTGGGGAAACTGAGAGCTCATCCAGCTCTAACCACCCAGGGGTGCCAGAACAGGCCTCAAGGAACCTCTACTAACCTACTTACAAACATTTCTACAATATTAAAATCTCCTTGCAGAGGCAGAGGAGATTTTCTACTATTTTTGAGCGTGCAATGTATGTACAACATGTTTACTAACTGCACATGCACAGGAAGTTCCCCCCAGCACTTAGGAAGCTCACCTTAATGTTTATGCATGATTTCCTAGAATAAAGACGAATCCGATCCTTTGTGTTGGAATGCACTGCTTTTGGAGAGACACTCAGTGTGTTCCTTGCTTGCTGGCTGGCAATAAAGTTGCTTCCCATAAAATCATCTCAGAGTTGTCTTTGGCTGATAACTACTGAGTCATGGGACCGGTTCAGGCAGGTAATAGAATGAGGCTTCCCACAGAAGGGGTGTCTGAGCTATGCATCAGGGCATCTGCACATGAATCTTGATTAATGCTGAACACTCAGTGTAGCTGGAAATTGCTTTTTATTAGACTTCTCCACCACTCTCCACCTTCTGTGTATAGCCCTTGAGATCACTTGGGCTGAGTTGGGCTGCTCTCAAGTTACTAAGAGCCACAAACACTGGTATTTCCCCATTAGCTTTTTGCTCATTCTCCAGAACCTCACCCACGTCTCAGATTCTCCTCTTCTTTCAAGACAATCTTCCTTCTCTATCTAGTCCTCTGCCTTTTGCATTAGAGGCATGTTTTCCCATTCGGTTCATTTTTTTTCTTTTTTTTTCAAACAAACACTGAGAGCATGGCCTGCCTTTTCCACAGCAAGGCGGATGGTTTTGAACCACAATCAACATAGGCTAAGCTCTGCTAAACTCTATGACATGAGGATTATAAATTAAAGGTCAACCCGTTCCTTCATGCGGTTGCTATTGAAAAAAAATTCCTTAAAACATACTAAATTCCAATGAATTGGAATCTTATGTCAAGGCTACAGAAGCAACACCAGAGAAGGAATAAAGATCTTTTTCCAAGAGCGTATTTAGACAGAGCCTGAGCCGGTGATTCATCTCTGACCTGGAGTCTCCTTAACCGGATACAGTTCATCTCTCTGCCTCCAGCATCAATGGTCATCACCACTCCTCACCCAGCTAGTGGCTCAATCCCGAGGCAGGCAGGGTCTGTTTGACTGGGAGAATTTTACAAAGCTTCTCTGAGAAGTGAGTTTCCATCTTCCCAAGGTGGCAGCACTCACAATGACAAAGAACTGACCCCCAGGTCAACAGCCAGGAATGAGTGCGGCCCTGTTAGCACTGGGAAACACTAACAAGCAACCTGGCTCTGCTAGGATGAGAGATGTCTGCCACCCTGGGTTAAGCCACTAGGCTGACATGCTGCAGACCCCGCCAGGAATGCACTGCTAACTGAGACGCCCATTTGCATCTGACAGAGCACCAGCATGCCTATTATCTTATTTTGACCCATCAACAACCCTGTCAGATAGTTAAGGCAGGGATCATGATTTTTACAGCAATTTTATTTGTTTCTTTGTGCAAGACAGCATTTACACAATAATGCAGCCACTGCTGGGCCAGGCTATTGGGAAGGGAGCTAGTAGACACAGGCAGACCAAACCAGGTCTGACCCTTAGGCCATCACAAACACAGAATCTGGTGGAGGGAGGGTGCGGAAATAGGACTTTCCTTCTCCCTCAAATCTCCTTTCAGTCTTAAGCATCCACCTCTAATAAAACAAAAAAAGCCTTTACTCTCATCTTCTTCTTCCTTCCTCTTGTACAATCCTGCCATTTCTCCTGGTTAGGGCTTTTATCCCACCTGAGCTTTGGCGTAGAAATTGCTTTTCTTCCTAGAAGCCAAAGAAAACAAAATTCACTTTCCCTGGATCCTTTAAAACCCCTCCTTGCCAGGCCTCTTCCCTCCTTCCCTGTCCTGGGACATACACTTGCCCCGCTAGCCAAGGCCAGCAAGTTCCATGTGCCCCCAATCCAGAATGAATCTCATACATTGTCTAGGCTCTCTCTTGGTGACACTAATCACCTCTCCTAGAATAATGTCAAAGGGCAATTATACTAAAGAGCCCACCATCAGTGATGAGAACAGAGAGGAGCAAAGAACTCTCCCTTCCATGCGTTTACTATTAAAAATGTGCACACTGCAGAGCAGTAGAAAAGATGCCAGTAATCTCACCAGTCAGTGGCAACCACTGTTAGCATTTGATGGCATTCCTTCTAATCTAGATTATTTTTCCAACAAAATAGGAGTCATCCTATCTAACAAAAGAGTAATATGCAAATTGACTGTACCTCCACTACATCCACAAGCCATGCCCACCAAACAATCAGGAACAAGTATGCAAATTAACCCAACCAAGATGGCTGTAGCCATGGAGGGAGCAGGAGGTTTGGGTTTCCTTAGTGATAAAGGAAACCAAGCTTCCTGGCTGGCCCAGCCCTCCACTCAAGTCTACAAAGTTTCAATTATAGAAAAGAAATAAATCCCAGATACCAGGGCCTCCACTTGGGTCTCCAGGGAGTGTGGCCAGCCTGCAAACCACCAAAGGCACCCTCACCCAGGCCACCCCATGCCCCAAGGGAACCCCACCCTGATCCAGGACACTCTTCAGGATAAACCAGCCAGCCTCCATCCATGCACCAGTCCTCTATCCTATCTAAAAGAGTAATATGCAAATTGACTGTCACTCCAACACACAAGATGGCTGCCCCCAGGTGGACACAAGGTAGCCACCACAAGATAGCCAGCAGGGGAGGGCAGTTGAGAGGGACCAGGTCTGCAAGGGAGGGTAGTTGGGGGCAATCAAGCCTGCAGGGAAGGGCAGTTAGGGGTGATCAAGCTGGCAGAAGAAGGAAGTTGGGGCCTGCATAGAAGGGCAGTTTTGGGGGACCCAGGCCTGCAGGGGAGAACAGTTGGAGGTGACCATGTCTGCAGGGGAGGGCAGTTAGGGATAATCAGGCTGTCAAGGGAGCAGTTAGGCATCAATCAGGCTGGCCAGAGAGCAATTAGAGGATGATCGGGCTTGCAGGCAAAAGCAGTTAGGGGCAATCAGGAAGGCAGGCATGCAAGCAGTTGGGATCCTGCAGTCCTGGATTGTGAGATTTTCCCAGATTGGAGAGGGTACAGGCTGGGCTGAGGGACACACACCCCCTGTGCACAATTTTCATGTACCGGGTCTCTAGTACTATATATAAATTTTCATCCTGCTTCTCTGTACTTAATTTCTCACACCATTAAACATTTCTTGAAAGTGTGACTTTTTAATGACCATAGTATTCTATTTTCTAGAGGTAATATTATTACAATTAAGTGTTTCCAAGACTACATTTGTAGTCTTTGTGAATGGTAACCCCTGGAGCTGGGTAGTAAGGTGGCCCTATTAATTATATGCTATTACAAGTAATCATGACCATTTTAACTTATGGGAAAGGGACCCTTAGTGACTTGCACTCTTAATGCCAGTGACCAGTGTAACTAGAAATCCAACTGTCTTAGCCACCTTGTGCTGCTTTAACAAAAATACCATAAACCAGCATTAATTGATCACAGTTCTGGAAGCTGGAAGTCCAAGATCAAGGTGCAAACCTGGTTGGGTTCTGGTGAGAGCCCTCTTCTTGGTTTCACACTGCCAAGCTCCTTATCCTCAGATGGTAGAAATAGAGCCAGAGCTCTCTGAGGTTTCTTTTATAAGAGCACTAGTCCCATTCATAAGGGCACCACCCTCATGACCTAATTACCTCTCAAAGGCCCCACTCCTAACACTATTACATAAGAGGTTGGATCTCAACATATGAATCAGGGGTAGACCCAATCATTCAGTCATTCACATCAAGCCAGTCCATTCACTCATCAGTAATGATCCACAGGTCATTGGAAGTCTCCAGTTCCAGTGACTCACACCCCCAAAAACCCAAGGGATAGCCAAGAAAGAGCAGAGCTGGACATCATTACAGTAATGACAACAGTAAACACTGTAAACACTTTGGGTGGATATTGGCATGCCCCAATTTCTATAACAGTAAACTTAAGTTATTTTATTTTAATCCTGTGTCAATGAATTGATTTTACTATTAGTATCATCATTATTAGAATAATTTTTTCTGGGATGAAAGCACTGAAATCAGAGAAGGGAGGTAACTTGATCAAAGCCACATTGTGAGGAAGTGTTTGACCATGGCCTGTTACAGGGAAAAACCCAAGCTCTTGAGCACCGCCTAAGTCAGAGACATTTGGCTGCTATCCTCAATTGAACCAGGACCTTATATCTAGAAAATGAAACAGACTTCTCCCCAATTTCTGAAAGTGATTCCTCTCATTCACTCACCACTCCATTCTCAGAACTTTCTAGAACTCTCTTCCAATAATTCTCTAAGGGTGTATAACATACAGATATTCTATAGCAGCTCTATAGAACAGTCCAATAGAACAGTAAATGTGAGCCACCTATGTCATTTTAAATTTTCTGTAACTACATTAGACAAGTAAAAAGAGACAGGTGGTATATGTTTTAAAAATATTTTTTTATTTAACCCAAGAAATCCAACATATTTTTATCTCAATAAGTGGCACTAACCACATTTTGAGAGCTCAAAAAGCCACATGTGTTTGATGGCTATCATAGTGACTACTATAGAGAACAGCACAACCATAGGATATAATTCAGTGTACATTAGAATAGACTTGAAATCTTATTTAAAACATAAGCTCTTGGGGCCCATTCTTAGAGATTTTGATTCTGTAGATCAGTGACAGGACCCAGGAATCTTTGTTTCTAACAAGTACCTTCAGGTCACTTCAATGAGAATCTATAGAACACATTTTGAGAAATTCAGGTGTAGAAGATTTTCAGGGAGAAGCAGAAGGTTCACCTGGTCCTGAGGACACAGAATACCCTCAGTAACCACAGCATCGTCACAATGACATCCACATCCCCAAGAGGATCTACCACTGCAATTTTTATTCTTCTCTGACTCAACCTGAACAAGTATGCACATGCATGTGATAATGCAGGTGCCCATGTTGGGATGGCTCCATTCACTGTCCCATCATGACCCATTTCTTCAAATAATGTTTACGGTAGAATATTAGTGATCCTAATGAAGTTGAAAAGGAGCTCAGACAGAACCCCTTTCCTTTCCAAGTCAAACAACTTTGAATGGTTGTATATCTGCATAATGGTTTCTCTTCATTTTATTCATGGCCTACAAGTTGGGTAAGAATATTTTCTGTATACAAACTTGATCCTGGGCTTGGATCCAGGTATAAGCAAGATGAAGATAGGAATAGTTAGACATCTGAATTTTCCCCTATGTTATTGTTTCCCAAAACACGATCTCAGGAGCACATGGGCAGTGATCCTAAGAATTTAATAGACAGACCTGCAGATTCCCAAAGTCCTACACCAGAGACAAGAATTTCCACAGGTATAGTTCTCCCCTCACCAAAGTAGCTCTGATGCAGGTGTTCAGGGTGAAACTAATAGAACCCTATATATCCCACTCATTTCCTCTGCATGAAACTACAAAATTCAATAACACCCTTTCTTTCTCCTTTTACTTCAATTATATGGGTAGTTGGAATAGATTTCCTTCCAATTATAAAATATTTTAACTAATACAAGAATATCTAGGAAAGCTGGACTTCATTTCAAATGTGATGAAAGCCTTGAGAGAATTTAATGAGGAAGGTAGCATAATCTTACTAACATTTTTAAAGATCATTTTAGCTGCTATGGAGAATATAGATTCAGAGGAGGGAGCTATAAGAGTGAGGCAGGGGACCAGTAAGAAGATCATTGAAATAGCCAACTGGTTAACTACTAATTGGTACACAAGCCAAATTCCACAGTAATGACATCCCATCTAAAGGCATAAGCAAAGTCGGGGTGTGCTGAGTCAAACTCAATTTGTCCTTCATCCTTTGTCTTCCCTGCCACAATCATTCTCTACCTACCATTGACCATACAAAGGCTCCAACTTGATCATACACATACATACACTGCCCAAGACCCCATAGCAATTTCTAAGCATACAGCTGTCTATATTCGGACTTAGGGTGAAATGTAACTAAAATGGTTCAGTTCCGCTACCACACCCACTTCATATTGCCGAAATTAAACTGGTCTTGGTCTGAAGCACCTGCATGATGGTTGCTTTGCTGTATTTAGAGATTCTCCAAGACTATGGGGAAGGAAGAATTTGATTGGCATTCACACATCTAGTGTGGCCTCCAAAATAGTCCTTTTGGAAGAAATCTAAGGACCAATATCCTTAAAGCAAATTTTGAACTCCTTCTAAAAAATAAAACACCAATTATCACCTCCAAACCAGCAATTCCTTTCAGATTTCAAAACATAAGCTCCCATCTTCACCTGACACCCTGTTACTTAAGTGTAAGGTGCCAATATGCTAATGAAAACAGGTAGCAAGCAAGCTCAGTTGTTGTCTTAAGCATCTTCGCAGATGGTTGTCTTTACCACATCTGGACAACATGCTCAGTCTGAGGTGCTGCTTCCTGAGTTTGGATGCACACAGACGGGGTGGGGTTTCCAGTTAATTTCTGGAGGTGCAAAAGCAACTAGACTATTTTGACCTCTTCAGAGATCAGGAATCACTGGCTTCCCTAACCCTCACCTCAACTGGGTCTAGAATGCCAGCTCATTTTGAAGCCCAATGTATTATTGGCTGAAGTATAAAGTCTTTCTTCTCTTTATAAAACATTGACAGCCACTGCTAGTGAGAAATATATTTGTGCTTCCAATCAAAACAGTGACGAGTGCTATATGAAATTTAACAATAGCAGCAGAAGGACAGACCAGGTCTTTTATCAGTGGCTCCACTCATACCTTTTGGGATGTCAGATATGATGTGTAATGGTGCTGTCTTCCTCATCAGTGTGTTTCTAGAACAGTTTCTGGATAAAGTTAGTGGGTGAGGAAGGAAAGGAGGGGAAGAATGGATAAGGAGGCAAGAATGCTGAAAGAGGTCAGTTGTCACACGACAGCCGGATTGGTGGTGGCTGTGCTGGGACTCAGCCTCATCCATCATGGGAAAGCCCAATAAATTCCTTCTCCTTGAGCACTTGTAACACAGCTTCTGCTTCCTAATCCATAAATCTAGGAAGCAAAGAGAAATGGCACTTCTTACTTCTCCTGCTTGCACAACTCCCTTTGGCCCTGCACTAATTGCTGGCCCAATTCACACAATAATACTTTGCTCCTCGGTCCTCTGTAATCTTCACCACTCACAGCCATCATCTCCAATGTGTAAGTAATTAACATTTACACCATTGGAGGTATTTTGCATTTATTATCTCATCTGACCCCTGCCATAACAAAAAGGTATGATCATCCCAATTTTATATAGGAATAACTAGAGACTTTAAAGTCAATATGCACCAATTTATATAACAACCAGCCGCACATTAGAGTGTCTGCTCATCGCACCCCAGCCAGCCCTACATCTTACAATGTTTTAATTGGCCAATTTGATAGAAAAAATTATGCTTCATTGTTCTCCCAGTTTCCATTTCTTTGATGCCTATTAACAAGGAGCATTTTTCTTTATATGCTTACTAGAGGCCTGGTGCATGAAATTCATGCACTGGAAGGGGGTGTCCCTCAGCCCAGCCTGCACCTTCTCCAATCTGGGACCCCCTCGGGGGATGTCTAACTGCTGGTTTAGGCCCAATCCCTACAGTCAGACATCCCTCTCACAATCCAGGAGAGGTTATTGGCTCCCAACTGCTCGCCTTCCTTCCTGCATGATTGCTAGCCTGATCGCTAGCCTGATCACCCCCTAATCACTCTCCTGCCAGCCCTCCTCTGCTGGCCAGGTTGCCCCGAAATGTCCTCCCCTGCTAGCCCAGTCTCCCCCAAGTATCCTCCTCTGCAATTCCAATAGCCCCCAACTGTTCTCCCCTGCTTGCCTGGTCCCCCAACTGCCTTCCCCTGCTGGCCTGATTACCCCCAATTGCCCTCCCCTGCCAGACCAGTCACTCCAACTGCCTTCCCCGGCAGACTTGGTTCCCCCCCCAACTTCCCTCCCTCACCTACAGGCCCAGTCATCCCCAACTGCCTTCCCCTGCAGGCCTGGTCACCTCTAACTGCCCTTCCCTGCTGGCCCAATCACCCACAACTGCCCTCTCCTGCCAGCCATCTTGTGACTACATGTGGACAGCCATCTTGTGCAAAGGTGTGACAGTCAATTTGCATATTACCTCTTTTTACATAGGATAGACCATTTGTATGTCTCACTTTGTAAACCAACCTTTCTTGCCCTTTGCACATTTTTCTTTTGGATTTTAAAGATTTCTTGGTGTTGTAAAACAATTCATCATTATCATATTTTGTGTAACACCCATCCTCCCAAATTGCCACTTGCCCTTTAATTTTTATCATTGTCCTGTGTTGTACAGAGTCTTCATATTTTTTTTACATTATGCACATTAAGCCTCCAGAACTTATTCAAAGTTTCCTACTTTTAAAATTGGATCTACTAGTATTTTTCTTATAATTTCCTCTATAAGTTTCATGCTTAAAACAATCCTAGCACAAAATGAAATAAATATTTATGTGCATTTTATTCTAATTTATTTCTTCATTTTTACAGATTTTTTTTCATATGTACCATTTTCATTTGGAATGATTTTGGGAACATGATGTATTTCTGAAGATCTAATTTGCTTCTTTTCCCCTAAACAATTAATTCTTCTGACATGACTTTCTAAATGTACTTGTTTCCCATTGGCTGATGATGCCTTCTTTACTCCAATTTGATATGATATATGCTCAGGTTTTAGTTGGTAGTGTTTCTTTTATTCCATTGATTGTTTCTTATACCATGTCACATTGTTTCAATAATTACAGAGTATGATACATTTTAGTCAGGCAAGTACCTTTGTTTTCTGAATGTCTGTATTACCATTTTTCGTTTTCTTTTATATACAAACACATTTTTATTTATTTTTTAATTATTATTATTTTTTATTCTTTAAAGTGCTACAAATAGCAGTACATACGTCTTCCCCTCTTCCCCCTATTGACCTCCCCCCACCCCCTTTCCACCCCCCAGAACACGTCTTCACCTGCCCCCTCTCCCCGCCCCAGTGTCCAGTACCCACCGGCTATGCCTACATGCACACACACAAGTCCTTCAGTTGATCTCCCACAGACCTCCCCCACACCCTCCCCAGCCTTCCCCCAACAGTTTGACAGTCTGTTCAATACTTCTCTATCAATCTTTTCCCCCTGTTTCTTTTCTTTAAAAAGATCTTGTATCTGCATACTGGAAATAAATGTATAAGAACAAAAAATGTTTGAGTCTCAATTTCAATGTCCACCTGTTCTGAGTCCCAGTTTTAATGTCAAATAGTTCCTAATGTGTACATGTCAGCAATGGTATCTGGATGGCGGACAAATGGTGGCAATTCAGGATCCACCCTCTCTGGTTTGGTCCTGGGTTGCCTACAGCGACACACAGCTGTCGACTGCTAGCATGGCAAGGTGTCGTCAGTGTCCCCCAACTCTGGACTGTCTTCACAGTTGGAACAGACCTGTCAGTTCCTGGTTGTTGCAGGAACCCATATGGTCTTGGAGATGTTTTCTGAAAATAAACAAACATATTCTCAACCAAAAGTTAATAAAGGGATCTTTTCTGTAAATTAGACTTGGGATTCTTTCTATTTTTGCCCAAATGATTTTCCTTTGGCTTATTTTGACACCATTTGTGTTTTTCATAGGTGTCCTGCTGTTGGCATTACAAATGGAAGTTACTTTTCTGGAGTAAGAATTTTATAGATGTAATTTACTTACAGGATATTTTTCCTTACATGATATTACCCCCCTATACACCCCCCTTTTTTTTAATGGGGGCTTTTGGAAATTTTATATTGCAGTCTTGGTAACTTTAAATTTTAATTTTTGCATGCAAATATGACTGCTTTAGGTTCTTTGGATGTTAGGCAATTTTACAATGAGGTGAACTACTAATAGAAATTTTAGTTAATACTTTAGGAACAGCTTTTTGTCCAGTACACTTAGGTTTTCTTGGGTATTCACTTATTTCACTTGGCCAATTTATATTAATCTGAAAATTTGATTACTATTTTACTGTCAAATTTAATACTCAAGCAAAAATCTTAGTTTACCCTGTAAATATTAGTGGAAAGGATTATTTGCATTCTTGAATAGACCCTGAGCATTCCTGGTACTAGACTTAATTTAGATATAGGGCAGCTGCTGCTGGCTGAGTCTCTGTCTATAACCTGGGTCCTGGTCTGAGCTGTGCGTGGGAGGCAAAGCGGCCATGGGGGCCGGAGACCTCCCTCAAAAGAGGTGAGAGTTCAGGCCCTTGCAGGGTTAGTGGGTGAGGGTCTGTGCCCCACCTCTGTTGACCTTTAGTTCTCTCCTGTTGACACCTCTGCGACTATGCCTGTCATAGGTTGTTCCTTCCCTGAGGAATCTTACCCATCTCTGGCTAACCAGCCATCCTCCAGGGCCAAACAGGGTGATGTGAGGTTCAGTTCTGTCTCCTTTGTAGTCTATGCCCCCTCCATGCCCAGAATCTGCCTTGGGATCCCCTCACCTGCGGGCAGCGTCCCGGTGCTGATCACATATCTCGGGGGAACCAGTTTCTTCTCCAGGGAGGGCACAGCTCACACCATTTGGAGAGAGACAGATCCATGGTGCCAGCAGCCCAGAGGCTTCAATCACAGCTTGAACTGAAAGCTCAGGCAACAGTTGTGTGCACTTGGATTGTGAGAAGAAGGTCCCTCTTGGCAAAAAGGGCAAGAGGGGCCAATATAGAATGCTTGAGTGCCTTAATTCCTTCTGAAAGGGATTAATTCCTTTCCTATCATTTTTAAAATTGCTGCCAAACATTCAAAGAATTAGTCTGTAAGTTTCTTTGGAATAATTGTACAATATGCTGTTGTCAAATATCAAAAATTATAATGACATTGTAGAATAATATCAAGTAAGGGTATTATGGTGTCACAGGAAGTTAAGGGGGGCCTAGCCTAAGGACTGGTGTCCCTAGGAGATGATAAGCTCTAGGCCATGTCAATGCAACCTCAAACTAGCTGCCAATTTTTTTTATAACTTTATATGAACTTTGTCAGGGATGTAAAAACACAAATTACTTACCTTAGTTCAATAGGTCAAATATATTTACTTTCCACTTTACTCCCACCCCCTGCCACTTACCCTGAGGTTTGACATTCTGATGGACTTTTCTCAGTCTCTGGATCTGTTCTTGTTCATTAGTCAATGTCATTCATTATATTCCACAAATGAGTGAAATCATGTGATATTTATCTTTCTCTGCCTGGCTAGTTTCACTTAGCATAACGCTCTCCAGCTCCATCCATGTTGTTGCAAATGGTAAGAGCTCCTTCTTTTTTACCTCAGCATAGTATTCCATTGTGTAGATGTACCATAGTTTTTTAATCCACTCATCTGCTGATGGGCTCTTAAGCTGTTTCCAAATCTTAGCTATGGTAAATTGTGCTGCTATGAACATAGGGGTGCATATATCCTTTCTAATTAGTGTTTCTAGTTTCTTGAGATATATTCCTAGAAGTGGGATCACTGGGTCAAATGGGAGCTTCATTTTTAGTTTTTGAGGAAATTCCATACTGTTTTCCACAGTGGCTGCACCAGTCTGCATTCCCACCAGCAGTGCAGGAGAGTTCCTTTTTCTCCGCATACTTGCCAGCACTTGTAGTTTGTTGATTTGTTGATGAAAGCCATTCTGACCGGTGTGAGATGGTACCACATTGTTGTTTTGATTTGCATCTCTTGGATAATTAGTGACTTTGAGCAGGTTTTCATATGTCTCTGGGCCTTCCTTTTGTCTTCTTTCAAAAAGATTCTATTTAGGTCCTTTGCCCATTTTTTTATTGGATCATTTGTCCTCCTTTTATTAAGTTGTATGAGTTGCCAATAGATGCTTGAGATTAAACCTTTATCACTGATAACATTTTCAAATATGTTCTCCCATACAGTGGGTTTTCTTGTTGATCTATTGATGGTTTCTTTAGCTGTGCAAAAGCTTTTTATTTTTATGTAGTCCCATTTGTTTATTTTCTCTTTCACTTCCATTGCTCTAGGAGCAGTATCTCTGAAGAAGTTCTTTCAGCATATGTCTGAGATTTTTCTTCCTGTGGATTCCTCTAATATTTTTATGGTTATCCTTCTTATGTTTAAGTCCTATATCCATTTTGAGTTTATTTTTGTGTATGGTGTAAGTTGGTGGTCTAGTTTCATTTTTTTGCATCTATCTGTCCAATTTTCCCAACACCATTTATTGAAGAGACTGTCTTGACTCCATTTTATATTCATGCCTCCTTTTTCAAATATTAATTGAGCATAGTGGTTTGGGTTAATATCTGGATTCTCTATTCTATTCCATTGGTCTATATGTCTGTTCTTATGCCAGTATCAGGCTGTTTTGAGAACAGTAGCTTTGTAGTACAGTTTGAAATCTGGTATTGAAATCCCACCGACTTTGTGCTTCTTACTCAGGATTGCTGTGGCTATTCGGGGTCTTTTTTTTTTATTCCAGATGAATTTTTGGACAGTTCTTTCTAGGTCTGTGAAATATGCTGTTGGTATTTTAATGGGGAGTGCATTAAATTTATAGATTGCTTTGGGTAGTATGCACATCTTAATGATGTTTATTCTCCCAGTCCATGAACATGGTATGTTAAACATGGTATGTTCTTCCACCTGTTTACATTTCCTCTATCTCTTTTTTTAGTGTCCTGTAGTTTTCCTTGAATAGGTCTTTTACATCCTTAGTTAAGTTTATTCCTAGGTATCTTAATTTTTTTGGTGTGATGGTAAATGGGATTGCTTTTTTAGTCTCTCTTTCTGTAAGTTCACCATTGGTGTATATAAATGCCATAGATTTTTTGGCATTAATTTTGTAGCCTGCTACCTTGCTGAACTCATTTATTAAGGCTATTAGTTTTTTATGGAGTCTTTCAGGTTTTTTTACGTGCCATATCATGTCATCTTCAAATAAGGATAGCTTTACTTCTTCTTTTCCAATTTGGATGCCTTTTATTTCTTCTTCCTGTCTAATTGCAATGGCTAATACTTCAAGTACTATGTCAAACAGGAGTGGTGAGAGTGGGCATTCCTGTCTTGTTCCTGTTCTTAGGGGAAATGGTTGTAGTTTTTGCCCATTGAGTATGATGTTTGCTGTGGGTTTATCATATATGGCTTTTATTATGTTAAGGTATGATCCTTCTATTCCTACCTTGTTGAGAGTTTTTATCAAGAAAGAGTGTTGGATTTTGTGAAATGCTTTTTCTGCATCAATTGATATGACTATGTGATTTTTATCTCTCAATTTGTTTATGTGATGTATCACATTTATTGATTTGCGGATATTGTACCATCCTTGCATTCCTGGGATAAATCCTACTTGGTCATGGTGAATGATCTTTCTGATGTACTGCTGGATCCGATTTGCTAGAATCTTATTGAGGATTTTGGCATCTATATTCATGAGGGATATTGACCTGTAATTTTCTTTCATTGTGTCATCTTTATCTGGTTTTGGTATTAGGGTGATGCTGGCTTCATAGAAGGAGTTTGGAAGTGTTCTATCCTCTTGAATTTTCTGGAATAGTCTGAGGAGGACAGGTTTTAGTTCTTCCTTGAATGTTTGGTAAAACTCCTCTGTGAAGCTGTCTGGCCCTGGGCTTTTGTTTGTTGGAAGCTTTTTGATGACTGCTTCAATTTCTTCCATAGTTATTGGTCTATTGAGCTGTTTAGATTCTTCCTGATTGGTTATATTTGGGATGTTATATTTTTCTAGAAATATATCCATTTTCTCCAGGTTGTCCAGTTTGTTGGAGTAGAGTTGTTCATTGTACATACTATTTTTTTAACAATCCTTTGTATTTCAATGGGTTCTGTTGTTATTTCACCTCTTTCATTTCTGATTTTATTTATTAGGGTCCTCTCTCTTTGCTTCTTGGTGAGCCTGGCTAGAGGTTCATCAATCTTTTTATCCTTTCAAAGAACCAGCTCTTGGTTTTGTTGATCTTCTGTATTGTTTCTCGGTCTCTATGTCGTTTATCTCTGCTCTGATCTTTACTATTTCCTTCCTTCTGCTTACACTGGGCTTTTCTTGTTGCTTTCTTTCTAACTTTTTGAGTTGTTGGGTTAGATAATTTATTGCCATTGTTTCTTGTTTGTTTGCAGTAGGATTGTAGAGCTATGAACTTCCCTCTCAAAACTGCTTTCATTGTGTCCCATAGATTTTGGATTGTTGTGCTATCATTGTTGTTTGTAGCCATGATGTTTTCTACTTCTTCCTTCATCTCTCTAGTAACCCAGTCATTGTTTAATAGCATGCTATTTAGTCTCCATGTGTGATTTCTTTGGATTGTTTTTATTGTAGTTAATTTTCAGCTTTATGCCACTGTGATCTGAGAATATGCTTGATATTATTTCTATCTTCTTGAATTTGGAAAGACTTTGCCTATGATCCAACATATGGTCTAGCTTTGAAAATGACCATGGGCACTTGAAAAGAATGTATATTCTGTGGCTTTGGGGTGAAATGATCTGAAGATGTCAATTAATTCCATCTGGTCTAGTGAGTCATTGAGGATTGATATTTCTTTACTGATTTTTTGTTTAGAGGAATTGTCCAATGGTGATAGTGGGGTATTAAAGTTTCCTACTATGATTGTATTGCTGTCAATCTCTCCCTTGATAATCTAGGAGATTTTTATATATTTGGTTGCTCCTGTATTGAGTGTATATATGTTTACCAGAGTTATTTCTTCTTGTTAGATTGCTCCCTTTAGTATTATGAAGTGGCCTTCTTTATCTCTTATTATGTCCTTCACTTTGAGATCTAATTTGTCAGATATAAGTATTGCTACCCCAGATCTTTTCCATTGCCATTTGCCTGAAGAACCTTTTTCCATCCTTTCACCCTCAGTCTGTCTTTTTTTAATAGGTGGGTTAGCAAATATATGGGTCGTGTTTTCTTATCTAGTCCATTACCCTATGTCTTTTGATTGGAGCATTTAAACCATTTACATTTAAAGTTATTATTGATAGGTACTTATTTGTGGCCATTTTTGTTCTTTACCCCTGTGTTCCTTCTTTGCTTCACATTGCTTTTTACAGCAGACCCTTTAGCATTTCTTGCATTGCTGGTTTGGTGGTAATGTATTCCCTTAGTCCTTTTTTGTCTGTGAAGCTCCTGATTTGACCTTCAATTTTTTTATTGATAGCCTTGCTGGATACAGTATTCTAGGATTCAGACCCTTTTTATGACTTTGTATATTTCATTCCATTGCCTTCTGGCCTGATATGTTTCTGCTGAGAAATCACTTGCTAATCTTATGGGGGTTCCTTTGTAGGTGACTTTCTGTCTCTCTCTGGCGGCTTTTAAGATTCTCACTTTGTCATTGATGTTTGGCAATTTAATATAATGTGCCTTGGTGTAGATCTTTTGGGGATTATTTTGCTTGGGACTCTGTGAGCTTCTTGGATTTGTGTGGGTTTTTTCTTTCCTATATCAGGGAAGTTTTCTGTCATTATTTCTTCCAACAGGTTTTCTATTCCTTGCTCAGTTTCCTGTCCTTCTGGAAGTCCTGCTATGCAGATGTTGTTTTGTTTCATGTTGTCCCAAAGTTCCCTTAGGCGTTCCTCCTGCTTTTTAATTTTTTTTCCTAGAAGCTGCTCTACTTGGATATTTTTTCCTACCTTGTCTTCTAGCTCACTGATGCAGTCCTCTGCTTCTTCTAGTCTACTCCTGATACTTCCTATGGAGTTCTTTACCTCAGCAATGTCACTTTTCATTTCTTCTTGGGTATTCTTCATTTCTTCTTGGGTCTTCTTCATTTCCTCTTGGTTCTTCTTCAATTCCTCTTGATCCTTACTCATAATGTCTTCTATTCTCTTCAGCCACCCTGTAACCATTTCTCTGAACTCTCTGACAGTTTGCTTGCTTCCATTTTGTTTACCTCTTTTTCTAGCAAGGCTTGTTTTTCTCTCATTGGCAGGCTGTTTCTTTGTCTCCCCATGGTCTCTCTTCTCTGTGTGTCTAGTTATGTAGTTCTCATTCTCCTGTGTTAATTTAAAGGCTCAAACTACAACACAACCAGGTGCAACACACCAGGCACTGAACAGGAATGTATTCATGATTTTGGTAACTCCAAATTAAAGGTGATTGCCAGAGAAAGGTAAATTAGCTGATAGCTGAGAAAGAAGAGAGTAAGAGAAAACACACAAAAAAAAGAAAGGAAGGAGGGAAGGAAGGAAGGAAGGAAGGAAGGAAGGAAGGAAGGAAGGAAAGAAAGAAAGAAAGAAAGAAAGAAAGAAAGAAAGAAAGAAAGAAAGAAAGAAATGCCAAAATGAAATTGGGAAAAGGAAAAGAGGTAAAAAGAAAGAAAAGGGAAATAAAGTATAAATATGGATTGAAAACTCCTATAGGACAGCCACTAATCCCAGCAAAAGCCAGCAACAAGTACCTTAAGATTGATACAAACTACATACAACAACTAATATCAAGGGAGGTGAGGGAACACAGAAGCATAAATCTATCAAAAAAAAGCAATGCAAACAACAACAAAACAAAACACAATGCCCAAAACCCACAAAACAAGGTAAAAGAAAGAAATAAGCAAACCAAACTCACAAACATGCATAAAATATTGATATAATCAATAGTCAGACAAACAACATCAACAGGACAGAGAGAAAAACAATTTAGGATAGTGTGTATGGATTTGAAGCAAGTGGTTGGAGATTAGATATAAAAGTGAGGTGAAATTTTAACAGGAGGTAAAAAGAGAAAATAAGAAAAATCTAAAGCAGGAAAAGTATAAGGGGAACAAGACACTAATTAGGGAAAGGTTAGCAGGAGAGTGGTGACATAAGGGTGAAGTTGAGGTAGAGTAAAAAGATACTAAAGGATAGATGAAAATAGACTGTATAACACTAATCCCAAAGTAGAATAAAGATGAAATAAAATGGCACTTAAAAAAAGGTTAAATAGTAGTAGAAATAAAATTGATTCCTTAATTTGTTACACAAGAGGCAATTTATGATTCAGCCCCTGGGTGGCAGTGTTTCTGGATTGACCTCCAGGTCTATTGGTCCTGTCTAGCCTGAACTAAAATCCTGCTATCCCTGTGGTATTCAATACTGATTTTTGGGAATGGGCTGCCCCAGAGCTGCCTTTCTAATGGTGACCACCTGTTCTGATCCCCAGCCTCCAGAAAAACTGCTCACCCCTGCGGTCTCCCAGGTTATCCCCCACCAGGGAATCCCATGTTCCTGGTTTATCACTGAAAAACTCGGATTAGGAGAGGAAAAAACACAAGCTCACGAACTCAAGTTCCGCTCAGTATGTCTGCATGAAACCCCTTTCCCTCTTGGGTTTAGCAGCCAGCACCCTTCCAAAATTGTTAAGCTGCCCTTCTCTGTCAGGTCCAAATGGGTTGCTTTCTAGGAATCCCCTCTGCCACCAGCTCCAACGGCCATGGACTTTTATTTTTTCCAAGTGCAAATCTCCCTGCTTTGCCAGCTCCCATAACCCCAGGGGAAATCTGACCTTTCCGTGGCGGAGCGCAGGGCTCCTCGGATTCTGCTTCTGCGCCAACTAGGAAATGGTGTTCTGCGGGTCTCAGCCATCCAGTGTGTACTGCAGCTGTAAGATTTTCAGGCCCGTCCCCTTCAAGATGGCACAGTCTGCCTCCAAGCCGGTGACTCCGTGAGAGAACCCAGCCGCATCAGGGGCTGCTCGGCCAGGGGAGGCAAATCCAGTAGTCCCCCTCTTTCTCCCAAAGCCCAGCTGTCCCCCAACTCGCCAACAAACCCTCCCCATGTGACCCTCAGCTGCTCCCTCCGTCTGCCCTGGGACTCGAATCAGAATGTGTCCTTCTGTTCCATCACCATTTTTTCTTCCCCCATCATTTTTCATTTTTTTAAAATGCCTTTAGATAATTTCACCCATTAATTCTTCCAAATGAACTTGAGAATTATTTTCAAAGGATTCTGATTGGGGTATTGTGAACCTTGTATATAAATTTTCAAATAATTGATAACTTCATAAGATTTAGTCTTCTTATTTAAAAATTTTTTTTAAATCCTGCATTCTTTTAAATTTGTTTCTCAGTAGGGATCAAAATACCAGATACCAGGCTATACTATAAAACCACTGTTCTCAAAACTGCCTGCTATTGGCACAAGAATAGTAGCATATAGACCAATGGAACAGAACAGAGAACCCAGAAATTGACCCAAGCCATCATGTTCAATTAATATTCACCAAAGGAGGCAAGAGCATACAATAGAGTCAAAACAGTTTCTTCAATAAATGGTGTTGAGATAATTGGACAGATACATACAAAAAACATGAAACTAGACCACCAACTTACACCATACACAAAAATAAACTCAAAATAGATACAGGACTTAAACATAAGATGGGAAAACATAAAAATATTAGAGGAATCCATCGGAAGAAAAATCTCAGACATATGCCAAAAGAACTTTTTCAGTGATACGGCTCCTAGGACAATGGAAGCTAAAGAGAAAATAAACAAATGGGACTACATCAAAATAAAAAGCATTTGCGCAGCTAAAGAAACCATCAACAAAACAATAAGAAAGCCTACTGCATGGGAGAACATATTTGCCAATGTCATCACAGACAAGAGTTTAATCTCCAACATTTACAGGGAACTCATACAACTTAACAAAAGGAAGATAAACAATCCAATCAAAAAATGGGCAAAGGACCTAAATAGACACTCTTTGAAAGAGTACATACAGAAGGCCAAGAGACATATGAAAACATGCTCAAAGTCACTAATCATTTGAAAGAAGCGAATCAAAACAACAATGAAGTACCATCTCACACCTGTCAGAATTGCTATCATCAACAAAGCAACAAATGACAAGTGCTGGGAAGGATACAGAGAAAAAGAAGCCCTCTTACACTGCTTGCTGGTGGGACTGCATATTGGTGCAGCCACTGTGAAAAACAGTAGGGCATTTCCTCAAACAATTAAAAATGGAACTTCCATTTGACCCAGTAATCCTACTTCTAGAGACATATCCCAAGAAAACAGAAGCACCAATCATAAAAGATCTATGCACCTCTACGTTCATAATAGCACAATTTACAATAGCTAAGTTATGGAAACAGCCTAAGTGCCCATCTGCAGATGAATGGATTAGAAAACTGTGGTACATCTATACAATGGAATACTATGCTGCAGTAAAAAAGAATGAATTCTTACCATTTGCAACAGCATGTATGAAACTGGAGAGCATTATGTTATCTCCTGCAGTGGGCTTTCTTGTTGTTTTGTTGATGTTGGTTTCTTTTGCTGTGCATAAAGATAAAGATCACATGATCTCAGTCATTTGTGGAATATAAAGAATATCATAAACTGATTAACATCATAAACCAATACAGAGACAAAGAGGCATTGAACAGACTGTCAAACTTCAGCAGCAAGTGTTGGGGGGGTGGTAAAAGATCAATTACAGGACTTGCATGCATGCATATAAGCATAACCAATGGACACAGACACTAAGGGGATGAGGGCATATCCTGGGGGGTGGATGAGGGTTGGGGGAGACTAGGGGAAGGTAAATGGGGTGGGAAAAGGAGACATATGTACTACTATTTGTAATACATTAAACAATAAAAAAAATTGTCCCTTAGTCAAGTTGGGTCTATCATAGTATTTATTGGACTTAATTGTGTTATGCATTACATTTAAGTTAGTTAAAACATACATTTATTTTAACATACATTTATTTATATTTTATTGACTTTTTAAAGAGAGAGATACATTAATGTTAGAGAGAAACATCCATTGGTTGTTTGCCCTGACCAGGAATCAAACCCACCACACTCCAACTGACTGAGCTACACTGGCCAGGGCTTAATATATACTTCTTAAATAAAATTTTTCTTGTGAAATATGTTGCATAGTGCCTAGAATATAATAAGAGCTTAATAACATGAATAAAATGTTATCTGTTGACAATCTTCTATGCAAGAGAAATAATGAGTAAGCTTTTCTTTCCTTTTGTTTTCTCCAATGCATATCTTATCTTTCAAAATATATATCAGCATTCATAATCAATTTTATTGCCAATTTTTATGCCAAAAATAGTCTAAATCTTGAGTTTTATCTTTTAAATACTCTCCCTATTGGCTAGAGCATGTCTGTTTTGGTTTTTTGGGTTATTTTTGTTTTTGTTTTTGTTTTTTCAGAAAGAAATGAGAGGGAGAGAGAGAAACATCAATGATGAGAGAGAATAATTGACCAGCCACCTCCTGCATGCCCACTACTTCAGATTGAGCCCACAACCCAGGCATGTACTCTGACTGGGAACCAAACTGTGACCTCCAGGTTCATAGGTGGATGCTCAACCACTTGAACCACACAAGCCAGGCATGGAGTATAACTTGAAGTACTGTTTTAGGGGTGCTGAATGAAAGTATTTGAAGGGATTCTGAAAAAAATCATCCTATCTAATAAAAGACTAATATGCAAATTTACCATGCCTCTAATATACCCACAAACCATGCCCACAAGCCAATCAGGAGCGAATATGCAAATAAATCCCAACCAAGATGGCTGCAGCCACTGAAAGCAGGAGGGAGGCTTGGGTTTTCCTGGCAATGGAGGAAGCCAAGCTTTCCACCTGCCCTTGCTGGCCTAGGCCTCCACTCAATGCTACAAAGTTTCAATTATAGAAGATACATAAATCCCAACAGAAATGGTGGTAGCCACAGAGCTGGAGAGAGCAGAGGCTAGGGTTGTTCCAAGCAATGGAAGAAGCCAAACTTCTGCAGCCTGGAGAGCCTAGGCCTCCATTCCAAACTACAAAGTTTCAATTATAGGAGGTAAATAAATCCAAACAGATATGGCTGCCACCAGGGAGTGAGCAGAAGGCTTGGCTCTGCTCCAGGCTACAAAGTTTCAATTGTAAAAGATAAGTAAATCCCAGATACCAGGGCCTCTCATTGGGTCGCTGCAAACCAGCCCAGGCCCCTTGCCCAAGCCACCCCATGCTCCAAGAGAACCCCCACCTTGATCCAGGACACCCTTCAGGGCAAACCAGCTGGGCCCCACCCATGTACAAGGCCTCTATTCTATCTAATAAAAGAGTAATATGCAGATTGAACATCACTCCAACACACAAGATGGATGCCCCCATGTGGTCAAAGATGCTGCCCCCATATGGACAAAGATGGCCACCACAAGATGGCCAGCAGTGGAGGGCAGGTAGGAGGGACCAGCCTGCAAGGGAGGGCAGTTAGGGGTGATCAAGCCTGCAGGTGAGGGCAGTTAGGGGTTACCAGACTGGCAGAGGAGGGAATTTGTGGGTGAGCAGGCTGGCAGGTAAGGGCAGTTGGAGGGGACCCAGACCTGCATGGGAGGGCAGTTGGGGGTGATCAAGCCTGCAGGTGAGGGTAGTTAGGGGTTACCAGACTAGCAGAGGAGGGAATTTGTGGGTGAGCAGGCTGGCAGGTATGGGCAGTTGGAGGGGACCCAGGCCTGTAAGAAAAGGCAGTTAGGGGTGACCATGCCTGCAGGAGAAGGCAGTTAGGAGTGACCAGGTCAGCAGAGGAGGGAAATTGGGGCAAACAGGCTGGCAGGGGAGCAGTTAGACATCAATCAGTCTGGCAGGGTAGTGGTTAGGGGGTGATCAGGCTGGCAGGCAGAAGCAGTTAGGGGCAATCAGGAAGGCAGGCAGGCAAGCAGTTGGGAGCCAGATTGTGAGAGGGATGTCCGACTGCCCATTTAGGCCCTATCCCACTGGTTGGACTGGGCCTAAACGGGCAGTTGGACATCCTTTGAGGGATCCCAGATTGAAGAGGGTACAGGCTGGGCTGAGGGGTACCGCCCATGTCTTGCACAAATTTTGTGCACCGGGCTTCTAGTCTATCTATAACACTTAGACACAGACAACAGTGTGGTGATAGCCATAGAGAAAAGGAGTTGAAATAGATGGAGGCAGGCAAAGAGGGAATAAATAATAATGAAAAAAGACTTAGTTTTGGACAATGAGTGCATGAAGCAGTATGCAGATGATGTCTTGTTGAGTTGTACACTTGAAACCTGTATGGCTGTACAAACCAATGTCATCCCAATAAATTCAATTTTTAAAAAAATAAACGTATTTTTCTAAGCCATTGCTTAACCTAAAATAACCAACTATCTGAACATATATAAAGATTTTTTAAGATAAAAAACTTTTCAGCAATTCTCTATCATGTCAATCAGCATCCCAAAACTGAGGTCAGCCATTGGCTCTAGACTGGGAAGAGAAGAACATCTATTTTGTGCTGTTTACAGATACCAGGTAGGTAGCAACCATAGTTTTGTACTTCTCAATTTGGCTCCATCAGTCTTAGGATTATTGGAATATTCTTACAGATTTTGTCAACAGTTTCAGTATCTTTTTGCTTTTCAGAGTTGTCTGAGTTTCCATTTTTCTATGTCTTCTTGGATGTGTGCTTTTGATATTAAGTTGGAAAAGATTATGTCCAGTATAACTTTTAAGCAGAAGTCCATTGATCAAGTTTAATATGGTACTATATATTTCACAGCAGTTTAAATAATTATGAGCATTGGATTTAGACAGATCTGAGATTGGGTATTAGTTAAGAACCTATTTGTTTCATGGAACAGAAAACCCACATTAAAGTGGCTTAAGTGATAAATAGAATTCATTGGTTTACATAGCTAAAACAGCTGTAGAAGGGCTTCAGGTGATTGTGGTGAGGCCAACGATATTACCAAAGACCTGGTATCTGTCAGTCTCTCATCTCTCTCAAACATAGCAGTACCCTGTACTGGACATTGCCTCGTGGCAACAAAACGGCTGCAGGGGCATCCTCCCTCGCACCCTTATACCACATGTTCTAAGGAAAGAAGTAAAAATTTTCTGAAGACTTCTTCAGAAAAAGGGAAACTTTTTCTCAGAGGCTCAAAAAT
Organism: Antrozous pallidus; assembly: GCA_027563665.1. Taxonomy (NCBI): domain Eukaryota; kingdom Metazoa; phylum Chordata; class Mammalia; order Chiroptera; family Vespertilionidae; genus Antrozous; species Antrozous pallidus. The sequence continues at coordinate 102,257,111 of CM050512.1, read as the reverse complement.
TATCTTTTTGCATCTCAGTAACTTTTTGGGAATGAGATGCCCATCCTCAAAAACAATCTCCATAGCCAGAAAATTGAATGCATTGACTTAAATCAATCACAGACAACCTAATGCTAGAACCAATCCCATCCAAAGTACACAACCAAGACCAGAAAAAATGTTGATTTACCCAAAATGGAAGCATGGTTCTGTGGGCAAAAGGGGAAATAGATATGGATGAGACAAACAATAAGCACCCACTTAATATGCATTCCACCTCTCAACTTGACTGGATTCTGTCACTTCTAAGTGACAGAAACCCGCTGCATTATCTCTGTATTTCTGCATAACAAATTACTCTGACATTTAGCAGTTTAGAACAGCAAGCATTTGTTATTTCATAGTTTTTATGTATCAGGAATCAAGGCCTCTCATGAGATTGCTGTGAGGGTGTCAGTAGAGGCTGCATGGATCTCAAAGCTGGAGGATACACTTCCAAGATGCTTCCTTCTCATGGCTGTTGGCTTCTTCCCACAGAGCTGCTTAGTGCCCTTACAACATGGCAGCTGGATTGCCCAAAGGCATTGGTCCAAGAGAAGAAAAGCAAAGAGAAAGCTGCACTGCCTTATAACCCAGTCTCCAAGGTTGCACACCATTACTTCCACTTTATGGTATTTGTTAGAAGTGAGTCACTAAGTCCAGTCCACAGGCAAGAAAAGCAGAATTAGACTGTGTCTCTTGATTGGAGGAGTTCCATTTGTGGGTCTTTTAAAACCAGCAGATCCACCTCAAACATGCTTAAACCACAGAGAGGGTTTATTTGCTTCAGAGCAGGGAAAGATCGGTAACTCTCCATGTGGATGGGAGAGCTGCATTAATCACGTCCTTGGGAATGGGAACTTGGGACCAAACACTACGTTACTTGGATTCTCTCTCCATCTGTTTCTCATCTTTGCTTACTTTGTCTGATTCTCTTTGCCTGTCAGTCTCATTGTTTTTTACTAAAGCAGAAAGAACATCTCCACACACTGGGCAAAATAGCCACTGGCACCCAGTTTAGCAATCCCACAGGGCAAAGATTCCTTCTTCTTCCCAGCATCTAAACCTTAATTCCAGAAATGGATTTCTATTGGACATGCTGAGTCAGTATCAAGACTAATCATGACTGCCCGGAAGATGATTGGGTTGGCCTGTGTCAATCACATGCCCAATCCTTAGGTCATAAGGCTTTTCCCCCAAAGAAATGCAGATGGGATCAAAGAACTAACAGCTGTCTGCTATGGCCACTCACTTTCTCTGTTACCTTGAGCAACATACTTGAATTCTCTATCTCTATACCTAAGCTTCTTCATCTTTAAAATGTAAATAATAATGCCTTCATATAGGATTGGTTTAGGATTAAATTAGATGATGCATGTGGTGTGCCTAAAACAGTGATTAACATACAGTATATGTTCAAAAATATAGCTCTTATCACTCCTTATCATTATTTCTTGTTCTCGATGCTTCTGATGAGGGGAGGTGGAGGGGGAGGGAGAAATAACTCCTTGCAAGTAAAAATCAAGTTTTCCCATATAACCACCATAGTGATCGTGGTTTTGCCAGGATGGGGGAGGAAAATGTGCCTCCCCACAAATTCACTATGGAGTGTTAATGTGCCTCATTAGAAAAGTGAGCAGGCCCAGTGGAAATCTCTGTGCACTCTTGGAGGCCAGCTAAATACACAGACACACTCCCCGTAATATATTCTGCTAGAGCTGTTAGTAATAAAGTAGCAGATGTTGAACAAGGAGGCTGCCCCTGGCGGTATCTGTTAATTGATGTGATGTGTGTTTTTATGAAATCTTGATCAAGGTGTTTAATTTCTAGCTATAAGGGAAACCCTAGAATGGGCGGAATCAAACTCTTTCTAAAAGAACATTAGGGAATGTGATTATAAAAAATTATTATCAAAATATCTACACCAGCGAAGAAGTAACTACTGTATTTAGTCTTTTGTGAAAAGGAGGGTCCGAAACAAATGAGTTGCCTAAAAAAGAAATGCTATTCTCAGAAGTTTGATGTGATCACCATAGGCAGACAAAGAATCTCAGACACATGGACACAGACACATTCAAATAATATTCATGAACTCCCAAATGAAAACAAGAGAGGCAAAGAGAAACACAAAGCAGACATACACACAGAGACAAGAGTATAGGTACAGAGATAAACAAATTGAGAGAGACACACAGATAGGAGGACGCTTTTTTAACAAACTTATCAGCCTGGCCAGTCTGTCCTTCTTGGGTTTAATAATAGCTGATTCAGCTCAAAAGGGAGAAGCCAAATAACTGACCTTGAAAGATTCCTTGCCCAACAGTCTTAAATATATGACCACCACCCCAGGCAAGGAGCTATAAAGCCTCATGTCAGGTGCCAACTTGTGAGTCCAGTTAATCCTCAGCTTTGGAAAAGGGACAGACAAAATATGTCAACCTGGTCCATCCATCAATCTACTATACTTCCTCCCATCATCAAGAGAGTGGGGAAGAGTGATCTGTGGTGGCTAGCCTGGAGAATTTTTTTTGTGGTCTTCCCTAAGTTAACGTAATGACAATAACAACTCCTATACTGAGCTCTAACCATGTGCTTGACACTATGCTAAACTCTGTATATAAAAAATAACTCATCCTAGTCCAAGAACATCATAGCTACATTTTAGATATAGAAAAACAGAACCAGAGTCAGTTCAAAGGACATCATGTATTCAACATGCATAAGTCAGCCACCTAAAAGGTGTTCTTACAAAAAAGTTGCTAATTGGCCACCAGGCTGACTTAAAGTTTCACAGCATCCGGCTATGGAGTCAGGTTGGGTATTAAACTTTGTATATTGGAATAAATTATGAATCAAGCCTAATTGGCCTCTTGGGCCAAGTGACTTTTGGCTTAAATCTGCATTATAAACTGAGTCCATGACTCCAAGGGCTCTCAATATCCCCAGTTCTAAAAAGGGAGTAAGATTTTTTTACTTTTTATTTTTGCTAAGGACACATGAAATGATTTAGCTACTCTTCAAAGCTATTCTTCAATATGGGAAGGAGGAAAGATAGCACTTCTGGGAATTTCCTCTGGGAATGAATGGAGGTTGTCTCAGCCTGATTGAGGGGGGACAGAGGATTTCTGAGTCAATAATCGTTGCTTGCAAATAACAGTAATCTAGTCTGCATTAGTCTTGCAGATAAAAAAAATAAGTAAATGTTGGTCTTCTTATCCATCACAGAAACATTTTAACAAGTTCAGTAAATAGTCATGATGGAAATACTTGAGTCCAATGGGAATCTGTTACATGGTAAGTCTCAGGGAACGGTTATAGGACTCAGGGGCGAGAATGTGGTAGGGCCACGGGAAGAAGCTAAAAGGGGAAAAACCTGTCAGTGATTAGCTTCTTTCTACTTCTCACCTGTACTTCCAATATTCAGCCATTCCATCCCTGAAAACCTGCAGTACATATCACATTGATGATGATGATGGTGGTGGTGATGGTGGTGCTGGTGGTGGTGGGTATGCCTCAGCTCCTGGGTTTATAAACCAGCTTTATAGAGAACAAGTCTTTTAGGTCCAACTCTAAATTCCATGAGAAGAAACTGGGTATGGGTTAGCTTAAGTCATGTGAGCATTCCTGATCCAATCAGCTGTAGCCACAGGGCTTGGATCACACAGTCCCTCTGCCATGGCTGTTGGGATTCTCCCTGTCAGTCTTGGATGGGGATGGGAAGTTTCCAGAGGAAGAGCAACTTTAACCCACTGGTAACATTCACCAAAAGGTATTTGCTACAAAGGTACCAGAGAGGGGACTAGTAGACAAGCTGATACCTAACATTTTTTTAGTGTTTCTGTATGTCAGACATTATGTCAGGGAAGTACCTAAAATATGTTACATCAACTCTTTATTTTCACAACTTATGCATCTAAACTTGCCTTTCTAAAGAGATTCAAAATAAATACAAAGGACTCCGTGAAGAACAAACATCATTCTATCCCTTGCAGTTTTTCTTTTCCACAGTTTGGCCCTGCAACCCCCCCATTCCCTCCACCAAAAAAAAATATTTTTTTACTCTCCTGTTTACAAAACAAAACTCCTATACTCATAAACAGAAACAAATGTATGAGAGGATATTATTTATGTTAGCAGCAGCCAGTCTAGAATACTTTATTATATTTATTTTGAGCAAAATCCATCTACCCCTAATTTGTTCTCATTTGGTTCAGTCCATTGAAAAATAAGTTGAGCCCTAGTAAGTGTGGCTCATTTGGTTGCGCATCATTGATTCCCAGTCAGGGCACATGCTCAGGTTTCTGGTTTGGTCCCAGGTAGAGAGGCAACTGATCCTCCCCATCAATGTATGAATGTTTCTCTATCATTCTCTATCATCTCTCTCTCTCTCTCTCTCTCTCTCTCTCTCTCTCTCTCTCTCTCTCTCTGTCTTTCTCTCTCTCTCTTCTTTCCTCTCCCTACCTCATCAATAAAAAATTATTTTTTAAAAAAAGAAAAATAACTTGACTATCTCTTCAACAAATCATCATTCAAATCTGTATTTGTTTCCTAGGGCTGCCATAACAGAGAACTACTGACTGGGTGGTTTAAACAATAGAAACTTATTTTCTCACAATTATGGAGCATACAACTTCATGATCTAAGTATCAGCAGGGCTGGTTTCTTCTGAAGCCTCTGTCCTTGGCTTGTTAATGACTGTCTTCTCCCAATGTCCTTATATTGTCTTCCTTCTGTGCATGTCCTTCTAAATCTCCTCTTCTCATAAAGACGGGAATCATATTGGATTAGGCTCACCCATATGACCTCCTTTAACCTCTTTATAAAGACCAAATGCAGTCACAAACTGAGGTATTATGTGTTAGACTTCAGCATATTAATGGGGAGGGAGGGTAGATAATAAAGTCCGTTAAAAAAAAAAAGTCTTTAAAGACCATTCCTCTTCTGCCATCAAGCCTGTATTCTCCCCATTGTAGAACCATTTCTCACACTAACAGTGTCTCCTTGGTTTCCAGGGTTTACTTCATTAAGGTGGAAGGGTGGAAGGCCTGTCCCTTGGAAAGAGGTATGCTTCAGGCTAATGTCTCATTGGAAAAGATCTGGCTGCCATCTCAGATTTAGCAGAGATCAACAAGGGTCAGATAAACTCTGTCATCAAATTAGAGGGTAATATATTATCAAATAAGACAAAAGAGAAGTAAAAGTGGTCAGAGTTAGTATAAAGATCAGTGGATGCCAAAGGTTGGGGGAGGGTGGGATAAATCAGTAAAACACAGAGGATTTTTAAGGTAGTGAAACTACCCTGTATGATACTCTCATAGTGGGTGCATATCTATATGTATAAATGCCTAGTGACCTTTACAACCTGATGACCAGACAACCAGCCAGTAGCTATGACGTGCACTGACCACCAGGGGGAAGACACTCAATGCAGGAGCTGCCCCCTAGTGGTCAGTGAGCTCCCATAGCCAACCTCCCACAGCCAACCAACCTCTCTCACACTGGCCAGCCAGCCCCAATTGGCCCCAATCACCAGCCAGGCCAAGGGACCCCACCTGTGTGTGAATTTGTGTGCCAAACCTCTAGTTATTATATATTTGTCCAAACCCATAGAATATATACCATTGAGAATGAACTCTAATATAAACTATGAACTTTGAATGATAATGATATCAATAGGCTCATCATTTGTAATAAATGTACTCTAGTGGGGCACACTGATAATGGCAAAAGCTATGTATATGTGGGGGAGGCGGTATATGGAAGACCCTCCTATATCTGTATCTGTCACTCAGTTTTTTTGTAAACCTAAAATTGCTCTAAAAGTCCATTAACAATCTAAGTCTAAAAACAAACAAAAAAACACACAGCAGTCTAGAGAATGGGATTGGTGGATGCCTGGGTTGGAAGAGTCACAAAATCAGGAATAAAAAATTAAAAAGACAAGACCTGGGGCAAATTCCATCTCACATGACATAGCTTTGACTCCTTCCATGGCAACTTCAGAGACATGTGGGGGATCTAGAAGACTGACAAAGTCCTCTCACCACCCAAGTACATGCCATATTGTGTTTAGACTTCAGCATCTTTCACAATATTACTTTTCAATAAAGACAGCCTGCATTCCACCATGACATTTGTCACTCTCCAAGGAAGATAAAAACAGCTCAAGATTCACCATGTTTCTCCTCATTTTCTCCTCAACCAAGTGTCAAGAGCTTTGCCTAATGTCCTTGGCATCCAGAAAGGCAGCTGAGTTCCAACTTTTAAGCTTCATTCTTCCAGGAGGCTTCCACAAGAACAATTTCAACTCCTTGGTCCACAGAGAAAGGGATGGCGGTTGGTGATGAGCTAATTTAGTACCTGCTGCCAATGTACTCAGTAGTTAAAAAGATTAAATTAATTCTCCTTAGAGCAGCGGTTTTCAACCTTGGCTGCACATTGTATTCATCTTGGGAGCTTTAAAAAAAAATACTGATGACTGAGTCCCACCCCTAGATTCTGATTTAATTGGTCTGGGGTGCAGCCTAGGCTGGGGGATATTTAAAAGCTCTCCAGGTGGTATAAATTGCAAGCGAGTTGAGAATAGTTGCCTTGGTGGTCCTCAAAGCGTGGTCCCCAGACCTACAGCGTCAACATTACCAGGATGCTTACTTGAGATGCATGTTCTCAGGTCCTATCCCAGATCTCATAAATCAGAATGCCTGCAGGTGGGGCCCAGCAATCTGTATTTTCACATACTTGTCAAGTGACTCTGATGCCCAATAAATTTTAAGAACCATGTTTCTGATGGTCCTCAATTTTGGACTCCACCCTGCTTGTTAACAGATACTGCTCAGTTTCTGCTCGGCTTCCTCTTACCAACTCTGTTCACAGTCCTTTGCTCCACCTCTAAGTTCAGCTTCACCTTTAACTCCAGACCTCATGCTCACCTGAGGTAGGAAGGATGTCAGGCATCCAGGCGCAATACTCTGAAACTGAGCGTAGCATTCATGATCCTGGCACACTTGTTCAGATTTCTTCATGTTCACCTTTAATGAGTAGACCTGGCTTCACAGACCCAGGGTCAATCTGTTCTGATAACCAAGCATTGTCTTTCTCAGGGTCAGAATTTCTTATCTAAATCACCTGCCTCATACCCCTAATCTCTCTAACATTGGGGAAATCTAATTGTGTATACTGATGCCACTCTCTGCTTCCCTCCTTCCCCCCACAAAGACTAATACCTCCCTCTGAATTTCCTCTGAAATAACTTCTTATTTCTCTTCCTAACTACCTTCCTACATGAACTTTTTCTAAAGGAAATAATGAATGATGTAGGTGTAGGTTTAAAAAGTAACACCCACTCATCATAGAAAACTGAGAGAAACCAAAGGAACAAAGAGGAAAATAAAAGGCATCTCTCACTCCCTCTGAAAAACATTTTTAATGTTTGGTGCATTTACTTCCATTTCTCCCCTTGCACTTTATGTATGTTATGATGTGCTTTGTTCCAACAAGTATATGAGGTAGGTTACAAAGGGGCATAAAATACACGACATAATGATTTTACAATACCCTATTGATTGAATTATTGGTCTCAATGTTCACTCCCCAGCAGTATATTAGGTGTATACATTTCAACATGATGGGTGAAATATATATTCACACACACAGCTTAACTTTGGAATTAGCATGCAATTAGCTAATGGGATATTAGGAATACATAATACATAGACGTAAAACATGCTTGCTTTGTTGGGCTTACTACTTCTTATACTCCAGCGATCTGCCAAAGAAATAACATGCCACGGAGGCCACTGCCTCTTTAGCCTGGGCCCCAAAATACCATATATTTGAGAGTGCAGAACCACTCTCCATCCTGAGAAAACCATCAGACACAAGAGCAACGAGCAACTTCTTAGTATTGAATGCTACCAAGTTGAGTTTGGTGTAGTTTTTATGCAGTTTTATTGTGGCAATAGCTGACAAATACATCCTCTGTTTCATTTATTGTAGATACATGTTTTTATGTAGTAACTAGAGGCCTGGTACACAAAATCTGTGCACAGGGGGCCGGGGGTGGGGGGGACGGGGAGGGAGTCCCTCAGCCCGGCCTATGTCCTCTCACAACCTGGGACCCCTCAGGGGATGTTGGGCCTAAACCAGCAGTTGAACATCCCTCTCCAGGATGCTGAATGCACCAGTGACCATACTTTTTATACAGGTGAAAGACATCTTGCTGTTATATGAGTAGCTACATTTTTTTGCCCTGATTATAAAAAGTAGTACATAACACGATCCTTCTGAGGCAGTAGTACCATTTTCTCTATCTTAGGGTGGAAAAACTGAGGCAGAGAGAAGTTAAGTAATTGGCTTTATCACACATTTACAAGTGTCAAAATCAGGGCTGACTACAAAATGTGCAAGCCAGAGTCCATGCATGTCATTGCTGCATCATCCTGTTTTTTCAGTGTTAGAGTAGCCTTGCCAAGTTTTAATTTTTAAATCTAAGAGACAATTCCCAATATATAGGGCAGGGTCCCTAGGCCTGGCCTGCGATCAGGGCAATCTGTGAGGCAACCGGCAGGTGGAGTGACGGGGGGGTCGGGGGGTATCCACTGACACCTGCCTTGGCTGGTGGCCTGGTACAGCCTGCTGGCTGACCCCAACCCCCATCACCGCTGTTGGTTGCTACCTTCTCAGGGGGGCAGACGCTCCTGTGTTAAGCACCTGTCCCCTGGTGGTCAGTGTATATCATAACAACTGGTCATTCCACTATCAATTTGCATATTAGGGTTTTATTATGTAGGATATCATTGAAGTCAGGATATCCTATCTAATAAGAGATTAATATGCAAATTGACTGTATCTCCAATTAAGCCATGCCCACAGCCACGCCCATCAGCCAATCAGGAGCAAATAGGCAAATAAACCCCAACCAAGAAGGCTGCAGCCACTGAGAGCAGGAAGGAGGCTTGGGTTTCTCCGGCAATGGAGGAAGCCAAGCTTTCTGCCTGCCCTTGCCAGCCTAGGACTCCACTCAATGCTACAAAGTTTCAATTATAGAAGATACATAATCCCAACAGAAATGGCGGCAGCCACAGAGCTGGAGAGAGCAGAGGGTAGGGTTGCCCCAAGCAATGGGGGAAGCCAAGCTTCTGCAGCCTCGGACGGTGTAGGCCTGCACTCCAGGCTACAAAGTTTCAGTTATAAAATTTAAATAAAACCAAACAGAAATGGCTGTCGCCATGGAGCAAGCAGAAGGCGTGGCTGTGGGCATGGCTTAATTGGAGGTACAGTTTCAATTGTAAAACATAAATTAATCCCAGATCTCAGAGCCTCTGCTTGGATCGCTGGGAGGCATGGCTGGCCTGCAAACCACCATAGGTCCCTCTCCCAAGCCACCTCATCCCCCAAGGTAACCCCCACCCTGATCCAGGACATCCTTCAGGGCAAACCAGCTGGCCCCCACCAGGCCTCTATCCTACCTAATAAAAGAGTAATATGCAGATTGAACATCACTCCAACACACAAGAGGGCTGACCTCATGTGGTCAAAGATCCTGCTCCCATGTGGACACAAGATGGCCACCATAAGATGGCAGGCAGGGGAGGGCTGTTGGGAGGTCCCAGGTCTGCAAGGGAGAGCAGTTGTGGGTGATCAGGCCTGCAGGTGAGGGCAGTTGGGAAGGACCAGGGCTGCAAGGGAGGGCAGTTGGGGGCAATCAGGGAGGGCAGTTAGGGGTTACTAGGCCAGCAGAGGAGGAAAGTTGGGGGCAAACAGGCTGGCAGGGAGCAGTTAGACATCAGTTAGGCTGGTAGGGTAGTGGTTAGGGGGTGATCAGCCTGACAGGCAGAAGCAGTTAGGGGCAATCAGGGAGGCAGGCAGGTGAGCAGTTTGGAGCCAGCAGTCTTGGATTGTGAAAAGGATGTCCAACTATCCGCAAGGCAGTTGGACATCCCTTGAGAGGTCCCATATTGGAGAGGGTGCAGGCTGGGCTAAGGGACATCCCTCACCCCCCATGTGTGATTTCGTGCACCAGTCCTCTAGTGTATTATAATCAATGATATATCATAATGTTTTTTAGCAAAGGTTTTTTTTTCTGTCTTTGTGGTATGTAAAAGATGGTGTTTATTATACAGGTGTGAGCTAAAATAGGTTTCAGTTGTGAGTATAGGAAACAGTTTAATTTTTGCATTATGACTTATTAATTATATTACTTTCCATATGAGCAACTGCAAACCTACTTTTTCCCACCCCTGTATTTGATGGCATCCTAGAGTCTGTGAAAAAACAGTAGTGAAAAATCAGTTATAAATTAATATATACAGTATTTGTTTATTAAAATTCATATAATATGTATGCACATACATATTATTTACATATATCTTATGTGCATGTGTTTTATAGAGATACTTTGTGTGCTCATATGTGTGTGTATATATATTTATATATGTAGCTTCACAAAGTAAAATTTGGTTTTTCTAGAGAACATTAAGAATACACATTAGGGAAATAATTTCCCTTTCATTTGGGAGGACAACTGGATGATAATTTTTGAATTTGAAATTCAAGGCTCTTTATGTCTAGTAGGCATGAAAAGGGGAAAATTAAATTGCTGAATATACTAAAAGGAATTAGTCAATTGAATGCTAGTCGATTGAGATAGCAGTTGGGATTGTGGGAGGCTAGTAGTTATGGAGAAGCATGACAGTGAGAAATTCCCAGCAGTGGGACACAGGAAATGAATTTCAGGAAGCATGGTACACTTTTTGTCATTAACTCCAGCTTATCTTAGACCTTTCTCACATCAGAGCCTTTTTCAGAAGATACATAAAAAGTGGCCAATGTGTCCTATTTGAGTAATAGATCCCAGAATGAGAGATAACATAGCGACTTCACTAAATCCACAGATATTTTTACAAGGACTAGACACCCACAGATTAATAAATATAAGCTCAAGCTGTATTCATTGCAAGGGCAAGATGTTTCCAAAAATTCTGAGAACTTGAGAAGAGTAGGGTGACACAATCAGGGAGAAAAATACTAAAAAAAATAATTTTAAACAATGCACAAAACACTGTCAGTAGTTATGACTAGGTAATGCAATATATATATATACACACATATTTGTATATATCACATTTCTATGCTTTCCAAAATTTCTATAATGTAGATATATTGACTTCATAAGCATGGAAATAATATATGTTTTTATGAAGTGCATGAAAAAGACAGAAAAACAAAGGAAGGAAGGAAGGAAGGAAGGAAGGAAGGAAGGAAGGAAGGAAGGAAGGGAGAGAGAGAGAGAGAGAGAGAGAGAGAGAGAGAGAGAGAGAGAGAGAGAGAAAGAAAGAAAGAAAGAAAGAAAGAAAGAAAGAAAGAAAGAAAGAAAGAAAGAAGGAAAGAGTGGGACCTCAAAATGGAACCAGGAATATGGCTGAGATAATGTTCTATTGTAGTCCTGCTTATCTTTCATGGATCAAAGTATTTCCCTCATTTTATTGCAAGTGATTCACAGCATCACTAGTGATGGCTACATAACAAGCAAATAGATGAATGAAGCATAATTGATTTAACCCTCTATTGTTATATAATTAAGAAATTATTGAGTTATTTTCATTTTTCATACTATTAGTAATAACTGTACTGAACACTTTTGTACCGTATAAATCTCATCCACTCCTATCAAAATTTCTATCTGCATAGTCTGATTATTTAAATGTCTTAACAAACAGAGGTGTGGTGATTGCCAGAGGGAAAGGGTGAGGGGAGAAGGGGGTTCTAATATATGGTGACAGAAGATTTGACTCAGTGGTGGGCACACAGTGCAATATTCAGATCTTGTAACATAGAAACCTACACCTGAAACCTATATGATCATATTGACCAATGTCACCCAAACAATTTAATAAAAAATAAAATAATAAATGTCTGGTCCTTTACACTCTTTTCCTTTCTGAAACATTCCACAACCAATAGCTAAATATCCCCAATTCCTTTTGCTTACCCACTTTCTTTTTTTTTTATCTTTATTGTTCAGTTTATTAATTACATTGTTCCCTTTTTTTCCCCCTATAGCTCCCCTCCACCTGGTACCCATCCCACCCTCTGCCCTCACCCCTCTCCACTGTCCTCTCCCATAGTTGCATGATTTTTGTCCAGTCTCTTGCTGCACTTCCCATACCCCTTTTCTCCCCAAGAATTTGTCAGTCCATTCACTCTCTATGTCCGTGATTCTGTTACATTCACCAGTTTATCCTGTTCATCAGCTTATTAATTCACTTGATTTTTAGATTCATTCGTTGATAGATGTGTATTTGTTATTCGTAATTTACACTTTTATCTTTTTCTTCTTCCTCTTCTTAAAGAATATCTTTCAGCATTTCATATAATATTGGCTTGGTGGTGATTGACTCCTTTAGCTTTTTCTTATCTGCGAAGCACTTTATCTGACCTTCAATTCTGCATGATAGCTTTGCTGGGTAGAGTAATCTTGGTTGTAGATTCTTGCTGTTCATCACTTTGAATATTTCTTGCCACTCCCGTCTGGCCTGCATTGTTCTGTTGAGAAATCCACTGACAATCGTATGGGTGCTCCCTTATAGGTAACCATCTGTTTTTCTCTTGCTGCTTTTAATATTCTCTCTTTGTCTTTTGCTCTTGGCATTTTAATTATGATGTGCCTTGGTGTGGTCCTCTTAGGGTTCCTATATATTGGGGTTCGGTGTGCTTCTTGGACTCCTAAGTCAATTTCTTTCACCAGGTGTGGGAAATTTTCAGTCACTATTTCTTCAAATAGGTTTTCATTGTCTTGCTCTCTCTCTTTTTCTGGCAACCCTATAGTTCGGATGTTGGTATGCTTGAGTTTGTCCCAGAGGCCCCTTACTCTGTCTTCAATTATCTGGATTCTTTTGGTTTCTTGCTTTTTCAGCTGAGTGGATTTTACCTCTTTGATTTCAAATCTTTAACTTGGTTCTTGGGATGCTCTAGATTACTTTCAGGTCTTTGTATAATATTTTTTATTTCAGTCAGTGTATCCTTAATTTCTGGTTGGTCCTTTTTCATATCCTTGAGAGTCTCATTCATATCCTTGAGGGTCTTGTTCATTTCCTTGTAGGACTCATTCATTTCCACGTTGGTCTTGTTCATTTCCTTTCAGGTCTCATTCATATCCTTGAGGGTCTCATTCATTTCCTTGTATGTCTTGCTTATTTTCTTATAGGTCTCGACCTTTTCTAGGAGCCTCTTGAAAAGCCCTATAACCGTGGTTTTGAATTCCATGTCCAGTCGTTTTTTTTCCTCCATTTCTTTCACATCTGATTTCTTTCCATGTCTCTGCATGGTGGCTGCTTCCCTGAGTTGGTCAATTACCTTTGTGTGGTAGACGTCCTACAAGGGACAGTGGCTCGGCCTCCCTAATAACCTGAGGTAGATATGGGTTGCACAGTCTTGCTGAAGTTAATCTCAGGTTAATCGTTGTTAGCACTTGGAGGAGTTGACCTCCAGGTCAATTGTCTGTGAAGCTCAGCTATGCTCAGGTTGGATGGGCGGAGTCTCCTGGCCAAGCAGACAGTGTCAGCTCCACCCTATGTGGCCCCAGGGTCTCTGAGAGAGAGCCGCTGCCGAGCTCCACCAGCTGCCGGAGAATTCAGACTCTCCCCAAATGAGTCTGCACACCCAGTGTCTCACCCAGGGTTGCAAAACAATGCAGTTTGACGGTTTCCCGAATGAAAGAGCAAGTCACGAGCACTCTCTGCGCAGTCACGCAGCTATGCTGTTCCCAAACTCACACACACTCAGCACAAGCTCGCCTTCTCCACAAGCCCGCCGACCCCTGCAGCACCCGAGCTTCAGCGTGCCCTCCCACTGTCCAGTTTTCACCCGGTATGATAGTGGGTTCCCTGGACTTTGCCCAAAGCTGGCGAATTAGTCCAGTGGGACGTCTTTGTCTCCCCCGTTCAGGGAAACTGGCTGGTTTTCAGCCGCCCACCCTATCCACTGGCGCGCTCGGCTCCTCCAAACCTCTGACTCCGGGCGTATCTTCAACGCTGTCCACTGCCACTCCTCTGAGTCACAGTGTCTTATCTTCACTTTTATTTGTGGAATTTTCACTTAGCCAGCGTTCCGGTGATTCTGGATGGTGTTTGCTCTTTTGTAAAGTTGTAGTTTTAAAATTGCTGCGTATGGCGGTAAGATAGGTGTTTTACCTATGCTGCCATCTTTGCTTACCCACTTTCTTTTCATCACTGTCTTCTCCCACATTTCTGTGCTCTGATTCCTGAGCTAGAAACCCTTCCAGGTCCAGCAGCATCTAAAAGACCCAACTTTTGGTGCTTCAACTCAACACAGCATTGTTACCTCACTGCTCCTCTCTCTTAAAGCAGTGACTCATTAAGCACACTAGCATCTTCACACATTCATCACTGGACTGAGATGATGTCAGTCATCTTCATCAAATGTTCAGAGTAATCATGTCAAGGGGTGCTTCCAAGTTCCTAATGATTTCTCAGAATTCACCCCAATGCTATCTATATCAATCCTTTTTTTTTCCTTCCACCCCACCCTCTCTTTTTTCTAAAGATCAATGGGAATCAGCAACATTCCCAGCAGTTCATGAGGGACATGAACAGGATTCACTGATTTCTATTTATTTGATGGGGCTTTAAGCAAGTCTGGTATTATGGGGCTACTGGAGGCCCTGTGCATGAAATTCATGCATGGGAGGGTGGTTCCTCAGCCCAGCCTGAACCCTCTCCAATCTGGGACCCTTCAAATGGTATCTGACTGCTCTCGCACAATCCAGGACTGCCGGCTTCCAATTGCTTGCCTGCCAGCCTGCCTGTTGCCCCTAACCATTTCTGCCTGCCTGATCACCCCCTAATCACTCTCCTGACAGCCTGATCGATGCCTAACTGCTCCCCTGCTGGCCCAATTTCCCCTAACTGCCCTTCCTGCCAGCCTTGTCACTCATAACTGTCCTCCCCTGCAGGCCTGGTCCCTCCCAACTACTTTCTCTTGTTGGCCTGATCACCCACAACTGTCCTCCCCTGCCAGCCATCTTGTGCAGCCATCTCATGACCACATGGGGGTGGCCATTTGTGTACTGTAGTGATGGTCAATTTGCATATTGCCTCTTTATTATATAGGATGGAGTGTACACATACACACACAGAGGCTCTCTTCCTTCTATTATGAGAGTTCAGAAATCCTCAGAAGACATGATTAGCCATAACAAAACTGGTCCCTCTGTTTCTTTCCAAAGGAAGTATGAGGAGTCTGACATTCAGTCCAAGAACAGGCTCAGGTTTCACCCCACTACACACACACACACACACACACACACACACACACACACACACACACCATAAGAAAAACTCTTATAATGTTTGAAACCCATCAGAAAGTGATCTCCCTGGGTCTCTGTCTTAACACAGAAAGAATGGGGTTGCTGACTTCTGGGTTGATGTGGATTGCATTCTAGGTCTGATAAATGCCTCCTAAGGGCACTTGGAGTGGTGGATTTGCAAAACCTGAGACAGGAAAGTTAAGAAACGATGGAAGCTTACAATTGAGCCCTTCCTTGACATTCAGCCCTCTTAAGAGAGAGTTTTCAAATCTTAGTCAGACTCCTCCTATTTCAATGTCGTAGTCACCTATTGTTTTGCCTCTCTAGAATCTATTTACTTTTGTTCACAGAATTCCAACCCCTACTTTTTGGAAAGGAGCCTCTTCTCCCCCTTCTTGCATCCATATGACTTAGTGGATCTAACACAACCGACCATCTCTCTGGCACCACAGGCAGTCAAGTGATCCAAACTCAGCCAATGAAACTACTCCATTCCTTTCACACAATGATTGGTTCAAGACCAGACAGGAGACTTGAACCAAACCAATCAGAGATCATGAATATCAGTCATAAGCCAATAGCCAAAACACAAGAAAACCAAAACAGGAAACTGGACTAAATAAGACTTCTTACTATAGGACTTGAGCTCCTTTGTTCAGGATACTTAGACTTAAATATGATGTAAGCCAGACCTGGCTGGTATAGCTCAGTTTGGTTGGAGCATCGTTCCATAGCACAAAAGATAGTAGATTCAATTCCCAGTCAGGGCACATACTCAGGTTGCAACTTCAATCCCCAGTCAATGTGCATACAGAAGACAACTAATTGATTTTTCTCTCTCTCATCTCTCTCTCTGTCCATCTATCTTTATCAAGTCAATAAAAACATATCCTCACATAAAGGTTTTAAAAAATGATGTAAGCCAATATACTTCCTTTCTGGATAATCCAACTGGATCTAGTTTCTCTTTCATTTAAAACTAACAAGTCACTTCACACATGTCAAAATGGCTATCATCAATAAATCAACAAACTACATGTGTTGGTGAGGATGTGGAGAAAAGGGAACCTTGGTACACTGTTGGTGGAATTTTAAATTGGTATAGCCACTATGAAAAACAGTATAAAAACTTCTCAAAAATTAAAAATAGAACTACCATATGATCCAGCAATTCCACTTCTGGGTATTTATGCAAAGACATTCAAAACACTAATTTGAAAATATATATGCTCCCCTTTACTCATTGCAGCATTACTTACAATAGCCAAGATATAGAAGCAACTTAAGTGCATATCAATAGGCAATTAGATAGAGAAGCGATGCTGCATATATAAAATGTAATATAAAAAGAATGAAATCTTGCCATTTACAACAGTATGGATAAACCTAGAGAGCATTTTGCTAAGTGAAATAAGTCAGAGAAAGACAAATACCATATGATGTCATTTATATGTGAAATTTTAAAAAATAAAATAAAGAAACATACAAAACAGCCCAGCCAGTGTGGCTCAGTGGTTGAGCATTGACCTATGAACCAGGAGGTCATAGTTCAATTTCCAGTCAGGGCACATGCCCGGGTTGTGGGCTTGATCCCCAGTGTGGAGCTTTCAGGAAACAGCCAGTAAATGATTCTCTCTCATCATTGATGTTTCTATCTCTCCCTCTCCTTTCTTCTCTAAAATCAATAAAAATATATTTTTTTAAAAAGAAACAAGCACATATATACAGAGAACAAACTGAGGGTTACCAAATTGGAGGGGGCCCAGAGAGCCTGGGTGAAAAAAGGTAAAAGGGATTAAGAAGTACATATTGCCAGTTATAAAAATAGTAATGAGGATAAAGAGCATAGGGAATAAAGTCAATAATATTGTAATGGTTGTGTGTGATTTCAGATGGGTACTAGACTTAGCATGATCATTTTGTAAGGAATATAACTGTCTAATCACTATGCTGGACACCTGAAACTAATGTAATATTATATATTAACTAATTTCAAAAGAAATCTTAAAAACAATAATAAATAAATAAAACTAACAAGTCTGATAGACATAACCCACCTTATTTATTTAACAAACATATCAAGCACCTGCCATAAACAGGTATTATGAAAGTCTCCAGCCATTGATGTTGCACTAGCAAAACCCAATTTGTGAAATCCCAACATGCCTCTCTATGAATAAAGTTACAAAGCAATCCCAGTGACAGGACACACAGAGAGATTTAATGAGAAAAGCATTATGATGAGGATCAGGAAACAGATGTGTGTCCAAGTTTCTAACAAGATGACCTTGGATAAGTCACTTGGCAGTTGTGTACCTTTGTTCTCTTGACTGTCATATCAGGTTTGTTTGTTTTTTTCATATCAGGTTTTTAAAAAAATAATTAGATCATTATAAGAACTGAATAAGAAAATGTCCTTAAAGCACTACCACGGTGCTTGCATGCAGGGCACCAACTGTGTACTTGACACATAGTATGTCCCCTTCTCAGTATAACATTAGGCATCAGCTAATCCATCAGCTAATGCTATAACCCAGCTTCCATTTTCTCGCCTATGAAATGAGGGCTTTTTCACTACATCCATGGTTTTCAATCCTACCTGCAAACTAAAATCATCAGGGAGTTTTAAAATACACAGATGCCCAGGCTCTATGCCCAGAGATACGGATTTAATTGACCTGAGTGGATGCTCTTGGCATTGACAGCTTTTAAATGCTCCCAGGTGATTCCAATGTGAAGACAGAGTTGAGAACCATTGCAATAGATGAGGGTCACTTTATAAGTTAGCAGTTGAAGGTTCTTATTAAGAAAAAAAATTAAGTAAACATTAAATCTATAAATTTTCCTGCAGAAATACCTCAAGATGATGCATTTGAAAGTAGGAATTAACCCTTTAGTGTAAATGTTTAAATTTTTCGATTAAATTCAAGAAAACCAATCTCTGTTTAAGAAGAAAATTAATTAAAAGGGGAGAAATTTTACCATTCAGGTTATTCAGCAAACTCTTTTATTGATTCTGCCATGCTTTTAGTAGGACTATGGTCCCTTAGTTAAAAAAAGAAATCTCAAGGAAAAGAAATATCAATTATATTTTATGAAAATATGTAATGGAGCTAATGAGTGTGTTTTTACTAGTTGCTTTGGGAGATGGAGTTGATTATTCATCAAATACATATTTTAAGAATGCAATTATTAAAAGAATGATGCAACATGGAACATGAAATGGCTGCTGACAAGGCAACAGGTTTTCTAAAGTATTTCCAAAAAGTTCTCAAATCTCTGGGACTGGTAAAACTGCCACATTGATATTTTTCTCAGTTCTTGCTACTCGCATTGTCTTGTATTTATAGTCTCATCTCAAAACAAAATTTTTGTAGGAAAAACAGATCTTATTCTCTAAAAATCTGAATCAAAAAAATAGTACTGATATTAGCAGAAACTTCAAAAACAGTGGAATAAAAACTGAATTATGAAATGACATACAGAGATTCTATTTCAAGCTGAAAAACAAGTTAGCTGTGTGGCCTTGGAAAATTATTTAGCTTGTAGAGTACTTCTGCTTCCAGTCAAGATGGAATAAAGGGGACTTAATCTATTATCTCACCTGAAATAACAGCATGGCAACAACAAAAAGATAAAATATATGAAACAATTTCCAGAACACTGGACACTGGGCAGCAAAGGAGAGTGACTCCTGAGAGACTGCAAACAAATGAAGCAAGTTATAGGACTTCCCAAAAACACCACCTAAGAGATGTCCCAGGCCACAACAGAGGAAGAGAGGATCCACAGTAAACTTCTTGAAATGAGAAGCTGAATTCCAGAGAGAACAAAGCAGCTAGGATTTGCATGGCAAAATAGAGAACTTCACAGAGAGAGAACCCTGAGTCTTGCAAGAGGTCCTTCTTCAGTATTCAGTAGAGGAATGATTGGTATATATGTATGAGGAATCTTCCCAAGGTCAAAAGAAAAAAAAACACCATTTGATGGATTAGAAGAAATAACAAGTGTTCACATAAGGTTGGGATTAATGCTTGTTCCTACAAGCGAGGCTTAAAAACCTCATAATTCAAGGTACTCAGCAGGATCATGCCTCTCTGTGAAAAAAATTATTCCTTCGTTAAGCACTGCTCTGGTCTCTCCTAACAAATCTTGAAAGCGAGAATCAAATTGTTTCCATATAACATCTGCACCTCAGAACAAAGCTCAAGATTTATAGGAATACAAAAATATCCAATAGTGAACAATGTCTGTCATCCTATCAAAGATAACCAGGCATGCAAAAAAAGAAGAAAACTACATTCCTTGAGGAGAAAAATCAATTAATCAAAACAGACACAGATATTAAAAATAGCAAAGATGTTAAAATATTTATTATAACTGTATTTCATATGTTCAAAAATTTAAGTAAAAACATGAAGAATATTTTTAAAGGCCCAAACAGAGCTTCTATAGATGAACACTATAATGTCTAAAATGAAATACACACAGGATAAAAGTTTTTAACAAGTTCAACAAGACTTTATTACAGGTAAGATTTTTTTAAAAAAGAATTAAAAACTACCCCAAAACACATCAAAATCAGATCACTCAAAATCAGCGATAAAGAGAAAAATCAGCCAAAGTAAACTGATATTTTCATAAAAAGAAACAAAAATAAAAGTGGCAACAAATTTATCTTCAGAAACAATGTAGGCAAAAAAGACAATGGAAAAACATCTTTTAAAAAGGTGGGCTGGGGGTCAAACTAGAATCTTATATCCAGCAAACATATTTTTAAAGAATATTTTTCAAAAAAATGTTTTCAAAATAAAGATATTTTCAGACATTTTAAAAAGCTAAAAGAATTTATCTGCAGCAGAGTTTCACTCCAAGAAATATTAAAAGGAAGTCCCTTTAGGAAAAAGAAAAATTACATTAGTAGAAATATGGATCTACCCAAGGAATGTAGAGCACTAGGAGAAAACATATGAGAATTTTCTCTTGTTAATTGTTTTTAAAAAATAATTTACTTTTAACTACTAAAAACTGTATTTTGAAGTTTAGAGTGTATGTGTAAGTATATTATATCATAAATATAGAATAATTGCCAAAAGGGCTGATACTTTAGGTAATTGATATAAGATAGAATGGGATAAGTTAAATATATAAACTAAAAACACTAAAATAACAAAATAGTCATAGCTAGTCAGTCAACAAGAGAGATAAAATTAAACCACAAAAACTCAATTATCTAAAAGAAGTCAGGAAAAAGAAAAAAAGAACTAAGAACAGATAGGACAAATAGAAAATAAGCAGCAAAATGAAATACTCAAATCTAATTGTATGAAAAGTCACCTTATATTTAAATGGACTAAATATCACCAACTAAAAAGCATAGATTATCAGATTGGATAAAAAAGCAAAACTCAACCATATGCTGTTGACTAGAAAAGTGCTATAAATATAAACAGAAATAGGTTCACAGTAAATGAATCAAAAATTATATACCATGATAACACAAATCAAAAGAAATGTGGAGTGGTTATATTAATAACAAAGTACATGTTAGAGGGGGGAAAATATCACTAGAGGAAAAAAAAGTGATTTTGTAATGATAAAGGAGTCAAACTATCTAGAAGCTATGACAATCCTACAATTTTGTGCATAATAGCAGATTTTCAAAATACTTGAAGCAAAACATGATAGTCAAGGAGAAATCGACAAGTACACAATTATATTCAGAGAATTCAATATCCAAGAGAACAAATCCCTGCCTAGAAGTGCAAATCGCTCACAAATGAAGTAGACCTAAACGTGAAGGAAGCTGTGTGTGCCTCATGGCAATCTTCAGCCTCCTGCTTCTAGACACCTCACCTTGCCCGGGGCCAAGATGCAAATAAGTGCCTCTGAAGGCATCTCCTCTTATCCTCCTACTAGCACCTACTTCCCAGCACACTAAATGCTTAATTACATCACCTTATTTCATCCTCACATACCAACCACACTTTAACGTAGGTATGAGTATCAGTCCATTTTGTCAATAAAGAGAGTAAGGCTTGGAGGTGAAATAATATCTGAAGGTTTCATGGCAGAAAGCAGCACTTACATGTGGAATCTAAAGAACCAACAAAATAGAAACAGAATCATAGACACAGAGAATAGACTGATGGTTGCCAGAGGGGAGCAGGGTGGGAGACTGGGTGAAAAAGGTAAAGGGATTAAGTATGAATTAGTACTTATAAAATAGTCACAGGGATGTAAAATACAGCATAGGGAATATAGTCAATAATATAGTGCTATGTATGGTGTTAGGTGGGTACTCAAAATATCAGAGAGGAAGGAGTTAGTTTATAAATTACATGATTGTCCAACCACTATGCCATATGTCTGAAACTAATACAAAATAATACTAAATGTAAACTGTAACTGAAAGATAAAATTTAAATTAAAAAATAGAAATAGAAATTGTGCAAAAATTAGGGCTTCCTAATTCTGAAGGCCCATAATTTTAACCAACACACTGACCCTCCAATTCAGAAAAAAGTGAATCAAGGTTACACTCACAGAACACTTAGCACAGGCTAGGAGCTGTGTACTCAATTCTCGCTACAATCCTCTGCTGTTTGTACTATCTTGGTCCCCCTTTAGCAGATGAGGAAACTAAAGGGCAGAGAGGTTGATTAATTAAGGTGCTGGTGAGGGATGCAGCCAAAATGCAAAGATAGGCTGTCTGGATCCACCAGTCCAGTCAGTGCTCTCGCTACTAATCTATAACACACCTCAATTACAGCTGTGCCTGATTTTGTGCCAATCGTACCTGAGATATAAAATGTATGAGATCAGCCGAAACTGGTGTGGCTCAGGGGATAGTGCATCGGGTTCGATTCCAGTCAAGGGCATGTACCTTGGCTGCGGGCAAATCCCCAGTAGGGTATGTACAAGAGGCAACTGATTGATGTTTGTGACTTTCTATCCCTCTCCCTTCCTCTCTGTAAAAAAATCAATGAAATATATATATTTTTTAAAAATGTATGAGATCGTGCCTTCAAGAGGAATGATGTTCAGGGGGAAATGCTCATGCTAACAACGTAAGTTAAAATCAGGAAATAGCATGGTATGCCTGAGTGTTAGCTGTATTTAAATATGTGCCTAAAAAGTCTGTTAACTGTTCATATACTTCCAGTTTGTGGCCAGTAATGCCACTTTTAGCAACTTATTCTAAAGAAATCAGGCACACGCTTTGCCTTTAGGCACATGCTTTGCTATGTGATCAAAATGTATGTGCGAAGATGTTTCTTGCAGCAAAACATGATAAGGTTGTCCCACCAGTGCGGTTGTGGAATTAATTGTGATACATCTATTTAAAGGGTATTGATATGTTGTAATATTTAATGCTTTTATAAATATCTTTTAAAAATATATTAAAGCCTGCCATCACAAGGAGAAATGCTCAAGAAACAGTATTAAGCAAAACAACAAAAAAATACAATAGTAGGTTTAGCACAATCTCAATCATGTAAAATAAAAAAGAATTAATACTAATTATAATAATAATGTGAGAAAATAATCCAAATAGTTAATAGGAGTTACTTCTAGGTAATGAAATTATGGGTGATTTTTATTCCTGCTTCTTTGTTGCCATACTTTCAAATCTTTAGAAAGTCATCATTTATTACTTTCATAGTCAGAAAAAAGTGAGCACAAAATTGTGTGGAAGAAAATAATAGAAAAATATTAACCATGGTTATGATAGTGGTATTTTTGTTTATTTTTCAAAGTTTTATATACAGCAATTTGTCTCTTTCATAATTTAAAATATCTGTAATTAAAAATTAGCCTGATGTTGCTCAATGGTTGAGCATCGACCTATGAACCTGGAGGACACAGTTTTGATTCCCAGTCAGAGCACATGCCTGGGTTTCAGGCTTGATCCCAGTGGAGAGCATGTGGGAGACACCTGATCAGTGATTCTCATCATTGATGTTTCTATCAATCTATCTCCATTTTTCTCTGAAATCAATAAAAATATATTCTTTAAAATTAGTAATCCCGGCATTATAACAGTGAAAAGTTGAAAACAAGATCAGTCAAATGAATTGTGGTGTTACCTGCACAAAGAATATTACACAGCCTCTGGAAATAACATTTGCAATGGACTTTTAATGGTGGGAAAAAATGTTCACAGAAGATGCTTGACCCAAAATTTTCCATCAGAGGCATATCCCAAATTTGTAAATAATAATGAAAATATTTAGAGGAAAATACACCTAAGTATTACCAGTTGCTATCTATAGGTTATAAATAATTTTCATCTTACTTGTGTATTTTTCTCTTGCTACCTTATATACAATGAACATATATGGTGCTTATAGTTTTTAAAACTTTTTTTCATGTAAGAAGAAGAAGCTAGACTCATTTGAGACTCAAACCAATCACTGTTACCATGTCTCCCAGGGAAATGGGTTTTCACAGTCTGATTTTAGTTTGGGTCATGAATGGTTCTGGTCCCTGGATGAGAAATCCAGGCCTCAGCTAACAGGAAAAGGGCTTTAGCTGACAGGAGACAAGGAGACTTCTATCAGCCTCCAAATCATCCTCTCAGAGATTTCATCCTGCCCACTCTCAAAGCACAGCTCTGTGTTGTATTCACTGTGGAACCCACAGCTCTTCCCTTAGCTTCTCGAAGTCTTGTTCATTTATACGACGCATATTTATGGCATGTGGTGCGTTGCACTGATAGCCCCTACTCTATACTCCTTTCTTTAGGCACACGCTTTGCTACGTAACTTTGCAATGTCCTCCCATTCTGTCCCTTGACCCTGTACTCAGCCAGGCAATTTTCTTTGGTCACTAGGATGTTAGGAAACATATAGTCTTGAAACAGGGGTGTGCTTTTGTCATCACCATGAGAACATATCCAGGAAGAGAGGCACGTGGAGCCTCAGAGTCCTTTGCCAAAGCCAGTCCTTCAGCCTATGGCCAGCTGATCCCAAGGAGAGATCAACAGTGTGACCTAGCCAACTCCTAGTTGATCCCCAGATTTCTGAGAACTGAATCCTACTTGCTTTTTGTTTCCTGTTGAGGTCTTATGGAGGGTTTTGTACAGTGTTATTGCGTCTATGTGGTACCCACTTCATACTAACAAATTCTCCAAGCATTGACCATAAAGTAATGAAAGGATAATAGTGCCTATTGGAGGGGGGAGGGGCACATAAAATAATAAAATACAGGTAATGCTTATCCTATATGCAAATTGACCCTAAGCAGAATGACCAGAATGACCAGTCGCTATGATGTGCGCTGACCACCATGGGGAAGACACTCAATGCAGGAGTTTCCCCCTAGTGGTCAGTGTGCTCCCATAGTGTGAGCTCTAGAAAAGCATTAATTTGGGAATATTGGGGGTCACTATTATCCTGTACAATACCCGCCACAAGACCTACTATCCTTTCATTACTTTATGGTCAATGCTTGGGGCAGCACCTGCATTAAGCGTCTTCCCCATGATGGTAAGTGCACATCATAGTGACTGGTCATTCTGATCATTCTGCTTACAGTCAATTTGCATATTACCCTTTTATATAGGACTAGAGGCCCAATGCACGAAATTTGTGCACAGGGGGCGGGGGGTGTCCCTCAGCGGAGCCTGCACCCTCTCCAATCTGGGACACCTCCAGGGATCAGGCCTAAATGGGCAGTTGGACATCCTTCTCACAATCCAGGACTGCTGGCTCCAAACTGCTCACCTGCCTGCCTCCCTGATTGCCCCTAACCGCTTCTGCCTGCCAGCCTGATTACCCCCTAACCACTACCCTGCCAGCCTAATTGATGTCTAACTGCTCCCCTGCCAGCCTGTTTGCCGCCAACTTTCCTCCTCTGCCAGAAAGGCCCAAAAATATTTTTAAAAAGAAAAATATTTTTAAAAATATTTTCATAAAAAGAAACAAAAATAAAAGTGGCAACAAATTTATCTTCAGAAACAATGTAGGCAAAAAAGACAATGGAAAAACATCTTTTAAAAAGGTGGGCTGGGGGTCAAACTAGAATTTTATATCCAGCAAACATATTTATAGTTTGTATTTATAGTCTCATCTCAAAGAAACTATAGCAGTTGACCTTGGATAAGGTCACTTGGCAGTTGTGTACCTTTGTTCTCTTGACTGTCATATCAGGTTTTTAAAAAAATAATTAGATCATTATAAGAACTGAATAAGAAAATGTCCTTAAAGCACTACTACGGTGCTTGCATGCAGGGCACCAACTGTGTACTTGACACATAGTATGTCCCCTTCTCAGTATAACATTAGGCATCAGCTAATCCATCAGCTAATGCTATAACCCAGCAGTTGTGTACCTTTGTTCTCTTGACTGTCATATCAGGTTTTACAACAGTTGTAACTGCCCCTAACTTCCCTCCCCTACAGGCTTGATCTCCCCCAACTGCCCTCCCTTGCAGGGCTGGAACCTCTCAAAGGTCCCCTGCTGACCATCTTGTGTTGACCATCTTGTGTCCACATGGAGGCAGCATCTTTGACCACATGGGAGCAGCCATCTTGTGTACTGGAGTGATGGTCAATCTGCTTATAACCCTTTTATTAGATAGGATAGAGGCCTGGTGCATGGGTAGAGGCCAGCTGGTTTGCCTTGCAAGGTGTCCCGGATCAGGGTGGGGGCTCCTTTGGGGTGTTGGGTGGCCTGGACGAGGGGCCTATGCTGGTTTGCAGGCCGACCACGCCCCCCAGCGACCCAAGTGGAGGCCCTGGGATCTGGGATTAATTTATGTTCTACAATTGAAACTTTGTAGCCTGGAGTGGAGCCAAGCCTTCTGCTCGCCCCGTGGTGACAGCCATTTCTGTTTGGGTTTATTTAAATTCTATAATTGAAACTTTGTAGCCTAGGTGCTAGGGCTGTAGAAACTTGGCTTCCTCCATCACCCTGGCAACCCTAGCCTCGACTCTCTCCAGCTCTGTGGTTGCCGTCATTTCTGTTGGGATATATCTTCTATAATTGAAACTTTGTAGCATTGAGTAGAGGCCTAGGCTGGCAACAGCAGGCAGAAAGTTTAGCTTCCTACATTGCTGGGGTAACCCAAGCTTCCCTCCTGCTCTCAGTGGCCACAGCCATCTTGATTGGAATTTATTTGCTCCTGATTGACTTGTGGTTATGGCTTGTGGGCGTGGCTTGATCAGAGGTACAGTTAATTTGCATATTACTCTTTTATTAGATAGGATAAGCACATTACCTGTATTACCTACATTTTGCAGATAGCTGCAAGCACAGTGGCAGTGTCGGGAGCCTCTCCTGCCTGCCTCCTTGGCAGCACTAAGAATGTCTGACTGCAGCTTACAGTCGCTCCCTGTGGAGAGTGGGCCTAAGCTGGCAGGTGGACATCCCTTGTGGGAACCCCCTTTATGTCCCACATGGTTCAGGGTTCGGTTTCTGGAGAAGGCCACACACAAATGAAAGAGACTAGAAGAGTATTAATTTGGAATATTGGGGGCCAGGCAGTAGCCCACCTCTAGGGGGAGGACTACACCCTGCTCTGGCATTACTATCCCTTTTATTAAGATTATGGGATATACCCATAGCCTTTAGGCAAGAAATTCCAATAATAGCCAATCAGCAAGAATTTACATAAGACTAACAGGTGGAGGCTGTTTCAACTACCAATGTCTCAACTAAACAATAAGTAATTAGCTCTGACCTTTCAGAGCATTTAAGGTTGACCAGCCTTCTGGGTTCACTGTCCACATCTCTCTATTAGTGAGACAATGATCAGTTTCAGGCAATCCCCTGAGGATTCCTGGGCTACCAGAGGGATGTCTGATGGCCAGCTTAGGCCTGATCCCCTGGGGAGCAGGCTTAAGCTGGCAGGTGGACATCCCTCAAGGGCTCCCAGACTGCAAGAAGGTGCAGGTCTGGCTGAGGGACCCCCCTGAGTGCATGAATTTTTGTGCACCAGACCTCTAGTCTATAATAATAAAAACATAATATGCAAATCAACCAAATGGCTAAACAGCGTAATGACCAACCAGACAACCATCAGGACAACCATGCTATGACACCCACGGCACCAGGCCAGCTAAGGTAGGTATAATGTGACTGATCAGGGGCCCAGCCACTGTCCCCATGATTGCCCTACAGAGGGAGGCCCAGGTCACTGGCCGGTGGGGCAATCAATCAGGGGACTCCATGATAACCCCAAAGAGGGAGGCCCAGGCTACCTGGCTGGTGGCACTGTGGCAGGTAGCATGGGCCTCCCTTTGTGGGGTGATCCATCTTGGAGCTCCAGCTGGGTGGGCATGGCCTACCTCTTTGGGTGATCGATCGCTGTGCTCCTGGACTGTGAAAGGGTGCAGACCAGGCTAAGGGACCTCCCCCCTCCTCCCAGTGCATGAATTTCATGCACCAGGCCTTTAGTCTATTAATAAATGCTATCTTCTGCTGTGTTTGGCTACAGATCAAATGCATCATTTCCAAGAAGAGAATGTGTCACTTGGCTGGATCCTAACCCCTCCAATAGAACTTTATCCTGGATGTCACATCATAATCACAGTTACCTTCAGAAGCAAGCCATGCCATATTTTAATGCGCACCATCCCTATTCTTCTTGAACCTGAAGACTTCAAGGTGGTTGAGCTAATAGTGGTGAAGAAAGACCATCTACATTTTCTAATCTATCTACCACTGTGCATTCCCTTTTCCATAGAGATTTTTGGAACTTCTGCTCACTAACCCTAGGTAAAGAGGATTACTAAGTACTAGGTGCACTGGGATGTCAAGATAATGAAACCCTGTCCCTGAACTCAAAGAGCTCATGAGGAAGTAGCGGGGAGCATAGTCAGCATCACCTCCTTTCCTGATCACTCCCACCCTGTGTCAATTAGTCACGTCTATACATGCCTTTATTAGTATTCTCAGAGGCAGTAATCTGCAGTGGTTAAGTATAAGAGCCTTGTAGCCAGGTTGCCTGGGTTCAAGTTCTAGTTCTACCAATTGCTATTTAAGTGACCCCAGGAAAGTTTCCTGTTTCATCATGTGTGAAGCATGAACAATAGTACGGATTCCATTGTAAAAAAAAAAACATAAAATGTTGAAACTATGTGCCTAGGGCATAGCAAGCACCCAACAAAGCCTAATTATAATGATTACTATTTCTCAGTATTATAATTCATTGTCTGAGTTTATAACAGTCTCTCTACGAGATCATAAGCTAGTAACATACTCATTTCTGCTTCCTAGTGTCCAGCAATTGGTCCAGCATATGAGAGACAGCCTGTATCTATTTATTGGATTCAAGAGAACTTAATTAGATTGGTATTTGAGATTCAGCCAAGTCCAACAGACAGAGAAAAAGGGGAGAGATTCCAAGCACAGTAAGTAGCATGTGTGAAACAAAATATGGGAAGGATTCTATTGTGAAAAATGCAGAACATCCTGTGTTTATAATCAGTGTTTGATGGAGAGAAGAATGTTGACCAATATTCTTTCAACTACTAGTGGTAGAAACCAAGATAACAACCATCTTAAATAAGAAAAAAAGGAATACATCTGGTCCCTCTGATTTGAGATTTTTGTTATTGCTGAATAGAAATGGTTTGTGATAAAAAGAAGAGTCTATCTCCAGTCAGCATGATTGTTATGCAGGCCAAGGAACTTAGGAACATTTATTGGTGTTTTTCTCTAGAGAAGTCCAGAGATAACTGGCTTCAGCCACAATTAGATCCAAGGACACAAGCAAACAGAGATGATATAATGGTACAACTATCTATCATGTAGGCATGTGTTATTTGAATTGCAGATATGATGTAATAGGCAGTCTGAGACTCATATCCTACCAATTTAGAGATTCCAATGGAAAGAGATGGACTTTTTTTGATGGATCCAACAGAAATAGCCAAAGAGGAACTATGATTAGCCTTGCTGGGGTCATGTGCACATCCTTGTGCATAAGGATGTGGACTATACCATCTGATGGAATAAGTTCTCTAAGGCAAAGAGTGTTTCTAGTGTCAAAAGAAAAGGAAAGACATGGTGGGCAGGTAAAATTACAGATATCCTCAAAGGGAGGTAATGATAATGAGGTAGATATAATCTCTTCTTCCCTTTTTTATTTCCTGGGCATAATAGCTAGACCTATACTTCCTAAGTTTTCTTGAAGCTTGGATGATAATATCTAGGCCATGTAATGGAAGCAGGAATATAGAATGCCCTCAGAGCCCAGGCTTTTAAGAAGTGATGTGTACCTTTCCCATGCTGTCTTACCCATTCCAGAAGCTGGATGAAGGTGATGATTAGGTCCAAAATGATGGAG
This sequence comes from Antrozous pallidus, assembly GCA_027563665.1. Classification (NCBI taxonomy): domain Eukaryota; kingdom Metazoa; phylum Chordata; class Mammalia; order Chiroptera; family Vespertilionidae; genus Antrozous; species Antrozous pallidus. The sequence continues at coordinate 102,227,469 of CM050512.1, read as the reverse complement.
GAGCTGAAGCATCCATCTTATATAAAAACTGCTGTTTGAAATTTTAATCCTGCTATTTGGCTTCTGTAAATGCTTGCTTGCTTAAATAATAAGGAAAATAAGAGTAGTCTCACTTCAGAGAGGCCATTAAACCTTCCCCAGTTGAAGTTATCAGTGCTGGTACCAGGCCAGGCCTTTGGTTGAGGGCTCAAGGCCCCAGCACATGGGGGCTTTTTAAGAACTTGCAAAGGGGGCCAGAAACACCCCATATTTTAGAGACAAAGAAGGTAAAAACATATAAATAGGGAAAGTTCCTCCATGTTGGGGTCCAGAATTTGAGAGACATTTTCCTCCAGGCCTGCACATAATAAATGTAACTCCATCTCTCTAAGCATTGCTTGGTTCTTCTCTGGTTTTCTGTAACAGAGCTACAATGTAAAATCAACCTAAGCCTCCACTTAAGAGAAGTCCCTTCAACTTGAGACTCACCAAGGACAGTTACATAACAGGTACAGACTTCTGGGCCCATTACATATATGGGTCTATTTGTTACTTCAGGCTAGCCAACGCTAACCAATACAAATAATAATACTAGAACCACAAAGTGAAAATTTTAGAAGTCAAGCTTAGGAGAACAGACTAAGTGCTCACTGCATGCTGGTTTGATAATTAAATAGTTATGATGCTGGGCAGATTGAACAAATCAAAGATTTAGGGAAACTTTGCTTGCTCTACCCCCTCCCCCCCCCCCCCAAAGAGGTTGAAGAGGATATTGACAGATTATTCTGGAGCTCTGATTTGCTGCATTGTTCTTGATGAAAGAAGATTCTCTCCCGAGTCAGCTCAGATGCCCATGGCAGTCCCGGGGCTTGGGGATTTATTTTAGAGAAGAATCAGTGAGGACATACCTGCTTCATTAGGCACCCATCCATGTGGAAGATGGACCAAAGAAAGATGTACTTCCCATTCTCTCCAGACAAAGAGCCCAACGGGGTTTTGATGGATATCCCTATAGTCCATGTCTGCACCTTTTAAACACTTGACTTAACAACTGCTTTTAATTTCACTGAACATAAGTTATTGATCCTGATCTCTGTTGCCTGGAAGCCCCAATCCTGATTGTTAATTGAGCTATTGATTTTTGGCTCACATTAGCCATTTCTGAAGGGGTGAATCCTGGGTAATGTGAGGAGGTGGGCTAGTGATGCAGAGGAGAGGACTCTGCAGGAAAGCAATTTTAATTAGTAATAATAGCTTCATACTTAGCCCACTGGTTTGTAATACATGTGGTGACATACCTATAGATCAAGCAGACAAACTAGTGGTCGTCCTTCCATAGAAAAATTAAATTGGGTCAATTATCTAACTGCTGGGTGATTTCAGATAGTTACTTAACTCAAAATGAACCACTTGCCCTATGCATGGAATCCATAGCTCAGCCCCAAAGCTTACTCAACTTTGGAAGTATAATTAATCAAGTTGGCCTTTACAGCATAACATTTTAATGCTCAGAAATTTTCAGCAAACAAAGAAATTGGCAATTAATATGGGAATTTTTATATTAAAAATGTACATGGAATTATTTTATGGTCATTTGTTGACACCAATTAACTTGGCAAAGCAGACTCCGCAATCTAGGGTATTGTAAGTTTAAAAAAAAAATTCATCTTCCAGAGATTTATATAATATGATCACATTTTTATAAAAAAAAGCAATTATCCACAACCATATGTGATTATATGGGCCATGATAAAGGCATAGAAGGATCCACAACAGATCCTAATATTGGGGTACACACAGGGTGAACAAGGAGAGCACAATGAATTTTTTAAGATTTAATACATAGTTTTTAAGATTTAATACATAGTTACATAATGCTTATTTGCATTATTTTAGGTGTTTTATAAATATTAACTCATCTAACCTCCTAACAACAACCTGATCTAAGTCCTTTATTATCCCCACTCAACAGATGCAGAAACTGAGGAACAGGGAATTAAGTAATCCCTTGGGCAAGCTGATTAAGTTGTAGAACTGAAATTTGACACCAGAATTGGGCACATAGGTGCTGTCTAGTGCCTGTATAAAGGGGAGTAGTGGAATTCCAGGCAATTTTTACTTTTTTATGTATTCTTCAAATATTTTATGATGAGCATAAACTCTTTATTCAATTAGAAAAAAATAAAATATTACTTGACTTCCCTTAATCAGACCAGTGGCCTAATTTATTCATTTAACAAGCATTTACTGAACTCCTACTATGTGCCAATCAGTATGCCAAGAAGTTCTCATGCATTATCTCATTTAATTTGATCAATGTTTCTGTACTATTTTATGATGGTCTATATTTTACAGAAATGAAAATGAAAGCTTAGAAAGAAGTAGCTTACCCAAGTCTATGCAGGCAATTTGTGTTAAATACAAATGAACCCATGACTCACTAGCCTGGTATCATGAGTTAGAAATAAAATGTAGGCCAAAGGTATAATTTCAAACTTCCTCATAGCCACATTTTAAAATTTGAAAAAAAATAGGTGAAATTCATATTATTATATTTTATGTAATCAATATATCCAAAATATCATTTCAACATGTAATCAGTATTTGAAAAACTATTGATGAAATTGTTTGCATCTTTTTGGTACTACATCTTCAAAATGCAGTGTTTTCTACACATACTAATATTTCCATTCAGGCTAAATTTTCACTTGAAATAACTATTCTGTAGTTAGATTGAGTAAAATTTACAGTTGAAAAGATATATCCACAAGTTGTTTCATACTTAAAAGTTTTCCAATAACTGAATCATGTATCAGTCTTCAATTTAAATTTAAATTCAGTAAAATTAAAGATTCATGAACCACATTTTAAGTTCTAAAGAGCCACAGGTGGCTTGTGGCTGCCATATTGGAAAGAGCAGATCTAGACTGTAAGTACCACATAGGGAGGAACCTATTTGTCTTGTTAACCCAGGAGAAAGCATAAAATATAATAAGTGCTCAATAAATATTTGGGGAATGGGGAAGAATGAGACAGATTAAAACCAACCTATCATATCTTCTATTTATGTTCTTTTAATTCTAGCCAGTTCAATTGGTATGCTGAAAAAGAGACAACCCAAGATGACTAATTCAGCATTTATGGAGCATCTACTCAGAGCCCGAGACTGTGACCTCTGTTAGGCTTCTCAGCTATGCAGTTGATTTCATCTCCATATCCCAAGGCCTAGCTGTACCACTTTATGGCCACAAACCTTCCCCAGACTCTCCCCAGGATGGGATGGTGAGAACCCCTTCGGAGAAGTGTTAGCATGGAGACTGATGTAAAGCTCTCCATGCAGAACCTGGCACAGTGTAGACACTCAATAAGTTATCACTCCCTCCTCTCCACCAAAGATGATACTGGGGTCAGCAAATGAGACCTAAAAGGAGATGGAATGTGGTCACTGAAAGGCCCAATGGCATCCAAAAATTTAAGTGCAAACACTATGATTCTTATAGCTTCTGATGACGACATTTGGAGCAAAAAAATCAATGTGTCTTCCATAAGTTCCAAACTGCCCAGAGATGAAGGCAACTCTCTAGAGACATGGAAAATAGACCTGTTCTTACTTCATTCTGCATCTCTAGACCTTGTTTCTCATTTTTTCTTGCACTATTACTCCCCTAAAGAGCCTTTTTCCAGCTTTTTTTTCCCTAATCACCACTCCTTATGAATTGTAATAAAATCCCTATTAAACTTTAACACCACAGGTATACTGCATATCTACTTGTATACTGCATGCATATCTGCACTTTACGCATCAAGAGAATACAATTTTTCAACGCCCAAGAACCAAGTTTTGCCTTGTGGGGCACCACATTCTTGCCCCCATCAAGAATGTAGGCTTTAAACCAGTGGTCCTCAATGCAAGGTGATCCTCCCCCTCTCGGGGACATTTGGCAATGTCTGGAGATCTTTGGAATTGTTACAGCTGAAAAGGGGGTACTATAAGCATCTAGTGGGTGGAGGCCAGTTAACATCCCACAATGCACAGGACCGCCCCCACTACAAAGAATGAGCTGAACCCAAGTATCCACAGTGTGGAGGTTGCAAAACCCAGCATCAGGTCAATTCAGTCTTCATTTGTTTATGTTAAACTGGAGACCCGGTGCATGAAATTTGTGCCTGGGTAGAGTCTCTAAGCCTGGCTGACAATCAGGACTGATCTGTGAGGTGGCCAGTGGGGTGATTGAGGGGTCCCCCCGCTGACCTACCTTAGCCAGCCTGGGACCTGTGGGCTGGGGGAAGCTCCTGCATTGAACATTTGCCCCCTGGTGGTCACTGTGCATCATAGCTGGTTGTTCTGTTGTTTAGTCGATTTGCATATTAAGCTTTTATTATATAGGATGAAACAACAAATGACCAGTTTGGCTAAGACACACCACTGTAAGCCTTCTGGTCACAGACCCTTGTGATTCGCACAGAAACTGCGTGGCTATGGTCAGACCCACTGGGGTCACACAGCTCAGGGCATGATCATCAGGCAGCCACCCTGGACATAAAACAACCACTTTTCCCATAATCCTTCACTGCAATAAAACAAAGCCCAGGGCGCCACCAGCCCAGACCCCTTTTTCACATCTCAGCCCCTAGCTGCGGGTCAGCGGGGAATTGCATCTGTGTGATAGTGTATGCTTCTTGTCTATGCTGTTAAAAGTTTCAATGCCTCTCCACCACAGAGGTGTCATTTGAAGGAGAAACATCCCAGCCAGGGGGGCAGGCAGCCTGGCCAGCGTGAGTCAAACAGCAGTGCCTTCCTGGAGCAAAGCTTGACCTTGGTGGAAGTAACCCCACACACACACATCCCCGAACTGATTTCTGAAGGCTGTCACGCGAGAGCTACTTTGGGCTGAGTTGTAGGGAACTGGAGATCTATAAACCTTTTTATGTGCGGGCAAAAGGAGCCCGTGTGGATGCCAGCACTTTCCCAGGCGAGAAGAGACCAGCCCGGGCTGAGTGACAGCCGGGTAAGGAGCAAGTTTTCCTTTTATTAACAGGCTCATAAAGCTACTTTAAAAAATAAATTAAAGCTAGGAAAATATCCTTGAATTTACTGCCGGCAGGAAGGATGATGGGGGCTATGACATTGCAGGGACATTTTCCTGCTCTATTAGCTGGGTGTCCAGAGGCTGCAAAGCACACCTCAGGGCAAGCTGCTCTTGAGCTGTGACCCCTGCCCATCATCTCACAGACACAGGCAGCCTCCCACCGCAGGTGCACCCTGAGACAGAGGCCCTGACTTGAGGGTTCATTCTTCCCCCAAAAGCAACCCCCTGGGATGGAGACCTCTAAATCACACTGACAACCCCCCTCCCTCTTCTTCCAGCCCTGATACCCACCCCGAGACGCCTTCCTAATTGAGATGCAAACCCAGGAGCCTGGCACAAATGGCACTGACAGATGCTCCAGCCACTTTTCTTGCCTTCCCTCCGCTCCTCTTCCCTGGTGTCTAGTTTCCTTTCTTTTTTCTTTCTCACTTTTCCCCCCCTTCCCTTTATTTTTCCTTTCCTCTTTCTCAAAAATTTCTATTGTCACTCATGTTTCATGGGGACAAGCATAACCATGCCACTCCCTATTATTAGCCCACAGGACTCCCAACTGAGGCCCCCCAAACCCCTTAGCATTGAAAACAATGCACCTTGATCTCTGCCAACTGGCCAGTCTCACCTCCTAATTCCAGTGCGCACACACACACACACACACACACACCACACTTACACACAAACACTCCACTTCTTTTGCCATTCCCAAGCACAGCAGACTATTTTAAGTCTCTAGTCATAATTTAGTCAACTAACCTTTACTAAATGATGCCTCTATGCTGAAAGTTTGGGGTTGGTTAGCTCATTGAAATCCCATACAAATTCAATGATGTGATTTCTATCATCCCCACTGTCCAGATGCAGAAAGACCTAAAGAGTTTAAAATTATTAGGGGCCGAAATGGAATATTGGGGACCAGCTATAATTATAAGAAATATTACTTATGCTCTGTTAACCGTGATTGTTTTGTTCTGATTAAAGAAAACACAATTCAACCTGATTAGAGTTGCACGCAGGACCTGGGAGCTCATCTAGAAATTCGGCCTATCCTCTCCATTGGGAGCAGCCTACTATCATGGAAAGAGTAACAAGCTTGTTGCAGAAACTGGAGGTGCCCGCCAAGCCTCTGGGGGCACACAGGCCTTGGCATTGCCTGTAAACTGCCCATTTTGCATGCCCATTCTTATTCCCTTTGCCTACTTCCCCATGTACTCTTTGTCTTTCTTATGGTGGAGAGAGAACAGATTTTCATGAATGACCTGCTGCTCTCCCATCCTGCCGGCTATATTGGAATAAACGTCCATATATGATTCAGCCCTGTCTCTGCTAATTTGGCTCAAGTAGTGACAGGCAGCCCAGACCCATTGATTGTCCAGTTACAAAATGACTGTCAAAATGACATAGTGCCACTGAACCCAGGCACACCCAGCAGCCTAACCACAATGGCCACACTGTCTTCCCACTTGTGTCTCTGGGCCTGCTTGTCTGGCCCTTGCAAACCCAAGTCATTCTCTAGGTGAAAGAAAACCATTTGCTCCACACCCCCCAAACCCTCACCCATATCAGCCCACTCTGATACCACTCTGAAACCATTTCCTTTTTTATTCTATGTAGCGTATTTATTGAACACCACAAACTATGATAGATGCTGGTGATAGAGTAGTGAACAGAAATGAACCCCCCAGACAAACCTCTGGATTTTAACTCCCATGAAGCCAGTCACCAAATCGGTCTTGTTTGCTGGGTCCCGCAGCTCAGCCCAGCGGTTGCTGCAGAGCAGATGTTCAAAATTCACTTGATGAAAGAAAAAATGGAAGAATGAAGAAATGAGGGGCAAGTGGGAGGGAGATGGCATCTCCTTGCTGAGACTCCATCTTGAAAATAACCATGAGATGTTCTCTGCAGGATTGTCTCAGCCATGTTAACATAAAAACATTGAAATCTGTAAAGAATTGTTGTGAGTTTATTTGAGCCAAACTGTTGACAAGTTCTGGGAAGCAGGATCTCAACAGATTGGGATAATGCTCCAGAGAATAACAGTTCTTCACCTTGTTTTATACATTACAAGCAAAGGAGGAGACATAGTGGGTTACAGGAAATCCAGTGATTATAGATTAGGGAGGCAGGAGAAAGCAAAGGGAGAGAGGGGATCTCTGGGATTGGATAAAAAATAAAATAATAGATACATACATCTTTTACTTAGGTGGATGCAGGATAGTCAATAGTCAACAAGTAACATGGTAACAATAACAATGAAGGAATTTATAGTCTCTATCCTGGTCCCTAGGTGCATTGGTTGTGCCCCCGAGGGGTCTGGAAAAAGGGAAGTTACAAGTTACCCTGACATTTCACAAGGATGTTATCTTAAATGCAAAAAGACAATAGGCTCAGTTAAGGTAAAGATTGACCTTTATCAGGGAAGATACAGGTCTATGACATGACTATCCACTATAAACTGCTTTTAAAGTTTTAATTTTAGACCATCCTTTGTGGTTACTTTAAATCTTTGAATTTGCAAAACCACCATGCAGGCCTTCCCTGAGCTTGTCAGGTTAGCATGTGGTCCCTTTCTGGTCCACAGCCACACCCATTACTTCTGCCGATGGCATCATTCATTCTTTCAACAAACATTCATTAAGTTTCTGCTCAGTGCCGTGTCCTGTGTCAGGTGCTGGAGATCTGACAAAGAATAAAAGGCAACGACTGCCCCTGAGGAGCTTAGCTGACAGGTGAGCAAAAGGAAGTTACAGACCCGCGTGATAACATGTGTGTGCACCCACATGCACATGTACCTGCACATGTACCTTCGAGGTGACAAGAAATGTGTTCCAGGTGAAGATGCCAACATGTTCAGGACACAGAGGTAAGAGTGAGCAGAAATGTTCACTATGGTTCCCGTATGTACTGAGCATACAAGATTGATGGGTGCAAAGGCTGGAGAAAGAGTTCCTTTCATGTCATGTTTAAGAGCTTGGATTATATCCAGAAAGTTTAATGATCTTGCTCATATAATGATTTAAAAAATAAGTAAATTAATAAAATGTTTTGTGGACTGGAAGGAGAATGGTACCCCCAGTCTGGGAAGTACAGAAACGTTTCTCCATGTGGTTGAAGACAAAAACACAAGACTGAAAATATGGTGGCCTCATATTGGCTCCTTCCTCGTGTATCTGCCACTGGAAAGGCCCCTAGACCCTTGTTTCTAGCCTGTCTACGTGGAAGCATGGGCATGAGTGATCAGAGGTAGCTCACCAGCCTCAGAGGCCCCTATTCAACCACTTCCTTTCTTGATCTTTTGTCACTTGACATCTTTTTGTTAATATAAATTTCTAATTTTTAAGTTCCTTTAATGGATTTTATAATGTTGACCACATTAAAGGGAAAATGTAAAAACCTAAAAACCAGCAAGTGGGCCAGGGGCAAAGGTGAGTGACCATATACTGTGGCCAAGTGGCAACCTCGCCTCATCTTTGCACTCATAGGAGCAATAAACACCGGAAATGCTTGGGCAATGGAAGAACAAAGTTGAAGAAAAGGATGTCAGGTGTGGCCAGGTTATTATTAGAGAATCTGACACTGTTATAGTCACTTCGTGGTTGGGTTTTCACTCTATTTGGAATATTCTAACCTTTCTCTCTTCCACTGTACCTTTCAAAATTCAACAGTCACATTCAGGTCAGTAGGTAGAAATCAGAGAAATGTGTAATGCCTCATCAAGCTCCAGGACTACCTGAAGATCAGGCAGAAGGCCAGTGTATGGCTTAAACTCTGATTTTGTGCTCACTCCACCCAACATATAGATGTGCTCAGTGTTCTGTGTGAATTTTAGAGGAGGCTGCAATCACTCTATCCAAGACTGAAGAAGGCTTGAAGGAGAGAACACGTAAACTAGCCATAATAATAATAATCCTTACCATCTAATGAACTCCTATTATGAACCCAATGCTATACTAGGCTTTAATACATCATCTCATTTCTCCCATACACCCCTGCAGGCAATTTCCTGTGTCAGATACTTGATTTTCTACCCAACAGCCATCCACCTCCTTTCTTCTCTCTGAGAGAGCTGCCATCTTGTTCAGCATTCTCCATACATCCATATGACATGAATTGGCCAAACATAAGCAGTGACCAGCTGTGGCTGTCAAAATACGATGGGAAGTCTGTTGTCGAACCTCTGCAAAAGGCTTACTCATTCACCTACCAAGACACAAGGCATGATGTTTCTTTTGCTCCCTCTGGGCATTGTCTTCTGTACATAATACCTAATAAGCAAGGTCTGTCTTAGAGCATGTGGGAGCCAGCCTGAAATGGAAAGCCAATATTCTATGCATGTCATAACCCAGCAGAAAGACAAGTGGAGGAAAAGAACTTAACTGGTTGATAACATTATTGAGCTGCTGAATAAACCACCTTTGAGACCACTTTATCCCAGGCTTTTGGTACAAGCCAATTTAATTTTTTTAATATATTTGTATTGATTTCAGAAAGGAAGGGAATGAAGAGAGATATAGAAACATCGAAGATGAGGATTCCTCCTGCATTCTCTCTACTTGGGATCGAGCCCAAAACCCAGGCATGTGCCCTTGGCTGGAATCGAACATAGGACCCTTTGGTCTGCAGGCCGATGCTCTATCCATTAAGCCAAACCAGTTAAAATTGGTGCAAGCCAATTTTAAACCAGTTAGTATGTTACCTGCAGCCAAAGTCTGCTAACTGACAGTGTCACTGTCCCCAGTTTATAGGTAAAAACACTGAGTTTCCCAATCCTGTTGGGGACAGGATTCCAAATCAGGTTACCTGGCCCTTTCATCAGGACTACAAATGGCATTCAAGTGGCAGAAAAGGGAGTGAGTGGATGGGGGTCAGACAGTCCAGGCTGCGATCACAGACTCAGAAGACATTGAAAATCGAAAGGAAGGGAGAGTGTGTTTGTGTAGAGGGAGCTAGAAAGTTATGAAGGTGAATGCATTCCGATCCCAGTGGGCCTGAAATACCAAGTCAGAGTGCATTATATTATGTCATTGATGATGGAAGAGGTGTAGGAAGGCACTTGCTACCTGAGCTTTTTAAGGAGTATGAAGAATACAGTCATAAGCTGAAGGATATGGAGGACAGTAAGAGGTCACTGTGACAGATCTAGGGTGGTGGCATAGGGAAAGGGAACAGGAGCAGGAGTCATTACTGATGTCCACCAAGAAAGTGGTAAGTAACTGAAGGAGGAGGAAGAAATCTAAGTGACTGTCTATGAGTTCCCCTCCACTCCCACAGAGGATACCTTTCCTCAACTGTACTTGATATGTGTCATCTCATCAGCAGGAAGGGTGGTGATCCATCTATGCATTTCAGACAATGAGTTCTCCAGCACTCTGGATCCCCAAACCCAGCATCAAAAGTTCTTTCTGTGCCTGCCAAATCTTACACGATCTCCCTTACCCACCCCCTGCCCTGGGTCTTTACCTACTCTATTGCTCCCTCACCGTGCCCCTGCATCACCAGCCTCTTTTCTGCTACTCAAACCCAGCAAGTGTGCTCCCACATCATGGATTTCATACTCGCTCTTCCTTCTGTCTTAAATGCCATCACCAAGTTTTTTTAAAAATGCTTTCTTTACACTCAGGTATCTGATAAAATTGCACCTCTATAGAGTGGCTTCCCTGCGTGCCCCCCAGAGAGTGAGAAGGTGGCTGACTGGCTTTGTCTTCTTTATCGAATACTATGAGAAAATCCTGGATGCTCAAAGAATAAATATTCTACATCTTAGAAGCACCAATGCAGAATGCTATTTCTATGTAAATGACCCAGATGAGCAAAGCACTGACTCACTCTCAGGGGCATCTACCTGGCGGGAAAATGTTATTTACAAGAGCAATACCAGATGTTGGACTCAGAATGTCCTGCCTTGACATTTGGAGGCTGCCAGGGGAGAGATGGGGACTTGAGGGCAGGCAAAGCAAAAGTAGCAGAACAGAGTTCATTTAGAAGTGACTTTACATGTGATGTTAATTCCTGGTATAATTCAAGAGTCTGATGGGGGATGGAGGAATAATGGGAAAAAAGGAGTCCTTTAAAAGTGCTGAAGAGAGAGAGCAAGACCCATAATTCCATCTAGAAGTAATGGTAATTGAAATTGGTTGTCTCTGATTTAAATAATCTTGATGGCATCGTTATTTTTAATTGTGATTGGTGGTTGTAATGTGCTAATAAATAAGACTGGAGACAAGGTACAACCTTGCATTGTCCCACAAGCAATTTGGAATCAAGACTACTCAAGGCCAGGCAGGTTCTGGACAGCAGGAAACACAATGGGACAGGTGCTAAAAGATGATTTTTGTAAGCTCTTGAGACAGAAGGCTTAGGAGCAAATTTTTTCCATTCTGAGGTCAATAAATTCCTCCAAAAAAATAAGGAAGCATTGGGCTGGCTTTTCCTTTTGGAAAACCATTCATGTTGAAGAAAATCCCTCATATATCCCAAGCTTCTCTTTGTAAAGTAGTAATTGGAAAGTCTTTTTCCAGGTTTGTTCATTTCAACCAGCCCCTAAGTGAGACATCTCTAGATATTTGAAATATTCTCTGTGGCAGGAAATTGCTTGTTGTTGTTGTTCATTCTCACCTGAGAATACTTTTTTCCATTGATTTTTAGAGAGAGTGGAAGGAAGGAGGAAAGGCAGAGAGAGAGACACATCGATGTGAGAGAGATACATTGATTGGTTGCCTTCTGCAAGTATCCCTACAGGGCCAGGCATCAAGCCTGCAACTGAGGTATATGAGCTAACCCTTCAGCCCTTGGGCCAATGCTCCAACCACTGAGTAAAACTGACTAGGGCCATGGCAGAAAATGTTTAAGGGGGTGGTGAAGCAAGTAAGTAAGAGACCAGCACTAGAACCAAGATGTCAAGCCAGCCAAGACTCCAGCAATGGCATTGTGTGGGTCCCAGTAAAAGTCCACCTGAGGAAAGCGTGTTCATTTCCTAGAGTTCCCATCACAAAGCACTAGGCAGCTTGAAACAATTGAAAGTTCCTCTCTCCAAAAGTTCTGGAAGCTAGAGTCACAGGGCTGTGCTCTCCCTTCCCAGTCTCTAGGGGTGCTGGCAAGCCTTGGCATTCCCTGGTTTGTAGCTCACTTCAATCTCAGCCTCTGGTCACGTGGCCATTCTTTCTGTTTTCTGTGTTTCCACACAGAGCTCTCCTCTCGGGGTATCTGTCTGTCTCTTCTCCTTTTCACAGGAAAACACCAGTTATATTGGATTAAGGATCCACTTCCTCCAGTGTGACCTCGTTCTAATTTATATCTTAATTACATCTGAAAAAAAAAATCCTGTTTCCAAAAAAGGTCACATGCACAGGTACCAGGGGTTAAGACTGCAACATACTTTTCAGAGCGGACACAATTCAACCCACAGAGGAAGTTAATCGCTATAGTAAACAGAAAAGGCTGGTTGCAAAAATAGTAAAGAGAGAGAAGGGAGGGAGGGAGGGAGGGAGGGAGGGAGGGAGGGAGGGAGGGAGGGAGGAGGGAAGGAGGGAAGGAGGGAAGGAAGATTGCATTGCAACATGGAAAGGAACTTAATTTATATAAAATTTTATAGTTATTTACTAGTTTTTGATGATTCATCTATTTCCACCAAGTAGATCATTGAATCAATAAAATTTCCTCAAAATTTTCAAATTGTATAGGTCTCTGTCTACTTTGTGCTACCCAAAGATCCCAGGTCAAGGTCACTGGGGGGATAAATAGCAGTAATGGGTGTTGGTTACCCTAATTCACCCCAGCTGAGGCTCAGAGAAGTTAAATGGTTTAACCAAGGTCACACTACTAACTATGGTAGAGCCAAGATTTTAATCCAAATGTGTATTTTTTCCATTATGCTACAATGCTTTTCTAAATGTCTATTTCAATGAATGAATGAGTGACTGAAGGAAGGAACTACCCAGTTCCACAGGGTGTTGACTTCTGTGTGTCCAGTGGTCTGGGGGTTGGGAAAAACACAGAAAGACTGCCTCACTCACCCATATGTCCCAGAGCTTGGCAGAAATGCAATCACAGTGCTCTGAGCTGGGATCCAATCTCTTCAAATGTCAAGCCACCTGATTAAAAATAGTCCTTTTGTCCTGTCTTCTTCTTCTCCCTCAAACAGATGCTGGGGCTCAGCCTTGCCCTCTGACTCACCTAATTTGCCTCTTGTCATTCATCTACTGTGGCTCTTAGGAGCAGAGAAACCTGGGCGGCCATCAAGGAAAAAGACTATTAATAAGTGAACAAACGTATGTAATACAGTGGGCCCAGGTGTCTCATAGAGCCAGCTCTCCATAAAAGATAATGTTACTAATAGAAGGAGAAGGATTGACATTCATATTGCAATTTTATTACTATTTACTTGGCTGGTTGTGTTAGTTGGCTAGGTTCTAAAGATTATTAAGGAAGGATGTATTCCAGGTTTCTCTCCTTAGCTTGTAGATGGCTGTCTTCTCCCTGTATCTTTCCTCTGTTTGTGGCTGTGTCCAAATTTCCTCTTCTTAGAAAGACACTAGTCATATTGGAGTAAGACCCGTTCTAAGGATCTCATTTGAATTTAATCACTTCTGTAAAGACCCTATCACCAAATACAGCTAAATTCTGAGCTCCTGGGGGCTTAGGACTTCAACATATGAATTTGGGGTGGGACACAGTTCAGCCCATAACACTGCTGTTCCTACTTGCCATGAGAAGACTAAGGCAAAGTTTTTAAAATCAAGTTTTAAAAAACAATTCCAATGACTCAACATTTTAATCCCTAGGCCTCTCTGGGCTCCCATTTCCTTACATAAAAATAAGGAGTTTGCACCTGAAACCTATATAATTTTATTAACCAATGTCACCCCAGTAAATTCAATTAAAAAAAAAGAATTTGGGCTGTCGGATTTCTCAGGGAAGTAGACAGTGCAGGTGCCTGCTCTTATGTAACCCAGAGACATGTACAAATTTAAAGTCTGTGCTCTGGCCTCCAGGTATATGTTCAGAGTCAGTAGAAGCGAGAATGTAATGGAGGACTCTTGGCTACATAAGAATTAGATGGGGTTTGAAGAATGGGTAAAATTTAGATGAGGGAAGGAGAGGAGGGTTCCCAGACAGGGGCTAAATGTAAAGGACTGAAGGTAGAAAGCCCATTTTTCCCCTCTGCTTCTGAGAGTCAAACGTATGCATTCTCTACTTCCAGATTTGCTGAAGGACATACCTACCATTCTGAGTGCAACCTTCAGACTCTGATTGGATTTAGAGACCAGAGAGATGCAAGGGTGTCATGCCCCATGTTGAAGTACCTCTCCATCCTTCAAGAGTGTGTTTCCTATGCCCATGTCTGTTCTTGCCAATTATCACACTAAGCTAATGGAAGCGAGTTAACAGGAAGTGTCAGAGAGTTTTATAAAATTATCATGTCAACTCTCTTCCTGTCAGTGTGTATAGGGAAGAAGACAAGAAAATGATATTGTCGTTTAATAGTTCACTTTAGATCTTCATCTCTTATCATTCATCATTACTCTATATTAGTTTCTTGGTATTGGCAATCTCTGGCTGTCAGTTACTCCATACAGGATCTTGCTGAGATCTTGGCTGGACAGCTTTCATTAGGAAACAATCAAAACCAAATTTAACTTGAGCAGATTAACTGAGACCATGCCCCCACCTCCAGCCAAGGTGCAGGCCACAGGGACAGGTGAAAAAGAACATGGGCTTTGAAGCCACATACTCTTGAGTCCTGGCATAGCCACTACCCAGTCCTATTGCACTGAATGCACTTACCATCTCATACCTTTGAGTCCCAGCTTCCTAACATGCAAGCCAGTGTAGCACAATGTTCTTTGGAGCCCTGCTGCTAGGGTTTGAAAGGGGTGGTAAACTATCTGACAGTCTTTGACACAGAGTTGGTACCAATAAATGGCTATCAGTATTTTTAATTAATATAAATTGAATGAGAGAAGATTTAAGGCACTTACCAAGATCAGGCCACTTGTTCTTTTAAGATACTTCCCAATGTTCTCATTTCTCACATCCGGGGGGGAGGGGGGGTGCAGGGGGGCGGGGAAGAAGGGCTGGACTCAGTTCCATTCAGCAAACAATCACTAGGTGCCTACTAGGAGTCAGGCATGTTGTCCACTGTGGGCCTTCAGAGAACAGCATGCTAGGGTCTCCACCAGGCCTCTGAGCACTCCTCGAACCTCCAGCCACAGGAGCCGATGTTGCTCCCTTGGCTAGAAATGAATGGCCTTTTCCTTTATTTTTATTTATTAATTTATGTATTTATTTATTTATTTATTATTGTTTAAAGTATTACAAATAGTAGCATATATGTCTCCTTCCCCCCCCTCCAATTGACCTTCCCTACCCCTTGGCCCTCACTTCCCTCCCAGTGTCTTGTGTCTCTTCCATTGGTTATGCTTATATGCATGAATGCAAGTCCTTCAGTCGATCTCTTACCTCCCCTCCCCTGCCCCACCCCATGTTCACCAACCCTCCCCAGCCTTCCTGCTGTCGTTTGACAGTCTGTTTGATGCTCCTCTGACTCCATGATTGTATAGTGGTTAGTACACTGCGTTGTGAGGCCTTTCCTTTCTTTACCACATGGACCCACAGGAGGGTATCATCCACTCCAAGCTCAGTTCGCACTTACCTCCTTCCTCCAGAAAGCCTTCCCTGGTGCTACAGGGCAGCCCACGCCATGCACAGCTGTCCCTGTGCATAGATGGTGTGGCCTAAGGGCTGCTCTTCTCTGATGATGATCACAAGCTCCAGGGGGAGTGTGACCACGTGTTTTCTCCATGGTTGAATCCCCCAACCCCTGGCACACTGAAAGGAGGGGGATGGAAAAGCTCAGAGAGAAAAGTTAAACATGTAAACAAAAAAGTGCAAAACACTATAATTACACCTAAGCAGAGGCCACTGAGATACCACCTCATCCTGTTCTGAGCTCAGCTCCAGAAAGGCAGCTCTAACTCCTACTTTCTAATCAACTGTCCTTGCTTCAGGGAACTGCCACCAGTCCCAGGGCTTTCTCTCACCATTCTACCCACTCCCTGCCCACTAGGAGGGATGCTTCAGGACACCAGTCCCTTTATTTGTCTTTCTCATCGTCATAACTACCAAAGCTCAGCACTGCGCCTGGTACACGATGGTGTGCAAAAATATGCTGAATAAATGAATGAATGGATTAGTAGATCTTAGCCACTTGACCAATGGCAAATCCCACTGTTTTCAACCAAATAGGCATCTAAAGATACTGGATTGGTCTGCCATGGATGAAGATATCCCTGCCTGATGGAATTTCTCACATTATAACACCCATTCTCTTCCAGACACACAAATCCAGAGGACAAGAAGGGACTTCAAAATTCACCTTCATCAGCCCCTTTATATTGCAGATGGGACAGCTGAGGCCTGGCTCAGAGCCACATAAGGAAGGGTGTTAGGAGCACTGGATTAGAAATCTGAGCATGTGGATAGGGACCTTGGCTGCACCACTGAAATGACCTTGGGCATGTCACTTCACCTCTCTGAGCCTCCACTTCCTAATCTGTAAAATGGGGAGGATACTGCCTTCTGAAAGGATGGTGGTAAGAATGAAAGGGGACCAGGCCTGTGAAAATATTTGAAAAACCTAAGGTCTGGACATTTTGGGGTTCACAAACTGGCCCTACATGGAGGGCAAGGAGAGACTGACAAGAGGCAGGCCACTCCTAATGGGGAGGTGGCAGGTTTCACAAGCAAAGGAACTTAGACTTGTCTCCCACAGAAGCAAGGCGAGAGGGTCTCTGTGCTCTCCAGTCAGAACCTCAACAGTTTCTACAGAGGCTCAGTCTTGTACACTGGCCAAAGCTCTCAAGAACTCAGTGTTCTCCAGGCTGCGACCTTGAAACTGATTCCAGCCCTGAGAACAGGGGGCAGAGCGTACAGTCCAGAGGGGGCGGGACCAGGCTCCTTTGCCCAGATCCAGCTTCTGGGTCAACCTGCAGTCACATCCTCGCCAAAACGTTCAATTACATCTTTCTCCATCATTATTGCATTGGCACAAAGGCTTTAAGAGGATGTCTGGGAGGTAGTTTCAACTGCCTTCAGCTCCATGAACATATAGTGGACCCTCCAAAGCCCCAGACTTCCGCTTTGTCACACTGACTGCAAACAGGTAACAGTAATAAAAACCTCTGTGTATTGACCTCCTGAAATGTTCCAGGCACCTGTGCCTTGTGCTTTCAATACATTGTCTCATTTCCCCTCACAACAACCCTATTAACTGTGTTCAATCATTTGTCTCTCTTTTGCAGGAAAAATTAAACTTCAAAGAGTTAAAGTGATTTTCCTAAGGCCACCCAATTGAGTGGAGGGGCCAGAATGGACCACTGATCGTAATGTAGCCACAATCTCTGCTCTTAGCCATTACCCAGCATAAAAATACTAACAGCCCAAAAATGGCCAATGATTTTTAAAAAGTCTTCATATATTCAAATGGCCAATAAGCATGGGTAAAATTTCCAACATCAAAAGTCATCAAGAAAATGACAAATGAAATACCACTTCACACCCACCAGAATGACTACTTAAAAGAAAAAAAAAGCTAACAACAGCTCAGCCAGTGTTGCTCACTGGTTGAGCGTCAATCTATGAATCAGGATTTCATGGTTCAGTTCCCATGAGAGCACATGTCAGGGTTGCAGGCTCAGTCAACAGTAGGGGGTATGCAGAAGGCAGCCTATCAATGATTCTCTCTCAGCCCAGATGTTTCTATCTCTCCCTCTCCCTTCCTCTCTGAAATGAATAAAAATATTAAAAATAAAAAAGCTGACAACAGCCTTGGCTGTTAGAGTGCTGGCCCAGGCACCTAAGGGTCTCAGGTTCAATTCAAAGTCAAGGGCATGTGCCTAGGTTGCAGCTCAATCCCTGCCCCATTGGGAGTGCATTCAGAAGGCAACCAATCAATGTGTCTTCTCACATTGATGTTTCTCTCTTTCTTTCTTATCTATCTCTCTCTCTCTCTCTCTCTCTCTCTCTCTCTCTCTCTCTCTCTCTCTCTCTCTCTTTCCTACCTTCTCCTCCTCCCTTCTACTATCTCTAAAAATCAATGGGGAAAATATGTTGCTTTGAAAATACATTGATTGTTTATTATACTCCTGTGGGGGAAAAGGTTTAGCAGTTTCTTACACAACTAAACATATACTTACCCTATGATCCAACAATTCCACCCCCAAATATTTACCTAGGATAAAGAAAACATATATTCATAAAGGACTTACACAGAAATTTTCATAGTAGCTTTATTTATAATAAATGATAACTAAAATCAGGCCAGGTGTTTCTCAATAGGAGACTGTACAATAAAATTGTGGCATAGCCATATTTAGGGGAAAAAAGAATAATCTGCTGATACAAGCAACATCATGAGTGAGTCTTAAAAACAGTACATTGAGTGAAGTAAGCATAGACTAAACAGTATACACTGCATGATTCCAATCATGTAAAATTTTAGAACAGAAAGAATCATTCTATGAAGAAAAATTTGCCTGAAGAAGTGGGACCAATTGGGAAGGGACTTGAGAGAACTCTCAAGGGTGATGCTAATGTTCTATATTATGATAAGGTTGAAGTTACACATAGGTGTGCATTTGCCATAACTTGGCTATTACACTTAAGATTAGTGCATTTCACTGTTTGCATCAAAAGAAAAATCTCTAAACAAGAAATTAGGGGGAGAGATATATAACCAATACCATTAACGACTGATCACTCCAAGAAGGGCTAATATGTTCACAGTTCTTTTTGTGGTGACATCAAAGGAACTATCCCAAATATCTTTCTTTACAGACCTACAAGAATGACTACAGTTCCAAGAATGAAGATTAATCCATTTTTAAGTCACAAACACAAGAACAAAACTATCCATAGACAGAGGTCTCCCACCTGACCACCACATTATAATGCCACAGGAGACTACACATCACCCCCGATCCATTTCTTTCTCTTCCTGAGCTTTGGGTATGGCTCATGAGAGCTTTGGGTATCGCTCCCTGGCACAGGCAGCCACCCTGCCTTCCCAGTGCCCAGCCCACACCCAACACCTGCTAATTATAAGAAACAACATATGGCAGGCAGCCCGGTTGCAGACCCTGCCGGCTCTCCTGACTTGCAGCCCAACCGTGGAGGCAGATTGCATGCTGAGCTGCTGGGATCGAAAAGGTGTCATTAGAAAATGATTCATATTCCGCAGCCTTAATGAGGACTCACACTGAGGGCTTCCAATTACCCAATCGATGGCTGTAGTGCTGCTTCCAGCCAGCGGCTCCTTGCTTTTCTTTCTCTTCTTTAACAATATGTACAAGAGGGTTGGCTTCACTCTTTCCCTCCCCTTTGTGGCCTCCTCAGGCCCTGGGAGGAAATCAAATCAGAGAAACATCTCAGGAAGTCTTCTAGTTCAGATAGATGAATCCTATATGGTGGAGACTGAGGCAGAAATATCCAGATGAAGTCCATGCCTAGAGAAAGGCCAGCTCTGTGAGGGGACATGTGGCGTGGGACCCGTCGTTCAAAGACTGGGGCAAAAGTAATAATTAAAAAAAAGATGAGGGGAACCCGGCCAGGGTGGTTCAGGGATTGAGTGTTGACCTAAGAACCAGGAAGTCATGGTTCAATTCCCAGTCAAGCCACATGCCCAGGTTGAGGTCTTGGTCCCCAATGTGGGGCATGCAGGAGGCAGCCAATCAATTATTATCTCTCATTATTGATGTTTCTATCTCTCTATCTCTCTCTTTTCTTCTCTCTCCCTAAAAAAATTCAATAAAAACATATATTTTTTAAAAGATGATGGAACAGCAGATACCAGTTTGGCTCAGTGGATAGACTGTCAGCCTGGGGACTGAAAAGATGATGGAACAACACATACAGGTCCTGATGCTGGAAAGAGTTGGTCATGTCTGAGGACTCAGGGGTGGACTATGTGTGTGGACAGTTGTGAGAGTGAGAGGACGTGATGCTGGAGAGACTTGGAAGGTGAAAGGAGGCTGAGAGAAGAACATACACAGGCTTTAGGCTCAGTCTGAGTGTGGATCCTTGCTCCCCCCAACTTCCTTTGCAAGTGGCATTTATGGGATGAAAATTACTATGAGTCCGCTCATATCCACCATCCCCATCTGAAATAGGAACAGATTTGTGGCCAAGATGCAGCTGCCCAGCCTGGGATTCACACACAGCATTTCCTAGCCCTCCCTGGAAAAGAAACATCTTGCCAAAAATATGTAAGTGGATGTGTCTTCTGGTTTACACAAACCCTGGCCCAGGTCAGTAAAACCCTGTTATGTGTGGCCTTCCTGTATTTATGATTTACTGCCTACTGGGAATGGCAGTATGGCCCGAGGGGATGGCACACCGCTAGTAACCCTAAAGAAGTTGAGACCATGAATGACCATGTAAGCTGAACTACCTACCTGCCTGAAATAGTCACCCAGGTCTCTGTCATCAAAGAGAATTAAACCTCTTTGTTCTTTAAACCCCTGAATTGGAGGGTTTCTTTGTGATATCAGCTTAGTCTGCTCCAAGTAATATGGTGTAGCAAGTATTTTAACCTCTGTGTATTTCAGTTTCTTTATCTACAAGGAAGAGTCCCTCCAACCAAGGCTCCTAGAAGAAATAAGCCCTGACATCAGCAAGAGGCCCAGCACTCACTGCAGAGGGCTCAATGAGTGTGTTCCTATTCCCCGCTTTGACTCAAGCAATCTCTACACCAGACTCCAATTAGACCCTCTTCCACCTCCCTGCCCCGAGATCTGCTCCATAGCTGCCTCCTCCTGCTGATTTCAATAGAGACAGGGCTTGTCATCTCACACAGAATTCTGCACCTCTGCTGTCACCTATTTTTTATCTGTCTACAGCTGCAGCCAGACAATTGATCTCTTTGTTCCAGCACGGCTGTCCCTCCAGGCTCAGAACTCTTTGTTGATTTCTCTTTACCACTGCTTTCCCACAACTTTGAAGGACTTCCTTACAGGTTGCTTTGTGAGTTGACCGGCAGCTCGGCTTAGTACAGCAAAAATTAAAATGCGTGGAGTGACTAGAATCCTTGCCTGCTAACCTTGAAAGGCCCTTGTTAGAACATCTCTTCCAGTCTCTTTGTAATACAGATGAGGAAACTGAGGTCTAAAGATGAGAAAAATTCCCAACGTCACATGGTAAGGGAAGCAACCTAGGAGCAGAAGCCATCAAATTCACCGGTAGCCAACTCCTATGTTTAGTCTTAGACAAATCCTGACCCATGGACAATGTCCCCAAAAACAAGTAAGAGCTGGTCTGATGAAAACCAGCCCCTCTAATTTAAAGAACAGAAGCCCTAGCTAGTTTGTAAGGAGTATTGTTTCCTGTGTCTCTAAGATCCAAGCTCAATGATTACTAGAAATGAACCCTTCGTATCCAGAACACTTGTTCACTTTATAGGGACTTTTCAGTGCCTCCTATGTGCCAGGCACAGTACACAGTACTGGAGACTCATTGGCAAGCAAAACAGAGATGGCCTCAGCCTCACTGAGTCCATCATTAATGGAGGGAATGGAAACTTACAAAAAGAGAAATGGACCTGGTGTGGAGACAGGGAAGCCTTCCCTAAGAAAGGGATCCTTTGAGCTGGGAGGGCACTCTATGATCTGCTTTCTGTCCCCGTGCTCACTCATTTACCCAGTCACTAATTCAACAAGTACTTGTTAACCTAAAAAAAAACATTGAAACCTATAAAAAATTGTTGTGAGTTTATTTGAGCCAAACTGTCGACATATGCCAGGAAGCAGAATCTCAACGAATTGAGATAATGCTCCGGAGAATGGCGGGTTACATTTGTATTTATACATTGCCATCAAAGGAGGGACATAGGTGGGTTACATGAAATTCATTGGTGATAGATTAAGGAGGTGGGATAAAGCAAAGCTGGGAAAACCCCTGGGATTGGATAAAAAGTAAAATGATGGACACATACTTAGGTGGTTGCAGGAACAATTAATACGATAATGAAGTACTTTGTGGTATCTGTCCTGGAACCCACCACATTTGGTTGTATCCCAGGAGCTCCAGAAAAAGAGAAGTTACAAATTACCCAGACATTTCAAGGAAATGTTGTCATAGATACAAAAAGACAGACAGGCTCAGTTAAAGTAAAGGTTGACCTTGTCAGTGAAGATACTGGTCTAGGATGTAACTGCCCACCATAACTGTGTTTAGTTAAAGTTTAATTTCAGACCATCTTTTGTGGTTACTTTAGATCTCTGAGTTTGCAAGACTGCCATGCAGGCCTCCCCTGAGCTTGTCAGGTCAGCATGTGGCCTCTTCCGCCCACACAGTGCATGCAAGGCACTAGAGATACTGCACTGAATAAGACAGGCCAATCTCCCACCATGGTAATTTTACATTTTCACTATACTTGACTCCTAATTTTTAGCCTCCCCAATTGCCACAGCTGAGCTCCCATGTATATGCTTTTATCATCTCAACTCCCAGGGTTGATTGAAACTGCTCCTTCCACATCAGGTCATATTCTTAAACATAATCATCTGTCCAAGGATCAGATGTATGTGCTATGCCAGGCCAGTTCTAAGTACAAATCTTCTGAGATAAGCAACTTTCACACTAAAGTGGGAATGACTGATACCCAGATCACATGAGGAAAGTCTGGAATAACTGAGACTGCTTCAATGGGAGAAGAAAAAAATCCATGTCTGATTAAGGATTTCTGATATGTGAATGACTGGGAAAGAAGATCTCAAACTGTTTCTTATGGGGTAGGAATCATAGAAGACTAATTTCATTGTCATTAGCACTCAGAGCTGTCTGACAATGAAAGAGACTTCTTCCTGAAGTAGTGAGCTCCTTGTCACTGGTGGTATGTAGGTAGAAAGTAGCTAGTCAATTATTGAGACTGTTTAGTTAAACAGTTTCTATGGACCCTTACAATCTTAGAACCTGTTATTCTTTAACTAGAAGCCCAATGCACAAAATTCATGCCAAAATAGGCTTTCCTTCCCCTGGCTGCCAGCACCAGGTTCCCTCTGCCACCTAGGACCCAAGCTTCCCTTGAAGCCCTGGCTTTGTCCAAAAGGAGGTCTGATTTAATTAGCACATTACACTTTTTTATTATAGACAAGAGGCCTGATGCACGAAATTCATGCATAAGGGGGTGTCCCTCATCCCAGCCTGTACCCTCTCCGATCTAGGACCCCTCGAAGGATGTCCGACTGCCCGTTTAGGCCCGATCCTACTGGGATTGGGCCTAAACGGGCAGTCGGACATCCTTCTCACAATTCAGGATTGCTAGCTCCAAACTGCTCACCTGCCTGCCTTCCTGATTTGCCCCTAATTGCTTCTGCCTGCTAGCCTGAACCCCTAACCACTACCCTGCCAGCCTGATTGATGCCTAACTGCTCCCCTGCCAGCCTATTTGCCCCCAACTTCTCTCCTCTGCAGGCCTGGTCCCTCCCAACTGCCCTCCCCTGCTGGCCTGATGGCCCACAACTGCCCTCTCTTGCAGGCCTGGAACCTCCCACTGTCCTCCCCTGCTGGCCATCTTGTGGTGGACATCTTGTGTCCACATGGGGGCAGGATCTTTGACCACATGGGTGCAACCCTCTTGTGTATTGGAGTAATGGTCAATCTGTATATTATTCTTTTATTAGATAGGATAGAGGTCTGGTGCATGGGTGGGGACTGGCTGGTTTGCCCTGGATCAGAGTGGGGGTCCCCTTGGGGTGTGGAGTGGCCTGGGTGAGGGGACTGTTATGGTTTGCAGGCTGGCTATGCCCCCCAACAACCCAAGTGGAAGCCCTGAGATCTGGGATTAATTTATGTTCTACAATTGAAACTTTATAGCCTGGAGTGATGCCAAGCCTTCTGCTCGCTCCATGGCACAGCCATTTCTGTTTGAAACTTTGTAACCTAGGTAGAAGCCTAGGCTAGGGCTGCAGAAGTTTGGCTTCCTCCATTGCCCCAGCAACCCTAGCCTCTACTCTCTCCAGCTCCATGGCTGCCGCCATTTCTGTTGGGATTATGTATCTTCTATAATTGAAACTTTGTAGCATTGAGTGGAGGCCTAGGCCAGCAATAGCTGGCAGAAAGCCTAGCTTCCTCAATTGCTGGGGAAACCCAAGCCTCCGTCCTGCTCTCAGTGGTGGCAGCCATCTTGGTTGGGGTTTATTTGCATAATTTGCTCTTGGTTGGCTGGTTGGCATGGCTGTGGGCATGCTTGGTCAGGGGTATGGTCAATTTGCATATTACTCTTTTATTAGATGGGATTACATTCTTAGCATTAATTTAGAACTAAATTCTTAATCTTCCTTCTAGAATCAACTCCTTCCATAGCCTCTCCCATCTCAGTTAACAGAACTCAATTCTGCATACTAGGGAGGGTGGGAAAGTTGTTGAGTTAGTGTGGGAAATTACTATAATTTTGGAATTGACAAAATCTTTGTGCAAACCTCCCTCTCTGAATCCAACTGGACTTAGAATAGATTCCCCATTGATGCTTTTTTGTTTTTCACATCCAATATCAAATTATCAGAAAATCCTATGGTTTGACCTTCACATACATCTAGAATATGACTAGTTCTTGCTATATTCATAACTGCCACCCTGGTGGAAACCACTAATACCCACTGTATTAATCTAATTTTTCCAGAAAAATACCATCCTATCTAATAAAAGAGTAATATGCAAATTTGACCGTACCTTCACCACACCCACAAGCCATGCCCACCAGCCAATCAGGAATAGATTATGCAAATACACCCCAACCAAGATGGCTGCTGCCTCTGAGAGCAGGGGGAAGGCTTGGGTTTCCCCAGCAACAGAGGAAGCCAAGCTTTCCACTTGCCAGGCCTCCACTAAATGTTACAAAGTATCAATTATAAAAGATACAGTATTGGTGGCAGCCACTGAGCTGGAGAGAACAGGCTTGGGTTTCCATGGCAATGGAGGGAGCCAAGCTTTCAGCCTGCTGTTGCTGGCCTAGGCCTCCACTCTAGGATACAAAGTTTCAAACAGAAATGGCTACCACCCGGGAGGAAGCAGAAGGCTTGGCTCCACTCCAGGCTATAAAGTTTCAATTGTAGACATAGATTAATCCCAGATACCAGGGCCTCCACTTGGGTCGTCTGGAAGTGTGGCTGGCCTGCAAACCTCCACAGGCCCCTCACTCAGGTGTACTCCCACCCTCATCTGGGACACTCTTCAGGGCAAACCAGCTGGCCTCCACCCATGCACCAGGCCTCTATCCTATCTAATAAAATAGTAATTTGCAGATTGACCATCACTCCAACATGCAAGAGGGCTGGCCCCATGTGGTCAAAGATCCTGCCCCCATGTGGACATAAGATGGCCACCACAACATGGCCACCAGGGGAGGGCCGTTGTGGGCCATCAGACCAGCAGGGGAGGGCAGTTGGGAGGGACCAGGCCTGCAAGGGAGGGCATTTGGGGGTGATCAAGCCTGCAGGGGAAGGCAGTTAGGGGTGACCAGGCCAGCAGAGGAGGGACGTTGGAGGCAAACAGGCTGGCAGGGGAGCAGTTAAACATCAATTAGGCTGGCAGGGTAGTGGTTAGCAGGTGACCAGGCTAGCAGGCAGAAGCGGTTAGGGGCAATCAGGGAGGCAGGCAGGTGAGTAGTTTGAAGCCAGCAGTCCTGGATTGTGAGAAGGATGTCTGACTGCCCGTTTAGGCCCTATCCTAGCAGAATTGGTCCTAAATGGGCAGTCAGACATCCCTGGAGATGTCCCAGATTGGAGAGTGTGCAGGCTGGACTAAGGGACATTTTCCACCCCCCGTGCATGAATTTCGTGCATCGGGCCTCTAGTATTTACAAGGAACTAACTCACACAATTATGAAAGCTGAAAAGTCAAAAATCTGCAATTGACAAATGAGGAAAGCTAATGGTATAGTTCTTGTCCAAGTTCAATTCCAAAGACAAGAGAAGATTGATATCCCAGCTCCAAAACAGGCAGAGAGAAAGGATTCTTTCTTACTCGGTCTTTTATTCTATTTAGGCCCTCAATGGATTGGGTAAGGCCCACACACATTGGGTAGGACAATCTGCTTTATTCAATCTATTGATTCAAATGTCAGTTTAATCCAAACACAGCCTCACAGACATGCCCAGAATAATGTTTGGCCAAGTTTCTGGGCACCTTGTAGCCCAGTCAAGTTGACACATAACTTCACCATCATATCTACCCACTCCATTGAGTACAACAGCATATTAAGGCTCCAAACATACACAGACCCAGTCCTCAAAGAGCTAACAGTATGGTAAAAGAAAAAGATATAGATTAAATTATCAAACAGATATAAGTTTATAATTATAAGAAATGTCAATGGGTTGACTCTGGTCCTATGAAAGGATAATTTTATTAACTTGGTAGCATCAAGAGTGTTTTAACCATACTCAATAATCTCTCATGTAGTTATAGAACTGTAAAAATGTTTAATTGGGTTTCACAAGCTCATTTAATTCTTCCAGAAACCTGGTGGTGTGGGAGATAAAAGTATCCTGATCTCCATTTTATAGACAAAGTAAACAAGACTTAAAGAGTTAAACTTAGGTGTCCCAAGCCACACAACCAAAAAATGAATGGAACTGACAGTCAAGCAAACAACCAGGACTCTTGCACTATCTCTTCTGCAGGTGTGTAAACACAAACTTTAATGCAAAAGTTGTTCCAGGCACATTAGGTGACTGATTAGACAATGAAATGTAGGTGCTATTATTGACCAGCTGACCAATGCATGGGAGGCAGGTAACATTCTAAACCAAGCTGGATTCAGAGAGAGAGGCTTTCACAAAGATTTTGTCAATTCTAAAACTACAGTAATTTCCCACACTATCTCAACAATTTTCCTACCCGCTAGTATACACACATCCATATAGATTTGCATGATGGGGAGAAGAAAGAAAACTAAAAAAAAAAAAATAAAGAAATAAAAAAGGGAGGCAGCTAATTTTTTCTACTTTCCCAAGAAGCTCTACCTTGTTCTGGAAACACCTGAGGAAGCCTGGATCATTCCAAATTCAATATGTTCTATACCAAATCAGAAAACAGATATTCTTCACACTGCCACCTATGGTCTTCCTGTAACATGGCTGTGACCAGGCCCAAGGTCTAGAGGCCTCTTTGTTAACAAGAATACTGGAACTCAGTTAATTAGGCAGCCAAGCAACAAGGGGAAGTCATTATGTAGATGTCCAGCCTTTCAAAGCCAAGAGACCCTAAGATAATGTCAGACTTCCTTCTAGCAGCAAATGGGAAACAGAGCTAGGTTTGACCAGTTTGTGATCATTGTAATTTAATGTGAGAACCTTGCACGTTTCATTAGATTTTTTGCATCTTGTTTTCTCCTTTACAATGGACACGCAGAGATCTTAAGAAAGACTGGCAAGAGTTAAGGAGTGGATTGCAACTCAGGCCTACATATTTTGTTGTTGTTGTTTTGGTTTGGGGGGTTTTGTCATTGTTGTTTGCTGTAATAGTTTCTCCATTAACTTAAGTCTCACTCTGAGGCCTTAGAAGCTGAAGTTCAGGAGGTTAAATGACACCAGTTTCCTCAAGTGTTTTTTCCCACTACACAACACCAAAACATTCTTAATTGTTTGAATGGCTGGGTGCCTGGCCTAAACCATGGTCCTTATGGCTGTTTTAGGTTCATTTGAGATTCTTGATCTTAGTCTCCTAGCTCTCTTCAATGCCTCTCCAGTGGTCTTGGGAAATAAATTCCCAGCTCCAACTTGACCCTATGAGTCCTGCTGGCCAGGTCAGGCTCCCCTTCCTCTTCCATAAAAGGGGAAATGTGGACACGGGGCAGCTTTTTGTAGTTAATTCGCTTCTTCACCTTGGGGTAAATTCTGAATTTGGCAATACATGCTCAACAAATGAGCTTCTGAGCTCAGGGAAAATAAATAAATAAGTACAAGTCTTGTCATTAAACCCGATGGTATGAGTCGTAATTAAAAACCACCGTTATGCCATTTCAACAAGAACACTCTGGCCGTCATTAAGCTAAAGCAAAATTCCTTCGGGGAGAAATTATTTCTCTTTTGATTTCTGTCAGAATGGCTTTGACTTTGCAGATACATCTACAAAATGGTGTCTCCGGGCTCCCCCTCTGCAGCCGCCCTCAAATAAAGGCTTCGAACAGATGAAACTCGATTAAAGATTCACTTCAAATTAACTTCCCCTGCTTATTTCTCCTTTGTAATCTTTATTATTACTTTAAGAGGGAAAAAATAGAAAGAAAGCAAACCTCCCTGGATCCACACATAAATCTTCATAGTAGCCACTCAACAATATTATTAATGCCCCTGAATATTCCAGCAAAGTACCAGACACTTATGCAATGGCAATTCATTGAGAAATCAAGCCAATCTATTATTTTATGTTGTTTTATTCCAGTGAGAGGGTAAGCTGGATGGAGATGAGGAAAAATGCAACATTCACAAGTGCTGATGTTCTGGTAGAAGTAAGGTTATGATAAGAAAGAGGCAGGAAAGGGAATTGACCTCTGAGTGCCTGCATGGTGGTCTGGGCTTTATAGCCAGGTTCTCAGCCGGGCATAGACTGGGCTTCAGATTGCTTGTGGTAGGTGGAGGTGGAAGATAGTCATCCCTATTTGCAATTCAAAAAGGTTGATGAGCTACTTGGGAAAAGGATCCTGGCCAATCAGTATTTGAGCACATTTCAGACATATGTGATGAATAAGAATGCCCCACCAGGGTCGTATTAGAAGAAGGAACAGGAACTTCTGGGAGAATCAATAAAAGAGAAGTCAGAAGCTAACATTTCAAGTCAGATTCAACAGAAAGTCATGAGCATCAAAAGGAAGGAGAGTTCTAGTTAAGGGAGGGAGAAGATGAGCCTTTCTGTGCACTTCAAGAAAGTCACTTGAAAGGTTGGCATCACTAAATGCTGTATGTAGCACTTCGAGTCTCAAGTAACATAGTTAAGTGACAGCTCCACCAAGCTTAATACAAAAGAAGTGTTTGTCATGTTGCGTGAGATACCACCTCAGTCTCTGGGCATGAGGCACATTGGCATTTCCAATCCACCAGCATTGGCTGTTTCTGGGCTCTAGGGTCACTGCACCTGAGCATCAATAATGAAACTGGAACAGAGCCTGGGCCTCAGTGTGACATCTCAATAAACTCTTGGGCCCAAAGCAATGGATTCCTGGCCTAATGAGGTATAGAAGAGATGAAACAGGTTTGTTATTAAACCCTGAGACACCTAGGGTTCAAGCAACCAACTGTGAGACCATCTAACTGAGCATCCTTCCTCTTACTTTCCGGACATGGATCTTTGGTATCAGAACTCAGAAGTGGCATTTCCAGTTTCAGCAACTTTGAGGAGTGACAGCGTTTCAACTCTTCTGAAACCTAGATGCTGAAAAGCTATAATTGAGGACACGGGCCATTTAAAATAGCATTCTATCACACTCTACCTGGGATGACGTAGAGAAGAAACAAGTTTAAGACACATATGGGTGTCATAAACATTCATGAAATTATTTGGAAAGGATAGTCCTTTCCATAGTTAAGAATTCAGATTTTTATTTTAATTTTATTTTTTAATAATATTTTCTTTGAGAACACCAAGATGGCGGCATAGGTGAACACCTATTGTTCTGCCCCGCGCAACGATTTAGGAACTACAACATAACAGCAGAACAGACAGCACCCAGAATCGTCAGAAAGCTGGCTGAATGAAAACTCCACTAACTGGAGTGGAGGTGGGACACTGAGACTCAGGAGCGGCGGGAGTGCAGCCTTTCAGACGGAAACAGGTTAGGAGCCGTCCTGGTCATGCGCGCGCGGGCTGGGGCTGGAGCAACACCCCCGGTCCCACTGCCCGGATTCCCCAGCGCCAGGCGAGGTCCATCCCACTGCCCGGATCCCCCAGCGCCAGGCGAGGTCCGCCGAGGTCCGGGGGACGCACCCTGGAAGCGGGGCGCGGCAGATGCTCCTGAACTGCGAGTTTCCACAAAAGGGTCACGCAAACCCGCAACTTGCCCCCTGGAAACTTGTCTCCTGGTTCCGGAAACCATTTATTTTACAATCCTGGGCTAGACTTTTGGTGTGCAGGCACATTTGGGGAAAGGCGGAGTGGTCTGGCAAGGGGAAGAGACTAGCGGCTTTCTCTTGGAGGTGTCTGCAGCCATCCCCATCCAATAGAAACCCGCGCACGCAAGCACCGCATAGGACGCAGCTGACGCTGACGCTGCCTGCGCAGCTCAGAGACTCCGCCCATCCAACCTGAACACAGTCTCCCTTCACAGCCAATTGGCCTGGAGGTCAAACCCTCCTAGGGCTAACAACAACAAGCTGGGTTTAAATTCAAAAATACTGAATACAACTCATAAAGGATTGCAGTAAGAGCACCCACCTCAGGTAACTGGGGAGGCTGAGCCACTGTCCCTTTGAGGATATCCACCACATAAAGCAGCCACCATGCAGAGACATGGAAAGAAATCAGGTGTGAAAGAAATGGAGGAGAAAAGACGACAAGACATAGAGTTCAAAACCACGGTTATAAGGCTTTTCAAGAGGCTCTTACAAAAGGCCAATCAACTTAATGAGAATTACCAGGAAATAAACAAGACCAACCAGGAAATGAATGAGAATTACAAGGAAATGAATGAGACCCTCAAGGAAATGAATGAGACCCTCAAGGAAATGAACAAGGCCTCTGAGGATACGAACCAGACCCTCACGGACCAACTAGAAATCAAGCTTACACAGACTGAAATAAAAAAATATTACACAAAGTCCTAAAAGCAGTCCAGAGGGCCACAAGAACCAAGTCAAAGATTTGAAATACAAAGAAGCAAAATCCACTCAGCTGGAAAAGCAAGAAACAAAAAGAATTCAGATAATTAAAGATAGCATAAGGGGCCTCTGGGATAACCTCAAGCATGCCAACATCTGAATTATTGGGGTCCCAGAAAAAGAGAGAGAGCAAATTAATGAAAACCTACTTGAAGAAATAGTGACTGAAAACTTTCCCCACCTGGTGAAAGAAACTGACTTAAAAGCCCAAGAAGTAAACAGAACCCCAAAATATAGGAATCTAAAGAGGACCACACCAAGACATATCATAATTAAAATGCCAAGAGCAAAAGATAAAGAGAGAATATTAAAAGCAGCAAGAGAAAAACAGTTGGTTACCTACAGGGGAGCACCCATACGATTGTCAGCGGATTTCTCAACAGAAACGATGAAGGCCAGATGGGAGTGGCAAGAAATATTCAAAGTGATGAACAGCAAGAATCTACAACCAAGATTACTCTATCCAGCAAAGCTATCATTCAGAATTGAGGATCAGATAAAGTGCTTCGCAGATAAGAAAAAGCTAAAGGAGTTCATCACCACCAAACCAGTATTATATGAAATGCTGAAAGGTATTCTTTAAGAAGAGGAAGGAGAAGAAAAAGGTAAAGATAAAAATTAGGAACAACAGATACACATCTATCAACAAATGAACATAAAAATCAAGTGAATGGATAGGCTGATGAACAGGATAAACTGGTGACTATAACAGAAACATGGACATAGAGAGGGAATGGACTGACAATTCTTGGGGAGAAAAGGGTTGTGGGAAGTACAGCAAGAGATTGGACAAAAATCTTGCAACAATGGGAGAGGACATTGGGGAGGGGAGGTGAGGGTAGAGGGTAGGATAGGTACAGGGTGGAGGGGAGATATAGGGGGATAAAAAAGGGGAAACAATGTAATTAATAAACTGAACAATAAAGAAAAAAAATAAAAATAAATATTTTTTTTCAGTTCAGTTAATGTATAATATTATATTAGTTTCAGGTGTCCAATAAATCTAGTACCCATCTGACACCACACATAATTGTTATAATATTATTGACTGTACTAGAGGCCTGGTGCATGAAATTCATGGGGTGTCCCTCACACTGATCTGCACTCTCTCCATCTGGAACTGCCATCGGACATCCCTCTCACAATCCAGGACTGCTGGCTCCTAACCACTCCACTGCCTGCCAACTGATCACCCCCTAACTGCACCCTTGCCAACCTGATTGACATTTAACTGCTCCCCTGCTGGCCTGTTTGCCCACAAATGCTCTCCCCTGCCGGCCATCTTGTGGTGGCCATCTTATAATGGCTATCTTGTGGTGACCATCTTGTGGCAGCCATCTTGTGATGATGTGAGGGCATCACACGAGGGTGAGAGGAGCACCTTGGCTTTTATTAAATAGATTCTTTATGCTATACATTCACATGACCATTCTGTAACTACCAGTTTGTTCTTCTTAATCCTTTTGCATTTTTCACCCATCCCTGCAACCTTCTCCAATCTGGCAACTTCCAGTCTGTTCTCATGTCTATGAGTCTGTTTCTGTTCTGCTTGTTTACTTTGTATTTTAGATTCCACATATAAATGAAATCATGTGACATTTGTCTTTCTCTGTATAATTTATTTCACTCAGCACAGTACCCTCTAGATCCATTCATGTAGTTGCAGATGGCAAGATTTCATTCTTGAGTCATATTCCATTGTCTATATGCACCACATCTTCTCTGTCCATTTATCTATTGATGGACAGTTAGATTGCTTCCATATCTTGATTATTGTACATAATGCTGCAATGGACATATGGATGTATATGACTTTTTGAATTAGTGTTTTGGATTTCTTTGGATAAATACTCAGAAGTAGAATTGCAGGCTCCTACCCTGTCTCCTGATAGAGCCTTTGTTTTAAAGTCTATTTTGCCTGGTATAAGTAATGTTACCCCAGCTTTTTTTTTTCTTTCCATTTTCATGAAGTATCTTTTTCCATTCTTTTACTTTCAGTCTGTATGTGTCTTCATCTGAAGTGAGCTCTTATAGACAGCATATGCAAGGGTCTTGTTTTATTACCTATGCAACCACCATATGTCTTTTGATTGAAACATTTAATCTATTTGCTTTTAAAGTAATTATTGATAATAACCCTAACCCAGATTTTAATTTTAATGTGACTTTACCTGGTACCCACAGACGGATTAAGCCCAAAACATATGCATTTTCCCCACTTAATACTTTGAAAAACCCTGAGAAAAGGGTATTGTTGGATTTTCAATTTAATATTTAATTAAAAATTTTAATTTAAATTAGGAGAACATATTTGGGTACAGGTTCAGCTAGATTGCAGGGTCTGTAATATACCTGATAAGGGAAACTAGATTCACATTTCACAGTCCATGCTTTTTCTCTGCTACCATATTTACATCTGCCTTTCAAAGTATGAAGGAAGGGCAATACTATTAGAACAACATTCAGAAAGGAAGGTCACAGATGACAGACACAATTTGGGAGGGGAAGGGGCACTCAGGAGCCCTGCGAGGTTTATTAGCCATAAATGAAGAGGTGAAAACTTGTTCTGAAGGACCACTGATGATGGAAACTGGAATCTATCTTAAGCTCAAGAGCTGTGATGAGAGCATTACATCAGAGGTAAAGTAACTTTCCCAAAGTCACACAACTAGTAGATAGTGGAACCAGTATATAAATCCAGACCACATGCTTGTGATGATACAGGGTCTCTCAGTTGGCTGTTGAAGATTCTCTAAATTAAGATGGAAGTCAGGAAAGGACATGGAGATATTATAGGAAAGGAGGACCAGGATTTAAAGGTAAGAGTAACTATGCTATTTTCGTATCAAATCTCACCATTTCCCTATTACTTCTCTGTCTCTTCATTTTGTCCCTCCACCTTTCTGTCTTCCATATAGAGATCAATACACTGGATGCAACCAGGGGGAGTGGTAGAAAGCAAGGCCATGGACCAGGTCATGAAGAGCGTCAAATGGCAGTCTGATCTGAAACTGGTAGGTTGATGGAGCATGATTGAAGGCTTATAATCAAATAACATAAAAATTGCCTTCTAAAATGATCCTGAAAGTTGTCCATACTTACAACCACCCAGTGTGGTCAACTTATGAAGGTAAGGAAGAGCTGGCTACCCTGAGGCTGCACATGAAAGGACACCAGAGAATTCAGTGAACAAGTTCAATCCTGGCTGTGACTTTCCATGGTCATCACATAGCCACTAGACTGTTAAGACTGGTTAATCCCTCGTTCAAGGGAGCCTTAGGCCTACTGAATCCCATTACCCACTCCAGTCCCATAAAACTACCACCTTATTACTTCCACCTTAAGCCCAGAAGCCATATCTGATCTTAATTTAAGAGGGTTGAAGGATTCAGAGCCTGTTTGAACCCTAACAAAATATCTGCTCTTATATAAGACACCAGAGCAGAAAGATTGCATAGAGATTACTGGATCCCGTTTGTTCAATTATCAATGGGAGGAGACCTGGAGAGTGAAGGAATTTTCCCACATCAACCTCAGAGACCAACAGCTAAACACGTATAACCTTTTCTTTCTTGGAGAAGTCTCTTCCCTTTCTTGATCAATAACTTATTTTCTTTAAGAAAATAAATAAAAGCATTAAAACTGAAGTTCATCCTTAACCCTTCTCTCTCCTTCATGTTTTGGGAGATAAGAGAATATAATAGAAATAACCTGATATATGTGTTGAAATTCTGAAAAGAAGGATGAAATGGATCAGATGATTAAAAAGATAATGATGGCACCAACTAGAAGAAAGAAAAAAAAGAAAATCAAGTTTTGGGAGAAGATGATAGATGTTATGTTGGACTTACTGAGGTTGACAGATCTCCAGACATCAGCTGGAGGTGACCAATGGGTAGTTGGTTATGTTTTGTGGAAGTCTTTAGGAAAATATATATGATCCAAGAGTTGAAATCAGGAGGATAAAATGTGGAGTAAAAAAGGTCATAAACAGAGTATACAACTCTGAGAAACAGTAATAAGATATATAAAGACTGAAAGAAAACAATACCTAAAGAGACAGAAAGAAATTGACCAACCAGTTTTCCAAAATCCAAGAACCAGATGTCATATAACCCAAGTGTCATGGTATTTCAAGGAAGAGACAAAATCAACAATATTGAATACATCGACAAGGTCTAGCATGGGAAATAAACTCGACCTCACAAAGAAGATGCCATTGAGCATCGTAAGAGCTTTAGTGGAGCACTGGGAGGGAAGCCTAATCACATGGACTGAAAGCAATAGAGGTGAGAAATGAAAGAAAATAAGAATAGACAATACTTTCAAATACATTGTATGAGAGATTTCCAAACCAGAAAGAGATCTTATTTTACAACATTCATTGCCAACTCCCTCTCTGCACGACACCGAAAAAAAAAAATTAACAAAATAAAAGATATTTTATGAGAAATGGAAATGAGAATGGATGGGGAGAAGCCAATAAAAAGATACATTAACAAGGCAGAAACAAAAAGAAGGAAGAGTAAAAATCTAAAAGATGGTGAGTCTTACAGAAAACATACCTCATATATCCAGCCTGGAGGAGATGAGATAATGATGAATGCATCTAAAGAAAGGTAGGAAGGAGGAGCATGGTGATATCAATTTTTCCAATGAATTTTAAGAGTCAGAATAGGCTAAATTTAGCTGCAGGAGGGTGGGAGGGTGGCCCAAGTATCTCAGTGGCTTAACTTCTCTGTCACTCCCACTGAATATGGTGATTGAGTAGCAAGGGTCTTTCATGTAGTCACTTGAAGACCAGGTAATGGACCTTAACTCCACCATACACAAACAATTGCCACTGCACTGAGAAGGAAATACAGTGAATTCCACATCTGTTCTTAAAGTCACTGCTCACATTTCATTGGCCTAACTCTAAGGTGAGTGGGAGACATGAGCAAGCCTAACTGCAAGGTGAATGGAGACATGCAACCCTAGCATTTGTGTATGAAATGGAGAGCTAGAAATGTTTGGTCAATTGCATAAATGGTTATTATGATGAGGTGTGATTTCTACAGAATCAAGGAAGTTAAATGAAATTTAGAATAGACTTTAAAGAAATTGGAAGAGAGATAATTTAAAGCAAATAAAAGAGTCGATAGATTGCGTTGGTAGCCCAGCTGAATTTAACACCCATAATTTGTGGCACTGCCAATCTCATCAGTTGTGTGACCTTTAGCAAAATGTGTCCCCTCTCTGAAGCTCTGTCTTTTGATCTGTGAAACAGGACAGTTAGCTCAAACTCTCAAACTTTGACAAGTTTCCCCATCAAATTCCAAGATTCATTGCTTGAACAGTGAATATGATGCTATTGAAATATCATGTCACTTAACCGCTCACCCTATGCCAGAAATAGATGTTATAGGGGAGTCCAGTGTCCAAGATGCCTTTGGTGGTACACACAGGCTGTACCAGCATTATGCCATGGGATAGAACCATTCATTTCCCACTTTAACAGATGCAGATGCACCATAGATCCAGAGGTCAGTGGATTTGATTCTCTTTTTTTCTGTTCCCACCACCAGTCCAGTTAGTTCTCTGTGTCCAATTCGCTGTTGGTGGATGGAGTCACATTGTGGTGTTGGGTGGAGGAGGGGGGGAGGTAGGAGACAGAGGGAGAAAAGAGGGGAGGAAGAAGGAGGGTGTTAATAGAACAGAGGCAGGCAATGATGAATTAAGGGAGCAGACATTAATTTTTCATTTTGACAGATTATCGTCCGTCAGAAGGCAGAGGAGACGGCTCTTGTGCCCAGAGAGGAGGCACTTGCTATTTGTAATGCAGACTTCTGCTTTTATGGGTTTGTGTGGTTTCTTCTGGAATTAGGTAGTGGGCTCCCAAAGAATGAAAAATGTATGACAATCTATAATTTCCATGCTGGAAGATAAATAATAAACTAAATCCTGTCCTTAATGTGGCCCTTCGTTTTTCTTAATCCTCTGGGTGATAAATCTGATTTTGCAACAGCATTTAGTATACACTGATTTTTTCAGTAGGGAAACTATTTTAAACTATAAATAGACTGTCCTGGGCATTGCATCACCCAGGACCTCGAGATACAATGGTCCTGTTAATGTGGCTTCACATTAAGATTGGCATTAATTAACGGCTTTAATTAACAGCGGATGTCGAGCAGGCATTCTGCAAACCAACACTGAGTCTGTAACACTTAGAGTTTAACAAATAGAAACTTGAAATGCCAGCATGGCAGTGCAGCTAGCTTCCATAGAAAGAAAACTGGAGAGGATAATTTTGTTGAGTACCATGGAAATGCCTTCCCTGGATGCTGACTAAGATCATGATGGCAAAGGCGTCACGTTTTAATACCTTCGTTGCTTCATCTGCAAGGTGAGCAGATAGTAGTTTAAAGGAGTCAGTTAGATAATAAGTATAAAGCAAATATTGACACAATGGACTGTCACTAAGAGATAGTGTCATCAAAGTTCTGGCATGCGATGAATTGTGTAATAATAAACAATTCCTGGGTGCTCACTCTACTGTGTCCCTGACCCCCCGTTTGAAGCCCTTTGTATCCTCACCTCCACTGTGGGAGGTGGGTATTACCATTTTTCCATGTTACTACTGAGGAAGCTGAAATACAGAAAGAATAAGTTACTCATCAAAGCAAGTAAGCAGCCCTAAGTGGTGGAATGGTGGTGCCGAGATTATTCATGGACTGAATTATTATTGATATTCCTTCTGTGGGCCAAGTATATTCCAGGAGTGGGGATGAAATGGATGAAACAGGAAAAACAATCTCTACGTTCATAGAGCTTATGTCCAGTAAAGGGGATGATAACAATAAACAAAATAAGTAATACCATATGCAACCTGTAGGGAGGCACTAAGCATTTAGGATAAAAACAAAGCAGAGAGGGCTGATAGAGAATTGGAGGCTGGGACTAGGAGTAGCAAGAATGCTACAGTTCTCATCACCATCATTTTTAATAGATTAGAACACAGGACATCTGTTTCCAGAACTGCAACACTTACTGCTACCTTGTTTAGGGGAAGACCACAGGTTTGGGAATTAGATCTATGCTTTGAATCCCACCTCTACCTTGTATTTTCCTTGTAACTTAATGCAGTTTGCTTAATCTCCCCAAATCTCAGCTTCTCAGACTGAAAAATGAAAATATCTTTCAAGACAACCCTGCATCCCCTGCCTTTGAGGGGCTCTGGGTCTGTAAACTAGCTCAGGTCTTGGAATTGATTAAGAGACTCTCTGTTGTTATGATTTGAATTAGACTTTTGTTCACTTGACCAAAAACTTTTCTGTTCATACAGCTCAAGTAAGAATTTAGTAGACTTCCATCTCTCTCACTTAGAGGACACCTTGATCAACTAAACAATGCCACAGGTCTTTGCAGCTTGGACTCTTCCAAT
Source organism: Antrozous pallidus (assembly GCA_027563665.1). Taxonomy (NCBI): domain Eukaryota; kingdom Metazoa; phylum Chordata; class Mammalia; order Chiroptera; family Vespertilionidae; genus Antrozous; species Antrozous pallidus. Next base: position 102,189,115 of record CM050512.1, on the reverse strand, counting down.
TAGACTCTGCTTTTGGCTTCTCTATCCATTACAGTGACAACACTCTTCTTGCCTTGGAGGTTGAGTGACTCTATTTAGCCCCTGCCACCTTGTGACCCAATGACCAACCCCCACTGCATTTAGGTTTCCCAATTCAGTGGCTGTGGTTCCCTCTGTCCTAAAGAGAAGAGTGATGTCAGAGTTCTTCAAGGATGCTGGTGCTCCCTCTCAAATTTATTTCTCAAAATAATAGTAAAAGGTATGTCTTTCAGGCCCTCCCAGTGCAATTGAGTAGGTCTTAAATGTGACAAATGCACTGTAACATTCCAATTTTCCTAAATCTCTGAATCCAAAGAGATGGGGCATTTCCAGTCAATTCATGGTGGAACATCTTTTGATCCATGTTTCAGCCAACCAACCAAACTGTTAGAGCTCTTTCTAACTCTCTGAGCCACAACATTAAATGTAGAATCTCTGCTTCTGGAGCATGTGAATCAATTAAGCCTAATGCAAAGTTATCTTACTTCTAGCATTATCACACCCTTAATATCCATTCTTACACATGTTTCTCAGATTTCTGTTTGCAGAAATGAGAAAACTCAAGTAATTCTTTTGAAGTGTAACAAGCCTCCTCATGAGTCACTTTTACCAGCTATGTTTACCAGCTACGTTTACCAGTTATGTTTACCAGGATGTGGGCATCCTTTAGCCCAGGCAAGTTAACATATAAAATTATTATCACAGGCAATAATGAGCCCTTCTTCATCTCTTTCCTTCATAGCTCCTGATTTGGGATACACTCCAGAAGCACAATGGAGGTTGGAAAACTGGAAAATTTTTCCAGGTAATCTAAGAGAAGCAGCAGATCAACCCCTTGAGGCATCCTGGATTCTTCTCAGCTCAACCTGCCAAAGGAGAGGTGCCTACTCCAAGGTCAGGAGCAGCAGCATTTTCCTTTCCTCTGTGCTCTCACCCAGTGCTGTGGCTTTGTCTGCCCCTCTACACACTAGTCACTCCCAAATGTACATGCTCAGCCAGACTCTGCATTGACCTACACATTCACCCAACCAATTTCCTCCTGGATGTCTTTTAGGTGTCTCAAGTTCAGCAAATCCCAAATTAAACTCCTGCTTTATCCTTTTAAGCAAAAAAAAAAAAAAAAAAAAAAAAAAAAAAAAAAAAAAAAAAAAAAAAAAAAGCTGCACACAAATAAGTCATTTCTAATTTCCAAGAAAGGAATTTACAGCTGGATTATTCTATAAATTACTGTGTTATCTGGCACTCTGCCATCGCCCATGTTGGCCACCCAGGAAGAAAACACCGGTGCCTGTGAGTGGGGAGGATGAGTAAGGTTTCTAGGAGCTTCCCAGGGAATCTAAGAGACGTGAGCACTTTCTTACCCACCCAGCCTTGGAATTTCCTCTGCACTTCCTGCTTTCCAGGATCAGGATAGATAAAAGGGCTCCTCGTTCGATCTGCCCTTAGGTCTCACTCCACAGGGGTAATCAGCTCTGAGCTCCCTCTGAAGTAAAAAGAACTAATTTCTATTGCAATAGTGAGAGGTTTTACCTAAAAGGGCCAATTAAACCATGAGAGATTATTTGCAGATAGACTTTGGACGAGGGCATTATAGGGTTCCCTTTCTGTTGTGTTTGTTTCTTTGGGGATGCTTTTTTAGGCTTCATTAATCACTGGGATTTAACGCTAATGGAAATAAAATAAATATCAAAGAGTTTTGCTGGAAATTACTGATGGCCTCTGTTTTGAAGAATAATTGAGAGGATTTTTCTCTATAAAGCATGAGCCACTGGAAATTCTGCCTCCTTCCAGAAGTCTCCCAGGTTCTCTCTCCTAGCAATTCTATGTAAATCTCAGGAAAGAACGCTGATTGGTCCTTTTAAGTCAACACCTCTTCCTTGGACCAATTATTATTGCCAGTAGATGTGGCTCTCTGATTGGCCAGTCACTTGTAATAATTGTAGTGTCTGTCATTGGAATGATAGGAAGATCTTTGGATAGGAGAAAATTTAAATAGTTACTAGCTTCCACCCTTCTACTGTTGGATTCCTTGGATGGTGACAATGATGATGGTAGCTGTCATTTATTGCTCATGTATCAAGCACTGCATAAGCACTTTTTGTGCAAGACCTCATTTAGGCATCACAACAATCTAATGATGTGGAGACCATTTACAGGTGACAAAATCAAAGATTAGAGAAGTGAAAAGGTTTACCAAAGTCACACTGCTGGGAAGAACAATTTGGAAGATCATTTCTTTAATATTTGCATTAGTTATCTATTGCTATATAGTAGATTACCCCAAAATTTAGGCAGTGTAAGACAATACACATTTATTACCTTAGTTACTGCAGGTCAGGATTTAGTCATGGCTGAATGTGTACATTTGGGAGTGACTAGTTGTGTGGAGGGAATATGGATCCATAGCACTGGGTGAGACCTTGAAGTAGGTGCCTTTCCTTTGGCAGGTGAGTGGAGCAGATTCCCAGGATGCCCCAAGGGGATTGATTGGCTGCTTTTCTGGGGTTACCTGGGAAATTGCTCCAGTCTTCCAATCTGCAGTGAGCTTCTGACTCTTGTAAGGGAGTGTGTCCCAGTGTTTGACCTCTGTCTTTAGATTACTTGGAGTCTGTAATCAAACAGTAAGTGGCTGCAGTCTGATTTGAAGATTCAACTGAGGAAGAAGCCACTTCCAAGCCCACTCCTGTGGTTGCTGGCAGGACTGAGTTCCATGAGAGCTGTTGGCCTGATGGCCTCAATTTCTCACTGACTGTTGGCCAGGGGCCTTCCTTAGTTCCCTGCCACCAGGGTCTCAACAAGGCAGCTGGCTTCATCAAAGTAGAAAACTTGAGAGAAAGAGAGGACCCAAGGTGGAATTTTCTTTCTTGATATAACCTAATCTTCAAAGTGACATTCCAGTACTTTTTCTTTATTCAACTGATTAGAAGGAAATCATTGGGTCGAACCCACTCAATGGGAGAGGATTAAACACCAATGGAGAGACATGGGCATCTCAGAGGCTTCCTGTTGCAGTGCTGTCCCTTCAAATAAGCAAACTGCATCCATATGCAAGCATTTCATACTGTGGAGGGGACTTCAGCTCTCTCAATTCAGTCTCTGGATTGTTTTACCTGAATGCTCACCAGATTGATTGCCTCATCTTCTCATTTCTGAGTCTACCCACACTCTTCCTTGGCTTCTTGCTTTCCCCAAGTGTCTCTCCACTGGTCCTGAAACATTTGAACCTGAGACACATCACATACTGTAATTGTCTGGGAGCAGCTAATTCAATCCCCTTGCTTTTCAAATAAAAGCATGGAGGTACAGGGAAGGGAAGGGGCCTTCCTGAGATCTCCCAGGGAGCCAGAGGTGAGGTTGGGACTCTGAACCTCAGAAGCACATCCCAACACCCCAGCATCCATTTTGCCTGGGAAATCAAAAACAGGCACTTGATCTCCTGGGAGACTGTCCACATTTCATCAACATACAAATGAGGTAAACATTGAGGCTGCTCCTGGTCCTCTTCCCCATCCTTTCTTCACAGGGGGCTGGCTTTATCCCCTCCTGGGAGCAAGGAAGGACCGACTTGTTAAGGAGCAGTGAACAAGCCCTTTTGCATGAAAATCTAAGAAGCTTTCACACTGTTTCAATGTGGTTTCTGAGTACACAATGCCCTCTAGTCCTGAGTCAGGGTAGTTCCAAGACGAAAGATTTGGAAAACAATGGAGAATCAGGAAATATACAAAATTCAGTGTCAATAATTATTCACAGCAAAGCCACATAACTTGAGACTCTTAGAAATCCGGAAGCTCCCAAAATGTCAGGTAAATTATTGTATAATGTAAAATTTTATTTTAAAGAAAAGCAGTCTGTAGCTTTCATTGAATTTTTTAAAAGTAGCTATGCCCTGGCTGGGTGGCTCAGTTGGTTGGGGCATCATTCCATGCACCAAAAAGGTTACAGGTTCGATTCCCAATCAGGCCACATACCTTTGTTTCAGGTTCAAACCCCATTTGGGGCACGTATGGGAGGCAACAGATCAATGTTTCTCTCTCACATCTCTCTCTCTCTCTCTCTCTCTCTCTCTCTCTCTCTCTCTCTCTCTCTCTTCTCTTCCTCCTCCTCCTCCTCCTCCTCTTCCTCTTTCTCCTCCTCCTCTCTCTAAACATATCCTCAGATGAGGATTAAAAATACTAACAATAAATAAAAATAAATAAATAAAAGAGTAGCTACATTACAAAATGAAAAGATTGGTGCCCACTGATTTGGATTTTAGAGTATCTAGAACTCCTTCACTGGTTTAGAAGAAATATCAAAAATAACAATCAAAACATGGCTTTTTAAAATATAAATCTCTAATACTCTGAGGGTTTAATATTTTATGTCTTCCCCATTTATCTGAACTTGCAAAGCATTTCATTCTTTCCTACAAACTGTGATTTAGAAACTGGTATTCTAAGGGTTCAATTTAATTCAGTAGATGTGCATCTAACTCCAATCCAGTTCTAAGTATTGGGTATACCAAAATGAACCACAGCAGGCACTTGTTCATTTTTGTCATTCAATATGCATCCCCATTCCTCAGGCAAGCCCACCCCAATTTCCTTCTGAAAATCATTCCCTTTTCTATTTCTAAGCCATGCCCTCTGAATTCCCTCAGCACCAGGGATGGGTGAGCGATGTAACTTAGCTATTTGATGCACTCCATCCTCCCATCCACCATGATGATTTCAGGGAATAGCCATTCTGAGCTAACCTTGGAGCTGAGCTAGACCTATATGGAGAGAGGACCAGACTTCCACTGATTACTGAAGTTGAATCTGATGATAAATCTGCAGCATAGACTGAGAAAGTCTTCCCTTATTCCAACCTTTGGTAGACACTAATATGTTTTATATTTCTACTACAGGCCTGGTGCATAAAATTCGTGCATGGGGACAGGGAATGTCCCTTAGCCCAGCCTGTACCCTCTCCAATCTGGAACCCCTTGAGGGATGTCCAACTACCTGTTTAGGCCCGATCCCGATAGGATAAGGCCTAAACGGGCAGTCAGACATCCTTCTCACAATCCAGGACTGCTGGCTCCAAACTGCTCACCTGCCTGCCTTCCTGATTGCCCCTAACCACTTCTGTCTGCCAGCCTGATCACCCTGTCTAACTGCTCCCCTGCCAGCCTGTTTGCCCTCAACTTCCCTCCTCTGCTGGCCTGGTCACCCCCAACTACCCTCCCATGCAGATCTAGTCCCTCCCAATGGCCCTCCCCTGCTGGCCATCTTGTGGTGGCCATCTTGTTTCTACATGGGGGCAGGATCTTTGACCACATGGGGGCAGCCATCTTGTGTGCTGGAGTGATGGTTAATCTGCAAATTACTCTTTTATTAGATAGGCTAGAAGCCTGGTGCATGGGTAAGGGATAGCTGATTTGCCCTGAAGAGTGTCCCAGATAAGGTGGGGGTTACCTTGGGGTGAGGGGCGGCCTGGGCGAGAGGCCGTGGAGGTTTGCAGGCCAGCCACTCCCCTCAGTGACACAAGTGGAGGCCCTGGAATCTGGGATAAATTTATGTCTACAATTGAAACTTTGTAGCCTAGAGCGGAGCCAAGCCTTCTGCTCACTCTGGGGCGGCAGTCATTTCTGTTTGAAACTTTGTAGCCTAGAGTGGAGGCCTAGGCTGGCAATGGCAGACAGAAAGCTTGGCTTCCTCCATTGCCAGGGAAACCCAAGCCTCTGTTCTTTCCAGCTCAGTGGCTGCTGCCATTTCTGTATCTTTTATAATTGAAACTTTGTAGCATTGAGTGGAGGCCTAGGCTGGCAACGCTAGGCGGAAAGCTTGGCTTCCTCTGTTGCCAGGAAAACCCAAGCCTTCCTCATGCTCTTAGTGGTGGCAGCCATCTTGGTTGGGGTTTATTTAGATAATCTGCTCCTGATTGGCTGGTAGGCGTGGCTGCAGCCGTGGATTGTGGGTGTAGGGAAAGTATGGTCAAATTTGCATATTATTCTTTTATTAGATAGGATAGACTTGACTAAAGACCATAAAATGTGTGACCTTTTCAAAAATAAAAAGAATCCCAAGTCTAATTTGCAGAGAGGATCCCTTTGTTAACTTTTGGTCGAGAATGTGTTTGTATGTTTTCAGAGAACAACTCCAAGACCATGTGGGTTCCTGCAACAGTGAGGAACTGACGGGTCTGTTCCAGTCACGAGGACAGTCCAGAGATGGGGGACACTGACGACACCTTGCCATGCTAGCAGTCGGAAGCTGTGCATGGCTGCAGGCGGCCCAGGACCAAACCAGAGAGGATGGAACTTGCATTGCCACGATGTGTCCACCATCTGGATACCATTGCTGACATGTACACATAAAGAACTATTGGACATTGAAACTGGGAGTCAGAACAGTTGGACATTGAAACTGAGACTCAAACATTTTTTGTTCTTATACATTTATTTCTAGTATGCAGAAGCAAGATATTTTTTAAGAAAAGAAACAGGGGAGAGTGATTGATATAGAGGCAGGGAGGCATTGAACAGGCTGTCAAGCTACAGGGGGAAGGCTGGGGTGGACGGGAGGCGGATGCTGGGGGAGATCAACTGAAGGACTTGTATGCATGCATATGAGCATAACCAATGAATGAAAGACACTGGGGCAGGGAGGGGGCTGGTGGGGACATGTGCTGGGGGGTAGGGGAGGCTGGGGGGAGGATAATGGGGGGAAAAAAGGAAAACATGTGTACTATTAAATGCAAGTTATACTGCAAAAAATAAAATAAAATAAAATTTAAAAAAAATGTGTGGCCTTCTGTGTCTGGCTTCTTTCACTTGGTATAATGTATTCAAGCTTCCCCTATGTTGTGGCATGTGGACTTCATTCCTTTTTCATGGCTTAATACTATTCCATTATATGTACAGACCACATTTTGTTTATCTATTTGTTACTGAGTGAACATTTAGGTTGCTTCTACCTTCTGGCTAGTATGAATAAGACTGTTCTGAATATTTGTGTACACGTTTTTATGTAAATCTATATTTCTAATTATCTTGATATATATATAGAGTGTCTCAAGAAAATGTATACACATATTTTGAATAATTATACATGCAGCGTTTATTAAAATACTAATACATTTTATTTTCAAAATTGAGCTATCAGCTGTTAAAGTGTGTATACATTCAGGGGCCACCCTGTGCATAGGAGTCAAGTTGCTGGGTTATGTGGGAGCTCTTTGTTTAATCTCTTGAAGAACTGCCAGAGAGTTTTCCAAAGCAGCTGCACCACTTCACATTTCCACCAGCAATGAATGAGTGTTCCAATTTTTCAACATCTTGTCAACACTTGTTGTTGTCTGTCTTTTTTAATATTATTATAGTTATCCCGGTGTTTGTGAAGTGGTGTTTTATGGTGGTTTTGATTTGCAGTCCCCTAAAGAGTAACACATTTCCTTTTAATAATCAAATTATAGTACCTGTGGCCCCTGCTTATTGGAAACTAAGCTTAGTTTAAGTGATCTCTAGTTACAAATTTCTTGTAATGCCACCTAAGCCCACAATCAAACCTATCAGCTGCAATTACCAAACCAAACATGGCCAGTCCTTTCCCTCATCCTTCCACAGACCACACTGGTCCACAACTATACTATCCAAAGTCCACGCCAAGAATCCCTCTCCAGCAGATCCCACAGCTTACAGTCATGCTGGGTTCAGGGGAGAAGGCTGGGTGCTCTTTCGTTCCATTAAAAGGCAGAGGATCCCACTTCTCCAATTCTAGGGTCAAACCCAAACTCAGCTCTGCACAGAATCTGCAAATACTCTAAAGAAATGTTCACTAAATAATACAAAGTAGTGTGCACAGTATTTTAACAAAACAAAAGGCAGAGAAATGACTAGAAAGGTATATCCTCAAAGTATGAAAGGAGATTATATATGGATGATTGTGGATGATTTTAATTGCCCTCTTATAGTTTATTGTATATACTCTATAATGCCCATGCATACTTTCATAATAAAAAATAAAAAATAAAAAATAAAAAATAAAAAAAAGAAATGTTCACTAAGCTTCTGATCAGTTTCTGCCATTAGTGAAAGGCAATTTATGGAGCCAGGTAAGAAATGGGATATATACAGCTCACCATCCTCCAATACTGAGTCCTCCTCCCAACATTTCTCCTCCTTCTAGTTCAATGTTTCTCATATAGCTCTTTGTCTTGGGGAGATCCCCTGTGCATTGTGAGATGTTCAGCAATGTCCCTGGTCTCTAACCAAAAGATGCCAATAGCACCACCACCCTCATTTGTGACAACCATTGTCAAATGTCCCCTGGGAGAAAAATCACCCATGGTGGAGAACCACTGTACTAATTTGTCTTAATTTGTGGTAAGCACAATTCTAAGATAGTCTCCAAGATTCTAGCCCCTAATGTAGATCCCCATATATCCCCTCATCTTAAATTTAAGTGATGCCTATAAATATGATAAGGTGTTATCTTAGTTCAAGCTGTTATAGCAAATGATCATAGACTGCATGGCTGAAACAACAAACATTTATTTTGTTTTATTTTATTGACTTTTTTACAGAGAGAAGGGAGAGGGATAGATAATTAGAAACATCAATGAGAGAGAAACATCAATCAGCTGCCTCCTGCACACCCCCTACTGGGGATGTGCCTGCAACCAAGGTACATGCCCTTGACTGGAATCCAATCTGGGACCTTTCAGTCTGCAGGTCTGTGCTCTATCCACTGTGCCAAACCAGTCAGGGCATGAAACAACAAACATTTATTCTAGAGGCTGGGAAGTCCAGGTTCAAGGTACTGGCAGGTCTTGTGTCTGGTGAGAGCCCACTTCCTGGTTTGCAGGCAGCTGACTTCTCCTTGTATCCCAACATGACATAGAGACAGCTAGCTAGCTCTCTGGCCTTTTTTCATGAAAGCATTAATCCCGTTCATCAGGGCTCCACTCTTCCAACCTAATTAATTCCCAAAGGCTCCACTTCCACATGCCGTCACATTGGGATTAGGGTTTCAACATATAAATTGGTAGCTAGAAACACAAACATTCAGGCCATTGCAAATGTCATTCCCAAGATTAGGTTACATTCTATAGCAAAGGAGCAGGGATTTTGCAAATATAATTAAGATCCCTAAGCAGTAACTTGGAGTTAAGAAAAAGAGAAATGATCCTCAATAGGGTTGGCCTAATCAGGTGAAGCCTTTAAAAGATGGTTTAGCTCGGGCCTGTTGGCTCAGTTGGTTGGAGTGTCATCCCATAAACCAAAAGTTTGCAGGTTTGATTCCAGTTCAGGGCACTTAGTTAGGTTGTGGGTTTGATCCCTGGTAGAGAGCATACAGTAGGCAACCAATGGATGTTTCTTTCTCATATGGATATTTCTCTCTCTCCCTTAGTATCTCTCTAAAATGAATAAAAACATATCTTCAAGTAAGGATTTAAAAAATAGTAATCATAGCCTGGCTGGCATGGCTCAGTGGTTGAGTGTTGACCTATGAACCAGGAGGTCACTGTTCGATTCTCGGCCAGGGCATATGCCTGGGCTTTGGGCTCAATCCCAAGTGTGGGACAAGCCAGGAGGCAGACAATCAATAATTTTCTCTCATCGTTGATGTTTCAATCTCTCTCTCTCTCTCTCTCTCTCTCTCTCTCTCTCTCTCTCTCTCTCTCACCCTTCCTTTCTCTCTGAAATCAATAAAAATATTTTTAAAAAATAATAAACAAACAAACAAATAAATAAATGAATGAATGATGGTTTAGAGTAGAAGACAAGAAACGGCAGAGACACTCTCCTGTGGACCTTAAATAAGTAAGCAACCACATTGGAAACTGCCTATAGAGTGGGACAGCCCTAGGAGCTGAAGGGCTCAGACCTACAGCCAAAAAAAACTGAGTCCTGTCATCAAACCTGAATGAACTCAGAAGAGGAGTCCAAGATTCAGAAAGGAACACAGCTCAGCAGACACCTTTTGAGACTCTGAGCAGAGAACCCAGCTCAGCCATGCCTGGACTTATGACCTACAGAAAGTATGAGATAATACATGAATGTTAACTTTGTGGTCACTTGTTACACAGCAAAAAAAACTAAGCTAAACTAATACATACTTCCAAAATAAATATCACTGTATCTGTCAGTGCTCTATGACCAGAGACTCTGACTCAATTAGAAGGGGGATGGGGTCCTGGCTTTGGTATTTTCTTAGAGACCTTCCAGTAAGTTACATGGATAGTTAGAGTTGAAAAGCACTGATTTTGATAAAAAGAAACAAGATTGTCTGTGACTAGTGGAGATATTTTTATTAATCAGGCCCTCTTAAAACTAATTATTCTGAAAGGGAAAACACCATTATACAGGCCTTGAATAGTTCAAAACATTTATAATTTTTTAAAATGTCTATTGGGTAATTTGGACCTTTTCTCAATTTATACAGGAGTAGAAATAAGTCCAGTCTGAGGTTATCAGCGATCTTCTGGTTGTTGTAGATGGTGAATACTTCTCATATTTGACCCCATGTGGCCTTTTATAATATCAATCACCTCCTTCTCCATAACACACTCTCCTCTGATTTCCATGACCCTGCATTTTTCTTACCTCCCAATGTCTCCAGTGATTCCTTTTTACTCTCTCCTTTCTCAAAAGCTTATCTTCCTTTTCTACAAAGCTCCATCCTTGATTTTCTTCTGAGGTCTTCGTTGGCCAAGAGCACATACAATTGAGATTTTGAGGGAAGTTTCCCTTGGTACCTCTCTCTCTTCCATTGCCCCCTCCCCAAAATTCAATTTATCATGTATTCTTTACAACTTTAGCTCCTAAAATTTTTAAAATCCACACACTATTCTTCACCTCTGCACCACCATATCTCCACCACCTCTCACTTGGGTAACTGTATTATTCTCCTCACCAGTCACCCTGTTTGCACTTCTGTTCTATCTTCAATCCTTTCTTCAGCAGCCAGAATAATCTTTCTAAAACTCATTGTGTGTGTGTGTGTGTGTGTGTGTGTGTGTGTGTGTGTGTGTGTGTGTGTGTGTTTTCATGTTAAAACTTCTCTGTAATGTCCCAATACTTTTAAAATAATGACCAAAATCTTATCATGGCTTAGGAAGGTTTCAAAAATATGATGCTTCCTGCTACCAACCCCTTCCTCCAAGCAAAGTTGTAAAGGAAAGGGGTTGGGAAAGGGATTGGAGGGGAGCTAGCCTTCCTGGGCAGCCCAGAAAGTATATCTGTATTGTGTCACCATGAGGGAGACACAGCATTGTCCCCTGACTGGGCCCATCCTTCTAAGGGCTAGATTTGGGGGCTTGGGGCTCTGCTTGGAATGACCAATGGGAGAGCTTTCTACCCCACACTCAAGCCTTAGGCCATGATATTTTTGCCTAGAGAACATTTTTACATTGTCAAGTTGATTAGAACAAGGATCTACAAGGCTTGGCATGGCTTGAGTCCTACAAATATCTCTGATGTTACTTCTATGTAGGCCCCTCCTCACTCACCATTCCCTAGCTGATCAGCATCCTTTAAGTTCTTTGGGGTGTTTCTTTTACCTATCAAGTTTCCTCCTGCCTTAGGACCTGCAGAGCTCCCCATCAATGTCAAGTTCCTCCCCTGCCTATCTCTGCTTACCTCCTACCTGACCTAGACATGGCATTTTCCAAGTTCCTCAGACCTGTCAGAGTTCCCTTCCTGTGGCCAGTGTGTCTTTTCCTTTGTGGGGCTCCTCACAGCTGCCATTTTACATGTATCCATGTATTTATTTCATTAATATCTTTCCCACCACTGGATTGTGACATGAAGCTACACAAAGTGTCTTTTTAGTTCATTGTTCTGTTCCCAGCAACCAGCATGGAAACTAGATCCCTGGCAACACTCTATCAATGCTTTTGTTGAATAAGTGAAAATAGAGAACTAGGAATGAAATCCTCTGATCTTCAGTTTCCTCAACTATAAAAATAAAATAGAGATAGTAACTGATGTCAAGGGGAAATGGTTAGAAGGGGTAAATGAAATGGTGAAATGAGGTATGTACAGGCTTCAAATAATACAATCACTGCTTAACAAACATCATTAGTTCTCTTCTTGCTTGTCAGCTAGACCTGCTGGACAGTTGTGAGGATAGACAAACTGAGCAATAGGGGAAGATTCATTTTCTGCTTCTTTTCTTGAATCACTCATGACACTGCCTACCTAAGATTCTTGCCCACCCATCATTCATTCTCAATCCTTTCCCCAAATCCCATCTGGAATAACCCTACCATCTCCTGCTCAGGATAATTGGACAAAGATCATTAGAGATTAGGATGAGAGTGGAAGGAGAAGCAGAGGGAGGGTAGGAACCAAGGCTATTGTGTGTTTGGGTGAGGAGAGGACACGTCCAGTGGGAGGAATTGGGGACTAAGGTTCTGACTCTGTACAAAGCAGCCCAAACTCCACTGAAGGAAAGAAAGGGAAATAGGTAGAATCCTTTATGCATTTACCCAGCTCCCAACTTTGAAAACAGGTATATATTTACCACAGAATTTCTTCTGTTTGGCTGCCATCCAAAGCCAACACTTCTCTTGGCTCAGTGATAATAAACATCCTCGGTGACTATGGGTAAACAAAGAGGGAAGTGAGAAACTCTGAGACTTTAAATTGTCACTGTAGAAAGATTGCTGCAATTTAATAGGACTAAAAATAAAGAGGGAGGAATGAAGGAATTCTCAAAACAGTTTTTGGGGTGTGAGATCAGTTAAAATCAGCAGTTTGCACTATTACCTCTGTCAAGTCAAGGAGTTGGGAGGAGAAGGGATGATGTCTGAGCCAACCTTTTCTTTCTCCCTTTTTTGTAATATTTTTCAAAGCAGTGCCTGAAACACTAAATTATGCAGCTTTACTTTATTTAAGTAGCTCAAGGCCATGACACTGTCTCAGTATTTAGCATGCCCACAAGTCAACTTTACCTCTTCTTTTAAAAAACAGGTCACTGGGCACCATTTCCAGATTCAAGTCCCTAATGTAAGTGACCTGAAGAACAGTCTTTTGGAAACATTAATTAGAAAGATCCTCTTATTCGGGTATGGCCAATAAGTTTCCATTCACATGTTAACTGTAATTGATTGAGAGTGTCTGCTGGAGCCCTAGATTGAGACAAAATCCTGAGCCATAGCCTATTGATAAGTGATGTCTCTCATGAGCAGGAACTGAAGAGTTATGGCAGGCATGTCATGTGTTTCCCATCCATACTCAAAACATTCGTTGAGCAAACATAAACCAAGCACTGAGACAACAGAAAGATTAGTACATATCCAGCTCGTGCTGTGGTGAAATATATAAGGAGACATATTATAAATCTAAATTATGGTTTTATCACAGAGATATGGACACAGTGCTGTGACAGGACAGAGCAGGGAGCAGGGAACTATGTCTGGGCAATTAGAGAAGATTTTGTAGAACAAATGACATTTGAGCCTGATCTTGGCTAATGAATAGGAACTTCACAGGTGAAAGCAGGGGGAAAACACATCTAGACTAGAAAGAATAACACACATAAAAGAGAAAAATATTTTCTTAATTTTGGTTAAAAGTAAAAAATTAATTGACTAAAACAGAATCATCAAGTCAACCAGAAGGAAGCAAAACTACAAAGGTTATGTGGGTGCTAAGACCTATCCTCCAATGTCTTATGGCTTTATAATCCTTAGATTCTCATAATAATGCCAGCCATAGAATAAGTATTCAATTCAAGGAATGTGGCAAATGAGTAAATGTGGTCTCTCTTTCTCTCTCTCTCTCTCTCTCTCTCTCTCTCTCTCTCTCTGGGTGTGTGTGTGTGTGTGTGTGTGTGTGTGTGTGTGTGTGTGTGAACCTGTCTGTCTCATTGGCCAAGTACTTTTCATCACTATCTTAACTAATTCTCACAATGGCCTTTTCAACAACTACTTTTAAATATTGTAATTCGGACCTTTTCAATAACTGTTCTGCATGTAAAACTCAAGGATAGGACTCTTACCCTGGAAATCCCAGTTCTAAGGGAAACATGTGAATAGAATCGAAATACATATATTTGGGGGGATATCTCAGGGTTACACAAATGATCTTAGTGACTGTGTCCTTAGAGCTCTGCTGAAGTCAAAAGTGATGCCGTTTCTTTAAAAATTAAATTAAAATAAATAAAGAACAACGATCATTCAACCATCTGCTGGATCCGTGTTGGCCTGTGTGGAATGTCAGCACAGGGATGGATTTTGATGTGAGGAAGAGTTAAGCCTTGAGTTATTATCAGAATTAGGGGGCTTTATTGGTTCACATTGTCCAATCTTCCCCAGCCATTATGGTTTAGCCGAAACATTAAACTACTTTAAACTTTCATTTTCCTCTTAAAACTAAATTAGTTCAGAGGAAATTGTATTTTCCCAGCTCTAGCACCAGCCTCAGGCAGAGGGAGTTACAGTACAGCGCACAGATAAACAACAATCAGGGCCTAATTACTAAGTGGTAAGAGCCGTGTTTCTCCAGTTACATTTGCTTTAGAGTTCCCGGGGTCCTGGAGAGGCAGGTCTCCAGTAGGTTTGCTCTCTCACACACAAAAAAAAGAAAAAAAAATCTGCTCCTGTCTGCAAAGTGCCTCCCTTCTTTGGTGAAATAGTACACCTTTTATTCCAAACACACATACAAGCCACCAAGCACAGCCATCTGAGTCAAGATGAGTCAATCACAGGATGTCAAATAGTCATGTGATTAAAGCTGAGCCAATCACTGGACCTCAACACCTTGGTGACAGTAATTGATCTAAGAGGGTGGGAACATGATGAAGACCAAACCAATCACTTTTCTACCCCAGAATATTTCTACCTGGGGCTGGAGCTAGACTTCTAGCTTTTCTGGTAGAGAAGCCAGAAAAATATAACTCTTACCTATTAAAGGCCATAAAGGCAAGTAAAAGCCATCCACAGAAAGATAATAACAATAATAATAATAATACAACCTTGGTAGGCATAAAGGAGAAACCTGAGATCTGGAGAGAGAAAGAGATCCTCTCACCCTGGCTGTATTCTCATCTTGTTCATAATTTGATTACTCTGCCACCCGCCACCACCTTTTGCCCTAGAAGAGTTCAATCAAGATGGTTCTCTGTCAGTTGCAAACAAGAAATATGACGACAATCTCATTTCCATATCCAGCAAATATTGGATTCATACTCTATGCCAGGCACTAATCTCAGTGCTCCATTTGTGTTAAATCCACGAAACTTTATGAGTAGGTATCAATGGTACTCCCATTTTACATTTAAGGAAACTAAGACACAGAGATAATAAAGTGACTCACCCAAGATCACAAACCTAGAGTTTCAAAAATGAAAAATATGGAACATGTATGATTCCCTTTTATCAATGCTTAGCTACAAACAATGGGGTAGAGACTAAGTATTAAACTTCACAGACTGGGCAAACAAATCTTACAGTTTAAGAATTTCACCATGGTGGAGCTAGGATTCTAACCTAACCTGGAACTAACACTCTTACCTCAAGATAGAATCTTCCTGTTGGATCTGCTCAGACACTTCATCAGTTCATGGCCCTCAGCTGATCTCTTTTTATTTCTACAAATGGAAATATCTTTGTATTTTCTTTTTCTACTGAATCCAAAGATGATACAGGCTGTCTGATGCTAGTCTCAATGACGGCGCCCCAGTCCACAGACGGTGAGGACCAAAACTGCCTGTTATAAAACCATTCCAAACTTGCGGGCTGATCGCCCCTGGCAAAGCAGCCCCAGACCAGAGTGTTTGATGCCCCCAGAGCATGTCAGGGCTGCCCAGGCATCAGCTAGTCCCTTTTAATTCTGAGAGTGAGAGAGAGTCTGTAAGCACAGAACAGAGGGAAAGGCAGGAAGACAGGAGAAAGAAGGGCAAAATGAGATAACATAGTGCTTCTGCAAAACAAAGACAAAAAACAAACAAAAAGAAACCAGATACCATGATTGCTCATTCCCCCACTAAGGGCCTGATCTGACATTCGAGGTTTCTCTTGAAAATGACCTTGTACACAAGGATGTTACCTTCACGGAGCAGCCAGAGACTCCCTGATCCGCATCGCAATGGGCTTAGTCTGAGGGGAACTCCTCTCCTCATCAAACCTTGTCTCTCAGTCAGGCTGTGAAAACATCTGCCTATCGTGTGTGTCTGCAAGTAGCATCACTGGGGTGAGAGGAGATGGCTTTCGTAGCAATTTCCATGAGACCCTAGCATGACTGCAGGCTGATGTCAAAATGGGAGTCTCTGGGCAGCAAATATCCACATGGTCTCTACCTCCCCTGAGCTTTACCCTCCTCCAGCCTCCCACCCAATAGTTGCATAAAACTCCTCCCAGAGATAGACTCCTCTTTGCTCTGGGCTGTGAGAGGTGTTTGGGATAAGGTTGTATTCATTTCCTATTGCTGCTGTTCCACATTACCACCAAGTTAGAGGCTTAAAGCAACACAGATTTATTATTTTACAGCTCTGGAGTCTAAAATTGGCCTCACTGGTCTAAAATCTGGATGTCAACAGGATTGCATTCCTTTCTGACAGCTCTGGGAAAGGATGCCTTTCTTTGGTTTTTCTGGATTCTAGAAGTCACCAGCATTCCTTGGCTTGTGGCCCCTTCCTCTATCTTCAAAGTCAGCAATATTGGATCAAGTTTTTCTCACACCATCATCTCTCTGACTCTGTCTTCTGTCTTTCTGTTCCACTTAAAATGGCCCCTGTGATCACAGTAGATGCACCTGGAAAATCCAAGATGATCTTCCTATCTCAAGGTCAAAGGGTTAGCAACCTTAATTCCTCTTTGCCACATAATCTAACTAGAGGCCCAGTGCATGAAATTTGTGCACTGGGAGAGGAGGGTGTCTCCCCTCAACCTGGCCTGTGCCCTCTCACAGTCCAGGATACCCTCGGGGGATGGCCAACCAACATGGAGGCAGAAGAGGCTCCCACCACCACCCACCATCACTGAGCTCACCCGCCATGAGCTAGGCTTCTAGCTGAGTAGCACTCACCCTGTGGGAGCGCACTGACCACCAGGGGGCAGCTCCTACATTGAGCACCTGCCCCCTGGTGGTCAGTGTGCATCATAGCGACCTGTCATTTTATCATCTGGTCCATTTGCATATTAGTCTTTTATTATATAGGATATGTTTACAGCTTCCAGGGACTAGGCCATGGACATCTGTGGCAGATGCCTGCCCCCATTTTAGCAAAATCTTTAACACATTTAATGTCCTTGCCCTGCTGCTTTCAGACACAGAAAAAAGACCCAAGCAAAAGACCCAGAAATTCACATGGCAGTGTTTTCCCTGCCCTTGAGCACAGTAAGTTTACTTGTCACGATCTGGAGAAATTCTTACATGTGGACGCAGAGGCAGGTACATGGATGTCTGCTGTAGGGCTGTTACATTAGCCAATGGAAATGGGGAAGCTATGTAATTGTTCATCTCCAGGATCCTGTCTAAAGCAGGAATCAACGATGGTGGTCAACACTTCACAGTGATGATGTCCATTTCTATGAACAAATATGAAAGAAGCCCCAAGACATATGCCCTTGGCAGGAAAAGAGTACACAAGCTTTTTGTGCCCCTACAAACACCTTACCCTCTTCTGCCAAAGTAACAATATACACTCACATTGTCAGTGGCCTCTCAGGCCCCCATGTGGTCACGATGTCCACACAGGCTAAGGTTTGTCCATCAGTATTTTGGTTCAAAGAAACATGAGGCTCACATCAGGGGCCACCACTGTGAGGTGCTGTCATGCCAGGGTGTGACCACAGGGTGTCAATGGGCCCCTGACTAGAGGGCACTGCTGACAACTCAGCCTGCCAGAGGTTGGTGAGTTGGTTGTGTAGACACGTGTTATGTCACAGGGTGTCTGCCTTTCAGGACACTCTGGGGGCATAGTTGCGAGGCATCAACTAGCAGGACAACAGGCTCACACTTTTGGAACATGGGCAGGATGCCAGCACGGATGTCATCTCACTTGGAAGAGCATCTTCAGCTGTGGGCCAGCCCTCAGTGAGTGCTCCAATGTCCTCTCATTCAGCTCAAGTTCTGGGCACACAGTACATTTTAAAAGAATAAAAAATGGAGTTTGATTTCTTTCATTTCTCAGGTTAAATGTCAGAATTAAAGTTACCAAGAACGGTTCCTCCTCTCTGTTGTTTCTATATCATACATTACTCTTTGCATCTCTCTCTCTCTTTCCCCCCTCCCCAAGTGTATGTGGGCATGCGTGCACACACACATTTCTCCCTGTACATCTGTGTGTACATCTGTGTGTGTAACTGCACCTATGTATGCTAGTGTGTAGTTCCCTCTTTTGGCATCTCTGTGCCTCTTCGACTTATCCTCGGGCTCTCTGATCAGGCTCTTTCTCATCTTTCCCTTTTTGTATCCCTCCCTTCAGTTCTCTCTAACTCTGTCAGTCTCCCTCCGCCTTTGATCCTCTTCTCATTCTTCCATATGCTGAGGAGAGCGAGAGGAAAAGAGAGGGACTTTTCTCCCTTCCTTTTCTTCTCTCTCCACCTGTTCAGGCCCTGCACTCATGTCCAAGCCTGTGGCTCTGCCCACACAGTGCCCAGCAGCCCAATCAGCTCCAGACACAAGGGAAGCAGAGCCTGCCCTTCCACACCCCAAATCCTGGGGTATTCCGTAGGACGCCACTATTTTTAACCAGGCTGCAGTGTTCGCAGGGATGGCCTTTGATTCTTCAGAAAAGCGGAGATCGACAGCTTCCCAGCACCCCAAAGAGTGCGACGCACAGCCTGCAGTCAGCAGTTTTGTTAACTTCCTCCTTGAGGACACTCCTCCACTCTGAGGAGAGAGGCTGGAAGAAAAGGGAAAATAATAACTGTGCACCCCGGTCTTGTCAGCGACAGGTATTTTTCCTCCCGTTTCATGTATCTAGTCATAACCTTGCACCTGGAAAATGTAAGCATCGCCGCGTTGTTAGCATTTTGCAGAGAGAAGGTTTCTAACACAACACCACCAATTTTCTTGAGAGAAGAGCTGGAGTCTGTATTTACAGCTGGCGGGCCAAATGGCTTCTAGCACTCTGGCGCACAGATGTCAGGTGGCACCAGCTGCTCTTTGTTCCATCCCTCCTCCGTGTAGCATGCAGCTTATTCCAAACATGCTGCCTCTATAATAGGCTCCACTCTTGGACTCTTGTCAGAAGAGATAGCAATGGTTTGGGGGAGAAAACTTGGATTTTGGAGCCTCCCAGTGCTGGGATTACATCCTTTTTCACTTACTGTCTTGGTTACTTTGGGCAAATCACTTAGCCCTTCTGGGTTCTGCTGCTGATTCCTTAAATACAAAATCGGGATAATAATCCTATTTCCAAAACTGCATAAAATGTTGTATGTACATAGTACAGGTACGTGTATTATATAATGCACACAAAAAAATGTCTGCTCTTCTCTTCCTTCTAGATCCAGGCATGGGGTATGGTAAATATTAGTTGCTCAATAGGTGGTTGAAAGAGTGTGCAGGGGCTTGGGTGGGCTGTGAATGAATGGGATCAGCCTCTCCAATTGTGGCCAGTGGATAAGTTCAATTGAGGCCTGCAGACTAAGACTGTTAAAAGCCCTTTCCCTCCTCCTGCTTCCCAGGTCATTGATGAAGCTTTCCTGCTCAGGCATTTTACAGTTTGGGGCTCTGAGTGCAGATTGCTGAAGAGAATCCATGTGAGTCAGAACTCTTTGATGACAAAAACTTGCATCAAATTCCCTTAAGTAATAAAGGGTGGTATTTGATTACATAACTAATCTTCCAAGGAGTGAGAGGAAGAGAGGGCTGCCTTTAGGCTTGGCTAAATCCAGGGGTCACTGGCTGCTGTCGGAACTCCAAATTTCAGCCTTTTAGTTCTGCTTTCCACTGAGTTGGCTCTCTCCATAGGGTGGGTCCTATATACCTACACTCCAATGATTTTCACTTAAAACAAGGTTAGCAATGGGTTAAATCTGGCCCTGCCTGGTTTTTTGTTTGTTTGTTGTTGTTGTTTTGTTAATCCTCATTTGAGGATATTTTTTCCCATTGATTTTTTTTATTTCTTTATTGATTAAGGTATTACATATGTGTCCTTATCCCTCTATTAACCCCCAACCCTCCCCCAACTCATGCCCTCATCCCCCTGGTGTTCATGTCCATTGGTTAGGCTTATATTCATGCATACAAGTCCTTTGGTTGATCTCTCCTCCTTCCCCTCACCTTCCCCTACTTTCCCTCTGAGGTCTGGCAGTCTGGTCGATGCTCTTCTGCCTCTGGATCTGTCCCTATTCATCAGTTTATGTTATTCATTATATTCCACAAATGAGTGAGATCATGTGGTATTTGTCTTTCTCTGACTGGCTTATTTCATTTACATAATGCTTTCCAGTTCCATCCATGCTGTTGCAAATGGTAAGAACTTTTTTACTGCAGCATAGTATTCCATTGTATACATATATCACCGTTTTTTAATCCAATCATCTGTTGATGGACACTTAGGCTGTTTCCAAATCTTAGCTATGGTGAATTGTGCTGCTATGAACATAGGGGTGCATAAATCCGTTCTGATTCGTGTTTATAGTTTCTTGGGATATATTCCTAGAAGTGGGATCACTGGGTCAAATAGGAGTTCAGAACATTTCACCCAAAACATTTCCCATTTTTAGTTTTTTGAGGAAATTCCATAATGTTCTCCAGAGTGGCTACACCAGTCTGCATTCTCACCAGCAGTGCAAAAGAGTTCCTTTTTCTCCTCATCCTCACCAACACTTGTCTTTTGTTGATTTGTTGATGATAGCCATTCTGACAGGAGTGAGATGATACCTCATTGTTGTTTTGATTTGCATCTCTCGGATAATTAGTGACTTTGAGCATGTTTTCATATTCTCTTAGCCTTCCTTCTTTCCTCCTTTGAAAAGTGTCTATTTAGGTCCATTGCCCATTTTTTTTTTTTATTGGATTGTTTAATCTTCCTTTTGTTAAATTGTATGAATTCCCTGTAAATGTTGGAGATTAAACCCTTGTCTGTGATGACATTAGCAAATATGTTCTCCCATGCAGTGGGATTTCTTATTGTTTTGTTGATGGTTTCTTTTGCTGTGCAAAAACTTTTTATTTTGATGTAGTCCCATTTGTTTATTTTCTCTTTAGTTTCCATTGCTCTAGGAGCAGTATCAATGAAGAAGTTCCTGTGGCATATGTCTGAGATTTTTCTGCCTGTGAATTCCTCTAGTATTTTTATGGTTTCCCTTCTTATGTTTAAGTCATCGATGCATTTAGAGTTTATTTTTGTGTACGGTGTAAGTTGGTGGTCTAGTTTCATTTTTTTGCATGTATTTTTTTTTGGTGCAATGGTAAATGGAATTGCTTTTTTAATCTCTCTTTCTGTAAGTTCACTATTGTGTAAAGAAATGACATAGATTTCTTGGTATTAATTTTGTATCTTCCTACATTGCCAAATTCATTTATTAAGTCTAATAATTTTTTATGGAATCTTTAGGGTTTTCTATGTACAATATTATGTCATCAGCAAATAAAGACAGTTTTACTCTTTCTTTTCAAATTTGGATGCCTTTTATTTCTTCTTCTTGTCTGATCGCAATGGCTAGTACTTCCAGTACTATGTTGAACAGGAGTGGTGAGAGTGGGCATCCCTGTCTTGTTCCAGGGGAAATGGTTTTAGTTTTTGTCCATTGAGTATGATGTTGGTTGTGGGTTTGTCATATATGGCTTTTATTATGTTGAGGTCTGATCCTTCTATTCCCATCTTGTTGAGTGTTTTGATCAAGAAGGGGTGTTGGATTTTGTCAAATGCTTTTTCTGCATCAATTGATATGATTATGTGATTTTTATTTCTCAATTTGTTTATGTGATGTATCAGCTTTATTGATTTGCGGATATTGAACCATCCTTGCATCCCTGGGATAAATCCTATTTAGTCATGATGTATGATCTTTCTGATGTACTGCTGGATCTGACTTGCTAGAATTTTGTTGAGGATTTTGGCATCTATGTTCATGAGGGATACTGGCCTATAATTATCTTTCATTATGTTGTCTTTATCTAGTTTTGGTATTAGGGTGATGCTGGCTTCATAGAATGAGCTAGAGAGTGTTGCTTCCTCTTGAATTTTTTTGAATAGTCTGAGGAGGATAGTTTTAAGTTCTTCCTTGAATGTTTGGTAAAACTCCCCAATGAAGCTATCTAGCCTGGGCTTTTGTTTGCAGGGGGCTTTTTGATGACTGCTTCAGTTTCTTCTATAGTTATTGGCCTATTGAGATTTTTAGAATCTTCCCAATTGAGTTTTGGAATGTTGTATTTTTCTAGGAATATGTCAATTTCTTTTAAGTTGTCTAATTTGTTTGAGTAGAGTTGTTCATAGTATTTTTTAACAATCCTTTGTATTTCTATGGGGTCTGTTGTTATTTTGCCTCTCTCATTTCTAATTTTGTTTATTTGATTCCTCTCTCTTTGCTTCTTGGTGAGCCTGGCTAGAGGTTCATCAATCTTGTTTATCCTGTCAAAAAACCAGCTCTTGGTTTCATTGATCTTTTGTAGTTTTTTTGTCTCTATGTCATTTATTTCTGCTCTGATCTTTATTATCTCCTTCCCTCTGCTCACTCGGGGCTTTTTTTGTTGCTCTCTTTCTAATTCTTTGAGTTGTAGAGTTAGATTATTTACTACCATTTTTTCCTGATTTTTGAGGTAGCTTGTTGAGCTATACACTTCCCTCTTAAGACTGCTTTCATTGTGTCCCATAGATTTTGGATTGTTGTGTTTTTGTTGTCATTAGTTTCCAGGATTCTTTTAATTTCTTCTTTGATCTCATTGATAACCCAATCATTGTTTAATAGCATGCTATTCAGCTTCCAAGTGTTTGAGATTTTTGAATTGTTTTTATTGTAGTTTATTTCTAATTTTAGGCATTGTGGTCTGAGAAGATGCTTGGTATGATTTTAATATTCTTGAATTTTGGAAGACTTTGCTTGTGACCCAATATGTGGCCTATTTTTTTTTAAATGTCCCATGTGCACTTGAGAAGAATGTATATTCTGTGGCTTTTGGGTGAAATGTTCTGAAGATGTCAGTTAAGTCCATCTGTTCTAGTGAGTTATTTAGGATTGCTGTGTCTTTGCTGGTTTTTTTTGTCTAGAGGATTTATCCAGTGATGTCAGTGGTGTATTAAAGTTCCCTACGATGATTGCATTGTTGTTGAACTCTCCTTTGATATCTTCTAGGAGTTTTGTTATGTATTTGGGTGCTCCTACATTGGGTGCATATATGTTTATCAGGGTTACATCCTCTTGTTGTATCGATCCCTCTAGTATTATAAAGTGGCCTTCCTTATCTCTTGTTATGGCATTTATTTTGAGGTCTATTTTGTCAGATATAAGTATTGCTACCCCAGCTTTTTTTGCACTTTCATTTGCCTGAAAGATATTTTTCCATCCCTTCACTTTCAATCTGTTTGAGTCTCTTGTTCTGAGGTGGGTCTCTTGTAGACAGCATATATATGGGTTGTGTTTTTTTAACCATTCAGCCACTCGATGTCTTTTGGTTGGGGCATTTAGTCCAGAGTATTTTTGGACTCAGTCCTTTGCTCTGCCATACTTTGTATACCTCCTTCCATTCCCTTCCAGCTTGATGTGTTTCTAGTAAGAAATCATTTGATAATCTGATGGAGGTTCCTTTGTAGGTAACTCTCTGTCTCTGTCTTGCTGCCTTTAAGATTTTCTCTTTGTTGTTGATATGTGCCATTGAAATTATGACATGTCTTGGTGTGGGTCTTTTGGGATTGATCCTGCTTGGGATTGGGACTCTCTGTACCTGTGTAACTTTGTTCTTCCCCATATCTGGGAATTTTTCTGTCATTATTTTTTCAAATAGATTTTCTAATCCTTGCTACTCTTCTTGTCCTTCTGGCAGCCCTATGTTATTTCATTTCATGTTGTCCAAAAGCTCCCTTAGGCTTTCCTCCTGATTTTTAATTTTTTTTCTCCAATTGCTATTCAGTTTGAGTTTGTTTCTGTATCTGATCTTCTAACTCACTAATTCGGTCCTCTGCTTCTTCTGGTCTACTGTTGAAACTTTCCATTGTGTTTTTGATTATAGTTATATCACTTGTCATTTCTTCCTGATTCTTGCATAGGTTGTTGATTTTCTCATCCATCCAATGTATAAATTCCATGATCATTACCCTGAATTCTTTTTCAGTCATGTTGCAAGCTTCAATTTCACTAATTTCCTTTCTTCGTGACTCCTCATTTTCTTTCCTCTGAGTATTATGTTGTCTCCCCATTCTGACTATCACCAGAAGGTTCAAACTTCGAGTTGCATGGACCGGGGCCATGTGCCATGGGAACTTCACACCACCTGAGTGTCACTGAAGTGCTCTGACACTAGGGCATGTGGCTGCCATGGGTTGGTGGAAACCAGGCTTGCCCAGGGTCAGCGTTTCCAGCATTCCGTGTCATGTCATGTACACACCTAGAATCAGGGACCACGCCTGCACCTCGCTATTAGCATGTGCTGAAAATGGTGCCAGGAATCAGAGTTTCCCTGTGTCTGCACCAATGATTGAGTACGAGAGTCTGTTGCCTCGTGCAGTTTCTCGTTGAGAATCAGGGTCCCCGTGTGTGCATGCACCAAGAATTGGAGTCACTGGCTCTTATTGTGAATGTGCTGTGAGTCAGGGATCCCAGGCACATAAGGTAAGAAACAGAGTCAAGTCAGTGGTGCTCAGTGCTGCCTCTTGCTGGGAGAATTTGGGTCCCGATCACCATGGGGGACTGGGTTGCACAATAGCTCTGTGGTTTGCCTGCACTGTGGAAAACTGATTTCCATGTGTCTTGCCCTGTAACCAAGTCAGGTGGCACTGCCACCCTGTGGGTTTGATCACACGATTGCAATTGCGTTGCGGGGAGTAACCTCCAGTCTCTCAAATTCCCTTAGCAGTACTGAGGCCCCTGTGCGTGTTCTCAGGCTCAAATTCCCCTTTAGGGGAGCTGAGGTTCCTGAGCATGTTCTCAAGCCAAATTCCCCTTGGGGTAGCTGGGACCCCTGAGCACATTCTCAAGCTCCAAGCTCCGATTCCCAGTCTGGGAGCTTGGGCCACAGGCATGCGGTTCACCGAAAGGGGCTAGGGGCATTGTGGCTGGAGCAAGGGGGGTCTATTGGTTACTATGGAGCTATCTGCGATCCTGCAGGAGGGGGGATAGGCTCTTTGACTCACAGAAATCTGCTGTCGGGAAGTCTAGATTCTTGTTGTCTATTGGTCTAAAGCTGTGGTTGCAGTTCTCTGTCCCCAGTGGCTGCAGAGTCCTGGTTTGCGTCTGAGATGCGATTGGATGAGGGCAGGGTCTTAGTCTGAGGCAGCTCTGTTTCTCAAGATGGCGTGGTCTCCGTGCCCGCGCTGGCTGGCCTCCCAGGTGTGTCCGCTTTGTTCGCGGGGCTCCGCCATCTAAGATTGCCCGGTTTGGCAGCCCCTTGGTGAGTCTAACTGTCCCTTGCTCATACACACACACACACACCACATGTCTACACTCTCCTCTATGGGTTCCTCACTCCCTCACACTCTCTCCCTCCCTACCTTCCTGCCAGTCTTCATCTTTCCCCATTGATTTTTAGAGAGGGGAGAAAGGAAGGAGGAAGGAAGGTAGAGCGAGAAAGAGAGTGAAATATTGATGTGAGAGAGACACATCGATTGGTTACCTCCGACACATACAACCTGACTTGGGCTGGGAATCTAACCTGCAACCCAGGTACATGTCTGGGAATTGAACTCACAACCCTTCAGTGAACAGGCCA
The DNA here is from genome assembly GCA_027563665.1 of Antrozous pallidus. Lineage (NCBI taxonomy): Eukaryota > Metazoa > Chordata > Mammalia > Chiroptera > Vespertilionidae > Antrozous > Antrozous pallidus. The sequence goes on along the minus strand of CM050512.1, from coordinate 102,163,308 downwards.
GCACTCTAACCACTGAGCACATTGGCCAGACTCCCTGCCTGTTTTTATAGTTTTATTGGAACACAGCCACATCCATTTATTTATGTACTATCTAGGGCTACTTTCACTTCACAACAGTAGAGTTGAGTAGTTTCAACAGATCCTGTGGCCCCCAAAGGTTAACATACTCACTACCTGGATCTTTCCAGAAAATACTTGTCAACTTCTGATCTAAAAGAAAGAGTCCTACTTTTGCTATATGCAGGTATAAGCTCAGGTCATGCTTACGTCGTGGTTCTCTCCCTGCATTGCTCACTGTAACCAGGGATGTGGCCGGCTCTGACTGGCCACCCTTCGTCGTGTGCCCACCACTGTGCTGGAGGCTAAAGCAGGCCATGGGAAAGAGGGGTGTGGTGCCTCCCTGGGGCAAAGCTAAGGACTGCTACCAGAAGAAGGAAGGCATGCTGGGCTAGCAAAAGCAAGGGAAGCCCAGTGGAAAGATAGGAGTGAATCAAAATAGGATAAGAGGCACAAATGGGAGGCTCCCTGTTTTTCAAAGCATCCAGTCCCATAATTCACTTTATAGGACTGTGGGTCACTGAGCAAAAGCCCATTTCCTGGAAGGACTGTCTCAGGTTCCAGTGATGGAGAATTCCAGGCTGCCTCGTCCCACCACTAATGAATGACTCAGCAGAAGAAAAAGGAAACAAAATAAAACATTATTGACCCTTTGGTTGGAGATATGGCCAAGGGTGGAGGTTAAATTGTCTAAGCTTCTTAAATCAGAGCTATAATCTGAAGCTGATGCCCCTCCGGGCACTGCCCAGGCCCCTCAGCTCTGGATAAAGAGCTGGAGAAGCTGACACTTGACCGAGCAGAACTGTGAAGCCAGCCAGCCAAGCAGGTTAGACCAGGAATGTAAACACATGGTACTCCTCCCTCCCTCCTTGAGCAGGGAACACACAGCTAATCCATCACAGAGTTTATCCCCACTGTGCTACCCAGCAATCATGCACTCACCATCATTAAATATATTTATCATTCCTAGTTAGCCAGAACCAGACTGCTTACCTGGCTACAAAGAGCATGCAGGGCCTTCCCATTCTAAACTCCTGTCCTTATCCACCTACCCCTACCCCTACCCCTTCTCCTTTCCTTCCCCACCCCCCTCCCGCATACCAATACGAATTTCCTCTGGCATTGATCAGACATAACAATCTCTTGTTCAAACTGTTAAGTGGCCAACCAAACATCCATCATCGATGAATGAAAGTGTGGTATATGCATTCAATGGAGTATTATTCAGCCTGAAAAGGGAAGGAAGTTCTGACAGATGCTGCAACCTGGGGAACCTTGAACATTTCATCTGAAGTGAGATAAGCCAGCCACAAAAGGGCAGATAGTATATGATTCCACTTATAGGAGGCATCTAGAACTTCACTGGCACAGAGTGTAGAAAGGCGGGTACCAGGGCCTGGGGGAGTTATGCTTAATGGAAACAGAGCCTCAGTGTCGGAAGAGGAAAGAGTCTGCAGTTGGATGGTGGTGGTGGTTGCACAATAACATGAATGTACTGAAGTGCCACTGAACTGTACACTTTGAAATAACTTAGAAAGTAAATTTTATGTTATGTATTAAAAAAGTAAATGGCTTTGCATTGCCAGCATAATGTTTAGTCTCTCCACTGTTCCCATCCATAATTCCAGTTTTATTTCCCCCAATTCTTCATATTTTTAATGCTGCTACCACAGATTCCTTTCCCAAGATGTACACTGTGTTCATTTTTATCACCATCTCCACTCAAGCTATCTCCCTATTTCTCTTCCCAGGACATATCCTGTTTCATTCCTTGGGGACTTCTCTTTCCCTCCATGTGACCTCAATTCTGTACATTCCTCTCTAAAGCCACCCTTCTTTTCTTTTAATATGCTTTGTATTGATTTTTAAAGAGAGGGGAAGAGAGAGGGATAGAGAAATACAAAACATTGATGAGAGAGTAAATTGGCCACCTCCTGCACACCCTCTACTGGGCATTGAGCCAGCAACCCAGGCATGGGCCCTGACCAGGAATCAAACCTGTGACTTCTTGTTTCATGGGTCAATGCTCAACCACTGGACCACATGCTGAGCCCACCCTTCTTTAATACTCACTTGATTCCTTTGAGGCAAACTTCATCTCACCTTTGATGCCTTCCCATTGAACCTTCCTTTATGAGCTCTCTGCTTCCCTTGCTCTAATGTTCATTGGGCCTCAGTCTTTGTCCTCTGTCTTTTTGGCTTGATAATGCAGAGTCACACTGAGTCCAGGTGTGCACAATCTATGAAAAACAAATCCCCGCAATGTCCTCAAATCTGGGACATGTGTTCTCAAACACTCTGGTGAGTAAGCTCACCTAGGAGTTTGTTTTAAATTCTGGCCCCGCCCCATAGAGCCCAGTTCAGTTTTGTCCCATGCAGAGGGTCCATAGACCACACTTTGAGAAACACCACTCTAGAATCTAAGTCAATGTCAATTTGAAACTTCAGTCTGTGATCATCTCAACCTCAGGTTGGTATACTCAACCGTTGATGTTAAGAAGAAAGCTATGTATATTAGCATAACCAAGGGACACAGACACTGGGGCAGTGGGGGCTTGCCCAAGGGTGGGAATGGCTGGTGGGGGGAGGAGGTCAATTGGAGAAAAGTGAGACATGTGTAGAACTTTAGACAATAAAAAAAAAGAAGAAAACTTTGTACCTAGGTGTAATATTTTTTTGACATTTCAGTCCATCTTTTCTTTTGTCCAATCTACTTCTTACTCCATTTTTTGTGCAATTACTATTAAATACTGTCATTTTGATAGCTTACCTTTCTATAACTAACATAGTTTTAAAACTTTCCCAGGTGTTAACTCCTTCTACCCAGTTAGCCATACCCGGGCTATTTTAACCACTAAAATGACAAATATAAATAGGTACCTCCATCCCTATGATCAGACCTACCTGACTTTTAGTGGGCAACACCCAGCTTCAATTCACTCATCCAACTAATATCTAGTTAGCTTTGGCCATTCCAGCACTACACCATGCACATGTACCCTGGGAATGCAGACAAAAAGATCAAATAATTTGTCAGTTCACTAGTTTAGCTGGTAATCTGGGAGGCTGACTAATAGCAACTCTCCCATGAGACTAAAGAGGAAGAATGCCTCTAATTCATTAGCTTACCATGGTCTTCTTATTTCTCACATCTGCCTCCCCGGTACCCTTACTTAATTCAACAACCTAAAACTCTCTTCAACCATTCATGGCAACCAAGGGAGTGAAATATGCTTGAGCTGAGTTATGTTTTGTTTTGTTGTCTTTAATTTCAAGTATGTAATACCCCATTATTAACCATAATCACAATGCTGTACAGTAGGTCTCCAGAATTTATTCATCTTATAATGGAGAGTTTGTACCCTTTGATCACTATCTTCCCAATTCCTCCATCCCCCAGCCTCTAGTAACCACCATTCTAATCTCTGTTTCTATGATTGTGACTTTCAGATTCCACATGGAAGTGGAATCATGCAGTGTTTGTCATTTTGTGTCTGGCTTATTTCATTTAGCATAGTGTCCTCCAGATTCATCAGTGTCATTGCAAATGACAAGACTCTTTATTAAAGCTGATAATATTCTATTGTGTATGTATGTATGTATGTATATATACCACTTCTTTAAAAATCAATTCATCTTTTGAGGGACATTTAGATTGTTTGCATATCTTGGCTATTGTGAATGATGCTGCAATGAACATAGGAGTGCAGATAGCTCTTTGAGATACTAATTTTATTTTCTTTGGATATGTACCCTCAATGGATTGCTGGATCACTCGATACTTCTATTCTTAAATTTTTTCAGGACCCTCCTTAGTGGCTATGCCAATTTACATTCCCATCAACAGTGCACAAGAGTTCCCATTTCTCCACATCCTTACCAGCACTTGTCAATTTTAATAATTATAATAATCTTAATAATAGCCAATCTAACAGAATGGGAGATAATATTTGCAACCTATATATATTACAGAGGTTAATATCCAAAATATATAAGGAATTCATACAACTTGATAGCAAAGAACAGACTGATTTTAAAATGGCAAAGGATTTGCAACAATATGGATGTATCTTGAGAGTGAAATGTCAGGCAGAAAAGGACAAGAACCGAATGATTTCAATCATGTGTGGGATATAATAAAACTAAAAAAATGAACAATCAAAACAAGGAAACTCACAGACACAGACAAGAGAAAGGTGGTTGCCAAAGGAGAAGGGGATGGGGAAAACAGAGGATGAAGAAGGTAAGGGAGGGGTCACAAATATGGTGACAGAAGGAGATTAGACTTTGGGTGGTGAGTACCCAGTGCAATATACAGGTTGTATATTATAGATTTGTACATCTGAAAGCTATATAATTTTATTAACCAATGTCACCCCAATAAATTTAATTTTTTTAAATGGCAAAGGGCCTGAATAGACATTTTTCCAGCGAATACACATAAATTGCTAATAGGTATATAAAAAAAGGTTCAATATCACTAATTATTGGGGGGAAATGCAAATAAAAAGTACAATGAGATATCTCACAGGTGCCTGCATCATGTTTCACCTGTGGGGCTGAAAAGGGGAGTCTGGGCCAGTCTTAACCGAAACAGAAAGACTAGGGCAGCTCCCCAAAGGAAAATGCCTTACTATGATCAGAGGGTAAAGTCTAACACTAATCCTACCAGGTGCTCTTGCCTAAGGCCTCCTTCCATCCCTAAATCCAGTTGGGTAACCCCATTGCTTCCCTGGTCATAGCTGCATCTGAGACATCTATCCCTTCCACAGTTTTTGTCTACCAGCCTCCGGGAGCTCCACATCCTGCCCATGAAACATGCCCATAGCTGGCGTAACAGGATGAGGACAAGGCATTGGATACCAGCTACTGATGATGGAAGAGGTGCAGTCCCTACTTGTTCCCATAGCAAATGTGCACCTGTCAGAGAGGCACTTAGGAAAGACATGGCCCCCAAAGAGCTCTCACTTGTACACTTTCAGGGCTGCTGCTACACCCTGATTTGGCTATCAATTAATGTTATTATTATCTTCCATTGAGATACCTGGGAATACTAAATGAGAATATCTCCCTAGTCCTACTTATCTTTAGACAAATAACAACCTAAGAACACGTGATTGACTCTCAACTTTTAACATTCATTTTGGTAAGTGCATAAGGAAGAAGGCAGCAAAGTTGAAATTCTGCTATTGAGCTGCCTGCCCATCAGCCTGCCACAGTCCTGAGACATCTCTGCTCCACCATCTTAGGTGACCACACCGTTTGTTCCTTAGTTTGGGAAAGACAAAAGGAGATAAAGTACTATCTTGTGGGAGAAAAGGGGTTGTGGAGTCAAACACAGGAGACCCAAATCCTACTCCAATTGATCCTTAGTTGTATGACCTTGAGAAGTCCCCAGTCCCTTAAAGCAGCTTCAGTTTCCTGGAAATAACAAAGACCACCAGAATACAAACAAGCAAAGGCTATGTATTCCAAACTGGCTATAGCAAGGGAGTCAGACACCATCACTTGTGTTTACAGAGACCTGGAGATGGGCAGAGGAGTGGGCCAACTTCAGTGTGGAAAAGGGGAGCCTCAGGTGTGCCTAATTGGAGGCTGCTCACATGGCTCCTAGGAGTGGAAGGCCCTATGTGATTGGTTAGGGAACTATAATTGGCACTCTCTGATTGGATCTAAGTTGGAAGAAGGAGGAAAAATTAGGAAAGCTGGCAGTTACTGGCCATGCCCTGACTGCTTGGGGTTGATCACTGCAGAAGCCGTGGTTTGGGATCCCAGGCTGGTAGCTCCAGATGTTGTAGGTTAGAGTTCTATTACCACATATGAACTGACTATTGGCCATTTGTATATTCAATCTCTCAGTTTCCTCGATGGTAAATGGGGATAAAAATAGTCTCTAACTCATACAATTGCAGGGAGAATTATAGAGGCCTGGTGCACAAAATTCATGCACTCTAGGGGGGTCCCTCAGCCATGGGGCGTGGGCCTAAGCCCTCATCAAACATCCCCAGTGCTGCCATGGAGGCAGGAGAGGCTCCCACCATCACTGCGCTCACTGGCCATGAGCCTGGCTTCTGGATGAGCAGCACTCCCCCTGTGGGAGCACACTGACCACCAGGGAGCAGCTCCTGCATTCAGTGTCTGCCCCCTGGTGGTCAGTGCGCATCATAGTGACAGGTCATTCTGCTGTTCAGTTGATTTTCATATTAGTTTTTTATTATATAGGACTAGAGGCCCAGTGCATGAAATTGGTGCACAGGTAGGGTCTCTAGGCCTGACTGGCGATTAGGGCCAATCAGAACCTCCCAGCTGCCAGCCAGGGCCTTCCTTCGTTTCACACCATCTTCTGCTGGTCAGTGCAAATCATAGTCTCCCAGTCAAACTCCCCTACGGACAGTTTGCATATTGGGCTTTTATATAGAGAAATGATATAAAAATCACTTGGCATCACACCTGGCACTCATGCATTCATTCCACAAATGTTTTTTAAGCACCTTCACTTGGTGATGATGATACTGTGATAAGCAAACAGGAAAGGTCTCTATGCCCACAGAACAGACATTCTAGTGGAACTTACATTCATAGCCATAAAGCAACAAACAATAAACAAAATATTCTCAGGCTGATAAATACTGTGAAGAAAATCAAAGAAAAATGGAAACACAGTTCATTGGGGAGTGGGCAGGCTGGTACTTTAGGAAATTTCACAAAGGCCTCTTAATAACAATGACATTCAGACCTGAAGGAGCCAGCCGTGCTGAGGAGAGGCATCCAGACAGGGGAACTGAGAGCACGTGGGCTCAACGTGGGGCATTTTCCAGGAGCACGATGAAGCCCACGTGGTGGAATAGAGTGAGCACTAGGGGGAGATGAAGCAGGCAGGGTCAGCTCACATGTTGGAGCTTGGCTTTTATTTGAAAAGCAAAGGAAAGTCCTAACTGATAGAGTGTTGTCCCTCAGACTGAAGGGAACGTACTTCAGTTGCAGTCTGGACCCCCAGCCCTGGGGGCAGCAGGGAGGGGAGAGTAGGGAGAGGGTACTCGGAGGTGTGGGGAAAGCAACCAACCTATGTATCTCACACTGATGTTTCTCTCTCTCCTCCTCCCTTCCACTCTCTCTAAAAATCAATGGGAAAATACCTTGGATATGGGTTAACTAAAATTAAAATTAAAAAATAAACGCAAAGGGAAGTAATTGATGGTTTGAATCAGAGCAGTGAGTGACAAGTAACCTGATTTGCATTTCTAATGGACCATCCAGAATTAAGAAACTGCCAGCGTGTTGTAGGCATGAGGTGGGATGACTTAGACTAAGGCAGCAGCAGAGATGAATGGAAATTACCCCATCCAGTGTGTGCGTTGGAGGCAAACCAACTTGCTGATTGATGGGTGGGACCTGGGAAAAAAAGGAAAGCAAAGGGAGGAAGCAGAGATGGCTCCTGGTGTGTCAAATAGAGAAGGAGCCATAATTAGTGACTTAATTACTATTGATCACTTGCTGGCAAGGGCTAGAAGTGAAGGAGAAAGGAAGAAGGAAATATGGCTGGAGGAGGAAGAGGAAAGCCTGTCTCAAACTTGTTTTGAAGATACATGAAAATTAATTCTGTGGTCCAGAGTTCTTACACAGACTCCAGATTTTCTGTCCCCTCTTCTGATCCCAATGCTTTGATTTGACTCCCAGCTGCTCCGAGCAGACAGCTGTGTAGAAAAACCATTCCCATGGCTCTCACAGCCCCTCCCTTCTTTTCCACGGGAGAAGGAGAGGGGATGGGTTTCCATGGCCAAACTTTCCTAATTACTTTCACAGCAGCCCTCAGGTCCCTGGCTGACTCTCCTGAAAAAGAGAAATCACCTCTAGATGTGGGCCCCAAGCAGGGAGCAGGCCTGTGATTGGCCTGAGATAATTGGGCTGTTGTCTGGGTCTGTGGGAATGTCTGTTCAGGAACATTAGCTAAGGCCACTGGTGTCGTGCTGGGCTGGGGCATGCAGAGAGACAGAATGAACTGAGCAGAGGGTGTTGTGGTCATCAGAAACTCCACTGGGGCCTCAGGCTGCCTTGGGTTCCCTGGGGGTGGAGTGGGGGTGGGGAGAACCAAGCTATGAATCTTCTCTGGTTCCTTCTCCCAAGAACCCTCTTCCCTCCAACTCTCTTCTCCATTGGCACTAATGGGTTGGGATGGATGGAAGCTCCAAAAGTCCTGGGATCAATTCTGCACTCTGCAGCTCGATCCAATTCACTTTCTTGACCCTCCATTTTCTCACCTATAAAATGGAGGTCATAATGGCACCTTGCCCCTTTTGTTCAAGGATGAAGGAATTTCATGTATGGGGATGTGTCCAGAGGAGTACCTGGAATGTCCAATACATATTGTTCCTTCCAGCCTCTGCTTTGGATGAAGTCATACTTGAAATGCCTTCTTCACTCTAGCACCCAGTGGAAATTCCATGAATCACCCAGACTCTCCTGGGATCCTCCAGTGAGGATGACCTCCCCTTTTCCATGTGCCACCACCAGTCCTCATCTCCACCTTCCACAGCGCCTCCCTGGCTGCTACTGTGTCCACTGTGGATGACAAGCAGGGTCCTATTAGAACAATTGCTAACGTTTAAGTGGTTATAGTACACCAGGCACTGTGTTGTGTATTTTTTGTGCATTCTCCCATGTCATCCTCATACCTACTCCATGAGACAAGAGCTGTTAATATCCCCACTTTAGAAATAAAAAAACATGTGCAGAAAAGCTAAAACACATTCCCAAAGTTGCCCGGTTAGTAAATGGCAGAGCTGGGTTTCCAAATCCTGGCCAGTCTGACACCTGCACCCACATCACGACCACCACGCTGCACCTGGATAACAATATTCACCTGCTACACTCTATGCTCGCTCACATCTTATTTTCGCATTCAAGGTTCCTAATAACCTAGGTCAGTGGTTGGAAAATTCATTAGTCAACAGAGCCAAATATCAACAGTATAACGACTGAAATTTCTTTTAAGACCCAAATTTTTTTCTTAATTATTTTATTTTATTTATTATTTTAATTAATTTTTTTATTCTTTAAAGTATTACAAATAGCAGTACATATGTTTCCCTTCCCTCCCCCATTGTTCTCCCCCCAGCCTTCCCCTACCCACCAGCACATGTCCTCACCTGCCCCCACCCCCTGCCCCAGTGTCTTGTATCCATTGGTTATGCCTACATGCATGCATACAAGTCCTTCGGTTTATCTCTTACAGCCCCCGCCCCCCACCCTTCCAAGCCCTCCCCTCGTAGTTTGACAGTCTGTTCAATGCTTCTCTGCCTCTATATCAATCTTTTTCCTCTGTTTCTTTTCTTTAAAAAGATCTTGCATCTGCATACTGGAAATAAATGTATAAGAACAAAAAATGTTTGAGTCTCAGTTTCAATGTCCAACTGTTCTGAGTCCCAGTTTCAATGTCAAATAGTTCCTTATGTGTACATGTCAGCAATGGTATCTGGATGGTAGACATATGGTGGCAATGCAGGTTACACCCTCTCTAGTTTGGTCCTGGGCAGCCTGCAGCGATGCACAGTTGCTGACTGCTAGCATGGCAAGGTGTCGTCAGTGTCTTCCATCTCTGGACTGTCTTCGCAGCTGGAAGTTCCTCATTGTTGCAGAAACCAATATGGTCTTGGAGTTGTTTTCTGTAAATATACAAACATATTCTAGACCAAAAGTTAATAAAGGGATCTTTTCTATAAATTATACTTGGGATTCTTTTTATTTTTGCCCAAATGATTTTCCTTTGGCTTATTTTGACACCATGTGTGTTTTTCAGAGGTGTCTTGCTGTTGGCATTACAAATGGAAGTTACTTTTCTGGAGTAAAAAGAGACCCAAATTTTTTAAACTTAAACTTCTTCTAATGCCACTTCTTCAAAATAGACTCGCCCAGGCTGTGATATTTTGTGTAAGAGCCACACTCAAGGGGCCAAAGAGCCACATGTGGCTCACAAGCCACACACAGTTTGCTGACCACTGACCTAGATAAAGAGAAATGAGTTTCTCTTCTCTTTATCAAATCCATTCCAGAGATGAAAAAATCAAGGCCAAGCAAGATAAGGTAACTGACTCAATACCAAGAGCTACTAACTGGTAGGTAAAATATAACCTGACCTCAATTGATGGATTTTAACCTAAGGGGCATGGAGATGAGGGATAAGGGTACAGCACTGCAATACAAGCTTTTCCCAGCAACATAACCTCTCCCGTAGGAAACAAAAATCCAGTTATCCTAAAACATCATTGCTGGATGTAACCTTGGTTGAAGTCCAATTTCTAACTCTGGCATTGAGGCAGTCACTGTTGGGATTGGGATGCAGTTATTTTCCTGGTACTTGTCACATTTTCACTAAGGGCCAAAGCATTGAGATGGCAAGTGAAGGTGATGCAGGATAGTAAGGAGCTAGGAAAAGTCCTTGACTAGTGGAATAAGAGAAACTGAGACAAAATAATTAGACAAAGCCAAACAATTTGAGCAGTTTACAGCAAGATAATAAATCACAATGTTTTACTCCCCAAACCAAGGGCATAGGAGCAAATGGTTTACACATTCAAGATGCAACCTGGGTCAGACCGACATCGTTCTCAGACCCTTTTCAATAACATTCTTTAAAAATAGAACTAACCAGAAAACAACCCTGGCCTCTTTGTACACACATTTTAATGAGTCAACATATTGAAGGACACATCTGAAAAGCTAATGAATATTCTGTTGAGAGCCTCCCCTGAGACCTTCTCTAGGATTCCAGCAGCCAAAGAAAGATAAAGGACTGAAGACAAAGGACACAGGGTTGGCTCTTGATAGAGGCCTCCCCCTACCTTGTATCTTTGCTGTTTTTTTCCTAAGTTCTAAGGGTTGCCACAAGACTTACAACCAGGGGAAGAGTGGGCAGCAGCAGCTCATCCTGGGCTAACCCCCTGAACCTGTCTACAGGGCCCCATTTTCTCTAACGTTCCCTCTTCTGTAGCTTCCCCTACCTTAAGGCTTCCTTTGTTTCACTGTCCCCAGCTTTAATACACAGACTCTCAAAATCACCTGGCCTTGTGTTGTGAAACCTTTCCTACAGGAAGTCAAGAACCCACACACTATAGGTGGCCTTAGTCAGACCCTTCCCAGTCCCAGACCCCGTCCCAGTTCCAAAGGCACGTTGTTTGGGGTTGGCAATAAAAACCCTAGGAGTAAAAGGAGAACTTTCTAGGCTGCTAGTCCAAGCACCACTCTGTTCTCATGCACGAATACTGTTGACTTACCCTAGGTCTTGAAATGCATTGGTCCTAAATGCATCAAAGGGCAGGAGGCAAGACGTCAAGGCTGTCAGTCAGGGCTGAACTAGAACCCAGCTCTGCCACTTACAGTGCCACCTTAAGCAGGTGTCTTTATCCCCCGAAGATGGGCATTCTCGTTTGGGAAAAGGGTGGTAAAGTGATGCCGATGTCACTGCACTGTGGTGACGGTGCATGTAAAGCCTTTAGCCAGTGGTACAGCTAATTGAGAGCTCAAGAAACAGCTTCAAAAGCCAAGAGCTCCAGCACAGAGGACATGCCCAGCAGTGAACGAAAGAGAGGGCTTGGAGAAATGTGCTTCTTCCCAGGAAGACAGCAGTGAGAGGGCAGAGAGAGCTGGGCTGGATGCCTGACCACACCAGCTATATGGCGAGAGCTCAATGATGCCTTCCCTCGGCTTCACGGTCACTAAAGGATCCTTATGAGGAAAAAATAACCACCTGTCAGGTCTTCCTCCCAGTGCAGGGTGTTCAATAAACCTGGGGCATTGTTCTCTCCAGCTGGCTACAAATTTCCTCATGTTCAACAATGGGTACAGATCCATTGTCACCCTCCAGGAGGCTGAAGCTGTTTCCTCCTTGATGCCCTCTGGCTTCTCAGCAGTCTCCCTGTCGCCTGCTAACATCCCAGGGCACCACCCACACTCCAGTCCTGGCTTCCATCCCTCTCCGACCAAGCTCACCAGGGTCCCTTGAGATTCGGGCTTCACTCTCTTCCATTGGCTCATTTGCTCTCCCACCTCTCCCAAGAGCAGTCCCAGAGGCCCCTACAAGACACAGATTAGCATGTTTTCAATCTGGCCTAATTGCAATCTGGGGAGCCTTGCCCAGAGTCTCAGCCCTACTGGCTCCTGCCTGGTGAATAGTGAGACCTAAGTTTCTCCCAGAGCCCCCTCTTCTGTTGGAGCTGAAGAGAGGCTTCCTCTCCACTGGAAGTCAGGCAGCTCCTCCAAATTACGTCTGTAAGAGCCCCTCGTGCTTTCTCAACCTATTCATGTTGCTTCCAACGTGGGCATGTTAGAGTGGGTTTTCAGCTCACCTCTCAACTAACCAGAACACCCGCTTATTTCCAATGTCCCCACACACACTCATGAGGGACACCTCCCTCCTCCACCACTGCAGCTGGCAGAGGCATTAGTGTGTTTCTGTGCAGGCCCAGTGCTCAGCATCCAGGAAAGGCCAGCAGGGATGCCAGACAAGAGGGGAGCAAAGTGTTTCCTTGGCCATGAACATGAATCATGGTGAATATCAGAAGACGGAACCTAGGTGGTAGTTTCCAACAGTGAATCTGGGAGTAAAACAAGTGGTCTGAGCTGCACTGGTGGGAGCACAGAGTACAAGGTGGTGGGGTGAATGGTTGGTGGAGAGGTGTAGGTGGGTGGTGTCCCACTGGCATGAGAGCTGGCCGTGCACATTTCTTCCTTAGGCCATGACATCACATTGGCAGCTTGAACTCAGCCATGGTGGGAGCATTTACACCAAGTAATCGACAAACTCTCCAATCAGAGTTTTGTTTAGTTTTTCATTTTTTGTGTTTGCATCAAGCTGGTGATTAAACTGAGCAGCTAGCGGTGATCACATGGCAGAGGTGGGGAGAGGTTCAAGGCATGCAATTTGTAACCAAACTGGGACACCTGAGCTAAGCTTGCTAGGCCTTGAGGTTGTCTTCTATAAAAAGCCTGAATCACCCTCTAATTGGGACTAGAGCCCCGGCTATTTCTGGCGCTGGTGCGGCTCTAAGAAGGCATCTGCATTTGCTACGAGCGGAGGCGGCGGCGAAGCCAGACCGGTCCTCAGCGCCCAGCACCGTGGCTCCTAGCAGCCCGGAGCGAGCACCACAGGCCAGCGGCCGAGCTCGCGCATCTCAGCCATCGCGCTCCTCCGCCTGCTCTGTAGAGAAAGGAAGATGAGCGAGTCGAGTTCGAAGTCCAGCCGGCCCTTGGCCTCCAAGCAGGAAAAGGACGGCACTGAGAAGCGAGGTCGGGGCAGGCCGAGAAAGCAACCTCCGAAGGAGCCCAGCGAAGTGCCAACACCTAAGAGACCTCGGGGCAGACCAAAGGGGAGCAAAAACAAGGCCACCGCCAAGACCCGGAAAACCACCACGACTCCAGGGAGGAAACCAAGGGGCAGACCCAAAAAACTGGAGAAGGAGGAAGAAGAGGGCATCTCACAGGAGTCCTCCGAGGAAGAGCAGTGACGTGCCACCTGCTTCCTCCCTGAGGAGCCTTTCCTTCTGGGACTGGACAGCTCCGCTCCCACTCTCTTCCTCTCCCCCGCCACCACCACCCACCCACGCCTGCCTGCACCCCCACACTACACAGCACACCAGCCGGGCCCTGGTGGCCCGAGTGGGGAACAATTTTCCTTTGGTCTCGATTCCCAGTACCCTCTCACCCCCACATGCATTCCCCCGGCTTCCTGACAAAGCTAACATCCTACTTAGCTGTACCCCATGCCTGCTGCGTCCCTCCTACCTGGGTGGTGGGGGCATTGCTGACTGGGCTCCCGGGTTTAGGGGGTCCCTTCCCCACTCTTACCTCTGGCTCCCCATTAGGGGGCCTGGGAGGGTTCCCCTGTCCTTAAAGGGGCCTGAGCACCATCTCACTCTGACATGCCCACTCCACTGTCCTGGCCGCAGCACCTGTGGCCATGGATAGGGTTGTTGGCCCCAAGATGACCCAGGAACATGTCTCCAGGTGTAGCCCACACTCACTTTCCTACCTTCCTAGCCCTGCACTAGGTTGAACAGCGCCCTGGGGCACAGGAGGGAAGGTAGGAAGGGTGTGAGTCTCTGACCCCATCTGCTTCCACTCTAGGCCTCCAGTTTCCTCATCTCACATGAGGCACTAACAAGGAGCAAGCCTTGTCCACTCCCACCCCACCCCCCACCCCTCACTCCCCACCCCACCCCCACCCCCCAAGGTTCTGGTTCCATCTTTCCTCTGTTCACAAACTACCTCTGGACAGTTGTGTCATTTTTTTGTTCCATGTTTCATTCTTAGACATCTGTCATTGCTGCTGCTACCAGCGCCAAACGTTCATCCTCACTGCCTCCTTCCTATTCTGCCCACACTCCCCTCCAAGATGCTCTTGGGAAGGAGCCAGGGGCAAAGCAGGCTGGGAATTGACTGCCCCAGTCCCAGGGAAGTTGGAGCTCTGCCCCTAGGATGCTGCAGCAGAGTGAGCAGGGGAGGGCCTGTGTTGACAGCAGAGTGTAGGGCCACCTTCTCCCCCTGTTCTGCCAAGGAGGAGGTAGCCATTATTTGTCCCAGCCTGGGCCCCTCCTTCTGGTTTCCTACTTGCAGTTACTTGAATAAAAATATATCCTTTTCTGGACTGGAAAAAAAAAAAGCCTGAATCACCTTAAAGCAGTGGTTCTCAATCTTTCTATTGTGGGGCGACTTCCACAACCAGTTGCAAACGACCATGGAGGCAGTTAAGTTGGTAATAAGCAGGCAAAGATTTATTGAAAACTGGCCAGGATGGTCTCAGGACACCATGCGGATACCTAACACCCACGGCCGTGCTGCCCTGGGTGCAGGAAGTCCTTTTAAAGGGGTCTGAACCATAAATGTTATTGCCGTACGTTTGGCGAACAGCCCCAAGGCCACATCTGGGGAAGGGGTGCCAATAGACTATGAATGACCCTGTTGTTCGTTCCTTATCTTCTAATTATATATTCTGCTAGACGGGGGAAAGTGGTCCTATCTTGTAAAAACAGATGGTATAGCTACATAATTGGTGCCAACCGGTTACTCCTCTGGTTCTAGTCTTCAAAGGGTTTTTTTCTCCAGTCTTCAAGGTCTCAAACTGGAAACTAAAGCAATAACTCTTTTGTTTTAAGCAAGCAGGGATGAACAGTGGCCAAAGTTTCAGAACAGCAGTTTTACCCTAGATAAATGTTCTCATGACCTTATTTCATTTCTAATGCTAGCGGATCACCTAAGACCATCGGAAAACACAGATATTTACATTATGATTCATGACAGTAGCAAAATGACAGTTATGAAGTAGCAACGAAAATAATTTTATGGTTGGGGGTCACCACAACATGAGGAACTGTATTAAAGGGTCGCAGCATTAGAAAGGTTGAGAACCATTGCAAAGGGGTCTGTTCTGATTAAATGCTCTCTGTGGACAAGCACTCAGCACGCTGTCAGACACTCAGGAAACTCCAAGCTCCTGGTGCCACCGTGATGAGGGCTAAAGGTTGCTTTTCCTTGGTCTCCTTCACCATCCTGCCTGACCCACATGAAGGACAGATTCAAGACAGGACATGTAACTCAAGAGCAAAATTACGCTGATGTTTGTATACATTCTGTTTTAGAAGTGCCAACATCAAGAAGAAAACTTCTGATCTCTGCCAACTTACTTTTTGAGTGTTTGTTAAAGAAATGGAATTCAGAAAACCAAAGCACTCTAGGAGGGTTTTTCAATAATTGCCTTTCTCTCCTTCAGATGTTCAGAGATGATTGCTGCCACCATCAAGACACAGAAAGAAAAGAAGTGGAGTGTCTCGGTGGCGAGCCCAGCCGCCAGCGAGCAGGGAGGTTATAATGAGAGGAGAGCTGTCTCAGGGAAACGCTCGTCCGTCATTTTCATGCCCCACCTTTATAAATCGTGCCAGGGTGGCCGCATTTGAATCACTCTAACCGTCTCCAAAAACAAATGCAAAACCTTTCAAGTTCATTCAAAGTCATTACAACACTTTCCAGAATGGAATCAATTACTGTAACCTCTGTGGGTGTGTAAAGTATGAAATTATGAGCACCCTCACAGAGCCACAGAATGGGTAAATTAGCAGAAATTGATTATGGGAGCTCAGGGAGCGGCCCCTGGTGTATTAAGTGTCTTGATGACAAACAGCAGCATATTCTTTGTCAGATTTTGTTTGATGAAATTGTCTTGCCCGCTAATGGTGCTTTGCCTTGGTGATCGCGGATTTTGCCATGTACCAAATTGACATGGGGGTTGAACTCACCATGTCACTGATGGCTGACAAAAACAAGACAATCCAGTTTTGTGTCACAGTCAAGATGAGAGTCTGGTCCAAGTGAGCTCACCAGGGTTTCTCCTTCCCAGACACCGCAGGTTACGCGTCCAGAGCAGACTATTAACTAGACTCTTTCAGGCGTAAGGAGAGTTCTCTGTCCTTTGCATCACTCCTTTCTCAGGCCCTATTCCTTGCTTCTACTTCTTCCTTATGGATTCACTTTCTGAACCAAGTTTATTTGGGGGAAGAATTACTGTACCCTAAAAGGTACATGATCCCAAGGTAACTCTTTCTTGGAGCTCCTACTTCGTTGGTTTATGTTTTGATGTGTCTCAAAGCCAGAGGATATGTCAAGTGGTCCTTGCTGTGAATGAAGACAGGAAAACAGCAGTGGAGACAAAACCCCCAACATTAGCATAGTGAGACCTCTTGGGATGTCTGTCTGCCTCACAATAATGAATAGTGCTTTTCAATGCTCTAGAAAGGGGTGCTGCTACATGAGCCCCCTGCCCACCCAGCCATAGCTGACTGATCGCAGGCATGAGCACCGGACCGAAGCTGGGCAAATTGCATTCCCCACTGGGAATGTGGCATTTGGAAGATTGAGAGGCTATATGTCACTGAAGCTGGGCCCAGGCGCTCTAAAAAGAGGAGAAGCAGTTTGGATTCTTGAGTGCATGTCCCCAGAGCAGACCTGGCTCCTGCCTTTATTGATTCTTGGTTACCCAATACTCCCAGGGGCTTTTTACACTACCGCAGTTCCTTCCCAATAAGCCCCACTTTTAAAATATATATATATGTATGTATTCATTTCAGAGAGAAAGAGGGAGAGAGATAGAAACATCAATGATGACAGAGAATCATTGGATCAGCTGCCTCCTGCATGTCCCACACTGGGAATCGAGCCTACAACCTGGGTATGTGCCCTGACAGGGAACAGAGCCGGTCCATAGGTCGATGCTCAACCACTGAGCCACCACAGCTAGGCAAAGCCCCATTTTTTAGGCTAACTTTACCACCGTCCATTTCTATTGTTTGCAATGATATAATAACTAATATTATATCATTCAGAGCGGGTAAAAACACTCCAGCTGGACTGAATAATATGACCACAGAGTTCCACGCTGCTCCTGTGGTGAGTGGCAAGATTCTACACTTTGGAGACTCATCTGCGATGAGTAAAGCACAGCGTGGCACACAGTAGATAATCATCAATTACTCTCCAAACGGGAAGCCTGAGACACAGCCGGAATTGTCTGCCCAGGTCACGCTGGAGCCAGGAATGATCACCGAGGCTGAGACTGGTGCAGCCTGCACCTACCAACCTAATTGAAACCTACTTTCAAATGCCTAACAGAGCCTCCTTTTGGGAAGGCCAGGCCTCGGGAGAATGATATCACTGACATTGAGAAAAGGGGTATGTTAATCCCAACCATCCAGGGGTCCCTTGTAGGAGGAAATCTGAGCACCTCAGAGCCAAGACAAAAGCAGAAGGATGACCTGGGGTGATAGGTCCCATCTCATACACTACTATGGCCTGAAACCTACGCTCGGGCTATCCATCACTTCAAAATCCACTATATCCTCAAACCAGCCACACCAACGCCACACTCATTCTCAAGTTACAAGCAAAGCTACTGGGCATGGGCTGAGTTAGGTTCCCTCCAACCCATGAACCTTCTCCCATCAACACTTTAAACTTGGGATGTGAAGACTTGGGAAAGAAAACAGACACAACAGGACAAATGTTGTGTGAGACTACGTGTACGAAATATCCAGAATGTGCACATCGGTAGGCACAGAAAGGAGATTAGTGATTGCCAGGGCTGGAGGGAGGAGAGAATGGGGAGTGACTGCCAATGGGCACAGGCTTTCTTTCTGGGGTGATGGGAATGTTCTGGAATTAGATAGTGACGGTGGTTGTACAACTTTGTGAACACACTAACCACCACGGAATTGTACGCTTTAGAAGGGTGAATTGTATAATACATGAGCTATATCTTACTCAAAAAAAAAAAAGTAAGTAAAATAGTTGGAAGTGGAAAATAAGAGGAAAGAAAAGTTTGTTAGGCTCTTGAGAGTTGGAATGACCTCTCAGGAGAGTCAGAAGCTGGGAGAGTGGTGGCTAAGAGTGTAAATTCTGAATCAGACTGCCTCGTTCAATCTCAGCTCTTCTGATGACCAGCTTTACTTCCCCTGAGGGAAGGTACCAATTTGGGGATTATTTTGGGGATTAAACTGGATAATCCATGTAAAGTGCTTAGCGAGGTACTCGGCATATACTTGGGACTTAATAAATATTCACCAGTGTCTTTAAGAAGGGAGGGAAAGGTGGAGTTAAAGGGAGAGGAAAATTAGGGTAGAGAAAAAGAAGAGGCAGGTTGAGGAGGTGGTAACAGGAGGAGAGGAGGCCCGACAGCCCTGTGAGAAGCTGGGCCTTTCAGGGCAGGATAGTCAGAAAGGGGGCCTGCTCAGGGCCAGGAAACAGGCCACGTGGGAAACAGGCCACGCACCCACGAGCGATCTGCTCCCAGCCCAGACTCTACAGCCAGAGCTCTTCCTCCTGCCCCTGCTTGAATGCATGCTCAGAGTTCACCGGCAAAAGGGACCACAGCCCTCCCATGTCAGTTTGCATTTCCCAGGCTTCCAGCCGCCTGGGTGAGGCTGAAACACAGGAAGTCTCACTTCCCTGTTTCCTAAGGCAAAGCCAGGCCCACGGTGGGAAGTGGAGAATGTAGCAGTGCCTACTGAGCTCTCACCATTTGGGGCGCCTCACTGTGGGGTGCAGCTAAGCAAGATCGACCTTATGATGCAGGTACAGCCACCCCTTTGGTGTGGAAGGGGAAACTGGGGCTCAGGAAGAATGAAGAGTGAATGGGTCCCTTCATTCTTCTTTTCAGCAATATCAGTTGAGTCAGATGACAACTCTAGGACAAGACAGAGTCGTTTGCATTCTCCTAGAGGAAGAGAGACAAACAGGAGACAAATCCTAAACCTGGTGAATATATACTGTGCCAACTGCAGCAATGGAAGAGGGTGGCACAGCAGAGTGGCAAGGCAGGAGCACTGCTTGTGCATTGTAGGATGGCCTCTCTGAAGAGGTGACTCTAGGGAGTGATTTCTGAAAGATTAAAAAGAGCTGAGGTGCCCAGCTGGTGGGAAAGAGCATTCCTGCAAGTGCAAAGGTCCTGGGGCAGGATTAGCTCACCTTGCCATGCTAGACAAAAAAGAAGCCTGAAGAATGGCCTACCCTTGTAGCCAGCACTGTGTTTAAGTCATGCAGGTGCACAAATGGTGCTTAGTAAATGTTCGTTGCTCACTGCTCATCTCATAGGCCCCTGCAGCTTCCAAACCCATGAAATCAGGAACTCCTCCAGGGCAGCAAACCTCTTCTCTTAGTCTGTGTCCCCAAAGCCAGACATAGAGTCAAGACCATTTGCCAAATGAGTCAATGAGGAGACTGTAGCTATTCGATGCTTGCTAAATGAGGTGGTGAGCAAAAGCAGAAACATCCCAGCTTTGATGTCAGGGAGCCCCAAATTCAATCCCGAGCCTGCCCATAAATGCCTGTGTAATTTAGGGCACGGTATTTATCAGAGCTTCAATCCCCTCGTCTGTGAAACAAGCATGAAATGGACACTTGCACACGGATTTGTGCACAAAATGAGATAACACAGGTAAAGCCCAAACAAGATACCTGGTCTGTGATTTTAAAAAAATTTTTTTTAATCGTGGAATTTTGTATTTTTTTGGCAACCAACATTGAGCTTTGTAAATCAGCCCCTCCCTTGTGCTGTGTCTCTTGATCTTCACTGGAGACCATTAAGGGAGGTGTCATTTTTTTGCCCTACACCAGAGAGGATAAGTAACTTGCCTAAAGTCACACAGCTGTAAACAGCAAACAAACAGCATCTGACTAAATCCACTACATTACACTGTCTCTTCCCAATAATGGGTGATAGCAGGGGCAGGCATGGGAAAGGGGGGGTGGGGAGGCTGTGAGTTCATTTTAACAAGTCATTATTTTCCCTCCTCATTACCTGGATGTTCTCTCTCTCTCAAGCCAAGTCTCTTCCCTGACAGCTTCCAATAGGAATTTGTTTACCTGAAATGTGTATGCTCTCAAACACACACACACACACACACACACACACACACACACACACAGACACACACTTTTTCTTTTGAAGGAATCCATAAATTTTTACTTTAACAAAAAAAATAAAGGAAAATGCATCTCGCTTCCACAGGCTCTACCCCTCCTGCAGATGCCCTCATGCTGTTCTAGTTAATAAGCAGCAACACCCTGCCACCCTTCTGACCTGCCCCCCTAAACACAGCCAGTTCTCTCAAAGCATCCAACCCCCCTCTCTCAGCCTCTCACACTGTAGGGGAGGCCGGCCCCTCGGCAGTCAAGGGGAGGGGGTGCTTCCTTAAGGAGAGCACCATAGACTTTGGCAGCTCCCAGGGACCAACTCTGCCACTCTTCCCTCTGTTAACATAATGAGGGGATAACCTGGTATTTAAACTGCAGCCAAAGTGGTAAATCTGCATTGTCAGCCTTCAACGTGATTTACAAAATAACTTAAAAATGCATGAACCTTCTTTATAAAGCTTGGGGGGGTGCTAAGTTAACTTCTAAATATTTTATCGCCCAAGGTGAGCTGTTTGCCTGTGGCCATCACTCACGGAGCCAGAGAGCTGGGCAGCTTTGAAGAATCTCTGTTCTCGGAGGTGTGGGGGCAGGGGGGCGGGGGCACGCTTCATGATTTATTTTGCTTCTATTCATTTGAATAGTGCTTTTGTTCACCATCTTCTGAAACATGTCTGTTGCAGGTATCCCTGGATGCCCTGCGTTCATTAGACCTGAGCAAAACACCGTGGACATTGAGGGTCTCCTCAGCCAGGGTTTCTGGAAAGGGAACCTGTAAGGGAGTGGGGGGATTCTCAGATCATCACTTTTGAGAACTGGGGCAAATAGTAGCACCCCCAAGCACTCTTATACCTGGAACAGATTGCAGCTGGCAGCAATGATAGCCAAAGACTCCATGGACATGGGAAGAGAAGAAATGCTACACTTGGATGAAGGCTGCTTTCTCTCCAGGTCCCTGACTTCCTGTTCAAGGCGAGAGTTATGTACACATTCCTGGAGCTAAATGTGGAGTATGGCTGTCCCAAACCTATTCTGGTCGGGACACTTTAGGCCATTCGGGACAGCGGGCCCAGCACATGGAAGTTCACTCCTCCTGTAGCTGGCTGCTCCCTGTCGCTGGGAGAAGTGGAGTGGCTTCAGGAAAACAGGCAGGGCTGTTTGTGGAAGAGCAAGGAACATCACATGGAGAGGTGGCCAGGTTTCCCTCCAGATGACCTGAATCAGGACATCTGGGAAGAGAAGCTAGAGCCAGGCCTGGTGTCAAGGCCACTTGCCAAATGAGTCAGTGAGGAGACAGTGGCTGTTCTGTTCTTGCTAAGGGAAGTGGCATGGGAAAGCAGAGGCCCAGGAGCCTTCGGGGCTGTTCTAGAAGTCCTGGACCCTGTCTGAACATTGGGCTTTGTAAAAGGGAGCTTTCAAAGTGCTGATGCCCCAGAAACCCCGATTTCATCCTTAGGCATGGAGATGTGTTAAAGCTCCCGAGATGATGCTAAGGTGAAGCCTGGATTAGTTCCGGATTAAATTAGTCCTTTGGACTCTTCCAGCTCCCGAAGTCTAACCTGGGAAAAGGTTGGGCAATTGATGGAGAATATGAGAGAGAGATGGAGAAGCAAGGAGATAGAGAGGGAGGGAGGAAGGGAAGGAGGGCAGGAAGAAAGGCCCCTAGAACCTTCTGAGAACTTCCTAATGCATCTAGGAAAAATATTTTGAAAATTTAGACAACACTACTCTTTGTACAGTTACTTATTACACGGTGCTGGTGTGCTGTTGAATCACAAATTGCATGCTAATGGCCTAATTCATAAACCCATTGACATTCTTTATGAGTCCTTAGTATTCAGAAATGAAGAATTTGTGTTCAAAACATAATTTGCATTGCAAAATTCAATAATTTAGTTTCTCATATTCGTTAATGCCTAAAACCACAACACATAACTTACCCCATTCCAACTCCCTCCTTAGGACACTGGGAAAGAAGGGTTGCAGGCAGGAAATCAAGTCCTGCTCCTCATGGCCCAGTTCTGAGCTGCTCTGAGAGTCGTCAGGAGGGGAATGCAGGCTGTTTTCCATCAGGAGCCAGCGCTGAGTGACTCTGCCTCCGTAAGATAAGAGCATAGAAGGGCCTCTCCAGCACATTTCCAGCAAAATAGAGGAAAAATACAGTGAAGTGATCAATGTAACATTCAACTGAATAGCGGGACACTCAGAAATATTGTCAATCAGATATTTACTAGTAATGGAAAGGGCTGCAGAATACTCTGCCCTCGAAATGGAGACTATTCTCTTGGTGAATACATCTCCTATGAGAGGGAATTTACATCATCTATATGAGAGGCCAAGCTGGGTGCATAGCTTGCCTAGCTATTCTTGTTTCCTGGTACACAGTGAAAATTGTTGAAAGAAAGAAAGATAGGTAGAAAGAAAGAAAGGAAGGACAGACTGTGGAAGTACTAACTGGAACCCTTGCCTGGCTCAGGTGCCCTTAAGAACAGGTCTTTTAAGATTCTACCTAGGGTTCAGTTTCAACATACCTATCTTGGTTTGATAGGCTTGATCAGAAAGTGCTAGTGAAAATTTTTCTTTCTTTTGAACCAATATGTAAGCTACTGGGTCAAAGCAGATCCTTTCAGAACCCAGATCTTAGTGTCAAGACAATGAAATTAAACCACCTCCATTCCTGGAGTCAGAAGGCCTGCATTTTTATTCTCATTCTGCCTCCTACCTATTGTTTGAACTTGGCTGAGTCATGCTCACTGTCTGGGACTTGTGAAGAGGGAGGATTGGATGTCATGATCCCTAAAAACTGTTCCCACACTGAAACCTCTAGGACTTCAGGATCTGACCCTCTTGCCATGACCAGAATTGGACACTGGCCTGAGAGCTAGTTATTTGAGTCCCTAGAAGGTCAAAGACCAAAGACCTTATTAGAATGCAAAGTCCATTTAGCATCTCAATTAGTGCTGCTTTCTCTGCACCTAGCACAAAGCCTGCACATGATCAGTGCTTGAGAAATAATCACTGATTCATTCAACAAATGTGTCTGAGCACTGACAATGTGATGAGTTACATTCTAGGAAGGATATGGTGATGGGCAAGATAAAGTCACCACCTTTATGGGAATTATATTAGAGTGGAAGAGACTGATGACAAGCAAGAAAAGCATATATAAATCAACAACACAAATAGCAACTAGAGCTGACAATATAAGGTAATAGGTGAATAGTGGTTGAAATGAAGGGCCACTTTAGACTAGGTGTCCCCAAATATCCTAGCTGACATTTTAAGGAACATTTGAGTTGAGATCTAGCCGACCAAAAGAAGCCAGCTATTGGAAAACATGGAGGCAGAGCATTCTGAGAAGAGGAGGCAGCAAGTGCAAAGGTCCTGTGGCAAGAACGTGCTTTATGTTTTCCTAGAAGATGAGCAAAAGCCCATGTGAATGATATACGGTGAGCAAGAGGTGCTGAGCAGAGGAGGTGGCCAGAGGAGTAATGAAGTGGATCATGTAGGGCCTTACAGGCTCATGGTCAGGAGTTAGCATTTTATTCTGACTGTGATAAGAAACTAGAATGTGTTAAGCAGATGAGTGGCATGATCTGGTCCATAGGCCTAGGTGCTTCATAGAAAACTGAATTGTTGGATAAATGGAGTGCAAAGTGCCTACTCCATGCACCTTGGAAGAGAGTCGGCCGGGGATGGGGACACCCATCAAGGGGGAAAATGAAGGCAGGCATTTATGAAAGCCAACATGACCCCTGCCACAGTGGTGTATGATTGGAAAAGCAAGTGCACCCACCTGGCATCGGGCACTCCTTTGTGAAGCCTAAAGCCTCTGTCACTTTGAGATTTGCTCAACTTCCTCCTCTTCCCGCCTCTGCAAACTCGGCAGCCTTGTAGTGAGAGCAAGTCATTCGTCAGCAAATCTAAAATATTTATTGTGCATATTTTAAAGGCCAAAGTGCTACATCATCGAACTCTGCCCAGATGGGACAAGGCTTCGCAGTTCGATAACTGGGACGAGGACGTGCCCGACAAGATTGCAGACAATTAATCTGTACAAATGGAACTCTTCAAAGGGGACTGAAGGACTCGCTTAAGCACCGGAGACAAACCAGCCCATAATGACCACCATTAAAATTTCATACAATTTGCTTATTTTTTTTAATGGAATCCCTCATGTCCTTTGTAGCTATCATTTATCCTACAGAGAAAATGTGAGAGACGGTGAGAGGGGAGAGGAAAGGACTACTTTGAGGGTGATCTTGAGCCAAATTCCCAATAAAACGTATCTTCTCTAAGGCATCTGCATTGTAAAAAGTCCTCTCTCTTGCTCCCATCACTGTTTTTCCTTTGGAAGGGATGGGGTAATATGCTGAAGTATTCGGTGGGGGTGTTGGAGGTAGAGGCGTTGGTGGGCGAGGTGTGTGAGATGGGCAAGCTAGTAGTTGACCTTGAGCAAGCCCTTTAGTCTCCTGTAAGTCTCAAGACCCTGGTTTAAAAGTAGGAAAATCTATTCCATGGGGTTGCGGTGAGGACTCAACAGATGGTGAGTGCAGCGTGCTGAGCACTGAGCTTGGCATGTGGTCAGCATTGGAATCATAAAGGCATTGTCATTGCCACTATTGTTGTTGCTGTCGTTGTGGCTGTACTACTAGACACTGAATGTGCGGCTTTGGGCGAATCTCTAACACCCCCTAAAATGAAGTTATGATTATCTCTTCCCCATAGGGCTCTTGGGAAAATTCAACAAGGTAACATGTGCCCGGCCTTTGGTAGTGTGCAAGTCCAGTGAATAATGGTTCCCATCGTCATCACATTCTCATCATCTTCAGTGATTGACATCATCCTCAGGTCAGCATTTGTCTTACAACTGGGGGTGGTGCTAAGAAGTTGCGGGGGAAGAGGATGTTGTTGGAGAAAGAGTGGGCATCTGCCCTGCCTGATCCCTGAGCTTACAGTGCTTCAGTGTGCCCAATTAGTAAATAGGGGTCACATTGAACCCACCTTCGTCCAAGCATTGTTTTTAAATAAAATGCATTAATACATAACAAGGCACTAAGAAGAGTTAAAAAGCTCTCTGTACACATAAGCTGTTGGTGTTATTGTTTGTTAAGGAGAGAGGGAGATTGTTGCTGTTATTTTGATTCCTCCAGCCCTGAGATAGCAAATAAATCAGAGAAATGTCGAGTCAGAGTGAAACATGGGTTTTCAAGACCTGGAGTGCAGAGCTTCGTTGGGATTTTTTTTTTCTTTTTTGCAATCTTTGCTGAAAGACATTTGAAGTGAAATTAATAATTGAAATGTAATGAATAATTGCAGTTTGGGGTCCATAGCACAACCATAATTGCCAGTTTATTACTTTTTTAATATATTTGCCGAGTATTAATAATATTGAAATAATGCAAGAAGATCATGGGAAATAAATGAAATACATCATTTGTCAAGGAAAAAGGATTTCCAAACTGTAGGCACTGCTCTTATGAGTTCTGTGATGAATGTGGCATTACGCTGAATCCTTCATCGTGGGGACGTCACCTGCAAATTTGGGGTCCTGTAGAATTCTCAGCCAGCCAAACAAGGTAAAGATAGAGAAAGAAGCCTGCCATCTTCTGTGGGTTTCTTCTGGGGGGAGGAAGGGTCAGGCAAGGTCCCAGAGCCAGCAATAAGAATACCCAGGTTTTGTCCTTGCTCATTGGTTTGACCTTGGACAAGTGCCTTCCTCTCTCAAGTCCTCACAGTCCTTGCTATAAAATGAAAGGCAAAAACATGAAAATAGAAAGAAGGGATTGGAATAGATCCTAAATCTAAAATCTTTCATCTCTAAGGACCTGTTTTGTTATTTTTCTCCCCCAGAGATTGCATGTTTGAAAAGTGCTTCATATAATAATTTGTAAATAACTCAACTCCCCACACCTGTGCTCTTCTCCAAGAAAAGCGTGAGGACCACCCATTATCATCTGTAAACTGAGCGGATTGGTTTGGGAAGAAGCTTTCAGCCCCAGCATCTCCAAGCTGGCAACAGAGAGAGTCACACCTCATTTATTACTGAAACAGCTAAAGTAATGAAGTCTGCAAATGAGTCTCTAAAACAGAGGGATTCGAAGGCCTGTCTGACAAAGCCAGCCTTGCTCCTTTATGTTCAGACACATTTCCTTTAACATGCCACCACATTAAGGCCCTCGGGCATCAAACCAAGGATGTGAGCAGCAGGAAAGAGGTGGGCGCATAGCTGAGGTTCTGGGCATTGCCACCATTCATGTCTACGTCATCCATCCTCAGCCTGGAGTCAAAGAGGGTGGGATCACAGCCCAGGTGGGTCTCGAGATCAAAGCTTTGAGCCAAAGAGGGTTAGTCTCAAACCTCAGAGCTCACGGAGCTTGCCTTGGAGTTTGGACTCCCTGGAACCCATTATCCATCCTTCTTTCCTGATTCTCCCTTTTGGAATGAACACGTCTATGGTATGCCTATCCCGCCATTGTATTTGGGAGTGTGTGACTTGTGTGGTTTCACAGTTCACCGCTGGAGGACAATTTGCCTCAGGATGACTCTCACCTCAAGTCTCACCCATTTTGGATTTGGATGAGACTGTGAACCTTAGACTTTAGACTTGATGCTGGAATGAGTTAAGATTTGGTGCTGTTGGGATGTGATGAATGTTTTTCATATGAGAACATAAATATGGGGAGGCCAAGGACAGAATGCTATGTTTATGTCCCCCCAAAATTCATGTGCTGAAATCCTAACCCTAATGGAATGGTATTGGAGGTAAAGCCTTTGGGGTGGTTAGGTCACGAGGGTGGAGCCCTCACAAATGGGATTAGCATCCTTATATAAGAGACCCCAGAGAGATCTCTTCCCCTTCTGCTAGGTGAGGACACAGCAAGCAGACAGCTGTCTATGAACCAGGAAGTGCCCCTCCTCAGACCCTGGGTCTGCTAATGCTTCCAACCTCAGGACTGTGAGGACCACATGTCTGTTATTCATAAGCCACTCATTCAACGGTGTTTTTGTTAAGGCACCCAAAATGGGCTGATGGATGCTAATGTGGTATTTTTTGGCTTGTTTTTAATCCTCATTCAAGGGTATGTTTTTATTGATTTTTAGAGAGAGAAACATCAACCGATTGTCTCTGTATTGATCGGGTTCGGGATATTGAACCCGAAACCTACATATGTGTCCTGACCGGGAATTGAACCCACAACCATTTGGTGTACCAGACAATGCTCCAACCACCCAGTGAGGGCTGGATGCTTATGTTTTAATGAACATTCTTCTCCATGCACATGGATATTCCTTCTCTACATGCAGATCCAACTTGACATAAACATGATAATAGATGTGCTAAACTAGAATGTTTTGTTCCCACTTGATTCTATGCCAGGAACTTCCATTCCAACAAAGCTCTCCAGAAGCTTTACATGGTATTGATTTACCAGTAATAATTTGCATTGACACTCATACCACTATCAAAAGCAGCTGTGAAAAGAACTAGAAATCTTTTTGTGTACTGATTTGGAACTATCTCCAAGGTAGGCTAAGTGTAAAATGCAAGGTTAGAACCCTGTTTACTTTGCTCCCATTTGTTTAAAAACAACAACAGAAAATAAAGGTAGATGGGAAAAAATATATAAACATACTAGAGGCCCAGTACATGGGATTCGTGCACTGGTGGGGGGCATGGCCTGTGGGGATTGATCCCCTGTGGAAGGACTGCTCATCCTGGTCAGCGGAGCAGTCCTTCTATTGTGGGAGCACTCTGACCATCAGAGGGCATCTCCTGCATTGAGCATCTGCCCCCTGGTGGTCAATGCACATCATAGCAACTGGTTAACCAGTCATTCTGGTCATTCTGCCATTCAGTCACTGGGCTTTTATTATATAGTAGGAGAAGACAAAGACCTGGGGAGACCAGTTGTTTCTGAGAAAAGCCTCATGTGGGACCTGATGCAGGAGACACATTTCATTGCACATCCTACTGTATCTGTGGCATACGGAACCACATAGCATTGTATAAACCTAGACAAAACATATATGTTCTGTTTTTGTTCTTTATACATCACTCTGTGTGCCTATAATTTTAATATGATAGATTTATGTCATGTTTAAATTATATAATTTATAACATATGTATTTATAACTTTGAAAAATACTTTATCACTGTATCCCCAGCCCTCAAGTGGCTAGAATATAAGAAACATAAGGAAGAGCTCAATAAATCTTTATCAAATAAATAAATATACTGATTATCAAAATATATTTGTGAGCAGTGTTGTGGATTTTTCAATAGTTCTTCCATTTGGGGGGCTTTGTCACAATTTGGTATCACCATGGGAGAAAGGAATCAGGGAGTAGGTGGCTGGGAGAATAGGGTGATGCTGGTGGAGAAAGCTTGCCTGGTGCCTGAAGCCTTCCTGTCGGAGGCAGAGGCTGAGAGAGAAGGAGCCTGACACCAGGTGAGCAGCCACAGGGGCCAAGAGTAGACACTCTGGGTAGCAAGGTCTCTGCTTCCGAATTCTCCATCTCTGTGGAATAGAACACGCTCAGTGAGGAACAGGAGCTCTAAGGCCAGAGAAAACGGAGGCTAAAGTGACAACAACCAGTGGGTGAATGGTAAAGCAGGGATTCTCTCCAAGGAAGTTTTCTCATCTGTAAAATGGAGGCGATCATGAGCACATCGAACTCATTGGGTTGTTTTAAGTCTTGAAGGAGATAACACACGTAAAATGCCTGGCATATAGTTGCCACTCAAAAAAAAATCTCAGCTATTATTCCTGTGACAGTAGCATTCATTTTATCCAAGGCTAGGGGTTAATGAAAGACTCAAAAAAAATGGCTAAGAGACTTGGGAGTTGACAGGGATGGAGGTGGTAGAACTGAAAGAGTTGAGAAGCAATGAGCTTGAATTCACTCATCCAATCAGTTCTCACAGAATTCTCACTTCGACTCAGCACAGAACCAGGTACTGAAACCATGGGCAAGCTCAGGTGCACAGAATTCCTGCCCCTTGGAGCTTCCAGTCTGGTGAGAGACATGGGTGTGAACCAAAGGATTAACCTAAGATTGCTCCTGTGACAAGTGCTACAGGAGAGAGGTGGAAGATGTTCCAAGAGCTGATAATGGGAGATTTGATCTCAGGAAATGAGTCAGGACAGGCTTTCTTGGGAGTGATGTTTGAGTCAAGATCTGAAGGGTGCCTAAGGGTTCTTTAGATGGAAAGGGGAAGCAGTACGTGGAAGGTCTCTGTGGCCAGAGGCGACTCTACCTGCACAAAGAACTGAAGAAACCCAAATAGTTGGAGAGAGGCTACAAAGGGTAGTGAGGGGTGAGATGAGGCCGGGAGCTAAGTATGAGCCAGCCCCTTGCAGGGTCTAATGATAACAATAACCACAAATAGGCTGGTGTCCAGCATATATCAATCACCTCCTGTATGCCAGACACAGTGCTGGGCACATTACATTACCTCATCTAAACTCCTAACAATATCATGAAGTTGGTATTACTACATCCCCACTTTGCAAAGGTGATGGGGTTACCAAGAACTTGAACCATTTATACCTGGTTCATAAAAGCTCACAGTCTTAGGCTCGGAACACCATTTGACTTGTCTTGCAAAGAGGAACACTGAAAAGGGGCCATTACTAATAATGCCAGGGCCACAGACATAAGCCAGGACCATCCCAGCCCATCCTGGATAGCATCCCAAGACAAAAAACATGAAAGTTCTTTGTGAGAAGAACATGCAAGTTCTTTGTAAACAATGGCATTTATTAAGAGACCAGAGACAATCAAGCTGACCGTGATATCCAGGGAGAGATGACATCTCATTGTCAACAGAAGACCACTTTCCTGAGGTACTTCCTCCCTCTGCTACATAGGAAGCCCCCTTCCACCAGTCCCACACCTCAAATATATTTGACATTTCAAAAAATAATTGTCAGTGTTATTAATGTTTTAAAATGTAGATTTAAAATGTGACAAATGAGTGAGAAACAGCAGCTGTTTTAATGAAAATTTCATACTCCCCATCAATAAATCAGAGACCAAAGAGAACCCAACACGGGCCACAACACTTCTTGCTTGTCAGTGCTGGGGTGACAGGAGTTGGCCAAAGTTAACTTGGGAACTGGGAAGGCACAGGAAGCCGAACTTTGTGGTGAAAGGAGCTGGCTGCAAAGGGGATGGATTGCAGAGATGGACACAGTGGCGTGGCATGGACTTTGCCACTCTGGGCAGCTTTCGCCAGGGCACATGGTAGTGGGAAAAAATTCCCTGGTATTGGGTTGAAACACAGCAGAACCATAACACTGCCCAGCAGGGAAGTCCTCCACGCTCAGCCTTCCTGGTGCAGATGTGGGGACTGTCTGGGTCAGGGGTGCCTTGTCTAAGGATGATGTGAGGCCAGTCCCTCTCCCCTCCTCCACTGTGGTTCCACCTGGTGCAGACACTATTCCAAACTGGGATAGTTTGGGCCCATTTCCAAACTTTTGTCCAGAATCTCTACTGAAATTTTATTTTCTTTCTTGAAGTTTTACAAGCGATGCCTGGGTAGCAACAAATCAATCCTATCTGTTTTATATTTTTAGAAAAATCCAGCCAAGGAGTCACTATGATCTCCCCCAGGAATCCGTGCTAGTATTTAATCCCAAAGCCTGCTTCTCCCTTCAGTACTGTTTTCATATTAATGTATTTACAAAAATAGAGTCAATCCATGGTGACCAGGATCAGCTGCTAAGAACTTTAAGTACCTAAGAATGATCTGGGGGGAGTGGATGGATAATAATGCAGACTCCTGGGCTGAGGTCTTACAAATGTTGATTCAGCCTAGACAGTATGTCTCCATGTTGAGCATTGACCTATGAACCAGGAGGTCATGGTTTGATTCCTGGTCAGGCACATGCCCAGGTTGTGGGCTTGACTCCCAGTAGGGGACATGCAGGAGGCAGCCGATCAATGATTCTCTCTCATCATTGATGTTTCTAGCTGTCTCTCCTTCTACCTTCCTCTCTGAAAATAAACATATTTTTAAAAATAAACAAATGTCAATTCCTGGTCTGGGGTCTTAAAAATGCCGATCGGTGGGTTAGGGAGAGGGTAGAGGTGGGGCCTTGTTCACAAGCATCCCAGGTGAGTGTAATGCAAGCAATTTAAGGCCTACACTTTCAGAAGCATTCGGCTGAATGAGCCTTGGCAAGAATGTGAGGAGAGGAGCCTCGGTAGGTGCTTTGTTGGGAGAACTGGGATATTTCCAACCAGAACCACCTCAGTGCCAGTTCTCCAGTCCTCCTGCTCTTCCCACATCTTCCTTCTACACCAGGGGTTGGCAAAGCCAGTCTTCTGAGGCCAGATTGAAACGCCAGAATATATGGAGATTAATCACAGAATAATACAAACCGCCGCTTATCATCTACCATATATTTGACATAATTACCCTACAAGCAACATGAAAATGTTATACTGTAATAACTCCAAGCCGGAAGAAAAAGTAGTGCTGCTGATAACAGGAAAATGGAGAAGACAGAATAGAGCCCTTCAAAAACTTTTAATTAATTTTTCCTCCTCTCATCATAATTGATGTCAGTTCAGGCTTCAATGTTTTTAAAGTGCTTGGCCTTGCAGCAGAGAAATCTAGGCCCACTGGCAGTTCACTACTGAGCAACACTGGGCCCTGGCAGGGGACTGAGGAAGGGCAATACACGGAACATTTCGGCAGCTTTTAAACACATAACTTACACTGCACCACTCCCTGCTTTTAACATCCTTCCCGAGCTCCCCGTTTCCTGCTCTGCAGAACCCAAAAGCCAAGGCCCACTGGCATCCTTTGGGACCCTCCCTGGTAGGGCACTTGTCAGTTTCACCTCTTGCCCCATCCCCACCTCCACGTGCCCCAATCTGAACCACATTGCTTGCAATTTCTCCACTGTATCAGTCGTAGTTCTCCAACAAAGCACCACAGACTGGATGACCCATAAACAACAGGAATTATTTCTCATAATTCTGGAAGCTGGAAGTTAGAGATCGGGGTGCCCACCTGGTCAGGTTCAGGGGCAAGCCCACTTCCAGGTTGCAGACTTCTGTCTTGTGATGTCCTCACAGGGCAGACAGAGGACAGGTGCTCTCCGGGGACTCTTTTATAGGAGCATTGACCCTACTTGGCTGATGTGCCTCAGTGATTGAGCATTGACCGCTGAACCAGGAGGTGGAGGTTCAATTCCTGGTCAGGGCACATGCCCGGGTTGAGGGCTCAATCCCTCATGGGGGGTGTGCAGGAGGCAGCCTATCAATGATTCTCTCTCATCATTGATGTTTCTAGCTCTCTCTCTCTCCCTCTCCCTTCCTCTCTGATATCAATAAAAATATATTTTAAAAGAATAAAAAAGAGCACTGACCCTATCCATGAGGGCTCCACCCTCATGCCTTAATCCTTTCCCAAAAGCCCCACCTCCCAGTAGCATCACTTTGGGGTTAAGATTTCAACATATACTTTTGGGAGGGCACAAACATTCAGTCCATTGCACCTTCATTTCTCCACACCCCTGCACTTGAGTTCAAACTGCCAGGACAGCTTGCCCTACCCTTTCCCCATGCACTTTTTTATCCAGCCAGCCAACCCATCCTTCAAAACTCAGCCCAGATGCCAGCTCCTCCGGAAGCCTTGCCTCCTCCCCTGCAGCCTAGATTTCTGCAGTGAGTTCCCAAGGCTTCGTGGTCTCCCCTCTAACACAGAACTTACCAAACCATATTGTACAAGTCGGTTTATCTCTCTCCTCTGTAGTCCAGCATTCAGTGTCTAGGAGAGAATATAGCTCAGAGAATATTAGAAGAATAAAAAAATTGTAACTACTAGAGTAATCTAACACTCTGTTGATGCCCATTGTTTAGGAACCTATAGAGTAAATTCCTGGTAAGAAAATACTCATCTCTCTTGATGAACTACTCTTATTCTTTGGCCAAACCTACCTGTATGGCCCATTATTTCCCCTTTTGCTTAGACTACCAGGAAGCTCAAAATTAAATGCCATGCTCAACCATCACAACACTATTAGTCTGGGATGTTGCTGATTAATTTTCTCTTTTCCTTTCTGTGATTTTGTTCTTGTTGTTTTCTATTTCCGCTTTTATTGGTCCTACTTTCTCAATTCATTTATGCTTGGATTTGCAAATGACTTCACATAGGGCTGCAAAGGATCAGTGCAGGACATACCCTGTAATGCGTGCTTTATGTCTGACTTACCAGTGAAGCACACCTTTTAGATAAATAACAAGCATAATTTGTCTAAGCTGTAAGCAAATACCCAGCACATATCTGTTGAACATAACTATGAGCCTGACATCAAGTGAGGTCCTGTGCATACAGAAAAGCTAGAAACACGGTTCCCTCGCTCAAGGAGCTCATTGTCTCAAAACAGACATAACCCAGCCCAGTGTAGGTACCTGCCGTGATGGAGGTGTGCCCTAGTTGCCATGAGAGTAGGGCAAGCAAACCATGAAGTTTCCTGGGGATGCTGGGGAAAGGTTTTCTAGAGAAGGTAATGTTTGAGCAGGGTCATCACAAATACATTGGAGTTCACCAGTGGAGGAAAGGTGCTGAACTTCAACAACGTGGAGTGAAGATCACCTGTGGACTGGCAGGTTGGTGGGCAACTACTCTGATCAGGAAGGTCATGAAGGGCAGACCCTGCTGGCAGATTTAGATTTTATCTGACAGGCCATTTTGCATGTGAGGACCCGTTCCAACGTTCAGATATTTTATGGCCGTGGTTTCAATGCATCCTGTCTGAAAAGACACATTGTGGCCAAAGTTACGGTAAGGTGCAATGATGCATTGAAATTAACTTGTACTTTGTGAGGCCCAATCACATCTAGACATTTGAAAAATAGCTGCACCCAGCAAAACATGCCTGTCCTCCTCGTAGCTATAAATAAAAGATGACTGTGTCTATTCCACATGGTTACACTTCTCCCAACGTCTCACACTGTGATGTTCAACCTTGAAATATTGTTACTGCACTGTGTACTTCCTCTGTGGCACCAAAGCCTGGATTATTTTCATCAGACGCTTCTCTCTTTTACTTAATTAGGCCTATGCTGCACCTTTCCTCTCCTTTCCAATTGTTTTTCTCTCACTTCAGTGTGTTTTATCAATACCTATTGTTGTCGCATTACATTCTGATGTGTTCATCTAATTTAGTGGTCCTCACATTTGCAGGTTTATCAGCATCACCCAGAGGGCTTGTTAAAACATGGATTGTGGGGAGCCCTCCCAGAGATTCTAATGCAGGAGGTCTGGGGTGGGGTCCGAGAATGTGCATCTCTCACAGTTTCCCAGGTGGTTGTAATACTGCTCATCCAGGGGCCACAGTTTGAGAACCACTGATTTACATTGCCTATTAAAATTCTCAAACCTTGTACTATGTAAAGAAGTGCTCAAAATATATAAAATAATTAGATTAAAAAGTAAATTTCCAGCTCAGTTGGTGTGGCTCAGTAGTTGAGCATCAACCTATGAACCAAGAGGTCACAGTTTGATTCCTGGTCAGAGCACATGCCTGGGTTCCTGGGTTGATCCTCAGTAGGGTGTGTGCAGGGGGCAGCCAATCAATGATTCTCTCCTGTCATTGATGTTTCTATCTCTTTCTCTCCCTCTTTCTCTCCCTCTCCCTTCATCTCTGAAATCAATAAAAATATATTTTAAAAAATAAACTTCCAGAAACTCATATAATCCCTATAAACCCTTTCATGTCTGTGCATGAAAGGATTTATAGGGACTGTATGCGTTTAAGATGTATATAAGAATTCCTAACTCATTTTAAACCGGGAAGTAAATAAGTGCATATAACTTGTATTATCTCCAGCTGTCACCTGTCAGTCAAGATCTATAAATCTTGAGCCAAGACTTTCATGTGATCACCATGTATTTATTATGAAAAACTGAATATACAAACATACAATAACTAGACTGTGAGTAACAATAGAATTTCCACCCACAATCTGTAGGAATCAGCCCATTATCTACACTAACCAGCCCAGGGAGCAGCCTGCTATCTCTAAGTCAGATAGTAGGAAGTTAGACCACTATCTTCAGCAACCAGTCCAGGAAGCCAAGACTTTGTAACAACTGGCCCAAATGGGACTTGCTTAATAACCAACAGCCTCCCTAAGTTTTATTCCATCTGCCAACTTGGGACCAACCAAAAAAAGCCAGATATATGCCTGCACCAATCCACATAGGATGCCCTACTTCTAAACAATCCAAGTCCAGCTTCCCCAGCCAACAGCCTCCCAGCAGGGCCTAGCTGACGCCTGCCATTTCCCTCCTACAAAGCTTCCCTCTCCTCTGCCTGCCTTGGAGCCTCTGCCAAAACACAAGGGAGTCAGCCACCATCACTACATCTTGGCCAGCTTTCAAGAATAACCTTTACTTGTTCTCACTTGGCTGGCCTTTGTTTATTTCCACAGTTGGCTGAGGGACTAGTGGAGAGCCACAGCCCACTGGGACTGCATATTGTCTCTAAGCATTTCATAGGGAGAGTTCCATGTGCAAGCCCCTTTGGGATCTTTATCCAGTCTGTGCACCATGGTCACTTCACATTTGTGCTCTCAAGCCCCTTTCCATAATTATGTTGAAGGGCCGTGTGGCCTCAGTGATGGCAACCACTGCTGTGGGCAACGGGGACTCCTCTAAGAATTTTTTAGCTGAGACATGTCATGATCTTTGCATTAAAAATTGTCTGAAAGCTGAAACCGGTTTGGCTCAGTGGATAGAGCGTCGGCCTTCGGACTGGAAGATCCCAGGTTCGATTCTGCTTAAGGGCATGTACCTTGGTTGTGGGCATAGCCCCAGTCAGGGAGGAGGGTGCAGGAGGCAGCTTATCAATGTTTTTCTCTCATCAGTGTTTCTGTCTTTCTATCCCTCTCCCTTCCTCTCTGTAAAAAAAATCAATAAAATATATATTTTTTAATTGTCTGGAAGCTGTGTGGACGGGGAGTAAGGACAGGATGAGTGAACAGGAGTTTCTTTAAGGGGATTGAATGAGAACTTTAAACCAGAACCTGTCTCCATGGTGGAGACATTCCTTGTCCTGAAATGCATTCCTGTTGCTGCTGGAGAGCCAAGCTTTCCTTCCTGATCACAAAGGATTGCATGATTTTCCTCCCTGGCGGGTCCTTGTGTCGCCTCCTGAGCAGCAGCAGGCCAGTCATGGTTATTTAATTAGCACGATAGGCTTTCATCAGGAAACCAAGGGGCACGTTCACAGCAGAGAATCCCCCCTTAATTGCTGATGGTGGGAGGCTCATCACGATGGGCCTGTGCTTCCTCTTTTGACCTCCAACATCTGGACTTTCGGAAGCCATGGAGATGACTCCTGGTCTGGGTGGTAGGAATCCAAGGAATGAGACTCTGGCCAGAACATTTGGCAGACTTTTTAAATTTCATGAGGAAGGGGAAATGAGACCCTCCTGGAGCTGCTGTAGGCGAGACCTCCAGAAAAACACCTGGTCTTCAAATGAATAAGTCAGATGGCCTGAGTTTGATCTGAGTCCCTGTGCCTAGCAACAGCAGGACCCTGACTGCACAAGTGGCTTATCCTCCTCCACCCCTCAGAGTTCCTGTTTGTAAAAAGGGTTCAGTGTGAGTGTCTGGTTCTCAGGGTAAAATGATGCATTTGAAGGGCTTGGCGGCATGCCTGACACATAACAAACTTCCACAATTATGAGTCTCAACCTCTGGTGGTGCTAAATTCTGTGTCCTGTGATCAAGATTAGCAAGTCCCAAATGCCAACCCTAAACCATTCAGATCTACAGCAGTGCCTCACGACCTTTTATTCATTAGTACCTCCATAATATCTCTTAGATTTTTTTTAATTGCCACCCCATCCATGCAATTCTAATAGCATAGTTATACTGTACATCTGCTTGCTTAGTATGGCCCTTTAGTACGGCCAAAAAGCACAATAATATCCAAGTTTTTTCTCCCCTCATGAGGAAATTTTCTGAGCAGAGATGAAATGTTATTTGCATCTTTTATTCTTTTTCTCCACCCAGAGGGAAGTGAACTAAGATTCACCGTGTATATATGTGCATAAAATATTTATGCATACATGGACTCTGGTTAGTTTAATTTTAATTGATGGGTATGACAATGTGAAATATTTACATTTTACATAGTCAAGGGAGGAACTGGTGTTACAAGAAGTAAAACATGTCCCTTTTTTAAAACAGCCAATTTTCATTTATGTTAAAAATGTATGATCTCAAATTGAATGAACTAAGTAAAATAAGAAAGTCCACATATATTCCATTTAAAGTTCAACCTTTGATTCCATAATATTTCCCTTTCAGTGTGTGTGTGTGTGTGTGTGTGTGTGTGTGCGCGCGCGCGCGCGTGCATGCTCATGCCATGGTCTTAACAGGAAATTGTAAAGGTTGTCTTTTTATATGTGGGTTTATATGTGTTTGTGTGTTTGGGTGGTTGTTTAATTGATGCAAGATAAACAATGAGTAATATACCTCAGACCCCAGAATTATTTTCCTCTTCTGTGAGATCTGAAATCTGGGTTTCTCTTAGCTCTCTACTTCTGAAACCTCCAAAGGTTCACCTCCCTCCCACTCTCACATCCACGCAGGCTCATGGCCTCTTTGTCACCAGGGGTCTTAACTGGATCCCCTGGACAGAGTGTCCACTGTTCCCTGGGAGGAAATGGCAGTAGAAGTGTGGACTCAACATAATTGGGCACAGCTCTTCTGCTTCTTGCCTTGTGCTTGGCGTGCAAGGGTACAAAGACAGACAGTACACAGCTCTGGCACTCCAGGTGTCCAAAGTCTAGCAAAGGTGCCTGATCTCTCCAACCTTCCTGCTCCCTCACTCTTCTCTTTTTGGCCCCAAACTCCCATCCTGGTGGCCAAAGCAAAGAGAGATACTTTATGCATGACAAGAGTCCCAGTTTCCTTGGGTAAAACCTCCTGAAGGTTGAAGGGAAGCACTGCCTTTCTGTCCCTGAGGCATGAGAGACAATCTCCTCTCATGCTGACATGATGGGAACATCCAAATTACACCTTAAATCAAATGCAGCAGTGGGTTCCTTAGGGATGTTTTTAAGGGGCTCCCCATTCAAGCCTGTGAAAGCAGTGGTTACAACTGCCAAGAACTGGAAACCATTCAATGTCCTTCTGTGGGTGAATGGACAGGCAAACTGTACTATATCCACGCCTCGGAATACAACTAGGGGATGAAAAGGAATGAGCAATCGATGCACACTACAGCCTGGATGGATCCCGCAGGCATGATGCTGAGTGAAGAAAAGCCCATCTCAAGAAGTTATACGCTGTATGATTTCATCCTGGTAATACTCTAGAAATGACAGGATTCTGGAGATGGGAAACACATTAGTAGTTGCCAGGGACCAGGTACAGGGTAGCAGTGGGTAGTCAATGATAAGCAGGTAGCACAAGAGACGTCCATTGTGGTGATGAGAAGATCTTTACCCTAATTATGGTGGTGACTATATGCATCTATATGTATGAGAAACTACACATAAGGAAAGAGAGAAAGAGAGAAAAAGAGAGAGAGGGAGGGAGGGATGGAGAGAGAGAAAGGGAGGGAGAAGGGGGTGAGAAAAAGGAGGAGGAGAGAAAGAGAGAAATCAGGTCTGTAGTCTAGCTAACTGAATTGTACCATGTTGATTTCCTGATGGTGATATTGCAGTGCAGTTAATCAGGACGTCCCCCCAGGGGGAGCTTTGAGAAAAGAAGAGTTCCCAGGACGCTGTGCACCAATTTTGCAATATTCTGTGTGAGCCTATGATTATTTCCAAATGTGAAGCTAAAAAAGACAAGAAATGCCCAGTGGTTGGCAAACTCATTAGTCAACAGAGCCAAATATCAACAGTACAACGATTGAAATTTCTTTTGAGAGCCAAATTTTTTAAACTTAAACTTCTTCTAATGCCACTTCTTCAAAATAGACTCACCCAGGCTGTGGTATTTTGTGGAAGAGCCATACTCAAGGGGCTAAAGAGCTGCATGTGGCTCTCAAGCTGCAGTTTGCCAACCATGGCCCTAGACAGTTTGGCTCAGTGGACAGCGTTGGCCTGCAAACTATTCCAGCTCAGGTTCAATTCCAGCCAAGGTCACATGATAAGCAGGTAGCACAAGAGACGTCCATTGTGGTGATGAGAAGGTCTTTACCCTAATTATGGTGGTGACTATACGCATCTATATGTATGAGAAACTACACATAAGGAAAGAGACAGAAAGGTTGGCTCTATTCCCCTCCCCCCCAGTAGGGGGTGTGCAGGAGGCAGCCGATCAATGATTCTCTCTCATCATGGATGTTTCTATCTCTCTATCTCTCCCTTCCTCTCTGAATTCAATAAAAAATATTTTTTTAAGAAAAAAACAAAAAAAAACAAGGAATGGCTGTCATCCATGGTCCTACCAGCGAGCTCTCCACATCCAGGCCTGTGCCTCTGGTTTGAAGGTGAAGCCCTGCTGTGTCAGCACTCCCTCCCTCCGCCCCAACCCTGCAGCCTTTGATTCAGCAGCTCCAGCAGCTCAGAGGCGGCTGAGCTGTGATTCTGAAGCTGTCTTTGATCCCTCACTTTAGGTCTCTTACCACTTAAGCTGCCTGTGTTTAAACTCTCCCCAAGTGATCTTCCTTCTTTCATCCAGGTCCTTTGATGACTTAGTTCTGGTCACTTGCTAATCCGGCCGAGGTTCCTGCTTCCTGCCAGGTTTTCTTCCTGCTCCTTGTCAGCTCCTTTGTTGCTGGTCCTTTGCTGAGCTGAGGGGCCGGGGTGAGAGCCCGGGGGTGCTGACCAACTCCGTTTCACCAGCCAGGTCTGAGAAACCTTGAGCTGGCCCTGGGGCACCAGCTCAGCAATCCCACTTTGCAAACTGAGATCTGTGGTTTAATTGGCACCACTTCATAATACTTTGAAATCAGAGTTCTGGGAAAAACTCTGGCAGTGGGTGGCCCCTTCTGTGGGTATCTGTGGCCAGAGGACTCCTTCAAGAAATGAAGAAGTCCACAGAGTTTAAGCAACCGGGAGTTGGGGATTCAAGGAGTGGCATCACCATTACCAACAAGTCTCTTTTCCCCTTTGGGAGAAATGACTGTTCTTTATCTGCAGATGTGCTTCAAGCAGCTGATGAGATAACGGCGGAAAAGGGGGTTACAAAGAAGATAGTACTTAGCAAATAAATTTAAAATGTCATTACCCAGTTTTATCTTCTTCCTCCTCCAAGAATACTTTGTGTTGCCTGATTCACCATCCACTAACACCTAAAGTTGCCTCACTTGAAGACAAGGGGGCCAGAGCAGTTAAAGCTCCATCTAAGAGGTTAAGAGCTGTGCCCAAAGGTCCTCGCTCCCCAGCACATACAGCCTGTCCCAGATACTAGCCAAGCAGATTCCTGAGGCCAAAGAATGTTCCAGGCAGAGGGTCTTGGATGCTCATAGTAGGAAGCTCTGAGGGGAAATGGTGAGGGCAGAGAGGAGATGGGCAGACACTGACAGCATCTACTGTAAATATAATATTCCACAGCCTAACTGTTCCATTTATCTAGTTCTACCAAAAATAAATAAATAAATAAAACACCCCAAAACTGAGTGATTGAACACAATGACATTTATCTTGCTCACAAATCTACAGACAGCTTGTCTCTATTCTATTCAGCCTCCGCTGGTGCAGCTTGAGGCTGGGGTCTGGAATCACCTGAAAGCTCATTCCCTCGCATGCCTAGTGGTGGGACCTCAGCAGGGGCTGCAGCTAGAACTCTCCAAACCTGGTCTCTCCATGTGGCTGCTTGGGCTTCCTCACAACATGGTGGCTCAGTTCCAAGGGCACAATGTCA
This sequence comes from Antrozous pallidus, assembly GCA_027563665.1. Lineage (NCBI taxonomy): Eukaryota > Metazoa > Chordata > Mammalia > Chiroptera > Vespertilionidae > Antrozous > Antrozous pallidus. The sequence continues at coordinate 102,121,949 of CM050512.1, read as the reverse complement.
AGGGAGGGGCAGAGGGGAGCCAGACAGAAGCCATATCATCTCTCACAATCTAACCTCAGAAGTCATGCAGCAATACTTGATGCCTTTTGGTTAGAGGCAAATACGAAAGCCAGCGATATTTAAGAGAAGAAGACTTGGACTCCACTTTTTCATATGGGTCTGTCAAAATACAGGCAGACATATTTGAAAACCACCACACGGTGCATTTCAACTCAGTTTTACAAATACAGAGCATTGTTTCTGTGCCAGGTGCTTTGCTGGATACCAGGGAGATAGAAATGGGTCATTCATTTGGAAGAGAGATTTAGATTTAAAGTGCAAGTCTGAAGTCAACGTGTTTGGACTTGTTGCCCTACTTATCCCAACTATAATTTTATAACGCGCATGAATTTTTCATGAATCTTTAATTAATACCTATTTCTTCAGAAATGCCTACATTGTTCAAGGACGCTTTGTACATGGGACCACCACACATGCTCAGGCAGGTTGAGCACTGCACAAGGGCACCCCTGCGAGTAAGGAGCCATGGTGGGGATGACATCTATACTGCACCTGCTCACCAGACTGTGTGCGCCAGTCCAGGGCTGGTTTGCAAAAGGACGTTTTCTGGTTGCATCTGCTAATCCAGGTGCCCCTACCTGGAGGGGGCATCTTTTGCTAATTTGCACAAAGGTGCCACTTGGGCTGGTGGTAGCCTTGTGTATACATAAGCTGAGACTTTAGTGAAACTTAAAGGCATGCCCAAGGGTGGAAGGGGAACACACAGATGCTGGCAGGATAATGGAAAACCTTCTAGTCCGTTAATTGTGTGTGTGTGTGTGTGTGTGTGTGTGTGTGTGTGTGTGTGCGTGTGTGTGCGTGTGTGTGTGTGTGTGTTTCTCAAGAATAGCTAAATGGATATGAAGAATAGAAGAAATGAATAAAATTGTATTATCCCTGAGTGGTGGGACTATATGATATTTTTATTCTCTTTCTCTTGATTATATGTATTTTTGAAATTTTCTACAATTAACATGTATTATTGTTGCAAAAAAATAATATTAAACTCATCTGACTCAATCTGCCTCATTGTGCCTGTCAAACTATCCCAGGACAGAGCAGAAAGGTCCCCCTGAATTGGGATTTGATTCCTAGTTCCTATATTTGGTAGCTTGATTTGTGAACCTGAGCAAATCATTTCCTTTCTCTGTGCCTCAATTGCTTCATCTGTGAATGGATGAATGGCACCCCCTGCTCTGGGTGTTTTCTTGAGCATCCAAACACAGAACTCAGAAGTGAACTCATTTTTTAAGTAGTTTTTATTTATTTCAGAGAGGAAGGGAAAGGAAGAGAGAGAGAGAGAGAGAAACATCAGTGATGAGAAAGAATCATTGATTGGCTGCCTCCTGCATGTCCACCCTGGGGATTGAGATCACAACCCAGGCATGTGCCCTGACTGGGAATCGAACCATGACCTCCTGGTTCATAGGTCAACACTCAACCACTGAGCCATGCCAGCTGGGTAGAAGTAAACTCATTTGGGATACCCTAAGATATTATGGAAATACAAAGGGCATTTTAACCCAAATACCTCCAAGTTAAAAGATGGGCCCAGCAAGAGGCCCCCTAGGGTCAGAACTAGGCTGAGGCAAAATGAGGCCTTTGGCCTGGGTACAAAATGTAACAGCACACCAAGTGACACAGACATCCAGGTAAATAATATCCTTTTTTAAGAAAAACAAAATTAATGAGTTAAATATTCATGATGAACTTTTAAATATAAAAGGGATCTGACCCTAAACTTCCACTAAACTGCCTCACCCTCCTTGCTCTGGCTCCACACAGAGGTCTGGGCTCCAGCATAGGAGTGATGGAACTCTAAGTGTCTAAGAGGGGAATGGCTAAGCTCAAGGTCATGCTACATGTTTGGAGGTCCAGCCTGGCTCAGGGCCCATATCTCTGAGCCTTTAAGGAGTTCTTTTCATCACATTGGGTGGCATCATCCTTGCAGGGAAATACTTTGGGTAAGGTTTTTGTGTGTCCCCTATTCCCTGTTCCCTGCCCCCCACCATCAATCCTATATAATAAAAAACATAAAAATTTGACCAGCCAATCAGGAGTGGGGGTGGGGCCAAGTGGTGGGAGTGCCAGGCCCAGGGGTGGAGATGAAACGGTGGTGGCATCGAGCGCCCAGCCCCCGGGTGCTGTGTGGGGAAGCGGCGGCGGCAGCAGCAGCAGTGGTGGCGGCAGCAGGGAGCACCCGGCCCCCGGGGCATTGTGAGCGGAAGTGGCAGTGAGCTCCCAGCCCCTGGGGCCAGGTGGTCACAGGCAGCTGGGGCTGAGCTGAGCAGGGCAATGGATGGGTGCCCAAGGCCTAAAGACTTGCCAGGCTTTAGGCCTTAGGCAGGCTGGGGGTGAGCCATCAGTTGGACATACCCTGAGGGCTTCCAGTATGTGAGAGGGGGCAGGTTGGATTGAGGGACCATGCACCTCCAGTACACAAATTTCATGCACCGGGCCCCTAGTACTAATATAAACCTGCACAAGCAGGTCATTTTCTCCAGAAAAGCTGAGCAGTATAGAACACTCCTTTTAACTCAGCCCTGATGTTTCTACCTTTTCAACCACATGTTGGGTCCTTGGTCCCTTCCAATCCAAAGCTGAAATGAGGATATTGATCCTCCTGCAGTAGAAATAGCAGGTCCTAAGATAGCTGCCCAGGACTCCTCTCTCCTGGGCAGTAAGAGATGTGCTTGAGAGGCTTTTGCCCTCTAACTACTCCTTTGCTGAGTGTACGGGCTCCTCAAACATATGAAGTTGCACCCTAGCTGGGCAGAGAGAGTATCTCCATCTTGGTCTCTCATGTCCCCATGTCTTCTCCATCATAGTGCTTGCCCCATTTGTAATTGTCTGTGTCCCCCACCCCACCCCAGACTATGCCTTCCATGGGGTGAGGTCAGCTTCCATTTTGCTCCCTTAAGAGTGGTGCAGAATAGGTCTTCCATAGGCATTTGCTCACTGTATGCATGATGGAATTAACTTAATCTATTATGTGGAGTAAGGTCCGAGGTCTGGAAATGAGTAGAACAATAAGAGCAGCAGCACTAGGTTAACTTGTATAAACAAGATGCCCTGTTGAAAGCACTGTGCTCACAATGACTCATGTCATTACAATGATCCCGAAAGTGAGCACAGAGATTAGCCCTCTTGTATGGATGAGGAAATGGAAGCAGCAGGAGCTTGAACAATTTGCCCATGGTCATACAGATCGCCTGTGCTCCGAGCCGTCATGCTCTGCAGCCCCAAAACAGTAGTTGGCTATAGTAAGATGCATATAGCAGTCAGCACTGTGACCTGTCCATTTCTGAGTTGTTTCCTTTTTCCTCCTCCCTGGTCCCTCGTTGTTAGTAAGCCTGTGGTCTCCTTTGGTTTGTCCCATTGGACATTTGGGGGCCTCTCTTCTCACACCACTTCAGTCTCTGAGCATCACAAACATCCCAAAGGCTTCTACTGCCATCTGTCCACCAATGGCTCTCCAATGCATAGGGCCAAGTAGTTCTCAACCAGAGCAATTTTGCCCCCAGGTGATATCTGGCAATGTCTGGAGTCACCTTTGATTGTCATAACTAGGGAGGAGATGCATTCAGCACCTATTGGGTAGAGTCCACGGATGCTGCTTAACATCCCACAATGCACAGGACAGCCCCCCAAACACTGAATTATCTGGTCTCAAATGTCATCAGGACTGAGGCTGAGAAGTCCTGATTGACCCAACCTCTGTCCTAAAAAGTATTTCTAACTGCCTCCCGGCCATGTCTACTCTGATGTCTCCCAGAGTCTCAAATTCAATATTCTTCAGAATGAACTCATTATCGACTCCTCACCCCTGACATGACCAGTCGGCTTGCCTTCCAGCATTTCCCAGCTCTGCAGATCACAAATACCATTCACACTAATAGCCCATCTGGGAGCCTGTGTCACTTCCCACATCACATTCTCACCATGCCCAGCAGTCCTACAGCTTAAAACCAAATGTGAACTCTTTCCACCTTCCCGCCACCTCTGCCCCCTTATGGGCCACCATTTTCTCTCATCTACACTATTAACAGCCTCTTTGCTGCCCTTTGTCCTAATTGGTGTCACCATCACCCCAGCCCATCCCCCAAGCAACAAGCAGAGATGCAGAAGTGCCACCGCTTCCATAAAACTCCCAAAAGGGTTCCTTTGGAGGTGATAACAGTGATCTGGAACTGGCTGGTGACGATGATTACACATTACCGTGAGGTTATTAAATTGTGTGCTTTGGTTAAATGCTGACTTTTATTCTATAGTAGAGGCCCGGTGCACAAAATTCATGCAAGAGTAGGCCTTCCTTCTCCCAGCTGCTGACATCAGCTTCCCTCTGGCACCTACCCGGGACCCAGGCTTCCCCCCAGCCACCAGCAGGCACCTGGAACCCGGGCTTCCCTTGCAGCCTCAGCTTCATCTGGAAGGATGTCTGGTCTAATTAGTATATTATGCTTTTATTATTATAGATTATTATAGATGTATTTTATTACAATTAAGAAACAAAAATACAGCTAGTTTGAGATTGAATTAACATGGCCTAGAGCATGTCATCTCTTATGGACACCAGTTCTTAGGCTAGGCCCCCCTTAACCTCCTGTGACACCACAATACCCTTACATGATATTATTCTACAATGTCATTATAATATTTGATATTTGACAACAGCATATTATACAATTATCCCAAATAAACTTACAAACTAATTCTTTGAATGTTGGGCAGCAACTTAAAAAAAGGATAGGAAAGGAATTAATCCTTTTCAGAAGGGATGAAGGCACTGGGAAGGAATCCGAGCATTCTATATTGGCCCCTCTGGCCCTTTTGCCAAGAGGGAACCTCTTCTCATTATCCAAATACACACAGCTGATGTGTGAACTTTCAGTTCAAGCTGTGGCCGAAGTCTCTGGGCAGTTGGCACCATGGATCAGTCTCTCGACCAGTGGCGTGAGCTGGGCCCTCTCTGGAGAAGAAATCTGGGTCACCCGAGATATGTGATCAGTACCGGGACCCCGCCAGCAGGCGAGAGGACCCCATGGCAGGTGCTGGACGTGGAGGCCACGGGGGCATAGACTACAAAGGAGACAGGACGGAACCTCACATCACCCTGTTTGGCCCCGGAGGATGGCTGGTTAGCCAGAGACGGGTAAGATTCCTCAGGGAAGGAACAACCTAAGACAGGCACAGTCGCAGAGGGGCCAACAGGAGAGAACTAAAAGATCAACAGAGGTGGGGCACAGACCCTCATCCACAAACCTTACAGGGGCTTGAATTCTCACCCTCCTGAGGAAGGTCTCCTACCCCCACGGCTGCTACACCTCCCACGCACAACTCACACCGGGACCCAGGTGGTAGACAGAGACCCGGCCAGCAATAGCTGCCCTATTTCTAAATTTAATTTATTACAAGGAATTCTGAGGCCTACTCAAAAATGCAAATATTCCTTTCCACAAGTATTTACTGGGTAAACTATGATTTCTGCTTGAGTATTAAAATTGACAGTAAAATAGTAATCAAGTTTTCAGATTAATTTAAATTGGCCAAGGGAAATAAGTGAATACTCAAGAAAATCTAACTGTACTGGACAAAAAGCTTTTCCTAAAACATTAACTAAATTATCTATTAGTAGTTCATCTCACTGCAAAATTGCCTAACATCCAAAGAACCTAAAGTAGTAATATTTGTATGCAAAAATTAAAATTTAAAATTACCAAGACTGCAAGATAAAATTTCCAAAAGCCCCTATTAACCAAAAAAAGGGGGGAGGGGGACAATGAGGTAATATCATGTAAGGAAAAATATCCTATAAGTAAAATACATGTAGAAAATTCTTACTCCAGAAAAGAAAATTCCATTTGTAAAACCAGCTGCAGGACACCCCCCAAAAAAACACACATGGTGTCAAAATAAGCCAAAGGAATATCATTTAGGCAAAAAATTAAAAAGAATCCCAAGTCTATTTTGCAGAGAGGATCCCTTTGTTAACCTTTGGTTGAGAATGTGTTTGTGTGTTTGCAGAGAACAACTCCAAGACCATGTGGGTTCCTGCGACAATGAGGAACTGAAGGGCCTGTTCCATCCACGAGGACGGTCCAGAGATGGCGGATGCTGACGACACCTTGCCATGCTAGCAGTCGGCAGCTGTGTGGGGCTGCAGGCGGCCCAGGAACATACCAGAGAGGATGGATCTTGCATTGCCACGATGTGTCCACCATCTGGATACCATTGCTGACATGTACACATGAAGAACTATTTGACATTGAAACTGGGACTCAGAACAGTTGGACATCGAAACTGACACTCAAACTTTTTTTGCTCTTATACGTTTGTTTTCAGTATGCAGAGGCAAGGTATTTTTGAAGAAAAGAAACAGGGGAGAGTGATTAATATAGAGGCAGGGTGGCCTCGAACAGACTGTCAAGCTACAGGGGGAAGGCTGGAGTGGAGGGGAGGCAGATGCTGGGGGAGATCAACCGAAAGACCTGTAAGCATACATATGAGCATAACCAATGAATGAAAGACTCTGGGGTGGGGAGGGAGGCAGGTGGGGACATGTGCGGGGGGCTAGGGGAGGCTGGGGGGAGGATATTGGGGGGGGGAGGAAAACATATGTACTACTATTAAATATAAGTTATATTGTAAATAAAATTTAAAAAATAAAAAAATAAAAATAAAAAAATTAAAAATTAAAAAAATTAAAAAAAAAAAAAAGAAACAAAAATAGAAACCTCCCATGGTCTCTGTGCTCCTCTCTGTGGCTTCCATGATCTGGTTCCTCCAGCCTCTGGTGTTGCTAGGTTCTTGAATAAATATCTGGACTTTGCTAGGGACCAGAGCAGGGATAGCTGAGATCCTGCAGGTGAAAACTGTGGACGCTGAGAAAAAAGGAGGTCTACTTAGAAGAGCTCCTGCTGGCTAACTGGGCTCAAAATTTAAAAAAAAAAAAAAAAAAAAAAAAAAGCCAAGACCAGTTTGGCTCAGTGGATAGAGCGTCAGACTGCGGACTGAAAGGTCCTGGGTTCGATTCCGGCAAGGGCATGTACCTTGGCTGAGGGCACATCCCCAGTAGGGGGCGTGCAAGAGGCAGCTGATCGATGTCTCTCTCTCATCGATGTTTCTGACTTTCTATCCCTCTCCCTTCTGCTCTGTAAAAAATCAATAAAAATATATTTAAAAAAATTTTTTTAATTAAAAAAAATAAAATAAAATAAAATAAAAAAACAGCCTCGCAGCCATTTCTACACAGGGGCCTCTGGTGCAAACTGCACTTCATGGAAAAGCCTGCACTGGACTCGCTGTCTCTGCACTGACCTGCCTGCCTGCACTGCTTCTGCCATCTGAGCCAGAAGGAGTTCCTGGAACCCTGTTTCAACCAATGGGGATAAGGTTTTCCCCATTCAATCAGAGCTGTGCAGCTCCAACCAATCAGAGTAGTTCTATTCTGACCAATGAGAATAGTGCCTTTTAGACCAAACTATGAGGATTTTGAGTTTTTATTTACTGAGGACAGACCAATCAGGGGCCAGGTTGGGAGTTCTGTGTATATTAGAGGCCTGGTGCATGAATTCATGCACCAGTGGGGTCCCTCAGCCTGGGCTGTGGGTGGGGCTAAACCTGGCCCAAATTGTGATAGGGGGCAGGCCAGGCAGAGGGACCCCACCAGTGCACAATCAAGCCTGGGAAGGGATGCAGGATATTGGCCAGCTGAGGAGGGACTGTGGGAGGGCTTCAGGGCATGTCCAGCCCATCTTGCTTGATCCTGATAGGCTGGACCCCAGCAGCAAGCTAACCTACCGGTGAGAGTGTCTGACCTCTGGTTATCAGTGCAAGTCATAGCAACGGGTTAACCAGTCAACTGTTTGCTCCTTGGTGGTCAGTGCATGTCATAGCAAGCGGTTGAGTGGCCTTAGCATATTATTAGCATACAAGAGGCCCAATGCACAAAATTGGTGCACTGGAGGAGGGAGATGTCCCTCAGCCCAGCCTGCACCCTCTCCAATCTGGGACCCCTCAAGGGATGTCCGACTGCCCGTTTAGGCCATATCCCAGTAGGACCAGGCCTAAACGGGCAGTCGGACATCCTTCACAATCCAAGACTGCTCACCTTGCCTGCGTACTGATCACCCCTAACCACTACCCTGCCAGCCTAATTGATGTCTAAATGCTCCCCTGCCAGTCTGTTTGCCCTCACTTCTCTCCTTTATGGGCCTGGTCACCCCTAACTGCACTCTCCTGCAGGCTTGATCGCCCCCAACTACCCTCCCTTGCAGACCTGGTCCCCTCCCAACAGCCCTCCCCTGCTGGCCATCTTGTGGTGGCCATTTTGTTTCCACATGGGGGCAGGATCTTTGACCGCACAGGGGCAGCCCTCTTGTGTGTTTGAGTGATGGTCAATCTGCAAATTACTCTTTTATTAGATAGCATAGAGGTCTGGTGCATGGGTGGGGGCCAGCTGGTTTGCCCTGAAGAGTGTCCCAAATCAGGGTGGGGGTTCCCTGAGGGCATGGGGAGGCTTGGGCAAGGAGCCTGTGGTGGTTTGCAGGCTGGCCATGCCCCCCAGCGACCCAAGTGGAGGCCCTGGGATCTGGGATTAATTTATGTCTACAATTGAAACTTTGTAGCCTGGAGCAGAGCCAAACCTACTGCTCGCTCTATGGCTGCAGCCATTTCTCTTGGGACATTTACCTTCTATAATTGAAACTTTGTAGCCTTAAGTGGAGGCCTAGGCCAGCCAGAGCTGCAGAAGCTTGGCTTCTTCCATCACCTGGGCAACCCTAGCCTCTTCTCTCTCCAGCTCTGTGGCTGCCGCCATTTTTGTTGGAATGTATGTATCTTCTATAATTGTAGCATTGAGTGGAGGCCTAGGCTGGCAAGGGCAGGCAGAAAGCTTGGCTTCCTTGGTTGCCAGGGAAACCCCAGCCTCCTTTCTGCTCTCAGTGGCCATAGCCATCTTGGTTGGGGTTAATTTGCTCCTGATTGGCTAATAGGTGTGGCTTGTGGGCATGGCTTGATCAGAGGTATGGTCAATTTACATATTACTCTTTTATTAGATAGGATTACACCTTGATTGGTTGACCAAAAAACCAGATGACTGAACTCTTAACATATTTGGCTTTTATTATATAGACTAGAGGCCTGGTGTATGAAATTTGTGCACGGGGGGGGGGGGGGCGCACGGGAGATGTCCCTTAGCCCAGCCTGCACCCTCTCCAATCTGTAACCCCTCGAGGGATGTCCAATTGCCCGTTTAGGCCCAATCCTAGCAGGATCAGGCCTAAATAGGCAATCGGACGTCCTTCTCACAATCCAAGACTGCTGGCTCCAAACTGCTCACCTGCCTGCCACCCTGATTACTCCTAACCACTTCTGCCTGTCAGTCTGATCACCCGCTAACCACTACCCTGCCAGCCCAGTTGATGTTTAACTGCTCCCCTGCCAGCCTATTTGTCCCCAACTTCCCTCCTCTGATGGCCTGGTTATGCCTAACTGCCCTCCCCTGAGGGCTTGATCCCCCCCCAACTGCCCTCCCTTGCAGGCCTGGTCCCTCCCAACTGCCCTCCCCTGCTGGCCTGATCACCCACAACTACCCTCCCTTGCAGGGCCTGGAACATCCAATGGCCCTCCCCTCCTGGCCATCTTGTGGTGGCCATCTTGTGTCCACATGGGGGCAGGATCTTTGACCACATGGAGGCAGCCCTATTGTGCGTTGGAGTGATGGTCAATCTGCAAATTACCCTTTTATTAGATAGGATAGAGGCCTGGTGCATGGGTGGGGCCAGCTGGTTTGCCCTGAAGACTGTCCCAGATCAGGGTGGGGGTTCCCTTAGGGTGAGGGGCCTGTGGAGGTTTGCAGGCTGGCCACGCCCCCCAGCAACCCAAGTGGAGGACCTGGGATCTGGGATTAATCTATGTCTACAATTGAAACTTTGTAGCCTGGAGCAGAGCCAAGCCTTCTGCTTGCTCCGGAACAGGGCGGCAGCCATTTCTGTTTGAAACATTGTAGCCTAGAGTGGAGGCCTAGGCCAGCAAACGGCAGACTGAAAGCTTCTTCCATTGCCAGGGAAACCCAAGCCTCTGTTCTCTCCAGCTCAGTGGCTGCCGCCATTTATGTATCTTTTATAATTGAAACTTTGTAACATTGAGTGGAAGTCTAGAGAGGCAGAAAGCTTGGCTTCCTCTGTTTCTGGGGAAACCCAAGCCTTCCTCCTACTCTCAGTGATGACAGCCATCCTGGTTGAGGTTTATTTGCATAATTTGCTCCTGATTGGCTGTTGGGCATGGCTGTGGGCGTGGCTTGTGGGTGTGGCAAAGGTATGGTCAAATTTGCATATTGCTCTTTTATTAGATAGGACTAGGAGCCTAGTGCATGAATTCATGCACCTTGAAAGGAACTGTGTGGTTACAAGGCTGTGGTGGGCACAGGGGTGAGTCTCTCTGCCCATCCTCCACATCTCTGCCCAGCCCCTCCCACTGTTGCCTTGGTCTCCTGTCTGCTGGTAGCCCTACTCCTGCCACCACTTACACCTCCTAACAGCACCGGCCCCTCTTTCACCTGCTGATAGCACTGAGCAATCAGGGCCAGCACCAGCAGTGGGTGTGAGCACGAATGGTGCCATTAGTGGTGTGAGTAGCAGCTGCTGTCTTGATCACCTTTCAGGAGCAGAGGGAGGTGGAGAAGCCCTCAGAAGTGATCAGGGCTGGCAGCCGCTACTTGCACCCACTGATGGGTGCGAGTGGTGACTGCCGGCTCTGATTGTCCCTTGGGAGCAGGGAGAGATGGAGAAGCCCTGAGGGGTGATCAGCAGAGGGTGCAAGCAGTGGCTCTGGTGCCAGCACAGGTTTGAGCAGGGCCAGCTCTGGCAGCAGGTGCAAGCGCCCAGTGGGATCACAACACATGGGAGCAAAGAATTTTCAGTAACCACCAGAGGCTTGCCTTGATGACAGCGACTGACACCCCAACTTGGTCTGGCGCCCCCGCTAACCTGCTCCCCTATCCTGCCACAGCAGATGCCCACCATGTTTTGCTCTCTGCTGTCTGCTGCCGACACCTGCCATGTTCCACATCTGCCCTCTGGTGGTCAGTGCACATCATAGTGACTGGTTGTTCAGTTGTTCAGTTGTTCCACTGTTCAGTCTATTTGCATATTAGGGTTTTACATATATAGATAAGCCAGCTCCCCTCTGGTTCTGACAGGGCACTTTCCTTTCCCCCAAAAGGCAGGAGATTATATTTTCCTTGGCTGAGCTAAAACACTGACCATATCTCCTTGAAGCAGGGCTGAGCAGGCCAACCAGACCAGACCTAAGCTGAATTGCCTTGTTGAAGAGGGGCCTGGCCCTGCTATTTTCACAAGTGTGGTGTATCACCATTGAGCTGTTTGCACTGAATAAAGGTTCTCTTTTCTTCACACCCCAGACCAGGGATTCCTGTTGGCGTTGAATTGGCACCAATGGCCATCAGTTGACAAAATGGTGAACAAGTGGAGGTTTGAGAAAGCAGGTTACTCTTGAAGAGGGTAGCAGGAAGTGTGTTCTGAAGACTCCTCAACCTCTAATGCCCATGCTCGTCTTATAACGTGGCTGGTCCTCCTCCTACTCACTGGGTTGAGGGTCCACTCCACTCCAGGATGACCTCATCTTCATTTAACTAATTCATCTGTAAAGACCCTTTTCCACCGAAATCTCATGTACAAGTTCTGGAATTATGACTTCATGTATCTTTTAGGGAATACACTTGAACACCCCTTTTCAGGTTGACAACGACAGTGCCCTGAGCACCCATCATGGGGCCTCAATGTTCAAAGGCAAAGACCAGATGGGGATGGGACCCCACTCAGATCTGCCTCTCGTGACTCTAGCTGGCCCCACTGCAGAATCAGGACAACCTGGGGAGGAGAAACCCCAATGGCTGGCTCCAGGAATGGCTGCTGAGCCATCAGCTCGCCTCCTGGGCTCCATAAGGCCACTGTCTTCAGGCACGGACCCACCAATACTGAAGTGCAGGAGGGAACCAGCCCCACAAACAAGATGGAAGGGGATGGGGGGAGTCGATCTCCCAGTGTCTAAATATTTTATTAGTCATCATGTCTGCTCCTCCTCTGAGACTCCCAGTATTTTGTTAAATTAAGCATTTCCAATTGAGGAAATAGAGATGAATAGGGAACAAATGCCAGGATTCCAACAGACTCCCCATGTCATCCTTGCAGGGAGAGGCCCTGCACACAGTAGGTGCAATACTGGAGATTTATGTGGTTGCTGATGGGAAGGCCGCATACATGTGAACCCAGAATCCCTACATAGTGCCCTTTGCACCAGGAGCACCATCAGGACCACCGGGGGCCTTCAGACCCCAAGGATAGCAGATGGAGAAGTGGAAATGCATGGCTTGACTTTGCTTGGCTTGGCAGCCAGAAGGAGGGTTTGACCTTGGACATGTCCTTGGCCTTGCTGAGCTCCTGCCAGCTGTCCTTCAATGGGAACAGGGTGGGTGCCCTGCAGGATGGTAGCAATGAGCCTTGGAAACTCTAAAGTGCTCTGCTGTGTGCCCTGTGCCCTGATTGGTGTTCCCAGGGCCTTCTAAACAAGACCAGGCAGACAACAGTGACAATGGCTGTGCACCAGAGACGCCTCCTGGAGACAGTCAGGGACAGAGGAGCATTGGAGGACCTCTGACCTAGGTCATCAGGAGGTTGAGCTTGCCCTCTGATGTGATGGGAGCCATTACAGAGGCTGAGCATCCTTCCGTGAAGATAAAGCAGAGGGACAGTGAGAACTGCATCATTGTCCCCGTGTTACACATAAGGAAACTGAGGCAAAGATTGCCCACGCAACATCCACGGCCGCCTGCTCCTAAAAAAGGACCGCTGCTGTCTCAAGGCTCCTTCACTCACCTCAGCCTGTCCCCCATCCTGTGGGACTGCTCTCCCTACACCCTACACAGCATCCAGAACTGTCCCCTGGGAAGGCGGCTACACCCCACAAAGGTCCATGCAGGATCGCCATTTCCGTCTCCACTCTCTGGCTCTGAGGTCCCTTCTAAGGTTGGCCTCATTTCTCTGTGTGTCTGCTTTTTCATTTCTGTTTCTCAGTGTTCTCTCTCTCTCTCTCTCTCTCTCTCTCTCTCTCTCTCTCTCTCTCTCTCTCTCTCTCTCTCTCTCCTTTCTCAGATTCATTCTCTTTCTGTCCACCCTTTTCTGCTCTCTTCCTGTCTCTTGTCACTTCTTTCTTCCTGTTTCTCTTCTTTCTCTCTGTAGTCAGCTCTTCTCTTCTCTGTGGTCCTCTGCCTTTCTTCTGCCCCATTTTTACCTGTGTCTCTAGCTGTCTCCTTTACTGTATTATATATCTCCCTCCCTCCTTCTCGCCACCTCCACCCCCCTCCCCGCAGGGAGGCCTAACTGTAAATATTTGAAGATGTGCAGGCTGTTGTTGGAACACAGCAGAGATTAGTCTTCCTTGATGTTCCATGTTATTCGATGTTGGATGTTTGTGGAGGCCTAATACCAGGGTCCCAGCTGCTAAGTGTCATGTGTTGGGAATTGACAAGTGAGCCTCACTGATAGAATAAGCATAGACCGCGATTGCTCTCTGTTTTACTATCAATTAAATCCTGGCTTAGATGCTGGTGGAGGGAGCCAGCATCTGGGAAGTCAGGGAGAAGGGGAGGGGAAGGAGGGAGATGGAGCTCCTGGTTCTTTTGCCTGAAGCAGTCCCCAGAGCAAGCCCTTTTTTCTAGGCTTCAGTCTCCCTCATCTGCAAAATTGAGGTTATCATTGTTCCTCCTCCACAGGAGCCTGGAAGGTCTGGGGGGGAGGGGGGAAGGCACCCAACTCAGCATGGGAGATGCGGGCTGGGTCTTCCCTGAGCCCCTGCCCAGCCTCTAGGAGATGCCCTCCCTGCCCTACAGGGGGCCTGGGAAGTGCTTATTGAATGGGTCAATCAGCTTGAAATTAGGACAAAGAGGTGCCAGCCTCTCAGACCCTGCTCAGCCAAGGACCCAGATGGGAATTCACAGTCAGTGCATGGTTCATCCCCACACACACACATTTCTACCCCCTCCACTCTTTTACAGAACTTCTTCCCAGGTAATGTACCCCATGTTTACCCACGCTGTTCATTGTCTGTCTCTGTCTCACACACACACACACACACACACACACACACACACACACACACACACACACAGCAGCGCTGTGAGGCATTTCTATCACTTTCATTCACTTCCAGGCCCCCAGTGTGCACACAGCCTCTGGCACTTCAGACATCCAACAAGAGGTTGCTGAGCGAGCAAACACAGGAGTGAGTGAATGGAGTGGCAAACAACAGAGTTAAGGGAGGGAGGGCCTTAGGTAAACACCAGCACCCAGGTTCACTTTTGAGGTTTAATTCTCTTGGGCTCAGTTGAGACCCAACCATTAAACCTTTTAAGTCCCCAGCTCCTGTTAACGAGAAGCCTGGTTGGGAACCAATGTATTAACCCTGTGCACCACCTCACCTGCTACTGAGCACCTTTAGAGGCTCCTGATACTTTCAGAATATATTCGGAGTGGAGTAGAATGAAATGAAGTGGAGTGGAGTGAACTGGAGTGGAGTGGAGTAGAATTCAGTGGAGTGGAGTGGAATGGAGTGGAGTGGTATGGAGTGGAGTGGAATGGAGTGGAGTGGAGTAGAATGGAATAGAGTGGAGTGGAATATAATGGAGTGGAATGGAATGGAGTGGAGTGGAATGGAATGGAGAGGAGAGGAATGAATTGGAGTGGAGTGGAGTGGAATGGAATGGATTGGAGTGGATTGGAATGGGGTAGAGCAGAGTGGAATGGAGTCAAGATGAATGGGATGGAAAGGAGTGGAATGGGGTGGAGTGGAATGGAGTGGAGAGGAATGGATTGGAGTGGAGTGGAGTGGAGTAGAATGGAATGTATTGAAGTGCACTGGAGTGGAATGGAATGGAGTGAAGTGGAGTGGAATGGAGTCAAGAGGAATGGGTTAGAGTGGAGTAGAATGGAATGGATTGGAGTGGACTGGACTGGAATGGAATGGAGTGCAGTGGAGTGGAATGGAATGGATTGGAGTGGACTGGATTGGAATGGAATGGAGTGCAGTGGAGTGGAATGGAATGGATTGGAGTGGACTGGATTGGAATGGAATGGAGTGCAGTAGAGTGGAATGGATTGGAGTGGAGTGGAATGGAGTGGGTGGAGTGGAGTGGAATGGAGTGGGTGGAGTGGAGTGGAATGGAGTGGGTGGAGTCGAGTGGAATGGAGTGAGTGGTATAGAGTGAAGTGGAATGGAGTAGAGTGGAGTTGATTGGGGTGGAGTGGAGTGTAATGGATTGGAGTGGACTGTAGTGGAATCTAATGGAGTGAAGTTGAATGGAATGAAGAGGAGTGGGTTGGAATGGAGTGGTGGGGAGTGGAATGGAGTGGAATGGAGTTGAATGATATGGAGTAAGAGGAATGAAGTGGAGTGAAGTAGAATGGAGTGGAGTGGAGTGGAGTAGAATGGAGAGGAAGGTAATGGAGTGTAATGGAGTGGAGTGGAATGGAATGGAGTTTAGAAGAATGGAGTGGAGGGAGAACCAAGATGGCGGCATAGGTAAAACACATATCTTGCCATCATACTCAACAATTTTAATACTACAACTTAACGAAAGAACAAACACCTTCCAGAATCACCAGAAAGCTGGCCGAGTGAAAACTCCACAAATAAAAGTGAAAATAAGACACTGTGACTCAAAGGAGAGGCGGCGGACAGCATTGAAAGATTCGAGTGGAGAGAGGTTTGGAGCACACGTCAGGGGAGAGGGCGGGCGGCTGAAAACCGGCCAGTTTTCTCCAACGGGGAGACAAAGACGTCCCACTGGACTGATTCTCCAGCTTTGGGCAAAGTCCAGGGAACCCACTATCATACGGGGTGAAAACTGGACAGTGGGAGGGCACGCCGAAGCTCAGGCGCTGCAGGGGTCTCCCGGCTTGTGGAGAAGGCAACTTGCTCGAACAGCTCAGCTGCGTGACCACGCAGAGAGCGATCTGCCACTTGCTTTCTCCTTTGGAAAACCGTCAGACTGCTTTGTTTTACGACCCTGGGTGAGACATTGGGCGTGCAGAGTTATTTGGGGAGAGTCTGAATTCCCCGGCAGCGGCTCTCTCTCAGAGGTGCTGGCACCCATTGCCCCCGGCGCAGGGTCCCTGGGGCTGCACAGGGCGGAGCTAACGCTGTCTGCTTGGCCCGGAGACTCTGCCCATCCAACCTGAGCACAGCTGAATCTCATAGCCAATTGGCCTGGAGGTCAACCCCTCCAAGTGCTAACAACTATTAACCTGAGCTTAACTTCAGCAAGATTGTGCAACCCATATCCACCTCAGGTAACTGGGGAGGTTGAGCCACTGTCCCTAGTAGGAAGTCTACCACACAAAGCTAATTGACCAACTCAGGGAAGCAGCCACCATGCAGAGACATGGAAAGAAATCAGATGTGAAAGAAATGGAGGGAAAAAAAACGACTGGACATGGAATTCAAAACCACGGTTATAGGGTTTTTCAAGAGGCTCCAACAAAAGGTCAAGGCCTATAAGGAAATAAGCGAGACCGACAAGGAAATCAATGAGTCCTACAAGGAAATGAACGAGACCTACAAGGAAATTATCAAGACCAACGTGGAAATGAAGGAGACTCTCAAGGATATAAAGGAGTCTCTCAAGGATATGAAAAAGGACCAACCAGAAATTAAGCATACACTGACTGAAATAAAAAATATTATACAAAGACCTAAAAGTGCTCTGGAGCACCCCAAGAACCAAGTTAAAGATTTGAAATACAAAGAGGTAAAATCCACTCCGCTGAAAAAGCAAGAAACCAAAAGAATGCAAAAAATTGAAGATAGTGTAAGGGGCCTCTGGGACAACCTCAAGCATACCAACATCTGAATTATAGGGGTGCCAGAAAAAGAGAGAGAGCAAGACAATGAAAACCTATTTGAAGAAATAGTGACCAAAAACTTCCCACACCTGGTGAAAGAAATTGACTTAGGAGTCCAAGAAGCACACCGAACCCCAATATATAGGAACCCTAAGAGGACCACACCAAGGCACATCATAATTAAAATGCCAAGAGCAAAAGACAAAGAGAGAATATTAAAAGCAGCAAGAGAGAAACAGTTGGTTACTTATAAGGGAGCACCCATACGATTGTCAGCGGATTTCTCAACAGAAACGATGCAGGCCAGACGGGAGTGGCAAGAAATATTCAAAGTGATGAACAGCAAGAATCTACAACCAAGATTACTCTACCCAGCAAAGCTATCATGCAGAATTGAAGGTCAGATGAAGTGCTTTGCAGATAAGAAAAAGCTAAAGGAGTTCATTACCACCAAACCAATATTATATGAAATGCTGAAAGATATTCTTTAAGAAGAGGAAGAAGAAAAAGATAAAAGTGTAAATTAGGAACAACAAATACACATCTATCAACAAATGAATCTAAAAATCAAGTGAATTAATAAGCTGATGAACAGGATAAACTGGTGAATGTAACAGAATCCTGGACATAGAGAGGGAATGGACTGACAACTCTTGGGGAGAAAGGGGGTGTGGGAAGTGCAGCAAGAGACTGGACAAAAATCATGCAACTATGGGAGAGGACAGTTGAGGGGGATGAGGGTGGGGGGTGGGATGGGTTCCAGGTGGAGGGGAACTATGGGGGTGGAGGGAAGGGAACAATGTAATTAATATACTGAACAATAAAGATTAAAAAATAAAAAATAAAAAATAAGAATGGAGTAGAGTGGAGTGGAGTGGAGTAGAATGTAGTGGAGTGAAGTAGAACAGAGTGGAGAGGCGTGGAATGGAATGGATTGAAATAGAATGGAGTGGAATGGAGTGGAGTGGAATGGAATGGAGTAGAGTGGAATGGAGTGGAGAGGAATGGATTGGAAAGGAGTGGAGTGGAATGGAATGAATTGGAGTGGACTCAAGTGGAATGCAATGGAGTGGAATGGAATGGAGTCAAAAGGAATAGGTTGGAGTGGAGTGGATTAAAGTGGAGATGAATGGAGTAGGTGGATTAGAGTGGAGTGGAATGGATTGGAGTGGACTGGAGTGGAATGGAAGGAGTGGAGTGGAGTGGAGTGGAATGGAATGAAGTGGAATGGATTGGAGTGGAGTGGAGTGGAATGGAAGGAGTGGAGTGGAGTGGAATGGAATGAAGTGGAATGGATTGGAATGGAGTGGAGTGGAATGTACTGGGATGAAATGGAGTGGAGTGGAGTGGAGTGGAATGGAATGAAGTGGAATGAATTGGAATAGAGTGGAGTATAATGGAGTGGAGTGGAGTGGAGAGGAGTGGAGTAGTATGGAGCGGAGTGGAATAGTGTGGAGTGGAGGACAGTGGGTGGATTTGAGTGAAGTGGAGTGGAGTGGAATGTAATTAAGAGAAATAGATTGGCATGGAGTGGAGTGGAGTTGAATGGAATGGAGTAGAATGGAGTGGAGTGGAGTGGAGTAGAATGGTTTGGAGTGGAATGGAATGAAATGGTGTGGAGTGGAGTCGAGTGCAATGGAATGGAGTGGAATGGAATGGAGTTGAGTGGAATGGAGTGGAGAGTGATGGATTGGAGTGAAGTGGAGTGGAGTGGAATGGAATGGAGAACAATGGATGGTAGAGGAGTGGAATGGAGTGAATGGGGTCAAATGTAATGGGTTGGAGTGGAGTGGAATGGAGAGGAGTAGAATGAAGTGGACAAGAATGGATTGAGTAGAGTGGAATGGAATGGATTGGAGTGGACTGGAGTGGAACGGAATGGAGTAAGTGAAATGAAGTGGAGTCAAGAGGATGGGTTGGAGTGAACTGGAATGGAATGGAGTGAGTGGATTGGGATGGAATGGAGTGGGTGGATTGGAATGGAATGGAGTGGGTGGAGTGGAGTGGAATGGAGTGGAATTTAGTGGAATTGAATGAAGTGGAGTCTAGTGCAATGGAATGAAGAGGAACGGATTGGAATGGAGTGGGTGGATTAGAATGGAATGGAGTGGGTGGAATGGAGTGGAATGGAATGGAGTTTAGAAGAATGGAGTGGACTAGAGTGGAGTGGAGTAGAATGTAGTGGAGTGGAGTGAAGTAGAGCAGAGTGGAGAGGCGTGGGATGGAATGGATTGGAATAGAATGGAGTGGAATGGAATGGAGTGGAGTGGAATGGGATGGAGTAGAGTGGAATGGAGTGCAGAGGAATGGATTGGAAAGGAGTGGAGTGGAATGGAATGGAATGGAGTCAAGAGAAATAGGTTGGAGTGGAGTGGAATAAAGTGGAGATGAATGGAGTGGGTGGAGTGGAGTGGAGTGGAATGGATTGGAGTGGGCTGGAGTGGAATGGAAGGAGTGGAGTGGAGTGGAATGGAATGAAGTGGAATGGATTGGAGTTGAGTGGAGTGGAATGGACTGGAATGAAATGGAGTGGAGTGGAATGGAATGAAGTGGAATGGATTAGAATAGAGTAGAGTGGAGTGAAATGGAATGGAATTGAATGGAATGGAATGGAGAGGAGAGGAATGGATTGGAGTGGAGTGGAGTATAATGGAGTGGAGTGGAGTGGAGTGGAGAGGAGTGGAGTGGAGTAGTATGGAGAGGAGTGGAATAGTGTGGAGTGGAGGGCAGTGGGTGGATTTGAGTGAAGTGGAATGGAGTGGAATGTAATGAAGAGAAATAGATTGGAATGGAGTGGAGTGGAATTGAATGGAATGGAGTGGAATGGAATGGAATGGAGTGGAGAGGAATGTATTGGAGTAGAGTGGATTGGGTGTAGTGGAGTAGAATGGAGTGGAGTGGAGTGGAGTGGAGTGGAGTAGAATGGATTGGAGTGGAATGGAATGGAATGGAATGGTGTGGAGTGGAGTCGAATGCGATGAGTGGATTGAGGTGGAATAGAATGGAGTCGAGTGGAATGGAATGGAGTGGAATGGAATGGAGTGGAGTGAAGTGGAATGGAGTGGAGAGGAGTGGATGGTAGAGGAGTGGAATGGAGTGAATGGGGTCAAATGTAATGGGTTGGAGTGGAATGGAATGGAGTGGTATAGAGTGAAGTGGAATGGAGTGGTGTTGGGTGGATTGGAGTGGAGTGAAGTGGTGTGTAGTGGAATGGAATGGAGTGGAATGAAGTGGACAAGAATGGAGTGGAGTGGAGTGGATTGGAGTGGAGTGGACTGGAGTGGAATGGAATGGAGTAAGTGAAATGAAGTGGAGTCAAGAGGATGGGTTGGAGTGGAGTGGAATGGAATGAAGTGGGTGGATTGGAATGGAATGGAGTGGGGGTGGAGTGGAGTGGAATGGAGTGGAGTTTAGTGGAATTGAATGAAGTGGAGTCTAGTGCAATGGAATGAAGAGGAATAAATTGGAATGGAGTGGAGTGGAGTGGAATGGAATGGAGAGGAATGGAATAGAGTGGAGAGGAATGGATTGGAGGGGAGAAGAGGGGAGTGGAGTGGAGTGGAATGAAATGGTATAGAGTGGAATGGGATGGGATGGAATGGAGTGGAATGGAATGGAGTTTAGAGGAATGGAGTGGAGTAGAGTGGAGTGGAGTGGAGTAGAATAGAGTAGAGTGGAATGGAATGGAATGGAATGGAGTGGAGAGGAATGGATTCGAGTGAAGTAGAGTGGAGTGGAGCACAGTCGAGTAGATCGGAGTGGAGTGGCGTGGAATGGAATGGACTGGAATGGAGTGGAGTGGAGTGGAATGGAGTGGAGTGGAGTGGAATGGATTGGAATGGAATGGAGTGGAGAGAATTGTATTGGAGTGGAGTGGAGAGGAATGGATGGGAGTGCAGTGGAGTAGAGTGGAATGGAATGAAATGAAATCGAATGGTGTGGATTGGAGGGGAGGAGAATGGAGTGGAGTGGGATGGAATGGTGTAGAGTGGAGTGGAATGCAATGTAATGCAATGCAATGGAATAGAATAGAAGGGGATAATTTTAAACCTTGTTCAATTATCAGCACCTCCTTCCCACAGGCACTACCATCCAGTCTGCTCTCCATCCTCCTGCCCTCTCTCACTTCACCTCCCACCCTTCTCCCTCAATTCTCCTTCTTTCTTTCCCTCAAATATATAAACCTGTTCCTTCCTCAGGGCCTTTACAGTTACTATCACCTGCCTAGTTTGCTATTTCCTCACATAGCTTCCTCATTCAGGTCTCAGCACAATGCCACCTCCTCCAAGAGTGCCTCCCTGACTGTCTTCTGGCAGTAGTGTCTCTCCCAGCCATCCTCCATCTCATGAGCCTGTTTTATGTTCTTCACAATGCTAATTACTATCTGAATTTCTCCTATGTATTGTTGGTCCACATGTTTATTGGCTGTTTTCATGTTGGTTAGTAAAGGCAGGGATTTTATCATCCATTCACACCAAGAACAGTTCTTGACACATAGTAGGTGTTTGGTAAACATTTATTGAATGAGTGAGATTCTTTCCCAGTATTTGTCAGTTCCTTGAGTACACACGTTTTCTTCTGTTTTTATTCATTTTCATTCCCCTAGCACAGTGGTCGGCAAACTCATTAGTCAACAGAGCCAAATTCAACAGTACAATGATTGAAATTTCTTTTGAGAGCCAAATTTTTTTAACTTAAACTATATAGGTCGGTACATTGTTATTAACTTAATTATAGTACTCCTTCAATCGCACTGTACATGCACACCCACACGTGGTATTTTGTGGAAAAGCCACACTCAAGGGGCCAAAGAACCGCACGTAGCTCGCGAGCTGCGGTTTACTGACCACTGCCCTAGCAGGATTCCTCAACGTTGGCACTGCTGACACGGGAGCCTAGGTCATTCTATGTTGTGGCGCTGTCCTGTGCACTTTAGGATGTTAGCAGCTCCCTGGCCTCCACCCACTAAATGCCAGTAGCTCTCATTCCCAGTTGTAAGAACCAAAACTATCTCTAGACAGCGTCAAATGTCTCAGTGTCAAATGTCTCATCCCCAGTTGAGAACCCCTGCCTTGGATTCGCCCCATTCGTTGCTTGACATGCTGAAAACATTTTGAAGGCCTGCCTCTGGCGCAGTTCCACCATATGACCAACAGGTGGCAGAAGAGACCGCCTTTTCATTGGCATGGTTGCCTTCACTTTGTGCAAAAAAATTCTTTTTCTTTTTTTTCCCCCAACCTGGTAACTGATTTCGCAGCCCTGCTCACTCACCCAGGTGGGGTTCTGCGAGCATTCCCCCCACTTTACACTTTTCCAGACTAGACAGAAAAGAAGCAGCAGCTGCAACCTAACCCAGACGCAGATAGAAAGCCGGTGGTATGGCCAAGCATGTGAAATCCCAAGGCTATCATGGGCAAATAAATGAGGCATACAGCCTGTGGGCTGCGAGTTTGACAAGCTTGGGTAGGCAATGGCAGGAGTGGAAAGAAAATCATCTTGAAATCAGGCAGATCTGAATGTCAGTCCCAGTTGTATTCCTTTCTCCCCAGTACCCTCAGCCAGTTAACATGTCTGAGTCCCCACACGGTAACCATGGCCAGCCGGGAACCTGCTCAGAAAAGCTCTGATAAAGGATTGAGTACTGTTTCGGGAGAAGGAATATGCCACAGCTCTGCTGTTCACCTTTGTGCACCTTACCTAACCTCTCTGGTCTTCCACGTCCTTACCAAAGAAGAGGAACTGATCCAAAGGGCAGCGGTGAGGATGGAAAGAAGCCGGAGCAGGCACACAGAGACTGCGACCTGTAATGCTATGTTTATGACGAAGGGTTTGTTTTCATTGTTTCACAGTCCTACACTCTCTCGGCCTCCTCCAGCCCACAGGACACACAGCCGCTTGGACACAGCACACACACAGGCGCCAAGAGGACAGCAGCCCTGAGCTCAGTCCACAGCATCCTGGGGTTAGCCCCTGGCCTCCACTGGTAGCCTCTGTGGAATAGGAGACCACAGCCCACCAAGATGGGTCCCTGAGGCCCAGGCCAACCTCCCTCCCAGCACCCCAGGCCTCCAGATTCAGATGGCGTGGTCCTGCCTCCGCCTAAGGTTGAGCACGCGGGCTGCTATCAGGAAGGTTGCCCCGGTGAGCAGCTCGGCAAAGAAACTGACCCAGCCCAGGGCCAGGGACCAGCCGAAGTGGATGTCCACCTGCTCCAGGAGGGCCGTCTCCTCCAGCAGACACAGCGCCTCCCGGAAGGCGGCGGCCGAGTACACGATGTAGATGCTGATGCCGGTGAGCGTGATGAGGGCTGCAGGGGATAGAGGAGAGCAGCTCTAACCGTGCCATCCTCCCAGGCCAGCCCCCCAAGCATCTCCTCCTTCTACCCCAGGGCTTTTGCCCAGGCTGGTCCCTCTGCCCCGTGCACCCTTCTTTCCCTTCCCTTCCTTATGCTGTCACTTAACGCCTCTCCATCCCCATGTCTCAGCTCATGTGTCTGTTCTGGTCAAACCCCCTGTAGCCTCACAGCCCCCACATAGCTGTCCATCATGGCCCAGGTCAGAACTACAATTTTGCATTTATTTGTTTTGGGTTTTTTGTTTTGTTTTGTTTTCCGTTCATCAATTTATATTGTTACTTAGATTCCACTTCTGAGAGCGATAATGTGATATTTGTCTTTCTCTGACTGACTTATTTCACTTAGCTTGATACTTACTCTCCAAGTCCCTCCATGTTCTCTCAAAGGGTGAGAGATCCTTCTTTTTTACAGCTGCATAGTATTCCATGGTATAAATGTACCACAGCTTTTTTATCCACTCACCTACTGGTGGGCACTTGGGCTGTTTCCAGATCTTATGAACATAGGGGTGCTTACATTCTTTCCGATTGGTGCTTCAGGTTTCTTAGGATATGTTCCCAGGAGTGGGATCACTGGGTCACATGGCAAGTCCGTATTTAATTTTCTGAGGAAACTCCGTACTGTTCTCCACAGTGGCTGTACCAGTCTGCATTCCCACCAGCAGTGCACGAGGGTTGCTTTTTCTCCATATCCTCGTCAGCACTGTTTGTTGACTTATTGATGGTAGCCATTCTGACAGGCGTGAGATGCTACCTCAATTGTGCATTTATTTGTGAAATGACTTAACTAATGTCTGTCTGCCCCAGTGGGCTGAGTTCCAGGGACTCCTCCTGGATTCCCCGGCACCTGGCACAGCACGTGGCACATGATGGGGCTTCAAAGATAAATAATTAGCGCTGTGCTGCCCAGTCCCAGAGCCCCGGCCACACGTGGCAGTGCAAACGTCATTGCAGTGGGCAGCTCAGCCTTCATTGGCACCCGCCACATGGCAGGTGCTCCATAGCCGGTCTGTGGCTCCACCCAGCACAGCGCAGGGCAGAGAACTTCGCCATCACAGTAAGTTCAAAGGGGCAGCACTGGGTTCGAGACTTGGTCGTGGGCGGACTGTTAGTGCCGATATTAACAATCACTGTGGGTGGTGGAGGGGCTCTAGCACTATCTCCACCTCTGCCCATTCCTTTCATTGTTTCCCTCCAGGGACAAGCGTGCATGTGTATCATAACTATGTTGGGTTTTTGTTTTTGTTTTGTTTTGTTGTTGTTTTTTAAGGAAGGGGGAGGCCTGGGAACAACCAGCTGTGTGCTGCAGCCCATCTTTGAAAGCCTCAGTGTGCAAACCGTCACAGCCGCACCTGTTGAGCGGCAGATGCACAGGAGAGCAGGCGCCAGGGCCAGTCCCTGACAGCCCACGGCCTGTAGTGGGTGCTCCCCCTCTGTCTCCTTTAGTGAATCAAGGGAGCAATTCTCAAATCCTGCCCCCACGCCTCTGCCTCCCTCCCAGGCCACAGCCCCAGGGCCCTGGGCTGGATACGGCTTATTCTTCCAATCGATGGGGAAGCTGAGCCCCAGAGGCAATGGGAGCCCCCTCCCCTTCGCTGCTGGGGGTTCCTACACAGCCCCTCCTGCGGGCTGAACCCCCGGTAGGGTGAGCACTTACCTCCAAAGAGGAAGAGGCTCCCGGTGAGCAGCAGGAGGAGGGAGGCTCGGAGGAGGAAGCTCAGAAACCCTGTCATCCCCCCAAACACCATGAGGATGAGACTGAAGGGAAGCAGAATCACAAAGGTCCCGTGCATGGCTGAGGAGAGAGGGGGGCAGGCGAGGGTTACCAACACCCTGAAGCCAATCCGCAAGCATTTCCTGAGCACCTCCTGTTTTAATTAACACGGCTATTACTATTGCTAACAATAATAATAACAACAGTTACTGAGGCTTGTCTGTGCAAGGTTTGTGTCGGCCCCTTAATTCTCAGCCCCTGCAAGGTAGGCATTGTTATGGTTGACTCGCTCATTCGAGCAGATACCAAGGTTTGCTGAGTGCATACTGTGTGCCGGGCACATTGGCCCTGCTGGCTCAGTAGCAAACACACCAAGCCTTTTCCCCTTGTGGAGCTGATATTTAGGGAGTGGAGCCCAGCAGTGAACAAAGAAACAAGTGACCAAGTTGACAGATGGTGACAAATGCATGAGAAGGGGAATGAACAAAGCAGAGGGGGGTTAGGGCAGTGGTTTCCCTGAAGAAGTGACATCCCAGTAAAGACCTGAGAGAGGTGAGGGAGGCAGGTGCAGGGTGAAGGGCAGGGGTCACAGGTCAAGACCAGAGCGTGCCCTGTGAAATGGAGTCCCCTGGGGGAAGTGGGTGGCGCTTCATGGAGTGATGGAACAGAGAGGTACACATATTGCCAGGCAAGATCAGAACTCGAATTACAAAATCAGAAAGTAGAAGAGAATGAATTACATGAAAGCCAAGACCCATGGTGATGGGGGTGGGGTGAGGAGAGGGCTGGAGGACCTCTGGGGTTGCCACCACTTTGGCTCTGAGCTTCCTGGCAGCCAAAGCAGAAAGGCAACAATTGCAAAGTTCTTTTTCACCAGGCTTTCATTCACCAAATATGTGTTGGTCATTTGCCGAGATCTGGGAACCAAGCCTCTTTAAATCTTTTTGGCAGCAAGCGAGGCCTGACTACAAATCCTGTCCTCTCCCCCTCAGGGCAAGTGGAGCAGCACTCCTTCTGGAAGCCTATCCCTGTACCACACCTGCCACGCTCCCTCTCTGGGCCCTCAGCTCCCAGTCCCTGTCCTGGCCTTTGTTCCCTGGTGTTGAGGCATCTTAGTCACTTTTCTGTCTTGCCTGCTGAGCTGTGAGTTCCTTGATGAGCCAGATCATACCTCCTTCTGTGCAATGGTATCCCTGAGTTTCCAGGCAGGCTCTTAAGATAAGGTGAATGTCCCACAGGCATTTCTGGACCATTAATTACGAGCTAAAACAATAAAACTAGGGCAGTATGTGTGTTTACTAGTGTGCTTACGATGTACCTGTGCCTTTGGGGGAAGGGGGGTGTATGGGTGTATGTGTGTGTGTGTGTGTGTGTATGTTGGAGGGAGGAGAAACACAGAGATGAAGTAGACAGTGACAGAGACTACAGAGGAAAAATACATCTTTAAGTATTGGAGGGTTTTTAAACTTCACCTTCTTTATTTTTACCCGTGCTACACCACACCCAATTCCGACAAGAAGAAGTAAATAGAAAAGCAGCTGCATGGGTCATGCATCATGTGCTGGGATGTGACTGTGCTGAGACAAACTGGGTGTTTTTCATAGACATCGCTAACGATCCCGCTATCTGTTTCCTCCTTCCCTATCTGTTTCCTCCTTCCCGGCAGAAGGAGGCCACACGACTCCGCCCTCAGATTGGGCAGGTCATATGTTTCTGGCCAGTATAGAGCGAGAGGAAAGGTCAGTATAGGGCAAGAGGAAATGCCGGTGTAGAGTGAGAGGAAAGCCCTGGCAAGGTGAGAGAGCAAACGCCCCCAGGCACCTGTATGCCCTTCCCCTAGGAGGCCAGTGGCTGGGAGGCAGTTTCTACAAAACTGTGGGAGCGTGTGAGATGGCCTCACTGTGGTTAAATGCATGGCTTGCAGGGCCAGCATTTGAGGTCGGGCTGTGACCTGGGCCTTGGCATGTCACTCATCCCTCAGAGGCCCCCTCTCAGCAGGTGTGAGATGGAGGTGATACTATGTGACTCTAGGAGGGGGTCGTATAAGGCTTTCAGTAGAGTAAATCCTCACCAAATTCTCAGCCTGCAGTGATAAGGATGATGAAGTAACAATTCAGTGTGACTTCCGCTGTGACCACTCATCTTGTCTTCACCCCACTAAATGCCTCCACCCTTGGTGAGGCAGGAAAACGAGACTGATCTCCGTGCCCCCGCCCCTCACTTCCCTTACCCCTCTCCCCTCTTCCCCCTTTCTGCCCCTCTCTCCTCATCCCCTGCTCCTCCCCCCACCCCACCCCGTCACTCCGCCCTCAGGGCTGTCACAGGAGAAAATGTGATTGGGGGAGGAGACCTGTGGCCCATCCCCCTCACTCCCTCCCTCCTCCTTTCCTTCCTCACTTTCTTAAGGGAAAATCGTGGGCGAGGAAGCAAGCACAGCTGGTGTGAAACCTGCTCCTGCGGGCCTGGCGGCGACCGGCCCTATCTCCAGACACGGGCTGAGAAATGAAATCATTTCTCATTTAGAAATTAATGAGGTTTCCCAGAGCCGCCTCCGCTGGCGCCCGAGTGCAGGGTCCCCAGATGCTCCTCCAGCTGACTTGATGTACGCATTCAATTAAAAGCCCGGGAAGAACACTCCCCACCTCCACCCCCACCCCAGTTGTAAGAGCCCCTGCTGAAATTCAGGGGCCTTCATGTTTGTTATTTCTGAATTTTTCCTGCAGTCTCAGAGCAGGAGTGCTGTTCTCTCTGCATACTCGCCCCTGGCCAGCCACGTCGCTTTCAGAAACTGCTGCTTCGGGCTGTGATAAGGGGCGAGCTCTGCCGCAGAGCCCAGGACCAGGGAGGAAAGGGGAGGCAATCACAGTCTTGGACATGTCCAGAGGAAATAGGCATATGATGGGCGAGGAGGGAACGCGGGGGCAGAGGAACAGGGCGGGCAGTGAGGGGGGGCATCTCTTTGGATATAGGAGTCCTATTTGTTTGGTACTAGTTTCCTTGGGCTGCGGGACAAATGACGGCCAACCAGGGGTCTTAAACACAGCAGGTGCCCTAGCTGGTTTGGCTCAATGGATAGAGGGTTGGCCTGTGGACTGAAGGGCCCCAGGCTCGATTCCGGCCAAGGGCACATGCCTGGGTTGTGTGCTTGATCCCCAGTAAGGGGCGTGCAGTAGGCAGCCAGTCAATGATTCTCTCTCATCATTGACGTTTCTATCTCTCTCTCCCTCTTCCTTCCTCTCTAAAGTCATGTATTAAAGTAAAATAAAAACACAGCAGGGCTTTCTTCTCTCATGCTCTGGAGGCCTCAAGTGTAAAATCGAGGTGTCAGTAGGGCCACGGTCCTTCAAAAGCCCTAGGGGATACCCCTTCCCGCCTCTCCAGCTCCCAGCTGACCACCTCTGACATTCCTTGGCTTGTGGCAGCCTCATGTCAATATTTACCTCCAACTCCATGCAGCCTTCCTTTCTCTCCTCTGATTCTCCTTTTCCTACCAGGATACTAGGTCTAGGACTGAGAGCCCAGGGTGATCTCATCTCAAGATCCATCACTTAATTGCATCTGCAAAGGCATTTTTTCCAAATAATGTCCCATTCCCTGACTTGGGGGAGTGACACCTTCCAAGCCCTTATAGTTTACAGTGGGAATGCAGCAGATGATAGCTGAGGTTACTCTGTAAAATTAATAATAATGTTGGCAGGCCATGGTTTCATCAAGGGCAAATGTGTCCCCAGTGCAAGAGATCTTTTTGACTCAAAAGGTTTTGTTGCTAGACAACCACCTGAATGGGAGAAGATATTTGCAAATGATACATCTGATAAAATGTTAATATCCAAAATATATAAAGAATGCATACAACTTAACACCAAAAAACAAACAATCCAGTTAAAAAAAAAAAATGGGCAAAGTGCCTGAATAGACACTTCTCCAAGGAGGACATACAGATGGTCAATCGACACATGAAAAATGCTCAACATCACTAATAATCAGGAAAGATGCATATTAAAACCACAATGCGACCTCATCTCACACCTGTCAGAATGGCTATCAACACTTCCACAAACAACAAGTGTTGGTGAGGATGTGGAGAAAGGGAACTTTCATGCACTGTTGATGGCATTGTAAATTGGTGCAGTCACTGTGGAAAACAGTGTGGAAGTTCCTTTTAAGAAATTAAAAAATAGAACTACCATATGACCCAGCAATTCCACTTCTGGATATTTATCTGAAGAAGTACAGAATATTAGTTCAAAAAAGTATATGCAATCCCATGTTTATTGCAGCATTATTAGTAATAACCAAGACATGAAAGCAACTTAAGTGTCCACTGATTGACAAACAGATAAAGAACAGATGGTGCATATACACAATGGAACATGACTCAGCCATAAAAAAAGAATGAAATCTTGCCATCTGCAACGGCATGGATGGACCCAGAGGGTATTGGTTGAGTGAATCAAGTCAGCCAGAGACAAATAATGATTTCACTTATATGGAATGCAAAAATAAATAATCAAACAAGACCAAAAAAAAAAGTGCTTTGTTACAAGGAAAAACAGAGCAAACCCAGAAAGAAACTAAGGTGTTCCCACCAAGGAAAGCTGTGTTTGTGACTGCTCCATGCTCACACTGTTCAAAGAACCGCTGGGTGGGAAAACAGGGCTCCCACAATGCTCATGAGACCAGGGAGCCCTAGGTGGTTGGTTAAGTAACAGATCTATTCTTAAAGACAGCAGGCACACGCCTTTCCTCCAAAAACATCAGCAACTCTGCAAAAGAAGGAAGTCTCAGGAGCCCTTTCCCACAGGGGGAAGGGCCACTGCCTTTCCTTTCAAATCTTATCAATGTCACTCCAGGCCTCCAAGAGGGGCTCTAAGACCTTCAGTCCTGTTATGCCTGGTAAGAATGTGGATTTTAAAATTTTTATAAACATCTATCCTTGAATGTGTGGTCACCAGAACTTAGCCCCCTTGAGGGTTGGGGCTGACTCTGGTTATCTTCATGGCCTCCAGGGTGCATTGTGGAGATATGTGAGGAGCAGGACTCTACAAGCAAAGATCTAAGTTTAGATCCTTACCTCTTACCAAGCAAATGAAGTCCCCTCTCAAAAGCCTGTTTCCACACCTATCCAATGAGGTGAGGTCTCATTGTGGTTTTAATGTGCATCTTTCCATTGGACCCTGAATTATCTTCTGGTTTTGCCAAGCTGTTATGGGCTTTGAATATTGGAATAATAGTTTCTTTCTTGTCCTCGAGTACCTTAGGCTCTGCAGGTAGGAATTTTTAATTCCCATTTCACAGACAAGAAAACTAGGATGCAAGGTTCCTATGTCAGTTGCTCAAGATAGAACAGCTATGAAGAGTCAGAGTTGGAATGGAACAACAAAGGAGGCTGACAAAAGGTGGTGGGACTGTGACAAGGGATGTTTAGATACTAGTAGCCCTGTGCATGAATCCATGTGCCAGTAGCTCTCTGCGTGTCTTGGTGCTGGGAGTGAGGAAGGACTTGGGGGCCGGGGGAGAGACAACTTAGCTGAGACCTGGAAGACAGATGGGAAGATGGTAATGAACAGATAGGTGTTCCCAAAATAGGGGGCAGAATGTGCCAGGACTTCAATGAGGCGGTACCCAGAAAACACACATTGCTTGGCTCTTGCAGCTGAAGAGATGGGCAGGGGTCACAAATAGTTACCTATACTACTCCTTAGGGCTTCCTCTTGGGGGTCTAGTTTGATGGAATATATAACATTTTCAAAAAACACCTGTTTGGCCACCCTCAACTCCTCTCTCTTCCCCTCTTCCTCTCCTCCAGGAATGCTTGCAGGCACATCCTTTCAGTCTTTTTTTATATATTTCCATGTCTTCCCATATATGTACCTATTTCTCTAAGACACACACTTGGATGTGTTCGATCACCCACAGCATCTCACACTTATAATTGCTAGGCTTGTTTTCTTCCATCTATCCTATCTAATAAAAGGGTAGTATGCAAATTAACCACCACTCCATCACAAAGATGGTGGTGCCCATAGACCAAGATGGCAGTGCCCAGTCCTCTCAGCCCAATCAGAGACCCCCAGTCCTGTGGGCGGGGGGCAGCTACTGAGAGTGGGCAGCATGAGTGGCCTGTGGAATGCTTGCTTCATCAGCATGGTGATGAAGCAAGCATTCCACTCTAGTGGCAGAAGACCTCTGGGCAGCAGGCACAGAGTGGCCAAGAGACGCAGAGAGCTACTGGCACATGGATTCATGCAGAGGGCTACTAGTATCTACACTAATAAAAGAGAAATATGCAAATTGACCATCACTTCATGATGCCCACCAGCCAATCAGGAGTGAATATGCAAAATAACCCGACAAAGATGGAGGCGGCCCCACCCTCCAGCCACTCTGGGCCTCTGGGAAGCACGCATGCAGGCACAGAGCAGCTCGGCAGGGCAGGATGCCCACTATGAGAGAATGTGGGAGGTGAAGGAAGCTACAGGAGCAGCGCTCCAACTGGAGCAAAGATTGAAGGCTCCTACCAGAGTGAAGACAGAAGGCAGTGGCCAGAGTGAAGGTCTGGGTCCTGGGTGTTGGAGGAAAATTGGTGCCAGCAGCCAGGGAATGGAAGACCTATTGCATAAATCTTCATGCAATGAGCCATTAATATAAAATAAAGATGCATCTTAAAATTTTGGCATATACTCATAGAAAAGATATAATATTGGCAGGTTTGGGGGAGAAGGATAACAAGTGGATTCATACAGTCCATAACACTCTGAATCTACTTTATTCATTCTGCAGTGTATCTTCTTGTTCTATGCATGTTCGTGTATTATTTTTGCAGGACACATAATATTCCATAGAATGGATATACCACATGTAAATGCTTAGCCATGACTCCATGCATAAGCACTGCAGCTGAGTCTTGCTTTTCAATATTACAAAAAATGATATGGTAAACCCCCAAGCAGTGGAATTACTTTAAATATGATTTTTTTTTTTTTTAGTTTAGAATGTGTGCTTGACTTTCATGGGGCACCTGAAGCCTGGGGCTCTATGCCTGGAGGAGGTCAGACCCCAGCCACCTGCTGCCTCCCTGCTATGCATACATCACATGGAAGCTCCCTCCTGGGCCCAGCTAGCCTCTTACCATCAGTATGTCTCAATCCTTTCTCCTAGTCGGTCCCAGCCACCTCCTCTCCCGCTGGAAACCAATCTTGTCATTTTCCAACCTGCCTCCTCAGAGGATGGCCAGGCCAGGCCACTAGCGCTCGGTCTAGCTTCTGCCATTGGTTTGCTGTGTTGGGCAAGATACTAACCCCTCTGGGTCTGGGTGCTTGTCTGGGGTATGACAAGCCTGATCTTCCTCCTGAGCCCTTGGAAAATGGCAGAGTGGTCAGGCACGGGGAGGACTTGAGGTGCACCTAAGAGGCACTTCCAGTTGTGTCTGGAACACGCTGAGCTCTGTCCTGCCTCACACCCCTGCACCAACTACTCCTCCTTATCTCTGTTTGCCTTTCTGGAAGAGACAGAGTAGCACAGCAGGACTCCAAACCCAAGAAAGGCGAGGAGCTCCTCCTCTGGACTGACGGCCTCCGGTCTTAGTACACACATGTGATACTGAAATTATACCTGGTGTTGCATCATTCTAAAAGGGTAGAAACTGTCTGGGTTCAAATCCCAGATATTCCAGTTACTGTGCAAACTTTGGTAATTTACCTAACTTCTCTGTGCTTTGGTTTCTTCATTTGAAAATTGAAGATGATAGCAACAGTACCAGCTTTGGGGGGTTGTTTGTGAAAGCTCCATTTTACAGATGAAAAGTCTGAGGCTAAGGGAAGCAACATGACTTAAAGGATGAGGAGATATTAATTGTGCTCATACTGTGAGCAGTGCCCTCAGAGCTAGGTGCTTTGCTTATGTGACCTTATTTCATCTCAAAGCAGCCTATTTATTGCCAGAAGTCACACAGCTGATAAGAGGTGGGCCTTTATCTATGATAGGGCTGACCCCATCCCTCATGACAATTAGCAGGTAACTCAGGGCCAGTTAGCACAACCTCCACCACAGTGACTAGCTCAGACCTGGGCATGTGATCTTGTCTGGTCCAATGAGAAGCCTACCTGAAGGTTTTGAAGAATTATTTAAGAAATAGAAAGTCTCCTTCTGTTTGGATTGCTAAGACTGGAGAGGATTTGAAAGCAGAGCCCAAAAAGAAGCAAAACCCAGAGAGGAAAAGAAAGAAATTTAGTTTAGTTTTCTGGGTGCCAGAAGGCTGGAGCTTTCCAGTTACTTGGACTAGGAAGCAAGTTTAAACAAGTACAATTTGAGTTTCTGTCACTTGCCATCAAAAGACTCCTGGCTGATACAGGACTGTGGCTCTTTTATCTCCACTGTGCTGAACTGGATGACCTCTCTTCACCAAAAATTATTCCAGGCCCTGCCTGCAGGAGTTTCTTGGAGGACAAATCCAGGCTTCTTCCCATACTCCCCCACTAGAGCTTGGCCAGAAAGCTGACCCAGAAAACATGCTGCCTTGACAACTGGCCTCTCTCCTTCATGGCCTCTGCAGTGGGTCCTTAAAGTAATAGAATATCTTCACATAACCAAAGATCTTGGGCAAGATTCAAAATTAGTTCTGGGGATAAAAAGATTCTGGGAAAAGCTCTCCAGGGGTGATCTGTAGCAAGCACATGGTCTGAAGGGGCACTCTGCTTTCTTCCATGGGTGACACAATAGTAATAATAGCAGCTACCACTTAAGGGGCACTTACAGGGCCAGGCACTGACTACAAAAACACTCTCCCATCTCATCCCTGCATGTTCTTATGAAAAGAGATGACAGTTATGTTCATGTTCCCCAGGAGAGGTATAGAAACTCGACCAGGTCACACACCTAGTTGGCAGTAAGGCTGAGGGTTAGACCTAGGTCAGAGGGTGAACAGATGAACAGACTCTGGATTTGAGTTTTGCCTGTTTCTTAAAAGTCCTGGAGCACACAGGGGTGTTGCATCATCAAGTTACACTAAAAAAATAAAAAAATTAAGTCAGACCAGTGCCACCCAAATTACCCATAGATGTGATAAGTAGGCAGAATGCCAGCACCCAGCCCTGCAAAGGATCAGCACTCCGTTGATGAGGACACATCTAAAAGAGGCTGGAAGAATAGTCAAGAGGACTTGCCTTTATTGAGCACTTACTATGTGGCTAGCACTTTTATATGAAATCATTTTTTTTCATACAGCATAGACATCCCACAATAACCAGGCCCTGTGTGAAGTGCAAGGTAAAGTTATATTTTTTTTCATCCAGCTAGTTCGTGGGAGCCTGACCACACCTCCTCATAGTTTTGACATCTCATTTTGATAGATGTGGAAAGAGAAGCTTAGAGAAGTTAAGACACCTATCCCAGATTCACAGAGGGTCCTGGGATTTGAACCCCATCTCCCTTACTTCAAGGGCAAGAACTCTTGATTATTCTTGAAACAATGCTCCGGAAACACCCAAAAGTTCCTCCTGGTCCAGCTTGGGGCTGAGGACAGAGTCTTTGGCCCCTCTATCGTTTGTCAGCCTCTCACATATTCCTGGTGTCTGGAGGATGTCTCCTTCAGTGGGACTTCATGCAGTGGTGTGCTGGAACTGGGTCATATCAGCTCACAAAAACCATTACATTTTAGGGATGAGCCAGTTCACATCATGTTGATAGCTTGAAATTGACCACACTGAAAATATTTACACACAGAAGTTGGCAAATGCTATAAAACAAAACTCCCCTCCCCCAGAGAGCCAGGTGTTCAATATTTCCTAACAAGCCACTGGACTACAGAGAAACAGTTCTGATCCATTCATTTACTCATTCATTCAACAAATATATACTGAGTTCCACCTCTAACATATAGTCTGCATTCACTCTCATACCTGCTTAGAAAACCTTACTTCATGGTCTATTCTATGCCAACCCCTGTGCTAAATATTGGGGATTCGGCAGTGGCGAGACAGGCATGGTCCCGCCCTCATGGAACTCACAGTCTAACGAGGGCATCAGATTTTAACCCCCAAAAGGTCACACAACCTATATTAGGAGTTGAAGCTTGACCAAGTCAAGCTGGCAAGTAGGAGCAGACAGACTCCAGGTAGAGGGTATGGCATGTGCAAAGTCCCTGTGGCCAGAGGAAACTTGGCATGTTCTCGGAACTGGCCCAAGGCCAGCATAGTTCATAGTTAGAAAGAAAAGAGCGAAGGGGACCGTGGAATTGGAAAGGGACCCTGGCAGCCCTGATGGGCCATGTTAGGGACAAGCCTCAATAAGTCTATCAGAAACGACCCACATTTTGCAAGGTCTATAAAACTCAGTCCTCATTGCCTCATCAAATCCTTTCTCCTGCACCTCTGTGGGCCTCGGTTTCCTTCTGGAAAAATGAAGATGAAAATGGAGGCTGTGGGATTAAATGACGAAATAGATGGAAAACATTTGGCTCCTTGTCTGGCCTGATACAAGCCTCGGTGAACTGAACGATTACGTTTATCTCCCTCCCTCCACAAGTGTTCTTTCTGCCCCTGTTTGCTTTCTTGCATTCCATCCTTACACCTTCACTTCGGTCCAGGCACTATGGAGGCATTGTGATAAGAGGTGGGCCTCTATCTATGACAGGGCTGGCCTTATCCCTTGTTACAAGTACCAAGTCACTTAATTATGTGGGAAATCAGCCATGACCAAGACAGACACCATGGGCCCTGGAGGAAGAGGGCTGTTTTCTGCCTCCCGATTGCCTTCCCTGAATCATTTAGCAAGTATATATTCCACCCCGCCACAGCCAAGCAACTCCTCCTCACCTCCCCACCTCCCTCCCTCGCTTCTGTATCTCCAACAGTGAGGATACAAATAAGGCTGACATGGGGTGTGCCTGGTGGTCTACAGGCTAAGACCTGCTCTCTTCAGCATTCAGCTGCCAGCTGGTGTAGATGTCTCCCCGGATCACCCGCCCTCCCTCATGCTGCTGTCACTCTAAAATGCAACTGCGAATTCCCACATCTGTCTCCCCAGCGGGTCTGCGAACTCCTGGAGGACAGGCCCGCATCTTACTCCTCGGCACCCTGCCTGGAGCACAGAAAGCCTGTAGGCAACGTTTGTGGAAAGAATCCTAGACCGCACCCTTTACAGGTGGAGCCGGAGAGCCTCTGCCTACTCCCTCCTCCCGCTCCTCCGCCCTGCCCCGCCCGCCTGTGGGAAAGGGGCTTCAAAACTGGTGGCCAGCCCCGGCGGTCTCCCTCCAAACCCCCTTCCCGGACTCACTGAGAAGTTGTCGGCCAGAGTCGCTGACCGTCACGTTCTCCTGCCAGAAGGGGTTCATCAGCGGCGCGCACGGGCTCTGGACTGGAGCGGGGAGAGTAAGCAGTTGGCCGGCGCCCTGGAGTTGGGACCCCAGCCCGCAGGTGCCCCCAAGCCCGCCCCCAAATGCCCCACCCGGAGCGCGTGTGGAGACTAGGTCTCAGAGGGATGTGGCAACCACCGCTCCCTGCCTACCTCCCTCCCGCCCCTGGACAGCGCGTTTAAGGCTTGGCGGCTTCGCGAAGGGGTGCACGCCCAGCAACAGGTCCCGGCCCCTTACCCCGGCAGGTCCGCCAGAGACCGGAGTGCGAGCTCAGAGGCTCGAGCTGGCTGCGGTTGACGCCCCCTGCACCATCCTGCACCCCCAGGGCGCCGCGTTCCAGCCGCCGGGTGTCGATGATGTACCAGAAGTCGGTGCTGATGGCGGCCGCCAGCAGCACGAAGCTCAGGGCGCCGGTCAGCGCCGCCACCCCCGCCAGCACCGCCACGGGCACCCGCATGGCACAACTCCGGGTCCGCTGCCCGCGCAGCCCAGCTGGGGTCTGGAACCCCGGTCCTGTACCCCGATCCTTCCCCCAGTCTCTGGCTCCACCCCTCAGAGTTTCACCTGCTCCCTCAGACCACACTGGAACCCTGCTCAAGCGCACCCTCTCATGCCTCTCCTCACCTCTTCCCCAGGCCCTTCTCCCTCCAGCCCCCCACCTCACTCTCCAAGAACCCCCAGCCGATGCCCACTTTGCCCTGCTCTCTCTTTCCACCCCAGACTTTCTTACTCTCCCTACATCCCCTCCTCAACTCCCCTCTTCCCTCCCTGTGTGTCAGGAGTCCTCCTTTGCCCGCCCTTCCTCAGCTCCTGCTCCCCGCCCAATGGTGCACCCTCTCCTTTTCGACCTGGGGGGTCTGGGCGGTGTAGGGGAGGGAAGGTGGCCTTCCACAAACTGGGGGAGTAAGAAGACGGGGCCCTGTGGCCCTCACAGCTCCCAGGCTTAAGGATAATCTTCAAGTAGCCTCTCTCCGTTCAGCTCCAATGATCCTTCCTCCAAAATCTACCTTCAGTTGATTTTTCTAGGCTGGCTACAGGAGAAAATGGCAGATCCTTTTCCCCCCTAAAATTTCATTAAAGCAATGGTATAGGCCAGGTCCTCCTAGTCTATTGTTTTTTCCACCAACATCTTCGTTTATCACTATAGGCCCAGTGCACAAAATTCATGTATAGGAGGGGGTACCCTCAGCCCTACCTGCACCCTCTCCAATCAGGGAGTCCTCAGGGATGTCCAACTGTGGGGTCAGGCCTAAACTGGCAGTTGGACATCCCTCTCACAATCCGGGATCTCTGGCTCCTAACTGCTCACCTGCATGCCTGCCCTAACCACTCTGCCTGCCTGGTCACCCCTAACTACCCTCTCCTGCCAGCTTGTTTGCCCCTACTAAGTTGTTTTGTTTTGTAATCTTATCCCCTTTACACACAATTGTGTTTGATTTCCTTATTGGCTTCTCCCTCTCACACAATTTTCTCCTTTTTGTAACACTTTTTCCTACTGACTCATCATTTATAAACTTTTCTTTCCTCCTTATTTCCTACTTCTGTTCCATCATCCTTTTTCCCATTTTTCTCCTACCCTCCCTCCCCACATTCCTTCTTTCCTTTATCTTAACCCCTTCCCTCCCTCCCCTTTTTCTTCCTTCCCACCTTAATTTTTTTTCTTCACTTCCTCCCTCAGACCTGCTTTGCTCCCTCCCTCATTTCTTCTTATTCTCCTTTTAAGCTCTATCAGCTCCCTTTAAAACTTTTCTTCCCTCCGTTTTTCTCTCTCATCCTACCTTTCATATACATTCTTCTCTACTTACTTCTACTGTTTTAATGCCTATCTACCTGCCTAATTATTCACTATTAAAACTTTTCTTCCCTCCCTTTTTCTCTCTCATCCTACCTTTCATATACATTCTTCTCTACTTACTTCTACTGTTTTAATACCTATCTACCTGCCTAATTATTCACTATCACTTATCTTTTTTTCTTTTCTGACTCTTACTTTTAAAATCTGTCCTCAGCACTGGGGCGGGGAGGGGGGAGGGTGGGGATATGTGCTGGGGGGTAGGGGAGGCTGGGGGGAGGATAAGGGGGAGGGGGAAAGGAAAACATGTACTACTATTAATTATAAGTTATACTGCAAAAAAATCAATAAAAATCTATTTAAAAAATAAAAATAAAATAAAATCTGTCCTCAGTACACAACTGTACTTGATTGTCATTATAACTCCTACAGTTCACTCATACATCCTCTTTCCTTCTTTAACTCTGCTCTCTACTGACTTCTTTATAAAGTTCTTCCCTCCCTCCCTCCCTTCTTAAAGCTTCTATTGGCAGGGGGAGTGGGCATTAACTCCTAGCTCAGGGCTCAGACACGGCCAGGTGTTCACTGCTCCCCTTTCCCAGCCTTCCCACCACTCTCCTGCTCCCATTCCTTGCCCGAGACGCCTGGCCCAGCTGGGTGGCCAAGGTCTGTGTGGCCCCGGGCACTGCTGCTACCATGAAGCAGGAGCGCCTCCACCCAGAAGGCCTTGGACAGTCCATCACTCCATCCTGGATCTGTGGATGCCTCCCCACCTATAGCCCATGCCAGGGGTCACAACCCTCCTCTCATATCTGCTGTTTCCACCCCTCAACACCCCCACACACACAGTTGCCACCCCCTCGTGTGTTCAACCCCGCCTTTCCTTCCTGTTTCCATTCCTGGGTCTTTTTCTTGTTCTCTTTCTGTATTTCTGTTTCTCCTCTGGGCCTGTCTGCATGCAGGCCTGCCTTCCTCTCCCTCCCCTTTCTTATTCCCTCCTATTATATCCTACCCTCCCCCGGGCCTTGCAGCTGCCTGAGCAGAGGGTGGGGACGCAGCCTGCTGATTTGGTCGTGACATGATGCTGTAATAGATAATTTGCATATTTCTCTATTATTAGTATAGATTATCACAGCCACCATCAGCACTATCACCACCACCATCACTGTTACCATCACTACCATCTTCACCACCATCATCACCATCATCACCACCACCATCACTACCATCATCACCATCACTACCATCATCACCCACTACCATCATCACTTCCTACTGCACACTCCCTACTGGGGATTGAGCCTGCAAGCTGGGCATGTGCCCTTGACCAGAATCAAACCCAGGGCCCTGATGCTCTATATACTGAACCAAACCAGCGAGGGCACTGGAAGAGGCTTTTAAAAGCTGGAGAAGAGCAGCCTCAGGCAGCTTCCAAAGGCTCCTGGAAGGTATCTTTATGACCAAGAGGTCAAAATCTTGGCACTCCTGCAACACATTCTTAAGAAAACGTGCTACCTGGCCGACATGGCTCAGTGGTTGAGCGTCGACCTTTGAATCAGCACACGCCTGGGTTGGTCCCCAGTAGGGGCTGTGCAGGAGGCAGCTGATCAATGATTCTCTCTCATCATTGATGTTTCTATCTCTCTCCCTCTCCCTTCCTCTCTGAAATCAATAAAAATAAATTTAAAAAGAAAGCATTGTGCCAAGACCAAAAATATTGATGAATTGGAGAGGGAATCATTATGTTCTTAATGTGCTTAGAACAGGGAGCTATGAGAGAAAGTGACATAGCAGAGGTGTCATTTAGATTCAGAATCCAGAAAGTGATCCTGAGAAATGCAAGATGCAAAGGCATTTTATGTTTAGAGGAGGGTTTGGTGCAGAGTTTAGTACACTTGAGAATAACTGAAAGAAGAATAATCAGAATAATAGTTATAGAAGAGCAAGTAAAGAGAATTAAGATTATGGGGAATGGGGTACAGGTGGGGACCAGGTCATATAGGGCTTGAGGTTATAATCAAAAGTTTGGGTCCTAGTCTAATTCACTTGAATGGCTTTGAGCAGAGAAGTTAAATGTTCTAATTTACATTTGTAAAAATCTGTCTTCACACTGGCATAGACCGTAGGGAGACAGGAAGGGAAGTAAGCAAGACGTTGCAGTAGAAGCAGCAAGAAATGCTGAGGGCATAGGATAGGACAGTACTAGAAATGGACAGGGAATGGAGTGAACAGATATTTTCAATTGGGGAGGGAAGGTAGAATTGATAGCACTTGGTGCTAGCTGGGGTTGAGAATTATTTTCCTAGTTACTTTATTCTCCTTTACCAGCACATCCTCATCTTCATTATCAGCAGCAGCAGTAGCACCCTGGACAGAGCTCTCACCAGCTAGAACACATCCTCCCCTTGAATCTGCACAGCATTCTACTCCATCAGTCCTTCAGTCACCACATTGATTAAGTGGATCTTTCTCATAATCATCACTACTGAAGGCTCTTTCAACTCTGTCACACTCTGGCTTTTATCTCCAATTGCACTATCATCAGAATAGTTCTCAGCTGTTCTATCAACATTAGGGAATCTAGATGAAGGTAAAATTCAATGAGGCTGATCCCAAGACCCCCAATTATGTCTTTAAGTGTTAGTCTTTCCCTCCCCCCCCCCCATGTTGCTTTCTTCTCTCTTGACTTCATTCTTCATGCAGAATCTTGTTTGTTGAACCATAGGGCCTACTTTTCACAGCTCAGCATCCCCAACAAAAGGCAGGAATCTCATTTTAGATGGAATTAGCCAAATTTCAAGAACTGAAGCTCATTTGACTGCCTTGGATCATAATCCCACCTCTTAACCAACCTCTGTGACTCAGAGGGATAGAATGCAATGATCAGCCAAGATTGGGTCACCTGCCCATTCCTGGATCACCTGCCCACTCCTGCAGCTCAGCCCCACCTTAATCCTTTAAGCTAAGAGGTGTTATGGCTGCCAAGTGAGACAAACAAAAATTCAAGATACCCAGTTAAATTTAAATTTTAGATATACTAAAAATGTTTTACTTTGTTGTTATTGTTGTTGTTGTTGTTGTTGTTGTTGAATCTGAAGTTCAAATTTAATGGAGTGCCCTGTATTTTGTCAGGAAAACCTAGCTGGCTCTTCAAAGGAAAACCAAGATGTCGTTAGTAGAATGAGAAGGGGCCATGGCAAACAAAAACAGCAGATACTCCTATACCCTCAGGCACATATCCCTTCCCTGGATCACACTTTCCTCATCTTTATAAAGAGACATAATCTACCTGAACCGTGCGCAGCCACTATAAAAAGAACAGAAAGTAATGTTTTTCAATTAATCTGGGGAGGAGTGGAGCACATCAAACATCAGATGGTATTGTTGCTCAACCAGTCAAGGGAAGAGGCAGGAGAAAACCTGAAGGCTCCTGAGGCAGAATCCAAACAAGCCACAGTGTTTCAGATGGAAGCCATGCCAGGCACCCTGCTGGGTACTTGTGTTGCGTAGAACACTGTTTAACAGGGATTATACAGGCTGCTTTTGAGTCTGGAACCAGCATCTTACAGGCTGGGTAAGCCCTGAGAAGTTGCTTCTCTTTTTTGAGCCTCAGTTTCCTCAGTTGTAAAGTGGGGGTGCCCAGACCTACCAATCCTGGATATTATTATTAAAACACTAGAGGACCAATTCCCAAATTCGTAGGGAATTTCTTTTCTGAGCTGCTGGCATCTGGGACCCGGGTTTCCCTCACAGAGGAAGGCTCCACTCAGCCGCCACAGCCTGTTGGTCAGTGGCCTGGCCTCCCTCTTCGGGTGATTATGGGGCGATGGCTGGGCACCCGCACCCGCCTTGGCTGGCCCGGCACCAGTGGGTGTCATAGTGTGGTCCCACATGGTTGTTCAGATGGTCATCCAGATGGACGTTTCGCTGTTTGGCTATTTGGTTGGTTTGCATATTACATTTTTATTATATAGGATGGAAGGAGACTTGACTGGGGGTGGTGAATACAGAACACAGTATACAGATGGTGTGTTATAGAATTGTATATCTGAAA
This sequence comes from Antrozous pallidus, assembly GCA_027563665.1. Lineage (NCBI taxonomy): Eukaryota > Metazoa > Chordata > Mammalia > Chiroptera > Vespertilionidae > Antrozous > Antrozous pallidus. The sequence continues at coordinate 102,079,724 of CM050512.1, read as the reverse complement.
CCTGAATAATTTCATTAACCAATGTCACCCCCAATAAACATAGTTAAAATATTTTTAAATAAATTATTAGTTAATTCATTAATTAAAAATAATAGCATCAGTTGGTTGTGAAAAAAGGGAAAGGCTTCCAGAAGTGAAAGTGGGCCAAGCTGGGTGAGTGTTGACCTATGAACCAGAGGTCACGGTTTGATTCCTGGTCAAGGCATATGCTCAGTGGGCATGTAGGAGGCAGCCAATCAATTATTCTCTTTCCTCACTGATGTTTCTCTCTCTCTCTCTCTCTCTCTCTCTCTCTCTCTCTCTCTCTCTCTCTCTCTCTCTCCTTCCTCTTTTAAGTCAATTAAAATACACTTAATTTTTTTAAGTGCAGGGTGAGGAGTGCATTTGAATAATATAAAGAGGAAATAATTTTAAAGAAAGTGGAGAGCAGAAGGGAGGGAAGATGTCAAGATATCAAGAAGAAATGTTACCTTTCAATATAAAGCATAGGTATCATGGAAAAAACAATATTTTTTAAATCAATGAGAACTGGAGTTGTGCAATTCTGCACCCTGAATCCCTGCTTGTCTCATCAGCCTCACATTCTCAGGCCTTGAATGGGTGATGTTCTTTCCTGCCTCTGGACCCTCACACATGCTGTTTCTATTACCTGGAACACTCTTACTCCAATGTGTGTGTGTGTGTGTGTGTGTGTGTGTGTGTGTGTGTGTGTGTGTGTGGTGGTGGTGGTGGTGGTGGTGGTGGTGGTGATGGTTTGTTGTTTTTTTTTTTGTCTCAACTTTTAAGCTACTTATTTGGAAGGGTTTAGCTAACACCCTTAAAGGCACTTATTATATGCTGATTCAGGTGTGGTTAAAGCCTCACCTAACCTCTCAGGCACTCAAATTTTCAACTCATGCCTCAGCATCCTTCCACACAGGCCTGTGACTCTCCACATATGAACTTTTCTCCCCAAGTGAGAAGGCTGGAGTTATTGGACAAAGCACCCAGGAACAGCTGAGGATAAGTAGAATTGGAGGATAAAGAGCCCCGGCTAATTCACCCCTTAGGATGTGCTGCCCTCTGTCTCGCAGAATCCCTAGTGGGCCTGAGCTGCTGCTATCCACCCCTGTGATGTGCTCAGCAGCACATGTCATATGAGTTTCCTTCCCTTGTCCATCTCAAGCCTCCACTCCTGTACCACTGTATTCTAGGCTCACCCTCAAATAAAATTGCTGTTCTTCAAACCCTTACCTCAGAATCTACTTCAAAAGAAATCCAATGAAAGACATATGCGGTTTTAGCACTGAGAGTCTCCATAGTAATTAATGATTATTTATGATGAAGCTATTTGCTACCTGTCTGTCTGCCCTGTGGACATTCAGGCGGTATGGGAGACACTATAGGGTGGCTCATTCAACACCATTTTGAGTCACCTCCCCCTTCAATTTCTAGATTCCTTCCAGCCAGTGGTGACCATAAGACAGTGTGACCAATGAGGTAGTAAGCAGAGTCAGTCGGGAAGGGCTCTCCCAAGAAAAAAGGACAAGGCCTTGGGAGAAGAAGGCTTTGGGTCCCTTGAGAATATAGGTGTGACATCTGGAAGTACAGCAACCGTATTGCAGCCATTAGAATAAGCCTCCTTGTGAGTGGCAAAAAACAAACAAACAAACAAACAAAAAAAACACACAAGATAGAGTCTGAGTCTAATAGCATCATTGACTAGCTGCCCCATCTTTGAACTGCCTGCCTCCAGAATTCTCGTTAGGAGATAAAAATGAACCCCTATCTATTTAAGCCACCACCTTTGAGCTGTCTGTGCTGCAGCTGAATGCACTGTGAACTGATGCAGACAGGGATAGTGTGGGTCCTATCCCATGTATATCATTGGTTTTTAGGTTAGTGCGGGATATATTTTTAAGTAAATTATTGATTGTTACAGTAGATGTGCAATGAAGATTTGTTGATTTAATAAATACGTCCTGCCCGAAAGCCTCTTTTTATAAGCACAGAGCTTATTTTTGAGTGGCAGACCCATAAGGAAACAGCTCTGGGCTTTAGACATTATAGCCAGAATATCTGTGCAGTTATTAAGATTGTTGCTCTAGAGAGAGGTGGTCTCTGTTTATTCAATCTCATGAGGTCATGATGTTCTACTAGCCAATGGGATTCTGTAGACCTGACCCGTGCAGAGCCGTTTGAGTTCAAAGCCTCCATCTGTGCATTAGAGACCTCCAGAGGAGCTGGCTGTCACTCTCCATATCCTGCATGGCGTAATTATCTTGGAATGAAAAAGGACCACTAACCCACCGCTTTCATTTTCCCATCTCACGCCTCGCATGGTGCCACGAGATGAAGGCTGGGCTGCTCTCACTCTATTTCAGAGAACCTCTTCTGAAGGTGGAATAAAAATCCTCCGGCCAGCGTGAGGTTGCTTCCAGGAGCAATGTGGAGGGAAAGAGCGAGGACTGGAGCCAGCACACCTGGGTTCCAGCATCACTAGCCTGCTGGAAGAGCCCGGCCTGCCTGCTTCGCCTCTGGAACCTCAGTCTGCTGGTCTGTAAAAGGGGCTAGTAAAAGTCCTTTCCTACCAATCTATTCTGGGGCCATCTTAGCTGCTGGACAGTTATAATGTGGCTGGCACATCAGGTGTGTTTCCTTTTTGACTCTTCACATCAATTCTGTGAAAAAGATAGGCCTGGTTTCCCCAAACCTTATCATTGGTACAGTGAATAGACCCCCACAAAATTAATGTATACAATTTGGTGGGTTTGGACATACGTACACACGTGTGTTACCATCACCACAATCGAGGTCATAAACATATTCAACACCTTTAAAAGTTTCCTCGTGTCCTAACTGGTTTGGCTCAGTGGATAGAGCGGTGGCTTGCAGACTGAAGGGTCCCGAGTTGTAGTACCTTGGTTGTGGGCACATCCCCGGTAGGGGTTGTACAGGAGGCAACTGATCTGTGTTTCTCCTTCATCCATGTTTCTAACTCTCTATCCCTCTCCCTTCCTCTCTGTAAAAAAATCAACTAAAAAAAGTTTCCTCGTTTGCTGTTGTTGGGGGTGGGGTGGGGTGGGGTGTTGTGGTAAGAGCACTTAACCTGAGATCTACCCGTTTAACAAATGCTAGTCTCACCTGGAAACACCCTCACAGACACACCAGAAGTCATATTCAATCTGGGCTCCCCATAACCAGTCAAGTTGTCACATAAAAGTCACCATCACGAGGGCATGAGGAATGAGTGTGACCGGGTACGAGGTTATCTTTTTGGGGAAACCAGTGTTCTAAAATCATATTGTGATGATGGTTGCACAAACTCTGTAGGTCAATGGTTCCCAGCATGAGGTACAGGCCCCACAGGGGAGCAATTTGATTTTGAAGGAGAGCAATTTGAAAATGAGTTATTAACAATGAATTTTTTAAAATATATTTTATTGATTTTTCACAGAGAGGAAAGGAGAGGGACAGAAAGTCAGAAACATCGATGGGAGAGAAACATTGATCAGCTGCCTCTTGCACACCTCCAACTGGGGATGTGCCCGCAGCCAAGGTACATGCCCTTGACCGGAATCTAACCTGGGACCCTTCAGTCCGCAGGCCGACGCTCTATCCACTGAGCCAAACTTGCATTTCTTATGGTCCTAGGGGCCTCATACATAGTATATAAATATATATTGTGGCATATTTACACATTTCAGCTCTCTATCATATGTTTTGAAACTTTGTTCTTTTTTCATATCACTTCATATTATTATTATTTTTTAAACAATTTTTTAGTGATTTCTCCCTCAGTACTTCAACTGTCCTTTTGTTCTTTTATTTTCCTTTTTCATGGATGCCATGTTCTTTGGAAGCTTGTTTAGACCAAGTTAATGGTCTTTTAGGCTTCTTCCATGGGGAATAAGAGTTCACTTTTTGAATAATAAGAATTATATGTGGCGGGGGAGGGAGGGACAGGCTAAGGATCAGAATTTTATTTTTTTTAATATATTTTATTGATTTTTTTACCAAGAGGAAGAGAGAGGGATAGAGAGTTAGAAACAATGATGAGAGAAAGATCCATCAGCTGCCTCCTGCACACTCCCTACTGGGGATGTGCCCGCAACTGAGGTACATGCCCTTGACCGGAATCGAACATGGAACCCTTGAGTTCACAGGCTGGAGCTCTATCCACTGAGCCAAACCAGTTAGGGCAGGATCAGGATTTTAGAGATACTTAGATGGGGCATGGCCAAAAATAAGTTGGGAACCACTGCTGTAGGTAAACTGAAAAGCACTGAATTGATACATATGCAAACTTATATATGCAAATTTGTAAAAGCCCCCCTCAGAAACAGAAAGGGAAGAGCTCAGGAAAGAATCACGAAAATGGTGGCATGGTGAAGGTGGCAGTGACATGCTGGCAGTGATCCCAGCAGCACGGCTCACTGAAAGCGGATGCCTGCTCTGGGCCGGGACCCCTGGCATCCATCATCTCTTCATCAGCACGGCAATCCTGGGAGGTGCTTGTCTTGGAAAGGCTGTGGGGTCTGTGATCAGCACACGGGCTCTGGAGGCAGGCTACCCAGGTTCAAACCTCACCTGCAGCGGGACCTGGGCAAAAACCAAAGCCTCTCTCAGCCTCAGTTTCTCCATCTATAGAGAAGGTATAAGATGATCCTAACCTTGGGATTGTGAGCCATGACCTTATAGCCCATAGAAACTGCCAGTAAACATTAGCTTCAGCTATTAGTCTGGGTTCTTGTTTTACAAAACATGACAGAATTTAACCCAGCAAGGTCACACAGCCAACAAGGCACGGACGTAGCACTCCAACCCAGGTCCAGCTCCCAGCTTTGGGCTGTTGCCAGGACCCAGGCATGCATCTGAGCAATTAGGTCTGACATGTGCGCAGGGCTGCAGACAGCAGCCACCTGCCCGCCCCCCCCCCCATCCCTTCCCATCCCCAGAGGAAACAACGTCTCTCCAGACTGCTAATGTCAGAACTGGCACAGCAGTGCCCAGCCAGCTTCCCGCCCACTCCCCATAGCCCTCTGAGCTGAGCAGGCAAAGGCCACAGGAAATTCACTGATTGGGGTCCAGATCCAGCCAGACCTCCGAGGCCATGTTCCCACAAGACTGCCTGGTGCTGGGAACACTGCCACCCCCTTCCCCAGTCAGAACCTGGAACAAGAGACCATGAGAGACAGATTGGGTCCTTCTCCCCACCGTGGCTCAGCAGGGACTGGGGGAGGGGACTAGAGACTGGTGGAGCAAAGAGAAACCATAGCATCAGCCCTGACATCTCACAGAGGAGGAAAGTGAGACCTCGAAAAAAAAGGGGGGGCAGTGATTCAATCCCTCTCTGAAGACAGGCAGAGGGTGTCTCTGCTCAGCCTGACAAGATCTAATTTATTGAGCAGCTACTGTGCACTCAGACAATAAGGACACAATAGGAGTAGCTCAGGTTCCCCTTCCTCTGCTGAGGACTTGACAGTGTCCTGGGGACACAGACAAGGAAAGGAATCCATGCAAGACAATGCAGTGCCTGTAGTCATGGAAGCGAGTTGAAATCACAGTATTTGATGAAAGCTGCCATTGGCAGGGTGCTGGCTTAGCCCTTCCCATAACAGCATCTTCAGATAGCCCCTAGCTCTGGCCTCCACCCAACTTCTTCCCTCAGACCTCATAGATTTCATCTACATGGGTATAGGGAACGGCTTTAGAGACAAGCCTCAGGTTGACCTGTGGCAGGGCCACAAACAGTCCCAGCCTGAAAGGCAGAGCTCTCCTACCATAATTAAGCCTGACCTTGTAGCCTTCCTTAATTCCTTCCTAAGTAGCTAACGGGCTGTGGGAGGTGCAGCAAGTGTTGCCAAAACAAGAATATTTGTATACGTGTTAATCTACCCTTGTTTTAATCAGACGATAAAATAAAGCATCAGTTTGCAGGCTGGGTCTTTTGTGTCCTCCTGCAGGCATAGGAGATCCACCAAGCCCCAGCTGTATTCTCATCTGTCTTTTCTTTAATCCTTCACTGCCCCTCCTCAGGTTTACCCTTGGCCATGCTGGCATGGCACACATAGCAGTTCCGTGTGAGTTTCCAGTGGCCACAGTGCCAAATTATCACAAATTGAGTAATTTAACACAACACACACTTATTCTCTTTGCGTTCTGGAGGTCAGGAGTCTGAAGTCTGTTTCCCTGGGCTAAGGTGGGGGGGTGGGCAGGACTGCGTTCATTCTGGAGGCTCCAAGAGACAATGTTGTCTGGCCTTCTCCTGCTCCCAGGGGCCACCCACCCTTGGGCTATGGACCCTTCCTCCATCTTCAAAGCAGTCAGTGTATAATCTTCCCTTGCCATCAATCTCTGCTTCTGTCCTATACCTTCTCCCTCTGACCCTCTTGCCTGTGACCACACTGAGCACACCCAGGGAAATTCTCCTATCTCGAGTTTCTTAATCACTTCTGCAAAGTCCCCTTTGCCATGAGAAGTAACATAGGTCACACATTTGGGGGGGGATTAGGAAGTGGACACCTTTTGGGGGGCCATCATTCTGCCCAGCACAAATCCTAATAAAGTAGGGATTCACTATCACCCCCATGTTAGAGATGAGGAAACTGAGCCTTAGAGAAGTAAAGTAATTTATCTAAAGTCACAAAGGGAGCGAAAATTTGAACCTGGGTTGACCTGAGCCCGAGGAATAGGGTCCCTGTTTTACAAAACATGACAGGTTGTGGCTGCCTTGCTCAGCATTCTCTCCAGGGCTACATAAGACAGTAGGAAGAAGTCCAAAGCAGGCCAGCAATAGGAGGCATCTCAAAAGTGGAGACCCCAAAGTAAGTTGCATCTGTGATTGGGCATCAAATACAGTACACTTGGCTGCACTTCCTACCAGTCCTCCCTAGAGTGACACCTATGCATTGCTGTGCAGGACAGAAGCTGGATGAGTGATGTCCCCAACATGCCAGGTCAGCTCCCCCTGTAGTTCCAGATCATCGAGACAGAAATAGTAGCTTAACTGGAAGCCTCAGCAATTCAGCCAATTGTCTCCACACCCCAACTCCACTGCTTGCCTGAAACCTCTATGAATATCGGTCTCCCTTCTGAAAAGTGGGCATCATTACCTACTCATGTAAGCGCATTAACTGCCCTCTCTCCCTCCTTCCAATCTTCCTCGCTCTGGTTTAGTTTAGAAACATTTTTCCAGTGTTAAGAAGCATCTCATTTCCACCAGAGCCAAGGGACATTAGGCGTCTAGACACAGAGCAGACAAGCCTGGCTTTATCCGCCCTCAGCTATTACCTAAAGTCTGAATAGAACCTCCAGAGAACATGCAACCCCCAAAAGCTGGGGGAGGAGGGGGGAGAATGTGGAAATGGGAGCGGGGGGGAGGCTGGAAAGGAGTTCAAATATTTAGCATCAAAGTAGTACGTTACCTTTTTTTTTATCTTGGAAAAAAGAAAGAAAAGAAAACTTGACTGTTATCCCACAGCCAAAGAAACCTTGACTAACATGTATTAATATGATAATATAATATAATAAAGAATATAATACAATAAAGGTGCATTTCTTGCTAATCATTTTTTCTAGGAACACAACAGTGATAATGGTGTTTGCTAAGCTTTCTCTGGGTGCAGGGCCCTATTCACAGCAATTCTAGGAAACAGGTGCTGTTATCATTCCCAGTGAAAAGGTAGGAATGGGGAGGCAAAGAGAAGGGAAGCAATAAAAGAATAAATAGAGCCAGGATGGTAGATAAGAACACAGGTTTTGAGGGCAGATCATCAGGATTTCTTCCTTCCTTTCTTTCTTTCTTTTCCCCCCTAAATTTGTGTATTCCTTTTGTATGTAATGGTCATCATGAAAAGCAAATGAAATAATGCAAGCAAAACACTCAGAGGACTCACAATGTGTAGGCCATTATTATTAGAATTGTAATCGTATTGCATATGAAGTTTTCACCTATCATTGTATCCCTCAATTGAATATCATATGCAAAAATAAAAATAAACTTGGATCCTTACCCTGCACATATAAGAATTAACTCTCCACGGATCACATACCTACATGTAGAAATTAAAGCTATAAAACTAGAGGTGAGTGTAAGAAGAAATCCTTGTGGTGTTGAGTTAGGCAAGATTTCTTAGGCAGGACACAAAGAACACAAGTTATTTTTTTTAAGTGATGGTCCCAGTGATCCCACCTCCAGGTAATCACATCTCTGTGTAATCCCTTCTTTGTGACTGTGGATGGTACCCATGACTTGTACCAGTAACCAACAGAATATAACAAAGGTGATGGAATGTCATTTCTGTGATTACATTAGATGAGTCATCATTTCCACCTGCTGGCTGACTTTCTCTGTTTGCCTTCTTGGCTTATATGCTTCGTGTCAGAAAGGCCAACATGGTCAGAAACTGTGCATGGCCTTCTAGCCAACATCAGTAAGGAAGTGAGTTCTGCAATAAATAGCTAATTTTTGCTAACAACGTGAGTGAGCTTGGAATCAGATTCTTCCCCAGTTGAGCTTCCAAATGAGACCCCACCCTCAGCAGATGACTCACTGGAGCCTATGGAAGACAGTGAAGCAGAGAACTCACCAACCCAAGCCCATTTTCCTGACCTACAGAAATAGTGAAATAATAGAGGTGTGTTCTTTTAAGGACACTAAATTTGGGGTGACTTGTTACATAGAAGCAGATAACAAACACAACTGGCATGTTTCAGGGGAGCAGTTAGCTGCTATGTGTACATATCCTTTGATTCTGCAACTCCCCTTTGGGAAGTAGTGAGGCAATTGCTCCAAAAAGTACCTACAAAGATGTCTATCACAGAGTTCTCTAGTCCAAGAAAAATATCTCACATTTAAGCAAGAACCTACTATGTGCCAGGCACTCTGTATGCTTTACTTCACTTAAGCCTCACAACAATCCATTCGTATAATATTACATCCATTTTGCCGAAACCGGTATGGCTCAGTGGATAGAGCGTCGGACTGTGGACTGAAGGGTCCCGGGTTCGATTCCGGTCAAGGGCATGTACCTTGGCTGCGGGCACATCCCCAGTAGGGGGCGTGCAAGAGGCAGCTGATCGATGTTTCTCTCCCATCGATGTATCTGACTTTCTATTCCTCTCCCTTCCTCTCTGTGAAAAATCAATAAAATATATTTTTTAAAAAATATATTACATCCATTTTATATACCAGCAAGTGAAGTCTCTAAGAGATGAAGCGACCCACCCAAGATGAAACCGTTGATGCTTATTAAGTTCTTAGTTCAGTGTCTGGCACAAGGCAAGTGCTCAATAAATCTTACAGTCTTAGGCTTCATTCAGTTTCAAGTTACAGAAACCTAATCTAAAATAGTCTAAGCTAAAAAGGGCTCTCAGAATTGCAAAGTTACTGGCATGGCTGTATCCAGGAGCTGAAAGTTTTTCATTAGGACTCTATCTTTACCCATCCATTAGCTTCTGTTTTGCAGGCTCTATCCCCAGAACAAGTTTACTTCCTCTTGGCCAAGCAAGCCTGAGAGAACAAGAGCATCCCTCTCCCCAAATCCATTGGATAATCCCAGAGAAGAATCTCAATGGTCCTGTTTGGGTCACATGACCCTTTCTAGAATTATGTCACTGGGAGGTTGGGGCTCTATGATTGGCCATCTTGGATTACATGGCCCTCTTCCAGGGGAATGAGTGTCATGATTGGCAGTCCCTCCCAGAACCACAGGGTAGGGCAGAGTGGTTCCTGAGAGGAAGGTGTGCTGCAGACAGACTTGGCATAGCCACTCTCATGTAGCAATTATTACTCAAGCATGGATATTGAGAGGGGAAGACCTCAATCAGACCATGGTCCAATTCTAGAACTCATTTTTCCACTATATGCACCTTATCCTCCACTTCCCACTCTAATCTTTTCAAACTTCACAGCAGCTCAGGACATGAGAACTGAAGGCTGCTGTCAGCAGACTGGAAAACAAGTCCTCTGCCTGACAGTGCTCAGCGAAAAGTGACTCATAAAAGTGCCTCAGTGAACAAAAGCCACCTGGTGCAAAAGTCAGAGCCCAGGGAGCGGACATGCCCCCTGATCCTCACACACAAGGGTTTGGGTGCTGCAAATGTTGCCAAGGACATGGCAAGCCCAGGAGAGGCTCTCAAGGAGGCTGAGGGGCTGGCAGTTTCTCGATGTTCTCACTAGATAAGGAAAACAATGATAAAAATAGCTAATGTCCCCCAGGCCGTGTTTCTCAGTGGTTAGAGCACCTGCTTATGCTCCAAAGGGTTGCTGGCTCAATTCCCAGTCAAGGACATGTACCAAGGACAGGTACTTGGATTGCAGGTTTCATCCCCACCCCATCGGGAGGCAATCAATTGATATCTATCTATCTATCTATCTATCTATCTATCTATCTATCTCTTCCTCCCATCCCCTCCCTCCTTTCCCTTCCAGTCTCTCTAGAAATCTATGGAGGATTGACAAAAAAAGAAAAGAAATTTCTAATGTCTAATAAGTACTCACTGTGTGGCAGGCCCTGTTAAAAATGCTTTACCCTTGTTGGCTCACTTAATCCTCACAGAAACCCAATGAGGACTGTGCATTACCCCATTCTACAAACAGTAAAACTGAGACACACAGACGGGTAAAGTAACATCCAGAGCCAAGTTCCTAACCTTTCCAATTCCTGATGCAAAGAGAAACAAGATACTCTGAGCTCATTAGAAAGAACCATGTCTCCCAGAAAGCCTTGCTTTTTAAGGTCAGGAATAAAATTTTTTATAGGTTTTGCCAGTGATCATTCACATGCTGATTGAGCCCATCCCCAATTCTGCACTAACTCAAACAGTTTCCCTATTATCTGCTTACCAAAACCATTCCTGACCAAAAAAAGCAAAACAAAACAAACAAAAATCTACTAGGGCTGTACTAAGCATTTCTTTTCTGAGATCTAGCTATGAGAAAAGACATTGGAGCATTGTCGTTGTGCACAGCCTCTTCATTGCCACATCCCAAGCCCAGGGACACAGCTGCAAAAATGACAGGTGTGATAGGGGAGGTGAAAGAGCCTCCAGGGGAAAGCAGGATGTAGAGTTCTCAACACACCTGTTTATTGAACACCTACTATGTGCTGGGACATATGCCAGGCCCTGGGGAGAGAATGCTGAGCAAGGCAGTCATAGCCATGAGCTTTCTAGTGTCCCACGCTGGGCTGCATGCCCCGGAGGTGGGTGGAACTGAAAAGTGCTTTCAGATAGGGTCAGGGACTGAGGAACATCGGATCACACAGAGAGACAGCCAGTTCCCCTCCGGCTCTGGCTCTCCCTCTGTCCTTCTGGTGTCTGAAGGTGGAAACCTCAATGTGGTGCTAGAACAAAGGCCTGCATACCTAATGCTGGTCCATTTCCCTCTTTAACCAGCACGGAGCAAGCACCAGGCTCAGACTTGGGCCGTTCCAGGTGAGAATCAAGGATTCCTGACTCATTTCTGCAATGTTCACTTTCACAGCTGCCTCTCTTCATGGCAAGAAAGGGACACTTTCCTTTTCAGCAGAAGCATGCAGTGTTCTTTTAAAGATTCTTTTCACATGGTGAGTGGATTTGAAGAAAAATACCCAGCTACTTGACAAAAGAAACATGAATAAAATAGTGGGTTTAAAACATATTTTATATAATGCTAGAGGCCCAGTGCACAAAATTTGTGCATGGGGGGGCGCGAAGGGGGTGTCCCTCAGCCCAGCCTGTACCCTCTCCAATCTGGGACTCCTCGAGGGATGTCTGACCTCTCATTTAGGCCTGATCCTAATAGGATCAGGCCTAAATGGGCAGTCGGACATCCTTCTCACAATCCAGGACTGCTAGCTCCAAACTGCTTGCCCGCCTGCCTCCCTGATTGCCCCTAACCTCTTCTGCCTGCCAGCCTGATCACTCCCTAACCACTACCCTGCCAGGCTAATTGATGTCTAACTGCTCCCCTGCCAGCCTGTTTGCCCCCAACTTCTCTCCTCTGCTGGCCTAGTCCCTTCCAACTGCCCTCCCCTGCTGGCCTGATCACCCACAACTGCCCTCCCTTGCAGGCCTGGAACCTCCCACTGTCCTCCCCTGCTGGCCATCTTGTGATGGCCATTTTGTATCCACATGGGGGCAGCCCTCTTATGTGTTGGAGTGATGGTCAATTTGCATATCACTCTTTTATTAGATAGGACTAGAGGCCCAGTGCACAAAATTTGTGCACAGAGGCTGGGGGAGGGGTGTTCCTCAGCCTGGCTTATGCCCTCTAGCAGTCCGGGAGCCCTTGGGGCGATGTCTGCCTGCTGTGGAGTTGGGAGAGGCTCCCACCACCACCACTATGCTTGCCAGACATGAGCCCGGCTCAGGGCTTCTGCCTGAGTGACACTCCCCCTATGGGAGCACACTGACCACAAGGGGGCAGCTCCTGCACTGAGTGTCTGCCCCATGGTGGTCAGTATGTGTCCTAGTGACCAGTCATTCTGCCATTTGGTTGATTTGCATATTAGCCTTTTACTATATAGGATATGTATTAGAGTTATGCCACCCAAAATCATAGCCACTAGTCACATGTGGCTATTTAATATTAAATTAATTAAAATTTTAAGAATTTAAAATGTAGTTCCTCAGTGGCACTGGCCACATTTTAAGTGCTTGATAGTCATAAGGAAGCAGCGACTACCAGAGGAGACAGCACTGCCATATAGACCCTCAAACATTCAAGGCAAGCTTAAGCAAGACGTGTGAGTGGCATCTCAGCCACAGGACCATGTCCACTGTGGGTCTCAGAAGACCATCCGATTTCCCTTTGCATCACTTACATTGGCTGAATTGGACACGTTCACATACATGAACGCAATCAGAACATCAGCCTGCAGAAAGGGCTAAACAACGGTTAACTATGATTTTATTGTTATGTTGTTATCTGATGCCAGGAGAAACAAGACCAAGTTTCTGAATGTTTTCATTCTGCAACCAGCACTGGATGAAGTTTCATCCTTCCTTTCTCACCATGTTTATTCTTTGAGCACAGAAATTTTTATCCGCCCTTGAAGAGAGCAAGCATCCATTCAAAATGGCTTTTCCCTGCCACCAGATCCAATGTGCTGGTAGCCTCCATCTCGCACCAGCCTGTTCCCAGCCTTCCCGTGCATAGCAGTAGTTATCAGCACCCAAAATTGTAAGTTTATGGGTGCACTGTCTCTCTCTGCCCCTAGAATGTAAGCTCTGTGAGGGCGGGAACAGCTATCTCTTTTGTTCACTGCTTTATGCCCAGCTTACAGAAGACTGCCTGACACATCGCATACACTCAGTAAACACTTGTTGACTGAATTAATTCATTTCTTAGTACCTAATCGCTATCAAAAAAGGAAAACAAGCTCACAGCCCAGAAACACAGAAGACTTCATGTTTCAAGAAAAATGGACAATAGCATGTTCATCTACAGAAATGTTTATATAAGCAGCCACATGTTGGCAGGACTGGCCACCACATTTGAGTTGGATCCCCTAGTCGATAGCAACATCTCAGTGATGACCCAGAGAGAGAGGAGACTATCTATGTACAATACATATCTTATACATACACTAGAAGCCCAATGCACAAAGATTTGTGCAAGAATAGGCCTTCCTTCCCCTGGCTGCCAACACTCAGCAGGCTCGCTCCGGCAGGCAAGCCCTGCATGCTCCAGCACCACTTCCTCCTCACCCTCCTTCTCCGGAGAATTCCTCTGTGCAGCACTGATTCTCTCAGGGAAGTGCAGAGGGGAAGAAGTGAGGGGAACAAGGCAGGCAAGGAGGACTGGAGAGGTTGGGTGGGCTAGTGTGTTTCACTTTCCCATTGTGAAAGTGGGATGCAACTGGCCCCTTTCCTCATCCTCTTTCTCCTCTGGCCTCCACCTCCTGCCTGCCCATCCTCCATCCATGCCCATTGCCCCTCCCCTCTTGATTTGGTGAGATAGGGAGGAGGGAGATCTGATAATGTGGGTTACTGTGTAGGTGGCCTCTTTCATATATTCAGAACAAAACTGAGCCTACTGCTCCTGCCTCCATGACTCCCACCATCACCCCTTAGGTGGCCTGGGGCTCCTGGGGCATACTGACTGTGCATCCAGTGAGCTCCCTTACACGTCTGTGCCTGAGGGGCTGCTCCAGTGCTAGGGAATTTGTTTACCAGAGCAGTGAGGCAGGGGTGAGTTAGAGAGACACCAGATACCAGGAGCTATGACCTCAGGCACCAGAGGGTTGACTTGAGGCCAGGAGCTAGGCCACAGGGAGGCTGCAAAGGACAGTTGACAGGTGTGGAGCACAGCAAGGAGGCCCTGAGGAGATGCATTGCCCAGAGGCCCAGAGCAGCCAGGGAGGTGGGAGGTGGGCCACCGCCATCTTTGTTGGGTTAATTTGCATACTTACTCCTAATTGGCTATGGGCGTTGTGAAGTGATGGTCAATTTACATATTTATCTTTTATTAGTAAGAATAAAGACTCAGACAGTTTTTTCTTAAGGGACCAGAATGGTCAATCTTTAAGGTATGTCTAGCTATATGATCTCCGTCACAACTATTTTCCTCTGTCCTGGTCATGTGAAAGCAGCCAATGACAATTGTAATGAGTGGGCCTGACTGTGCAAGTTCACTTACAAAAACAGGCAGCTGGGCTGGGCTTAGCCTAAACCCATAATTCTCTGAATTAATTCTTTAGGAACTAAAGGAAGGAATGTGTGTTTATTGAACAACTATAATATTCAGGTACCAATCTGGGCTGTTCCCTTTAATCCCTAAAACATAACCTGTCGGGTGGGCACTATTATGCTAACTTTACAGATGAAAGAAACTGAGTCTCTGAGGCATTAATAACTTGCTCAAATTCACATAGCTCACTAACAAAAGAGTTTGGACTTTAAAACGCAGTCTTTGTGTCCACATCATACTACCTTCCTAGGGGTGGCTGTTGGTTCTGATTGTTCCATTCCTGGTCCCTCAGCTCCTGCGGGTCCTCAACCCTTGCACTCCAGCCTCCCCGTATCCCTTTGCCCCAGAGCTCAACACCTCTGGTTTGCCTACCACTCCTTCCCACTAACCCACTCTCCCTGACCACCACCCCCCTCCAAGTTATCTAGCTCTTTCCTTCTCCACAGATCTTGCCTGACTGCAACACATTTTCCCAGTTGGGAAAAAAACAAATCGAAAGTTTTGTTCTTGCACAAGATACCCTTTTTGCCTGCAGCTAAAATTCCCCCATAGAACAGGAATAATATCCAAAGTCATACAAAAAGTCATTATTTATTGGGCCAGCAGCTGGCTAGGGGCTGGCTAGGGGCTACAGAGACACCAGGAGAAAGAACACGGAGCCAGCTCAAGGAGCTAACAGAAGTAAGCACAGCCCCCACCCCTACCACCAGCCCCTAGCACCTAGCCCCTGAAGGAGCAGAGTTGCCTTAATTCAACCTGGCAATGGTCCGGGAAAGCTCCGGAGAATGGGGAGTTTGGAGGATGTGTAGGGACTGATCAACAGGAAAGTATGGAGAGAAGGCATTCTGGGTACAAAGACCAGAAGAAGAGCATGGTTTTTGCAAAACCATCAGCAGCCTGGTGTGGCTGGCACACAAGGAGTGAGAAGGGCCTGTTTAGGACTGTCCATCATGTTGCCCCGCCCATTGACCAAACAAATGCTCCCCTTTCTGGAATTTGCATCAGAGGGGAGAACTTCAGGACAGAAAATTGTTGGGTGTGGAGTGGACTCATTGCTAAGGTAAGGCCTTGAAGAAAGTCCCTTTGCTTCTGTCCTAAAGTTCCTGAGCCTCTCTGGACCCTGCACCTTTAAAGGCCTGGCTTTTCCAGCGTTGCCTTTCATTTGCTGTGTGATTCCCATGCACATCATGACATCTTTTCACATAAATTAGTCATTGCTGGTTTTAGTGGCTTCAATCAAGCCATCCAATTAGACACAGAGCTGTGCAGGGTCGAACAGTCGTGGGAAAGGGTGAATCATGGATCATTGGAGGGGTGAGTCTGGCATCAGAAGACCATCCTGGATTATCTGCAAGGGCCCTAAATCCAAGGACATGTCCTTGGACGAAGAAGAGAAGACACAGACACACAGGGGAGAAGGCCCTGGGAAGATGGAGGGAGAGCAGAGTGATACATCTACAAGCCAAGGAACACCCAGGCTGGCCGCTGGCCACCAGGAGCTGGGGGTGAGGCCTGGGTCAGGTCCTTTCCTAGAAGCTTCGGAGAGAATGTGACTGCGCCACCCCTTGATCTCAGACATCTGGCCCCTCAGTCTACAAGAGCATGAATTTCTGCTGTTTTAAGCCTCCCAGTGGAGTCATTTCTTACCGTAGCCCTGGAAGCTCCTACAATTGCCCCAGGCAGGACAAGGCCTGGGATTTAACTTGCTGCTCCTGAGCTCCCCAATGGGTCAGGCTGGGGCTGGAGTCCAGCCGAATTCCTCTGGCATGCCGGTCTTCTCGCTTGCCCTGCCTGCTTCCCTCACTCCTTCCAGTTTCTCCTGAATGCCTTTCCTCAATAAATCACTGGCCCATCCTTGGGTCTGTTTCCGGGAAAACCTGAGCAATTCCAGGAAATGGGGCCAGACCAAGACTGGCACTGAGGCAGCCTGACTCCAGCCAGATGGGAGCACTTTTTATATTTCAGAGTGAGACCCACCTGAGCCAGCCTGCTAGGAGCTGAGTAACTGCAGGCAAGGGACTTCACATCTCTAAGCCTCTGTTTGCTGATCTGCAAAATGGACTCATTCTTGGCACCTCCCTCTTAAGGTAGCCTGGAGAGTTAGACATGATGTATGTAACCATGCAGCAGGCACCTGAGCTGTGGGTACTGCATTCTACACTGCTGGGTGGGTGCGGGGCAGGGAGGGGGACACGGTTATGATGTCCAAGTGGGTGTGAGTTCTCAGGCAATAGGGACTCTATCCTCCTCCCTTCAGCAGTGCTCTTAAAGTAGACCCTGGAAGATGCAGCCTCTCCAGGAGCCCTCTGATGATCTGTATTCACTAGATTTGGTTTGCAAACTATTCCCAAGATAAAAGGAGCTGATGGTGAACTATATAATCAAAGTATATTTGTGAGATCTAAAGGCTCATGGAGTATCATCAGCTAAAAAGGGAGAAAAATGCAAATTCGAGGGAGGAAGAAAAAATAAACATCACAAAGGAAGGCCTAGAACAGAATGAAAGGGGCCATCTGCATTCGGATTCTCCAATAGCCCACTCCTGGTTTGGGGGACAGGGAGTGTTAGTTTGCTGACACTGAAGGAGGCATTGCAGGGGAGAAGGCATTAAATAATCCTGTCCCAGAATGCCCAGAAGGAAGCTTGAAGAGGTTACCCAAAGTCACAGGTAGGGTTCAATGCCAGGTTCATCCACTGTATGTACCACTCTATGGGCAGGGTTGATAGTGGAAGAGGCTATGAATGTGTGGGAGCAGAAGGTATAGGAAAAGCTCTGTATTTTCCATTCATTCAATTTTGTTGTGAACCTAAAATTGTTCTAAACAATAAAGTTTATTCATTTTTTAAAAGATGTTTTAAAAAAATGAATGAGATTGTTATGCCCAGATTTCATGATTCCCAGAGACACCAGGGAGCCGATTCCAATGCAAATGCAAAAGAACCTTCTTTCAAGCCTGGGCTTGGTCCTCCGCCTCTACCGTCTGTCCGCCACAGCAGGAAACGAAGGGAGCGGGATATCTGACAACATGACGATTTTATAGGGAGGTGGGGCCAGACACGAACCACTGAGTTGGCAGATTCCAATAGGTTGGGTGAGGGCTGGGGCTAGTGACACAAATAATCCCTAATGCACGTGGCCGTAAGCCTACACATCACGCAACCCACATGGTGGCCGCCGAGTGACACAGTCCAGAATGGCAGCTGTCCTTGCAGTCCCGCTTGATAGGTACCCCCCCAACTGGTGGGCGGAGTTATGATATAATTGACAGAGACATTGAGCCACCATCAATCACATACCAGAGTGCCCTGTGTCCCATCCCTTCCCATTCTGCCCTGGGCCCAACCCCTGCCTGTTCCAGCCCTTAAAAAGGTGTCTCGGTGCGCCATGTGGCACCTTTTCTCCCGGACTGTTCTCCCAGGCAGTCTGGGAGGCGGTCCGGCTGGGTCCCCTCTTTTCCCCTTCCCCTGGCCCCAGTCACAGAGTGCGGCTTCCCCCGCTCCATTCCCCCCGAGCCTGTGAACCCACCTGGAGACCCCCAATAAAGCCTGATCAGTTCACTTATTCAGACTCCCTGCCTGCAGTTTCTCTCATGGCGGCTTAGAACCTTACACCGCTCTGCCCTTTCAAGAGCTCTTACTTGGTGACTCAGTTGGTTGGAGTATCATCCCATGCACCAAAAGGTCAGCGGTCCAATTCCTGGTCAGGAGCAGATGAGAGGCAACCAATCAATACCTCTCTCTCTCTCTCTCTCTCTCTCTCTCTCTCTCTCTCTCTCTCTCTCTCTCTCTCCCTGTTTGTCTAAAATCAATAAAAAATAATTTTAAAAAAGAAACAGATCCTCAGTTGAGGATTAAGAGAAATGAAGGAGATGAGAGGAAAGGGAAGGACATTGGATCCATGACTTAACCTCTCTGACCTCATCTACACTAGAAAAATGGAAACAGCACTTCACTCACAGATGGTTGTAAGCACTAACAGTTATAAAACATGCAAGTTACCTGGCACAGCTTACCAGAACCTAGCTTCACATTCCAGAGTCACTGCCTCTTACTCAGCTAGGAAGGATCAATCTGTTAGAAATAAGGTGAGCCCCCACATCAGGGGTTCTGATAGAATACAAAACACTCGGAGTCAGGCAGCAATGCAAACATATTTTCTTCTACTTAGAAGGGTGCACACATATGGTCTGGAACTGCATGTACACCGAGCAGACAGTCTGCTTACCTTTATAATCCCTGATGCACGTGATCTGTCCTTTGCTCTTGATTGGAGCTCAGGTGCACAGTCTTTCATGATTGGCTAATTCAAAGGGAGGGGCTGACCTTTGGGACTTCAAAATGGCAGCCCCCAGGTGAGTTACTTGCCATGCGGCCAACATGGTGGCTGCCAAGTCACACAGTAAAAAATGGCGGCTGTCTAAACTGTTCTTTGACAGAAAAGATGGCTTATTTATTCTCACAAATCCATGCCCAAATGTGAAGGAGACAGATGTGTTGTAAATGAAATGAAAGAGAAATCAGATGAGAGACCCAAAGAAGCTGTTTTGGGGGGCAGTAACAGTTGAAAGTGGTTAATCCTCCCCTGGGAGATGGTGCCTTAGCCTCCCCCTTTCCTCCCCATCATACACTTGGTGCTGTGGGTATCAGAGGTGATGTACTCCACTATCTAGACCCCCAGCAACTGCACTGGGAGCCTTTAATAAACACCGGACAGGGCCCTGTGCTAGGAGACCACCATGAACAAAGAAGGGAGGGAGAAGGGAGGCTGGCTGGGAGATGGTTGCTGCTCAAATTCCTCTACCAGCAGCCTGGGTCCTGGGATAACCTTCTAAGGGAAGAAAAGCAATGCAGGCTTGTGACACTGGAAACATGCATTAGTCTCCCGAAGTCAGACACAGGAAAGAACAAGGTGACTTCTTAAGCTCATCTCGAAAGAGAACATTTTGACCCAGGTCTCAGTGGATCACTAAAACCTCTTCTCTCCACCACACAAAGGGAGTGGGCGGATGTCAATGGCCAGCATCTCTGAGGTCACATCCTCCCGAGGTCATGCAGAGAGCAGCAGCCTATGCAGAAAATGAAGCAGGGGTGTGACAGGAAGGTACTTGGGCAGAGGGTGAGGTGCAGCATAGAATAGGATGGGCTGGCATGCCATCTGAGGAGGGATTTTGCTATGAAGTATCAGATAAGAAGGGTTGCTATGGACATGGAAACTGGCTGGGCACCGGCATTTTGAGCCAGGCACAGCCTTGACACAAGAACCAGCTGAGACTCTATTGGTGTCCTAACTGAGTACCACATACCAGATGACTTAAACCACAGGAATTTATTCTCTCACCGATCTGGACACCAGAGTCTGAATGCAAGTATTAGCAGGGCTGGGTCCTGCAGAAGGCTCTGGGGTGGGGGTAGGAATCTGGCCCTGCCTCTCTCCCATGGCTGGCGTTCTCTGTATAAGGACACTTGTCATTGGATTTAGGGCCCACCCTAAATCCAGGATAATTTTGTCTCAAGATCCTTAATTAATTACATCTACCAAGACCCTATTTCCAAATAGGTCAGATTCAGAGATTCCAAGTGAACAAGAATTTGGGAGGGTACTTTGCCATCCACTACAGGCCCTAAGCTGTGCAGTTTAAACACTGCAAGTGGACCCTCTACAGCCCTTTGAAGGATATGAAGACCGGCTCATTAATCCTAGAACCGTGGTCAGCAAACTACAGCTCGCAAGCCACATGCGGCTTGTGAGCCGCAGTTTGCCTCTCTGTTGACTAATAAGTTTGCTGACCAATGGAACAGGGGCTTAATCACAAGGAACAACAACAGTCTGTAATTATTGGAATCAAGAATCTAGGTCAATGGTCTGTAAATGCATTAATCAACAGAGTGGCAAACTGCAGGTGGCTCTCAAGCCGCAGTTTGCTGACCACTGTCCTAGAACAATTCACAAGATCAATAGTAGCAGGTGCCAGGGATCCCCCACCATATAACCTCCTCCTACCACTTGCATGCATACAGACCTGTCTTCCATCTGGCAGCATCAAAAGGCTTTCTCTGAAGTCACTCTGCTCACACACACCCAACCAGAAAAGGGAAGTAATTACAGCCTACCCAATGGCTGTGGGCTTTGGTGCATAAACACTCCAGCACCCTTGCCCCTTAGAGAATGCATGTCTTACACTGGGTCCAAGAGTTTCCCAAGAATATTAAACTTCAGGCAACTAGAAGTTTCATACTGAGCTAGAGGGAATGTCAAACTGCACGGTCACTTTGGAAAGCAGACTAGTAATTCCTCAAAAGGTTAAGCATAGTTATCATAGGACCCAGCAATTCCACTTGTATGGATGTAACCAAGAGAAATGAAAACTTTTGTCCACCCAAAACCTTACATGAATGTTCACAGTGCTATTATTCATAATAGCCAGGAAGTAGAAATATCCCAAATGTCCATCCACTAATCCTATCTAATAAAGAGGGAATATGTTAATCAACTGTCACGCCCTCAAAGATGGCAGCATTCACAGCCACAAAATGGCGGTGCCCAGTCCCCTCAGCCCTGCTGGGGAGGCAGGCACTGCACAACCTGGCCCGCCCTCAGGCAGGTCCGTCCACTCCTCACACCTGCCTCTGGAGTCCTCCAGTCCCCTCAGCCCCCCAGCCACCCAGGGCCAGCCTGAGGCACAGGCAAACCTCAGATGGTGGCTTCCCAGCTGCCCAGGGCCACCCGAGATTCAGGTAACCAGAGCCAGCTGAGGCTTGCACTGCCAGCAGTGGCAGCAGCAGAAGTGGGATGGGGGCATTGCCTTCCCCTGACCACAGGGCCACCTCTGCCCCTGAGGGCTTCTGGACTGTAAGAGGGGGCAGGCCGGGGTGAGGGACCCCCTCTTCAGTGCATAAATTTTCATGCACTGGGCCTAAGCAACTGAACAACAGGTCACTATGGTGCACACTTACCACCAAGGGACAGATGCTCAATGCAAGAGCTGCCCCCAGTGTAGGTGCACTCCCATACCCAACCTCCTCCTGTGGCTAGCCAACCTCCTGCAGCTCCTCAACCTGCCCCCACAACGGCCAGCCCCAAAAGCAGGCCAGGGTAAGGGACCCAACCCATGCATGATTTTGTGAACCAGGCCTCTCGTAAATGAATAAATAACTGAGGTCTACCCATACCATGGAATATTATTTGGCTATTAAAAGGGAACAAAGTACTGATACATGCTACAACATGGATGAAGCTTAGAAACAGGTAAGCTTCATGAAAGTAGCCACACACAAAATAGTACATGTTGTAGGATTCCATTGATACGAAATATCAAAAGAGGGAAATCCATGGAGACAGAAAGTAGATTAGTGGTTGCCAGGCAAGAGGGCAATGGGGAGTAAATGCTAATGGGTTCAGGGTTTTTTGTTTTTGTTTTTGTTTTGTTTTTGTTTTGTTTTTTGTTTTTTTGTGGTGATGAACATGTTCTGGAATTGGATAGTGATGATGGTTGTACAACCTGTGAATTTACTAAATCTACTGATTTGTACACTTTAAATGATGGATTTTATGGCCTGTAAGTTATCTTATCTTGCTTCCTTCAGGCTGATATACCAGCATACCACAGGCTGGGTGACTTATAAACCACAGACACTTACTGCTTCCCGGATGCCTGTGTGAATATCCTGTCCCATAGCAGTCTTTCTCCAATGGTGTTAACATCCATCAAAGGTTTTTGTCTGGATCACTCATTATCATGGTGACCTAAAGAGTGTTTTTCTATTTCTATCCATTCTCCTACCATTACTCATCACAGCTTTTCATGCACCCCTTTCTTTAACATTTTTATTTTAGTGTCATTATGAACTTGTGGGTTTGTCTATGGAAGTAATGTTCACATAAGATTCACCATCATGAATTGTACGATTAAGTGGCATTTTGTATTTTCACAATGTTGTACAAGCACCATTGTGACCTCTATGTAGTTCCCAGACATATTCATCACCCAAAAGATGACTTCTACCCATTGAGCAGTCACTCCCCACTCTTCCTTCCCCAGCAGCCATTCATCTGCTTATTGTCTCCATGGATTCATCTATTCTGGGTATTTTGTATGAGTGGACTCATACCACACGTGGCCTTTTAGGTCTGGCTTATTTCACTTAGCTTCATGTTTTCAAGGTTCATCCACACTGTAACATGTATCAGGACTTACTTCCATTTTAGAGTTGAAAAATATTCCATTAACATGGGTTACCACATTCTATTTATCTATTTTTCAGTTGATAGACATTTGGATGGTTATTTTGGTGTTCTTATAAACATTTGTGTGCTATGGTCTGAATGTTTGTGTCAACCCAAGAGGGCCTCACTAGAACCTGACCACGCTGGCACCCTAATCTTGGACTTCCGGCCTCTTCAACTGTAATTTCTATCATCTGTAAACTACACGTCTATGACATTTTGTCAGAGCTGTCCACAGAGATAAAGGCCCGTTTGTTTGGGTGCCATTTGCATAGATTACTGTTAATGTTATATTCTGGTCACTATTCATGTCAATGCTCATATTGTCCCATATTTGACTAGTGAAAGCTCCTTTGCACTTTCATTTTTAAATAAATTTCTAACTATACAAGTAACACATGATGCGTCTCTTTAAAAATTAAAACAAAGTCTCTGTGAACCTACTCCTGTCCATCCATACCTCTCCCAAGATAAAAGCATTTTAGTTTGAAGGCATCTTTCCAAACTTTTCTCTGTACATTTACATAACATGCATGTCCTGAGGAAATACAGTATTTTGTGAATTATTTTTCTCTTATGTAACTGATATTATACAGTATTATAACACTACTTCCTTTTTAATCTAACAATACAACTTGGTAAAATTAATGAAATTGGTTGAGTTCTTTAAAATACACCAGATACTGTCAAATCACCTCAAGAAGTGCGGAGGGTTGTGCCTAGAACTTTCCACGTGTCATGTCTCACTCATTAGCACAACACTTTCAAGTAGGTATTATTTTCAGAACTTGGAAAATTAGAAAATTACATTTCAGAGAAGTAAGGCAACTTGCCCGGGTGCCTCGCACATGAAAAGCTCTCCACGATTATGTAATTGAACAAGTGAATTTGATCAGTGGCAGAGCTGAGGATCTGAGCCACCTGAAGATCAGTTTGATGCCTGTCCACACAAAATCAGGAACCAGGGCAGCAATCTGTAGCAGCTGCTGTTAGATTCGGTGTGAGGCAGGGGACAGATTATAATTGCTGTTTTCAGCACTCCTAGGGGAGGAGCTCTCTCCAAGAGAACAAAATCTTCTAGGGCTGATTGGGAAAACACATTAGTGCTTGGTAAACACATTTGGAAAAGGTGCTGTTTTAAATTCCCAAGCTAATAATAATCACCTGACAGCAAATCCCTGTAAGTTGGCAGTTTGTCACACATCTGGCAGTTTGTCCACCTTCCCTTAATTGTATACATGATGTCATTAGCCCAGACAGCCACGATCATGTACACTTCAGCATAAGTGAGTTGGCACCATAACCCTGACATCTCCAAGCCTTGGAGGACCACTCTCAGAGGAAGAGTTCTAAAAGGGTCTTTCACTCTGCAGCACCATCTGACAGACTCATTGGGACACTTTGGAGACCTGAGTCTGCATCCCAGCTCTGCTAGGCAGAGTCCTGGGGACAACTGAACCAGGACTACAACGAGCTCCCAAGATGGCCAGCCAGTTCTCCGTGTACTGTCCTGGGGAGTTCAGGAAAACACAATCTGTTTGCTTTAAAAAAATAAAATAAAATCTGTGTTGCTTGGTCACCCTATCAAACACTCCCCAGCCCACCGTATTTTATCAACAGTAACCATGAAATTGATGTTTACCCTCTTTTGTCTTGAAAAGATAATTACATTAAAAAATAATTAAGACAAAGAGAGCCTGTTGAGGCGCTGTGTGCGTGGTTGCGCGCACAAATACATTTTACCTTGTGGCCCTTACGTGCTTGGAAGTTCACTTTAAGTACAACACATGAATCAGATTTCATTTCCTATTAGACTCTAATTAAGACTGCGAGTCTTCATGAGTGCACGAATGAACGAAATAACTACCAGCTATTAACAATGAGTACTAAGAGCAAAGATGATAATAATTAATAACCAGCTGGTTAACAGCACACGCTCTAAAGCACTATTATCCAAGCTGGAATCAAAGCCTCAACTCAGCAGCAGACGGTAGCCTCGGGCGAGTTATCTACCGGCCCCCCACAGGCAGACCGGTTCCACCCAGGCGGGCGCCCCAGAAAACCCGGGCAAGTGAGCAACGGCACCTCCCTGGAGGCCAGAACCAGAACTGCAAGAGTTGGCTAGCGGCCCGGCGCGCAGGCGCAGCGCGAACAGATGGGCGTGGTCAGGGGCGTGGCCAGGGGCGGGTGGGCGGCCCGACGCACGGAGAGGGGCGGGGCCGCGCCTGCGCAGGCCGCCTGCGATGGCTGCCGTCTGAGCCCCGCAGCGGCAGAGTCGGGTGGGACTCAAGGCTGCAGCCTGGCCCGGAGCCGGTAAGCCTGTGGGGAGGTAGTGGGGCGAGGTAAGCTATGAGGAGGGTCACCTGGCACCAAGTCCCGTCTTAAAATCCTCCCTCGGCCCTGAAGCCCAACTCCTCACTCTCAGCCTCCGATAGATAGATAGAGCGAGCACGTGACTAAATGTTGATTATTGAATCACACTAAGCAGTATGTGCTCACATGCCATACCCTCAACTTTCTTGTCTGTTTAAAACTCTTCATAATAGCTGAGACCGGTTTGGCTCAGTGGATAGAGCGTCGGACTGCGGACTGAAGGGTCCCGGGTTCAATTCCGGTGAAGGGCATGTACTTTGGCTGTGGGCACATCCCCAGTAGGGGGTGTGCAGGAGGCAGCTGATGGATGTCTCTCTCTCATCGATGTTTCTGACTTTCTATCCCTCTCCCTTCCGCTCTGTAAAAAAATCAATAAAATATACTTTAAAAAAATAATAAATAAATAAATAAAATCTTCATAATAAAGTTGGAAAAAATTAAAAGGGAAAGGAAACTTTATGCCAAGTATAGGAGGTTATCACGAAAATGAACACAGTGCAAACAAAATAACACAATTGTATGCGGATTCTTTTCTTTTGCCCAGTCTCAGGGACTCCCTGGGACCAGACTACTGTCCCCATCCCAGGGCGCTGCAGAGCCCGGTAAAGGGGAGAGCTACCAGCTAGTTTCTTTAGGAAAAATTAAAAGAAGGGAAGGGGAAAGCGCTTCCCCCAGGTGATACCGAGCTGCTACCACCTGGCTGGGTGGGCTTACTCACTGCTGCTCCCCTTAGGGGCCTGCTCTCCTGAGAGCCTGTTGTCCACTCTCAGGTGCAGCTCTTTTGTAATCAGCGTGGAGCCAGGGCCTTGGAAGCTGGCTCCCATCCCAACCATGGACGAGGTCACCTTCAAAAGTGACACGGTGCTCTCTGACGTCCACCTCTACACCCCCAACCAGAGACATCTCATGGTGCGGCTGAACAGCATGGGGCAGCCCGGTAAGGTCCTGCCTGGTGTGTGTGGAGGGGCCTGGCACCCTGTGGACCCCAGTTTGTTTTCTCGTACTCCTTTTGGGAGAAAAGATTGGGAAGACCGGATGAACTATCATCATCACACCATTGAGTGCTTTCTTTCCCAGAGTAAACTGCTTTACTGAGCACCTGCTGAGTGCCAGGCAAAAATGAATGGGCCGAGTTCTGCCTGGAGTCCAACCGGAAGATAGGGCTCTGCTCCTGGGCACTGCCCTACATCTCCTCTGCCCCTATGCCAGTCCAGCACTCTTCATCCCTTCCTGGCTGCTTCTAGCTTCTCCCACTGGGGCTCCCTGGCTTTTTCCCTGCACTCTTCCCCACTCATCTCCCCAGACACCAAGGGGATCTCTTGAAAATGTAGATCACATCGCTGCCCTGATTTAGACCTCCAGTGGCTTCCCCTTGCTCTAGAGTAAAAGCAGGCTCCTTGGCATAACCTGCAAGGCCCAGCTCACCGAGCCCCTGCCTATGGGTCCACACTTATTTCCCTCTCTGTTACTGCTCTGTGGCCACTTTCTGCTCCTTTCTGCCCCTGACACACTGCACACCCCTGCCTTCCTCAGTGCATTTGCTTTTGCTGTTCACTCTGCCTAGAACATTCTTTCCTCTTAGTCCCGGCTCCCCAGGTGTCACATCAGACAGACCCTCTCTGGCCACTCTTCCCAGCTCCAATCACTAATTAGCTTGTGATTCTGTGGTGTGACTAAGAACTTCCCCTTTCCTCATGTCTCAATTTGGATTCCTGGAATCTGGAAACTGAGGCTCAGAATAAATACGTGATTTGCTAAGGGCTGGGCAGCCTGGGGAGATGGAGGACTCCAGCCTAGGACTGTCCACTCAAGTCCTTGCACCTCCTGCCTCCAGCCCGTCTATCCTGACACACATCCTTTTACTGAAACTTGTCCCAATGACTTTCTGGCCACTAGGTGGTGAGGGACACTTGGTATCCTTGTCCTGCCCTCCAGACCTGAAGTGGAAGAGTGTAGTGAGAAGGGCATCTGCTTAGGAGTCCAGAGGACCAGGTGTGAGTGTTGCCTCAGCCTCAGCCGCCTTCAAAGCTGTGTGGCCTTGTGGGCTCACTTAACTTCTCAGCCTCAGTTTCCATGTCTCTTAGATGGAGCCATTACTGCTGTCTTCATAGCCACTGTGAGCATTAAGTGAGATAATGTGGGCGGAGTGCCTACAATGCCCATACTCATCAAATGTAGCTGTTCTCGGTGGTAGCTGTGGCTGCCGCCGTGGCTGAATCAAACAGGCCTTTCCCACTGGCATTCGTATGCCTCCAACCAGCCTTTACAATGCTTCCTAGAAATCAAGTTTTCTGACAGGAGAGGAAGGGAGAAAGAAATAGTCTTCTTTTGTGTTTTGTCTTTCAGTTTTTCTGTCCCAGTTCAGGCTTTTGTGGAACCAGGACTCTCAGACAGCCTCGGGGACTATGGGAGGTGATCATAGAGATGTTCCCATAGAGGAGACTCCTGCTAGGACAGGCAGCACCGGGTCCCCTGCTGGGAGAGGCCACAGCGGTGCAGCTTTTCCCCTCCAGGCCGGTGTTGACACCACGGGACAGGAAGGCACGGAAGCTCAGCTGGACGAGGATGGGGATTTGGAAGTTGTGAGAAGACCACGAGCTGCCTCTGACCCTGACCCTGTATGGCCTCCGAGAGACAAGGTACATCCCATGATTCTAGCGCAGGAAGAAGAGGACGTCCTGGGAGACGAAGCACAGGAGAGCAGCACCCACAATATCATCAGAATAGGTAAATGAAGGTCTTGCTCGTCTGCCACCAAGGCGTCGCCACAGATTGATAGGTCACGTGTCTGCGGCTGGCTCTGTGTTCGGACCTGGGGCAGGGAATGGTAGCATTAGCCATCACCTCCTCCTGGAAGCCCTCTGCTTCTGCCTCCCACATTCATGTTCTGGCCCAGCTGGCATGCTGGTGGTGTGGGTCAGGGGGAGAAGCTGTGGAACACTGGGCTAGCTTGGCCAATACCACGGAGCCATGAGAGATTTTGGAGCTAGACCGTGGCACAGGGGTAGGGAGTTAGATCCAGAATTAATCTGGAGGTGTTTCTGGACCAGTCGGATGGACCGGGAGCGGGGAGCTGGGAGCCAGGTGGGGAAGGAGAGGTGACAAAGTAGCAGGAGACATGGTCCAGAAAGAGGCTTCACCTCAGGCATGGGGTGGAGCAGAGGGCTTTGGTGACGCCAGGATTTCAGATCCCTGGAGATGCCAGGATCTGTATGGATCTGGGCCAGGAGTGAGCCACTGCTAGTTAGACACCTGTCATGTTCTCATATTTTACCTGCCTCACCTCATGTAGTCTTCACAGCCCCCTCTGAGGGGAGTACGGAGGAGGAAGTGACAAGCTTGGTGATGAATCCATGTGATCTGTCTCCACAGCCAGGACTCTTGCCACCCCAGCGCTGCTCATTTTGGGGAAAGGACTTCTGGTTTGAGTCTGTTCTTTGAGATCCAGGGTCCCTGATAGTGCTTGAGGACCCAAATAAACCTGGGCCAGGTTGGGGGCAGATGGACAGGCAGACTAGCGGCTCTGACAGCCACCTGCCCACATGGTAGCAATCCATTATTGAGTGCCTGCTGGCACCAGGAAGGCTGGTCACAGCAAGTCCAGACACGGAGTTCATGCCAGAACCTTGTCCTGTGTGTCCTGTGCGTTATCTTTGATCCTCACAGCCTTTCCAAGGACGAATATTTCCATTTCACTGAGGAGGGAACTGAGGCTCAGAGACCTTAAACTTGTCTGAGCCATAATTCATACCTCGTCTGTCTGATGCTACAGCCTGTGTTCTTACCCACGTTGTGTGATGAAAACATTGCAAATTTTTGTTTGGGTGGGGGTGAGGGGAATGGGGGAGGTGGTTTGATGCCAGCTCATTGGTTCATTTCACTCTCAGTCCTCGCTTGGCCTCCCTGTAAAGGGTGCGGGCGTGGTCAGGGGAAGAGAGGAGCAGACTTGGTTATTTCATAAGAGTTTGGCCTCTGGTGTGCATGTGTTCAGTGTTCTGGGAACTTACCATCCTGCAAGCAAAAAATCAAGTCTCACAGGAAAGGGCTGGTGTGTGGTCTGCTCCCCAGCCACCCATCTCCCTGTCTCCCAGTGCCAAAAGTTCACCTTTTTAAAAAAAAAAAAAAATTATATTTTTATTTATTTCAGAGAGGAAGGGAGAGAGAAACATCAGTGTCTTTATCTGTAAAACGGGTTGGTGATAACTACGCACAGGGCCGTTGTGAGGGTCAGGTAAAATCCCCTGTCCCAGCCCCAGGCCTGGCTCAGGGGAGCCATCCATCCCTGAGGGACCTCCTAGGGCAGGCCCTCCTGGGAAGAGCATCACCCACACTCCTTCCAATCTGGCTATCTCCTCCCCTCCTTAGTCCCTCTGTCCTGAGCTTGGGATTTGACTCTTGCACATCCAGTAAGCGTGCAAAGCTACCCTGCTGTGCATGCGTTGTGTGTTTAAATTTGATAGCCCGCTTAAAAATATAAGAGCCAGTTCTTATTTAACAGCAAACACATTCCTTTTTCTCCTTGGTCTCATATTTCTATTCTCTTCCCCCAACTGCCACCATCAGATTTTACCCTAACGTATTTTGTGCTTGCGAATACTCCTGATATCCAGAAAAGGATGTAAAACTCAAAGCTTATTTTGTCAACTTCTCATGTGATTCTAAGTGTAAGGAAATACTGTGGGATGAGCTATGATTATTATAAGCATACACTTGATTAAAACAGCATTAAGGTGACAATTCTACAGTTATTAAACATAAAAAGTGGAGTGTGGGTGTGTGTGATTAGGTTGTGCCAAGGCCAATTGTGAGCTGGTCCTCAGGCTGTGGGGCAGAGGGTTCCAGCTCTCTGAAAGGGGGCCCTGGTGCCTGGACTGAGAGTAACGCTCAGATGTCCCTCCCATCTGGTGGCACAGCCTGTGTTTCAGCTGCTCCCTAGATGCCCTGTCCCAATGCTCATCCCACCACGTGTGCAGCTTGCCATGCTCCTCTGTCTTGTGTCCATCCCCATTTTCACAGCGGCCCTTTCTCTTTTGCTTTCCATCCTGTCCAGAACACACCATGGCCACGCCCCTGGAGGATGTTGGCAAGCAGGTGGGTAGGTCCTATCCAATTCTCGTGGCCCTCAAGGGTCTCCCTGGAGCCTCACGTCACCTGTCGTTCCTTGTCAATCTCCCTCCAGGTGTGGCGGGGTGCCCTGTTCCTGGCTGACTATATCCTGTTCCAACGGGACCTCTTCCGGGGACGCACTGTGCTGGAGCTCGGGGCGGGCACGGGGTTCACCAGCATCATTGCAGCCGCCGTGGCGCAGACTGTGTATTGTACAGGTGACACCCACCATCTCAGCCTGAGGGGAAGCCATCTCTTCACAAAGCGTGTACTGACTGTAAAAAAGTGAGAGGGTGATGCCTAGCCAGTTTGCTCATCGGTTAGAGCATCAGCCCACTGACGAGAGGGTCAGTCACCAGCCCCAGTCAGAGTGCGTGTGGGAGGCAAGCAGTCGATATGTCTCTCTCACATCAACGTTCCTCTCCCTCCTTTCCTTTGTCTCTAAAAACGTATAGAAAAAATATCCTCAGGTGAGGATTAAAAAAAAAAAAATGAGAGAAAAATGGAAATGGGACATTAGCTGCTACTGATTGTGCTGTCCTGTTCCATGGTTTCGTCCACCCTCCCTTGTTTTCTCACTAATGTCAGACCCAGCAACACCCAGTCCTTGGCAGCTGCAGTTCAGCTTCAGAAGGTGCAGGGGGCTCTGTTGGTGCCTCTGATCACATCCCCGTGAAAGAGCAGACATCTCTGAAAACCGCAAAGAATGTGCCTTTCGTAAGGCTTAAAAACAAGCTTGTTATTTTTTCCCGATTATAGAAACCTTCATTACTCTTGTGGAAACCTTGTGGAGAAGAGCAAATTAAAATTTCTCGTAATTTTAGAATCCCCAGATGCACTATGCAGTTTATTGAGCACCTACTATGTGCCAATTGTGGTTCTAGATGCAGGAGATCCAGGAATGAATAAAACAGGTCAGGTTGGTGTCCTCAGTGAGCATATGTTTTAGAACTTATATTTTAACTGTATGTTTCTCCTCTGATAATCCATTTTCTTTTCTTTTGTGTGTACATCAGGCATGTCAAATTCTTGGACTGTACATACTTCCAAACAATAGCTGTAGTCAAACTACGTTCAGTACTGTGTACTCTAAAAATATTCAAAAACAAATTTTTAAAAAATATATTTTTATTGATTTCAGAGAGGAAGGGAGAGGGAGAGAAACATCAGTGATGAGAGAGAATAATTTATTGACTGCCTCCTGCCCACCCCACACTGGGGATCAAGCCCGCATCTCGGCATGTGCCCTGACTGGGAAACGAACCATGACCTCTTGTTCATAAGTCGACACTGAGCCATGTCAGCCAGGCCTGTAAAACATTTTTAAGAGTATTTTCCCATGTCATTAAAAATTACATATAAAGATTTTTAAACATATTTTATTGATATTTTTTACAGAGAGGAAAAGAGAGGGATAGAGAGTTAGTAACATCAATGAGAGAGAAACATCGATCAGCTGCCTCCTGCACAACCCCCACTGGGGATGTGCCCGCAACCAAGGTACATGCCCCTGACTGGAATCAAACCCGGGACCCTTCAGTCCACAGGCCGACACTTGATACACTGAGCCAAACCGGTTTCGGCATAAGTAAGATCTTAATGACCATCTTTTTTGTTTTATTTTTACCATTTTCCTTTTGCTGGGCATTTTGGTTGTTCCTGTGAAATTTTTGTTTGTTTTGCATCTGTCAGTTACACTGCAATGAACAGCTTTGTTCATTGTTAGACTAGATTCCAGAAGTGTGCACTTTTTCAAGCTTTGGATACATGTTGTCCACTGTTTTCTTTTTTAGTTTTTAATTTTGAAATAACATTAGATTCACACAGAAGTTGCTAAAATACTACAGCAAGTGCTGTAGTATACTTCACCCGCTCCCTTCAATAATAACATGTTGCATAGCCTAGTTGCTGAAAACCAGCAAATTGACATGAGCTACTGTCAGCTACACTCTGACGTGCCCAGCCTGCTCTTGTAGAGAGTGTTAGCAGTTATAAGACAGTGCTAACTCATCGAGTAAGTACTATCATTATGGTGCCTGCTGAGGTGGTTTGCCTTTCATTGGTTCCTAGGTCCCATTTTCATAGGCTTCATCTCTTGCTCCTGTGACAGAGAAGAGGAAGCTAGGGATGGCCTGTCATTTGCACATTAGGATCAGTGGTCGGCAGACTCACTAGTTAACAGAGCCAAATATCAACAGTACAACAATTGAAATTTCTTTTGAGAGCCAAATTTTTTAAACTTCTTTTAATGCCACTTCTTCAAAAGAGACTTGCCCCGGCCATGGTATTTTGTGGAAGAGCCACACTCAAGGGGCCAAAGAGCCGGATGTGGCTCGTGAGCCGCAGTTTGCTGACCACTGTCCTAAGTCAACCTAGTCAGGAGTGTGCAGGCAGCCACCCCAGAGCTGTGTTCTCTGTCTGGTGCCTCATAGCAGGATGTAATCAAGGTGTCTTATCCCTGAGAGGGATTTACCACTATGAAGAGAGAGCATGCCCAGGATGGCACATTACAGTTAATAAAACCTTCTACGTACATCAGGACCTGCTTCTAACTTCTCAGGGAGTGGTCCTGGGCAGTCGCCAGGGAGCCTGTTGCCATCTCTTTGTCCAAATGAGTAGACTGAGGCTAAGGTCAAAAGTCTGGCAAAGGTCATATGTAGTAAGGGGTGAGGGAACAACCCCAGGGTTCCATTGTCCCTACCCAGCCAGAGCTGCCCCTTTCTATCTGTCATATGTTGGAGTCTCACATGAGATCTATTTGGACAAAAACTATCATAAGAGGGTTAAAAATTCTGAACCAGTTTTGTGCTGTCAGGCACACACCATCAATATCATCTCCACCCTGTGGCCTGGAGAAGGAGCAGGTATGTGCCCTCGGAGAGCTGGGAGTTCTCCCCTTTACCGGACTGCACGGTCCTGGGATAGAGACAGTAGTCTGGTCCCAGGGAGTCTGCAGTGAGCGGGATGGGGCGTCACAGACACAGCGGCCAGGCAGATGTCCTTAACAAGACTTGGTACCTTCCACACAGATGTTCTAATTGGAAAGTAATTTTTTGGCACAGCGCTACACCCCTGCCCCCTTCCCTCAGTTCCTCCCCCTCCCCCCACCCCTGCAAGGATTCTCTGACTGCATCTCAGTCCTGCTGAAATGATAGGAAACACCACCTGCTCTGGGTAGCAGGCGGCTGGGGAAAGATGCCATGGCAGTGGCAGTGAATCGTGCACAGGAGAGCTGCCCCCAGCCGGTTTGAATTTGCTCTGTGTACCCATTAATCACATCTGAACACCCTTCTAATTCTGGTCAGTTTTCTGGGGTGTCAGAGAGGGAGCCTGGACTTGGAGTCAGAAACTCCTAGGTTCAAATCCCAGCCCTTGTTCTTAGTAGTGGCCTGACCTTGCTCAGGTCTTCATCTGTGAGATGGGAGCTGTGATGCTGGCTTTGGGGTAGTTAGAAACACTCAGTGTGGCCATGGGATGTGCCGTGCAGGTGTCAGGAGCTCACCCTCCCCTCTGGAGTGTAGAGTCTGTCTCCACCAGGACAACCATCTTTTATTTAAAGGAAAGCTCATTAAAGAGAGCCTTAAGGTACAGAGTTAATTTGGGCAGTGAAACACACGGAAGGCATTGAGCCTCAGTGTCGCACGTTCTGTAGTTGTGCTGTTGATATCAGCTCTCCGGGCAACAACACGGAAATAAAGTGTTGTAGTGGCCGGCGCTTGATGGCAGGTCCTTCTGTCGTTCCAGATGTCGGTGCAGACCTCTTGGCCACGTGCCAGCGAAACATTGCCCTCAACAGCCACCTGACTGCCTATGGAGGTGAGGCCCAGCCTAGGAGGGAGGTGTCTCTAGCTAGTAGGACAAACACCCAGGACTGTGACCTGGGAGACGGGGTTCCGCCTGCTTTTCTCTACGCCCCGATGAATGCAGGGAGCAGAGCTTTATTAGTTTCAGATCCTAGATGGCTGTCCCTGCATCTTCATCTCCTTCCCACACCCACGCCACATCCAACATCAGCCTCTCCCTCCTGCATGTCACAGTGGCCCCGCCCTCATCACCCAGCTCCTTCTCTGCCCCGGCCAAGCTGTTCTCCATGTAGCATCCAGAGTGACCTTTCTAGATGAAGCCTGACCTCTTCAAGGGGTAAAGTTCGAGCTCTTTCTCTGCCTCCCAAACCTCCTGCTCCTCCCTTGCCTGCCTCACTTGCCACCTCCCCTGATGGTCCCCTTCCAGCACTGCATTCAGTGAGCCGAGGACCCATCTCAGATGCCCTTCCCTCTGTCGGAATGTCGCTCCTGCCAGCTCTGAACCACCTGCGAGAATAAGCTTGCATGGTACATGCCAGCAGCCAACTCCTCACTGGACTGCCTGTGCAAAGCTTCGTCCTCTGAGCAGCCTGGGGCGCTTTTCCAGATTCAGATCCGGTCATTCAGCTGCCAACCTTTTATAGGTTTCCCAATGCCCTCCGTGTACAGACCAAATTTGTTTGCTTGTCTGAGATATGCAGGATCTGTCCCTATCTGTCTGTAGCCCCTCTCACACAGCGGTTCCTCCAGCCAAGTCTTCCTGGCCTGGTTGGAGGTTCACCTTGCCTTGAGGCCTGCGCACTTGCTGCTCCCTCTGCCTGGAACAGTCTTCTCTCCCTCGTCCTCCATCAGTTCCTAATTATGCTCCAAGCTCCAGATGAGGTCACAGCCCCCTCTACCTTGGACCATTGCGTTTGACATTTGTTGATGCGACTGGTTAATTGGTGTCTCTCATCCCACCACATGCCCCATGAGGGCAGGGGCCCTGTCTGTGATCCCCACTGCTGTGGTTTTTGTTCAGTGCCCAGTGTACGGTAACCAGTCAACAGGGTAAAGGACAAAGTAGGCATGATTGCCTTCTTTGGGCCTTCCCCAACACCCTGTCCCACACGGGAGCCCCTCTTTCCTCCTGGGCACCTGCACATCTTTAACATTGCCCTGACCACCTGCCTTGTCCGTGTCTGCTAACTTGTCAGTCTTCTCAGCTGCAGATCCCCAGGGAGGGGCATTTGTATTCCCTGTGTCTGGCATGGGACCTAATACTCAGCACTCAAAAAATGCTGGATGGATGGATGGATGGATGGATGGATGGGTGGGTGGATGGATGGAAAACAGGATATATATGGATGAGTGGAAGATGGATGGATAGGAAGGAGGGAGGGAGGATTAAGAAGAGTGAGAGGATAGATGGATGGATGAATGGGTTTTGGTGTACAGTGTAAACGTTTCTCCTTTTTCCTAATTGTTTGCAGAGCTTGGGAATTTTGTTTGTTTTACAGGCAATGGAGTTAAGGTCAGAGAACTGGACTGGCTGAAAGAGGACCTCTGCACAGGTGCGTTTCTTCCTCTTGTGTTCCGTTTGATTCAGTAAATATCTCAAGGCCAGTGGTCCTGTGGCCTTGACTGACAGCAGGTCCAAGCTGCTGCCATGGTCCACAGCTCACAGCAAGTTCCCTTCAATGGCTGAAAGTGACAGGTGTTATTCATGGGCACCTGCTGTGTACCAGGCATCTTCCATTAATGATGTTCAGACTCCGCAGTGTCACTGTGCAGCAGGTGTCAATCCTTGAGTAATGAGTGGACACCCATGTTTGGGGTGAGTTCCCACCCAGAGGATCAGATGTGAACCAGGTCTCCGACGCCAGGGCTCCCACAGCAGGGAGCCAGCCATATGGCTTCAGAGCTCTGGTGAGGGTTTTCTGAATCCCTTATACAACCGTTTCAGACCTGTAGGCTTGCTCTTTCTTTGTATGAAAACTTTTCCCTGTGAGACGTCAGGCAGGGAAAAGCATTGCTTGTGGAGTATCTGTCACCACCCAAGCACATTACATACCTTGGGTCCTGTCCCCTCCCCAGCCATCCTCTGAGGGAGCCCTCTAGTGCAGACCCTGAAACGAGAGGTGAAGCCCTTTCTCAGGGTTGCACAGTGAACACAGGTTGGTAGCCAGGGACACGGGACAGGTCGTGTTTGCACAGGTTGCGGGCAAGGCAGAGGGTGAGGCCAAGTCCACCCATCCCCACTCACTATGCTGCCCCCTCACGGAAGGACACCTATGTCACTGTGGGTCCCGCATAGGCAGCTTCAGGGACAGAAGCTGGGGTACTGGGACTCGGGGCTGCCTGCAGTGCCTCCAGCACTGAGTGGCCCTAACACCATTTCCTCTGCAGCCTCTCAGTCCATCACTCAAGAGAGAGCACAAAACACCCTTTCTTCTTTTCTCCCAGACCCGGAAGTCCCCTTCAGCTGGTCGGAAGAGGACGTCTCCGACCTGTACGGCCACACCACCATACTGCTCGCAGCCGAAGGTGAGGACGCCGGCCCCTCATAGCCAGTGCCACTGTCACCGAGCCACGCGCAGCATCCCGCTGCTCGGCGGCCTGTCTGTCTAGGAGCG
This sequence comes from Antrozous pallidus, assembly GCA_027563665.1. Taxonomy (NCBI): domain Eukaryota; kingdom Metazoa; phylum Chordata; class Mammalia; order Chiroptera; family Vespertilionidae; genus Antrozous; species Antrozous pallidus. Next base: position 102,042,947 of record CM050512.1, on the reverse strand, counting down.
CCTTCCCAGGACATCCCCGTATCTCCGTGCAGTGTGAATTGTGAGAACCAATGCTCCGGTTCATCAGGACCCCGTCCATGGTGGCATGGGTCCCCTGAGGAACAGATTTCTCTGGTATTTCACATTTTCCCCTAATGCCTGTTTTCTTCCCTGCAGTGTTCTACGACGATGACTTAACTGATGCTCTGTTTAAAACACTCTTCCGCCTCGCTCACAAATTGAAAAACGCCTGCACAGCCATTCTCTCTGTGGAGAAGAGGTGAGCTCCACACCAGAGGGGCCTGAGGCAGGGGGGCGGGGGTGGGGGGTGTCGTTGAGGGAGGCGGTGCTGGCATTCCGAGAGCCAGGCTCACCGTCCGAACACGTCACAGTCGGTGTCCTTATTACCACTCATTTAGTCAGCATCTACTCTGTGCCCTGCACACTTCGTGTAACCCACACACCAGCCTACCTGTGTGTAGGCACTGCCGTCCCATTTCTCAGGTGAGGAGGAGAAGTGAGCGACGTCAGGGAACCTTTCTGGCCACAGCTGGTCAGTGTGTGGTCGAGGGCCTGAGCGCACTAGCAGGCTGTGCACCAGAGCCGAGGCACGTGGTCACCACACTGTCGAGGGCCTTTGCTCTTTCTGAGCGTTCCCTCCAGGCCGCCATCTGTCTCCTCGGGGCCCCAGACCTCTGTGCTCTCGCTGATGCGGACGCACCCCTTCAGTACATTCTGCTGGAATGGCTTGAACCGCTCAGGCTCCTACTGTCGCAGCGTCCATCTCGTGACAGGTCAGGGCTAGACACTCTGCACAGCTGTCTCTGAGCCCTACGATAGGCCACAGCCTTCCTGAAGGCAGTTCGAAACATGTTTCAAAAGCCACCACACCGAACGTAATCACTCACCCAGCGGTTCAGCGCCTAGAAACTCAGCCTGTGGCAGCCATCACAGCTCTGTACAGAGCCGTCCGCACGGCAAGTTTGCTGTCTACACCAATAGGGTCTAGGACCTCCTTCAAGGCCCACATGATCAAGGGCAGCACATGACCAGTGACCCCCGCCTGAATTCTGATTGGAGGCCGTAAAGGGAAAAATCGAGACGGTCGGGAAAAGTTGAATACTGACTGGCTCCTTGATGATAAAGAATGATCATTGAATTTGCCCAGGCTGTGTGGTTCGGTGGTTGAGCCTTGACCCTGTTTTGATTCTGGCTCGGCACATGCCAGGGTTACAGGCTTGATCCCTAGTAGGGGGCATGCAGGAGGCAGCCAATCAATGGTTCTCATCAATGTTGCTCTCTCCCTTCCTCTCTCGCTAAAATCAATAAAACCATATTTTAAAAATTATTGAATTTGCTTTAGGTGAAAAGAGCCTTTATGTTTTCAAGATAAATACACACGTATGGAAGAAATACTGTGATGTCTGACATTTTCTTTTTAATCGAGTGGTGAAGGAAGGCAGAGGTGACAGAGGCTGAAGCTGGGCAGTTCGTTACCTTTTCTTACTCTTTTATATCTTTGACATTTTCTTAGTAAAAGATTTTGGAAAGAAAAGGGAAAGGGACAGAGTTTGAATTTCAAGTTGAATCATGTTGCAAACTAGGGTGTAGAGAGGTGTGTGTGGCCCAGCTGGAGATGCTGTGTGAGGACTCAGTTCTGGTCATCCCCTCTCCCCTCTCCCTTATCTCCCTACCCCCCCACTCCCCCCAGTCCCCCCCACTTCCCAGCAGCGTTCCTCTGCCCACAGGTTCTCGCAGGCCTCTGCCCCTCCCTGCCTTGTCATGAATAAGCCATGTCCAGATCTGTACTGGCCTCAGATGTTAGTCTGTGTCCACTTCGTGTGCCAATTTGTAGTTCATTGGGCCATGGGGTCTCCTTGGGCATGTGCCTTCAGCTCTGAGGCTGTCTCCACAGCTGTAAAATGGAGGTGGTAGCTGTGTCCACCTCCCAGGCCGCCCTGCAGACCCAGGCAGGCAGCACACAGATGCTCAGCACACAGTGGGCACTCAGGGAAAACCCACCAGCAGGAAGGCCCGCAGGGAGGGAACTCCCAATCCTTCCCAGTGGGGGCGGCAGTGTGTGGGTTGCTCCTTTGCAGGCTGAACTTCACACTGAGTCACCTGGACGTCACCTGTGAGGCCTACGACCACTTCCGCGCCTGCCTGGAGCAGCTGGAACAGCTCCGGGATGGCCAGCTGCGCTTCGTGGTGGAGCCAGTGGAAGCCTCCTTCCCACAGCGCCTGGAGTATGAGCGCATCCGGCAGCTGGTGGGTGCTCTGGCGGGGTGCTGTTGAGTCAACAACCTGCTCTCTTTAGTGAAGCCTGGGATGGGCTCTCCCCTGCTCCTAAGAGTCACCGTGTGCAGGGGTGGGCCTGCAGGTGAACCGTCACCTTCAGCGCAGTCCTTCCCTGTGCTGCTGGGCTCAGCTGTGGGAGCCACTTGGTTGGGTTGAAGATCTTGATGCAGGGACTTCTGGTGCTGATGGTGGCACCTTCACGGGGGAAATGTGCTGGCCTTGTGGACCAGGCAGGCTTGTCTTTTGACCCCACAGTGGGGTCCCACCCTATCAGGTCTCTTAGTCATCGTCCGATGACATCATCCCTGTCCCAGTTAATGCCACGGTGAGTCACCCAGCCAGGGAGCAGTGGAGCTGGGGCCTAAGCCTACAGCCACTGACCTCCGTTACTGTTTCTAAGCCCAGCACTTGGAGCATACTTGAAAATCCTATGTTACCAGGAGTAGGATTCACAGACATCCAAAGCTCCAGAATTCACGTCTTTTGTCCGTTACCTTCGGGCTGTGGCCTCCCTTTCACTGGGTCTGGAGACCCGATCCTGGTTCTGAGGAGGAAAGGGGAGGAGGAGGCCCTCTCCTCACATTCCTGTCCTGTCCCCAAAGCAGGCACAGCACTGCGTCCGTGTGGTTGCCGTTTGCGAGGAGGTGTGTGTGTGTTATGTGCTGTTGACTCGGCTCTGAGTCCTGGGGGCCCTGTGGCAGAGTGCTGTCCGGTGTCTTGTCCTCAGCGACCCTGCTCAGGCCTGTGTTTTCTTTCATGGAATCAGTCCCTCTCACATTTGGCCTTTCTGTTTTCCTGCTGCCTTCTGTTTTTCCCAGCATCCCTGTCTTTTCCAAGGAACCCTGCCTCATGATGTGCCTGAAGTAGGGTGGCTCAGTTGTGTCATTTCTGCCTCCAGCAATGCTTCAGGCTTAATTTGCTCTAAGACACACGTGTTCATCTTTCTGGCAGTCCATGCTGTTCGTAGAGCTTTTCTGCAACAGCATATTTCACATGCACCCTGTCAGTCTTCCCCGTCCAATTTCCCCCCTCTTTTTAATGTTTCACTGCCTCTGGGCAGCCTCCCTGCCCCTTAACCTCGCTGCTTGTCAGCCTCCTGGTAGACAGCAAACAGGACATGGAGCTCCCACTAAGAACGTGGCGTGTTGTTGTACCTTCTCCACCTGCAGCCACAGCTGCTTCTAAATTCAGCAGCCACATTACATTGCACTAAAGACCTGTCCAGGTGGAGAAATTGTGGCAGCTTGCTGCCCTTTCCCGGTTCCTATTGCCCGTGGGGCATCTGATGCCTCCTGGACTTCCATCGCTTCTCCACAGTGAAGTGGAGAGAACAGCCCAGAGCACAGAGACATGGGGGAAGGGCCCACTCCTGCCCCTGCTCACGTGTTGTTTGTTCTTGGCTCATTATGTCTCTTTTATGAAATTGGGAAGCCTCCTCTGGGCATCTGGAGAACCTCGCCTTTCTCTGTTTGCTGCAGGAGCTGTGGAAGATCTTTGTGGAACCAGGAACGTGAGCCATCGCGTCCGACAGCACAGTTCCTCCACTGTTCTGATAGGCTGTAATAAAGTCGCAGGCTCCCAGAAGGGTGGGCTCGAGGCTTGAGATGGTAGCTTTTTTTTTTAAGAGGGAGAGAGAAAGAGACACATCGGTGTGAGAGCAAAACATCAATCAGCTGCCTCCTGCACTCCCCCTAGGGTGGATCGAGCCCGCGACCTGAACATGTGCTCTGGCTAGGAATCGGACCAGCAAGGTTTCGGTGCACGGGATGACGCCCCACCAGCTGAGCCACACTGGCCAGGGTGAGGTGTTAGCACATTTGAAACGTGGCCAATGCACCTTATCTGATGCAGGATCGTCTTCTGGAGTCGGTTGCTCCCCCAGAGAACGTCGCTGCTCCGCTGGAAGTCCTTTCAATTGTGTTTTCAGGCTGCTGACTTGTAATGTGTTGCAGGATGTTGGGCAAATGTGGTCAACTTAATTCCACTTGCACTTCCCTTGGGGGCAGGGACCCAGGGGTGAGCCAGTCAGTCGACTTCTATGCTCCCCTCTGCTGCTTACAAATGTGTTTAATATGTCGCCACAATTACTGTAATAACACCTCGCAAAGTGAGACTCGGAAGCCTCATTTCCTTCATGGCTGCGGCGCCCGTCCCTGTCCCCTCTAGGAGGAGGAGGAGGCTGGCACTGCGCTCTCCTGGCAAGTAGAGCTTGAGCCTTTGTCTTCTGTTTTGACCCTTTATAACAAAATACACGTGTCTGTCTGGTTATCCTTTGTTTGTGCCTCCTATTTCCACCCCACCCTGTCACTCTATACCCCTCTCCTGCTGTCTCTGTCCTTTCCAATTTGGGTCCCATCTTCCCACTGCCCTTGGCTCTCCCTGCAGCCCCCTTTCTCCTGGCTTGTTTCTCCTGCACATTTTCCTCCAGGATCCAGCATGACCCCTCCCTGCCTGCCCCTCATTGCCCAGACCTCCTGGCTTCTCTCCAGCCCTCCAGCTGCAGCTGTCCTTGCCCAGGCTCACCTTCCCCCAAGCACCGAGACTCATTTCTCAGGCCCATCACACTGCAGTCATTGGCTTATCTGCACACCAGGGTTCAAGCAGTTTCGAGTCTTATTTCATCTTCGCAGCAATTCTTGCCTGCCTATACCCATTTAGCAGTTGGGAAAACTGAGGTTCCAAAAGGGGAAAAAATCTGAGGTCAAGTATCCTGTTAGTCTTAATAACAATATATTCCTGGCATATGGCCTGGCCCAGACTAGGTGTTGGACACAAGTTGAGTGAATCACTAGTATGAATTATTGCTAGGACAGTGTTTCCTGGTTGCAGGTTCAAGGGGCACTTGGCCATATTTGTAAACATTTTTGGTTGTTACAACTCGAGGAGATGGGTGCTACTGACGAGGGGCACTGCTAAACGCCTGCAGTACACAGGACAGCTTCCCCCACAACTAAGAATGACCCAGCCCCAAATGTTAACAGTGCTGAGGTTGAGAAACCCTGACCTGCAATAGGACAATTTGCTACTTAAGGAAAGAAAAATGGGTCTCTGCCAAACCTGCAGTGAAGGTGATAGAGGAGAATGAATCTCACCCCACCCCTCCAGGAATGGGAGGAAAATTCACACACACTAATTCTAAATCTTATAGAGACCCTAAAAGGCAGAAGTGATCCCCATAATGAGAAATCTGAAGCTCAGAAAGGTTAAGCGACTTCAACATCACACAGCTACCAAGTGGCAGAGTCAAGTTCAGAGCCCAGCTGATCCCGATGGCCATTCTCTTCCCACATTCCCACAAGCAGCAGCAGTGGTGCCACCTGGGAGATTGTTAGAACAGCAGCAGCCCGGCCCAGACCCGAGTTGAACCTGCATTTTGACAGCACCTTCAGGGGCTCACATGCACAGTGTTTTAGGAGCATAACCTTCGAGCCATTCCCATTTTCCAGGGTTGCTACTCAGATGGGGCTGAGTCGCAGAACACAATGGAACATATTAGTAAGTAGTGGCCTGGTGCACGAAAATTCGTGCACATTAACAGGGTATTAATTAGAGGAAATAATTTAATATTGCTATTTGCTCTTTATAATAGAAGTATCGGAGACTAAAGAAAATTAGTAAAATGTATATGAAAACCTTCCTCCTGTCAGAATCTGGGGCGCACCACGGGACCCAGAGTCCAGTTCCCACTCACAAGTGCCTCAAAATCACATGAGACCCAGGTCCAGTGGGGCCCCCTCCCCCACATTGGGGTAAATCCAGACCCGGCCAGTCCCACCCTTGTCAAACCCCGCAGGGCAGGGGGCGTCCTCGGGTCCCATGGCCCAGCACCAGGATGGCAGGCATGGCCTGAGGTCCCCCATCAAGTCCCACCAGATGGGAGACACGACCTGAGATCCTGTCAAACCCAGCCAGGCAGGAGGGGCACAGCCTCAGGTCCCCTAGTCTGATGCTGGGGCAGAGAGAACAGTCTGAGGTCCCCTAACCCAGCACCAGGATGGGAAGTGCACCTTGAGGTCCCCTGTCAAACCCTGCCAGGTGGGGGCGCAGCCTGAGGTCCCCTCTCAAGCAGCACTAGGTGGGAGGCATGGCCTGAGGTCCCCTGGCCTGGAGCTGGGCGGGGGGAGCAGCCTGAGGTACCCTAGCCCAGCACCAGGGCGGGAAGCACACCTTGAGGTTCCCTGTCAAGCCCTGCCAGGTGGAGGGCGTGGCCTGTGGTCCCCTGTCAAGCCCTGCTGGGCAGGGGGAGCAGCTGGAGGTCCGCTAGCCCAGTACCAGGATGGGAAGTACACTTTGAGGTCCCCCGTCAATCCCCACTGGGTGAAGGACATGGCCTCAGGTCCCCTGGCCTGGTGCTGAGGTGGGGGTTGAGGCCTGAGGTCTCCTGTCCATCCCCTCTGGATTGGAAGAGGGTGTAGGCCTCCCGACCTGTTGCCACGACCACCTCACGCTCTCCATGAGCAGGTATACATAGGGAAGGCTGGGCCAGGGTAATTGGGAGGGGGTAATGGGGGCCCAGCATCCTGGGTGAGATGGGCCTCACAACCTCTCTGCTTCAGCTCCCAGCACCCCGGATCTAAGGAGTAGTGCTTTCACAGGGGCCTGGCAGGCACTGGATATGGCGATGTCTTAAAAACAGAAGAAGCCCTCTTTAACTCTGGGTGTAAGTGGGTTGGGAACTTGTGGTCGGGGGAAGCAGCCCAACATCAGGGCTGAAATAAGACATTGGGTAGCCTCTGGAGGGGTGACAAGTCCTTTGCCGTGGCCACGCCCCCCACCAGCCTCCTGCCCCATATGCCGTGGCCACACCCCCTGCTCCTGATTGGCTGGTAGTATAGCAACAGAACAGTCAAATTTGCATATTTCTCATATAGGATGAGTTTATTTATATTTTATTGATTTTTACAGAGAGGAAGAGAGAGAGAGAGAAAGTTAGAAACGATGAGAGAGAAACATCAACCAGCTACCTCTTGCACACCTCCTAATGGGGATTTGCCCGCAACCAGGGTACATGCCCTTGACTGGAATCGAAGTTGGGACCTTCCAGTCCGCAAGCTGTTGCTCTATCCACTGAGCCAAACTGGTTTCGGCTAGTAATGAGTCTTGAAAAGAAAACCACTGCATATCCGTAGCCGGCCATGTGTTAGCACTAGCAGCCACAGTCCTAGCACTCCTGGGGACAAACTGTAAGTGTAATTGGCACCAAGCAATAGGGTAGCCACACCTTTCAGTTAGCACATTAGGGCAAATGCTTTTATGTCTAAGCTGCTCGGCCTGAAGCTTCCTCTAAGTGGAACCTGCAATTAATCACGACCACTGTAATTCACAGCATAGTCATATGTTCACTTCTCAGAGTCAGATGCAGTCTCCTCACCGTGCTGTATGGCTTTGCTTGAGCCTTTGTAAGTGCATGTTTCATGGCAATATTTCAAACTCATCAAATCAGAGAGATGTTTGGGGAATTAACCCAGGCCATTGGACCCAGTTCTTTTTTGACACTTTCTAACATTTTCAGAGAAATATGTGGCCCAAGAAGGGGACTTGGTTGTTCAAGCCTGTACAGGAAAGACATGGTAAAACCAACAAATGGTGATGCACGCAGACCACCCAAGGTCTCTCCAGTCCTGGGCAGGGCCCCACGCTACTATTTAACAAGCTCCCAGGTGACATGGTGCTGGCACCACACTGTGAAGAGCAAGGCTGTGACACATCATTTCTGGTGAAGAGCTTAAGCTCGGGTTGGGCTGGCCTGGGTTCAAATACTGACTGCCATGGAGCAGCAGCCAGATGCCTGTGGACACATGACCTTGCTCACCTCTGCCTCAGCTGCCTCAGCTGCCTCAGCTGTGAATAGTGCCGCTCCTCTTCCAGTTACTTGTGAAGGTTGTATTCGTTGATTCATGTATGATACCCAGGGACATGTTAATAGATTGCTGATACAGTCCTAATAGGGTTTTTTTTTTTCCTCAATATACTTTTATTGAGTTCAGAAAGGAAGGGAGAGGGAGAGAAAGGTAGAAACATCAATGATGATAGAGAATCATTGATCGGCTACCTCCTGCCCACCCTGCACTGGGGTTCGAGCCTGCAACCTGGTTCATAGGTTGACACTCAACTACCGAGCTAGGCCAAGTTTTTTGTTTGGGAGCATTTTCAGCTTGTGCACCGTGGCCTGCTTGATGTGTAAGGTTTGACTGTCCCCTTCTAGAGAAGTCGCTGCGAGCAATCTCCACCCACCTATATAAATAAAACGGATTTTCTTTGAACACTGGGTGAAGAACAAATGGGAAACGTCAAGATGAACAGCCTGCCTTAAACCCCAGGCTCCGTGTTATACACCAGGGTCACTTCAGGGGATCTGGGAGCCCCTCAGAGGACTAGGCAAGGCATCCTCCACTCTGAGGACCCCATATCCAGCAAGACTCCTGTGGGCTGCTGGGAGGGATACATGCTGCCTGGGCTCAACCATGAGTCCAAGTTCTTCATGCAGAGTGACGGTAGCCTGGGCTGCTGTGTCTGCCCCATTTGAGGTGAGAGCCTCGTGTGTGGGTGACCTGGGCGCGGCCGTGACCTGACGGCAAACCTGGCCTTACATGACTGATGGAAAATATCAGTAGCTTGCCCAACCTAGGCATCAAGTTGCCCACACATATCTTCGCCCTCAGCCACAGCAGCCATATGTGTCCCCAGTGGATCCAGCATGGCCTGCCTGGGAGTCCCCTGGCTCTACATGGCAAAGGCTGTGTAGGGGTTCCTCAGCTCCACATGGCAAGACCTGCCTGGGGGGTCCCTCAGCTCTGCATGGCAAGGCTTGCCTGGGGGTCCTAGCTGTCCTGCCTCCCAGATCAATGTGGTGCAGAGGCAGGATCCTCAGCTCCAGCCTACCTCTTTGGGGCAATTCATCAAGGAGTCCCAGAGGGATGGATGGGGCCTGCCTCTTTGGGGTGATCAATCACAGGGCTCCTGCATTGTGACAGGCACAGGCCGGGCTGGGGGACCTGTCCCCCCACCGAGTGCACAAATTTTGTGCACCTGGCCTCTAGTTTTACAATAATGAAACACTCAAATTGCACAATGTTGTCCATTCTGTCCAGCGGGAAGATAATGCAAGGGTACAGTGATTTTGCCCTGTGAGACATTAACGAAATTTGTATCCAACCTGGTAATTTCATCTCATCATAATCTCACTTACTATAAAAATCCCTGTTCTCTGTGTTCTTTATTAAAGTGTTTTTTTTTATTTTTCTTTATTTCTTGGTTTTGTTTTGTTTTGTTTTGTTTTTTTATAGAGAGAGAAGGTAAGGGAGAGGGAGAGAGACAGAGAGAAATATCAATATGAGAGAGAAATATTGATTGATTGCCTCGGTACACAGCCCAACTGCAGGTCAAACCTGCAGTCCCTAGCCATGTGCCCTGACCAGAACTGAACCAGCGAGCTTTTGGTACACCTGACGACACTCAACCAACTGAACCACACCAGCCAGGGCTTGTATTCCCTTTTTAACCAGCTCTGTCATCCTGTATAGTCCCTCCCTCATCAATCAAATAAGACTTTCACACATACACCCGATCAATTTTAAGGGAATTTGGTTTTCATGGTTTGAGAATTATAATCTCGACAGGGTTGAAAAGTGCTACGAGGAATAAATGCTGTGCAGGGGGGGCTAAGTGAGCATTAATGAAGGAGAAGTGGGGGAGGGGGGGGTTGATGAGGGCAGGTCCCAAAGAATAGGAAGAAGCCAGCTGTGTGGAGTGAATGAATGGCTGAATGAATGAATGAATGAACTGAACGGAACTTACTCTGACCCAACCAACCAATGGCATGGAGCTTGTTCTTCGTGTCTGTCTTCTAACCAGTCTGGAGGTCATTGCCTCCTCTCTCAGGTTCCAAGGCTGAGGAGGCAGAGCACCCCACCTCTCCCCAGGCTCGCTAGAGAACTCTCACCATTAGGTGGCGTGCTATCCTCACAAATCGACAGCAGACATTCAGGAAGGAATCCAGGATATAGTCATCAGTCCCCTTAGCCACTGGCAGCTGCTCCAAAGTGTGGTCCCAGTGACTGTTGGGGGACCCTAGCTAACCTGCAGAGCTACACTAGTGCTTACAGTAGCCAACACCCCAGTTGGTCCGGTTATGGGTTATTGTTAAGCTGATAACAGTAGCCAGCACCCCATTAGCCCTGTGCCCTAATTCAGATCAAACCCACCTTTGTTAAGTACTTACCATTTATTCTGAGATGTAAGCTGAGGCTCATGAAGTGTAAGTCATAAGACTCGGAAGTAACAAGGGTGGGGTCTGGATCTGTAACCAATGTTCTTCCCGTTACCCTGTGCCCAGGGTAGGGGCTGTTTGTTTAAAAGCAAAAGGAGGCGTGTGGGTTGGAGACTATGCTGTGCCATTGTCCTGGGTAGATCATAGGGTTTGACTGCCAGCGCTGAGCCGTGACTCTGCCTTAGGCCTTAGGAAGCAACAGACATTGGATCACGCAGGAGCATTTCTTTGGGGCAAGAATGTCTGGGTCAGGGAAGAGCCAAGCTCAGAAATGGTCTCATGGGCAGGTGACGGAGCTTCCAGCTTCAGAGCTCACCAAGAAGAGAGCCTGGAGCTGATGGGTTTGGAGGCTGGGCCAAGATGAAAGGGACAGCCTTCTCCCCACATCTTCCATTGGAAGTTATGGAGAGGCAATAAAGCGTGACGGTTAGAGCATGTTGCCTGGTGTCTGAACTGGGCCCAAAACAGCCCAACATTCACTCTCTGAGCCTCGGCATCCACATCAGTAAAATGGACACACTGCTAGTACTTACCTCTCAAGGTTGTTCTTAATGATGCATTTAAGCCACCTATCACATAACCCAGCTCAGGGGAGAGGCACAAGACATGGCAACCATTAACATCACCACCACCACTACCATCATCATCACTATTACGAATTACTCACTGTCTGTCTGGGGAAGATGGAAACTCTTCAGGCAGGTGCCTTCCTCAACGGTTAACAACGGTAAAAAAAAAAAAAAAAATTTTTTTTTAATCTCATTTGCCTAACCACTTCTCCTAACTGTTACACTTGATTGACAGGATGGGTTATATTGGGGAGAAAAATGTCAGTCAAGCTCTTGAGTGCATCATGCCTGAAATGTTTCCATGGCAACACATACCTGGATGTTCCATGGGGAGGGCAGCCAGTCAGGGAAGAGTCAGATTGAAGTGCAGAGATTCAGAGGGGGTTCTCCTACTCCTCCTATTTTTCTGGCTGTTTGTACAGTTCTGGGCAGGAGGCTTTGCATAGGTCATTTCTTTTAAACCTCACAAACAACCCTACGGGGAAGTACTACTGTGCTTTGTCCCCATTTTACAGGTGAAAAAACTGAGGCTCAGAGAGGTTAAAACTTGCCCAAGGTCAACCTTGTCAAGCCAGAGGAGTTAAACAAGGACATGGTATCTCAGCCTTGGTACTATTGACATTTGGGGCCAGAAAATTCTTTGTTGTGGGGCTGTCCTGTGCACTTAGCTGTTCAGCAGCAGCCCTGACCTCTACGCACTGGTGCCAGTAGCACGTTCCTCTTCCGCCCAGTTGTGACAACTCAAACTGTCTCCAGTCCTGGTTGGATGTGCCCAGTCCCCTCACCACCAGTAGGTAGTAATTATTCCTTACTCTGGACAGCTCTCTACATTTATCCGGCTCTTTCATGGCTCCTGTCTCACGGCATCCACATGGGACCATGTGACTTTGGGATCCTTAATGTGATGACCCTGTAACCCTGAAGACTCGGGGATGGGCTTGGGAAAACAGGGCGAAATTCAACCATCTAACCTTGCTGAGCAGATGCATCTCATTGTATCACCTTGTTTTCTGGGCGAGGGAACCCCCCAGGGGTCCCACAGCCTGTGAGCCACAGGCCTGCGAGGGAACCCAGGTGAGTCTGATTCGAGGCCAGTTGTTTCCACTGTAGCTGCTAAGGAGTCCTGGTCCCCAAGTCATCCATTTGTTCACACAACACCACCCAGCTCAGCTTGCTGCCCTGTGTCACAGACGCGAGGAGGGGTCAGACAGCCTGGAGCCATGGGCATCCCTGCTCAGGACCCAGCCTGCCAGGTGCCAGTCCCCGAGGATACAGGAAAGTGTTGCGTTGGGAGGGTTGTCATCTTCCTGCGATGACAGAGGAGGGTATTTCACCAAAAGCAGCTCTGATTTGGTGGGTGGTCGGCACAAGGAGGAGGGAGCCTTGGTGAAATGGGCATGAATTCCCACGCAACATTTAATCCTCTCCACAACCACAAAGGATAAGCTACCATCTTATTCTAAAAAGCTGAGGCTCGAAGAGAGCCAGCCATGAGCCTCAAGTCACACTAAGTCCTGTGCATGTAGGTGTTTAGCAGCATCCCTGGGGAACAACGGCCGGTCTAGGACTGGATCCTGGTGACTCCATCTTAGGAGCTGCTCCCGGGAGCCACACCAGGTCAGGTACCTTCCAGGTAAAGCTGGAGGTACCTGGGCAGGCAGTCTGTGATCATTGACTGGTAGTAGCTGGTGTATAAGTACCCAGCACCCTTGTCCCTGGGGAAAATGACTCTGAAATGCATGTTCTCTGCAGGCTCCCAGCATTCCCAACAGAGTGCAACTCCATCTACTTCCCTTCCCTATCGTTCGACTCCACTCCCCTACGGTGGCTCCTGGGGTCACTTCCGGATAAAGCACTCAAACCCTCTTCCTGGGTCTGTTTCTGGAGGAACCCACACTATGATAATGTTTATGGTAATCGCTAATATTCCTAGAGTGCTTCCTATATGCTCTACTGATGCTTTTCCCACTTCACACTCCTGAGAGGCCAATCATGCAGGTGTTGTTACCAGCATCCCCATTTTACAGATGAGGAACTGAGGCTGGGAGGGCTTAAGTCAGTTCTTAACTGACGAAGCCAGGACGAAGCCAGATCTCTATAACCCCAGTTTTAAGATGTAAGATCTCTCCCATACTGTTCCCTGGTTTTATCTTCTGTTGTCTGTACAGCATAGAAAGGAGAAGGAAAGAGAGGAGGAGGAGGAAGAGAAGGAGGAGGAGGAGGAGGGGGAGGAGGAGGGGGGGAGAAGGGGGGGGAGGAGGAGGGGAATGAGCTGTGGATTTGCTAGCCCTGGAGGAAGAATTTGATTTCAGCTTGGGTTTTCAGTTCCTCTGTGAAGTTTCAACAGGGAGTTGCTGGACAGCTCCTGGGGGCCCAGCCGGAGCTCCCCCAGAGAGGGGCAGGAAGACTCAGTGCCTTCCCTCAGCGTCCAATTCAACCCTGCCCTTTGCAGGCAGTGCAATTGATCAGTATTAATAGGGCACCTACTGTATGCCATGTACTGTCCTCAGAGATCTCAGACATGCCAACAAAGTCCCCAGATCTCAGAAAAAACAGAAATGCTTAGCAGTGTTCTCCAGCAGCAGAGGTGAGAGGGGGAGCCACACCCCTCCACCTGACCTCCAGAGATGCCCTTGCATGCATGTATTGGTGAGAAGAATTGGGTGACTCTGAGGGCATCTCTAGCCACAGGAGAAAGGGACCTGATGTTATGAAACTCCTTCTATATTCTTGGACTACATACCCATTATCTAATGCAGGTTTCTCAGCCTCAGCCCTATTGAGGCTTGGAGATTTGAAGCAGGGTGAATATTTGTTGTCACAGATTGCCTTGTGCATTTCTGCCTCTGGGAAACCTTGCAAGGCATGGAGGTGACACTGGGGGATGACACAGTTCCCCTGTGTTTCAATGTGTCCTGAGCTGGAAGGGGGATGGCGCTGTCGTCTCTTTTGGACTGGCAGCTCTGAAGGACCCAGTCATTATAAAGACAGCAGATAAAGCCATGATGAGTCTGTGATATGTCAGTTGCCACAGCAGCTTCTGTTGGGAATGGCACCTATGCATGCTGTTCCTATCCTACCAGGGTCATTTATGTACAGCAAGCAGGAGGCAGCCCTGGGTCTTCAAAGAGCCCAGCACTAGGAACAAACGCATGAGTATGAGCATGAGGAAATCTCATCGAGCTTCCCTCTTAGCATTCAGGCCTCCAGCTTCAATGTCACAGCCTTCCAGTCAACTTCTTGGCCAGATGCTGGTCACATCATATTATTTTTCTTTTCCCTCATAGCACTTATTGTCAAAAGTGAGCTTTCTTAGGTACATGTTTATTTGCTTTTACCTGCTGTCTCCCAACACCAGAATGGAAGCTCCTTGGGCTGGGACCTCAAGTCCCCAGTGCCGAAAACAGGTCAGCACCTGCATGTAGTAAGTGCTAACTGCATATTTGTTGACCAAATGAATGAAAGGATAAATTTCTAAGCTGGTGAGTGAATGAATGAGCTCTGGTCAACCTTTCACAATCAGGTAGATAACTTGGTGAAACTAGTAATAACAACAGCTGCCAGGGATGGATACCCACCAGGGACCAAGAACAACTCCTCCTCTCATTTACCCCAAACAGTTGCACACTGTGGTAGATACTTTGTTCCTATTGTGGTAAGATACACATAACACAACATTTCTTGTCATGTTAACCATTTTTAAAGTGTACAATTAAGTGGTATCAAGTACATTCAAAATATTGTACACCCATCACCATTATATAGTTTTCATCACCACAAATGAAAACTCCACTAAGCAGTCACTCCCCATCCCCCCACTTCCAGCCCTGGCAACCAATAATCTATTTTTTATCTCTATGGATGTATCTATCCTGGATATTCAAAAAAAAATGAAGCCTTACAGTATGTTGTCTTTTTTTTAAGCTCATCCCTTTAGTGGCATGTATCAGCACTTTATTCCTTTGAATGACTAGTATTCTATTGTACAGCCATACCGCAATTTGTTTAGCCATTACTCATTGGTGGTGGGATATTTGGATTACGTCCACATTTTAGCTATTGTAATGCTGTTATGAACATTTATATACAAGTTTTTGGTTTGAACACCTATTTTCAATTATTTTCCCTATCTACATAGAAGTGGTATTACTGAGTCATATGGTAATTTTTTAAATATATTTTTATCAATTTTGGAGAGGAAGAGAGAGATACAAACATCAATGATGAGAGAGAATCATTGATTGGCTGCCTCCTACATGCCCCACACTGGGGATCAAGCCTGCAACCCAGGCATGTGCCCTCACTGGGAACAAACTGTGACCTCCTGGTTCATGGGTTCACGCTCAACCACTGAACCACGCTAGTTGAACAGTCATATGGTAACGTTATGTTTAACTTATTGAGTGACTACCAAAACGTCTTCCATACACTTTACATTCCCATCAGCAGTGCGGAAGGGTTTCAATATCTCTACTTTCTTGTCAACAATTATGATTTTCCATCATTTTGTTAAGGCCATCCTAGTGGTTGTGAAGTGATATCTCATTGAGGTTTTGATTTGCATTTCCCTAATGACACATGATGTTAAACATCATTTCATGAACTTGTTGGCTATTTGTGTTTCTTCTTTGAAGAGATGTCCATTCAAATTTTTGCCCATTTTTTAGTCGGGTTGTTTATCTTTTTGTGGTTGAATTATAAGAGATTATAATGCTAGACTCTTTTCTGATATGTAATTTCCAAATATTTCCTCCAATTATGTGGGTTGTCTTTTCATTCTTGACAGTGTCCTTAAATGCACAAAAGTTTTTGATTTTGATGAATTCCAATTTACTTACTTTACTTTTTTAAATTTTATCTTATTGTTCAGTTTATTAATTACATTGTTTCCCCTTTTTTATCCCCCTATATCTCCCCTCCACCCTGTACCTATCCCACCCTCCACCCTCACTCCCCCTCCCACTGTCCTCTCCCATTGTTGCAAGATTTTTGTCCAGTCTCTTGCTGTACTTCCCACAACCCTTTTCTCCCCAAGAATTGTCAGTCCATTCCCTCTCTATGTCCATGATTCTGTTATATTCACCAGTTTATCCTGTTCATCAGCCTATCAATTCACTTGATTTTTATGTTCATTTGTTGATAGATGTGTATTTGTTGTTCATAATTTATATTTTTACCTTTTTCTTCTTCCTCTTCTTAAAGAATATCTTTCAGCATTTCATATAATATTGGTTTGGTGGTGATGAAGTCCTTTAGCTTTTTCTTATCTGCGAAGCACTTTATCTGATCTTCAATTCTGAATGATAGCTTTGCTGGGTAGAGTAATCTTGGTTGTAGATTCTTTCTATTCATTATTTTGTTGAATATTTCTTGCCACTCCCGTCTGGCCTGCATCATTTCTGTTGAGAAATCCGCTGACAATCGTATGGGTGCTCCCCTGTAGTTAACCAACTATTTTTCTCTTGCTGCTTTTAGTATTCTCTCTTTATCTTTTGCTCTTGGCATTTTAATTATGCTATGTCTTGGTGTGGTCCTCTTTAGATTCCTATATTTTGGGGTTCTGTGTACTTCTTGGGCTTTTAAGTCAGTTTCTTTCACCAGGTGGGGGAAGGTTTCAGTCACTATTTCTTCAAGTAGGTTTTCATTAACTTGCTCTCTCTCTTTTTCTGGCACCCCAATAATTCGGATGTTGGCATGCTTGAGGTTGTCCCAGAGACCCCTTACGCTATCTTCAATTATCTGAATTCTTTTTGTTTCTTGCTTTTCCAGCCGAGTGGATTTTGCTTCTTTGTATTTCAAATCTTTGACTTGGTTCTTGTGGCCCTCTGGACTGCTTTTAGGACTTTGTGTAATATTTTTTATTTCAGTCTGTGTATGCTTGATTTCTAGTTGGTCCTTTTTCATATCCGTGAGGGTCTCGTTCATATCCTCAGAGGTCTTGTTCATTTCCTTGAGGGTCTCATTCATTTCCTTGTAAGTCTCATTCATTACCTGGTTGGTCTTGTTTATTTCCTCGTAGTTCTCATTAAGTTCATTGGTCTTTTCTAGGAGCCTCTTGAAAAGCCTTATAACCGTGGTTTTGAACTCTATGTCTAGTCGTCTTTTTTCCTCCATTTCTTTCACACCTGATTTCTTTCCATATATCTGCATGGTGGCTGCTTTATGTGGTAGATGTCCTCTAAAGGTCAGTGGCACAGCCTCCCCAGTTACTTGAGGTGGGTACTCTTACTGCAATCCTTTATGGGTTGTACAGTATTTTTGAATTTAAACCCAGCTTGTTGTTGTTAGCCCTAGGAGGGTTTGACCTCCAGGCCAATTGGCTGTGAAGGGAGACTGTGTTCAGGTTGGATGGGCGGAGTCTCTGAGCTGCGCAGGCAGCCTCAGTGTCAGCTATGTCCTATGCGGTGCTCGCACGCATGGGTCTCTGTTGGATGGGGATGGCTGCAGGCACCTCCAAGAGAAAGCCGCTAGTCTCTTCCCCTTGTCAGACAACTCTGCCTCTCCCCCAAATGAGTCTGCACACTCAAAGTCTCACCCAGGGTTGTAAAACAGGTGGTTTCCGCGACCAGGAGACAAGTTTCCAGAAAGCAGGTCGCAGGTCTGTGCTGTTGCACAGTTTACTTGCGCACAAACTTCTTTTCCCAGCTACCCGGTTTCTCCTCAGACTAGGAGACCTCTGCTGCGCCCGGCTTCCAGGGTGCGTCCCCCGGACCTCGGACCTCACCTGGCGCTGGGGAATCCGTGTAGTGGGACGTCTCCGCCTTCCCCGTTGGCGAAATCCAGCCGGGGTTGCTGCTCCAGCCCTACAGCCCGCGTGTGCAGCCAGGACGGCTCCTAACCTGTTTCCGTCTTCAGGGCTGCGCTCCCGCTGCTCTTCTGGGTCTCAGTGTCCCACCTTTACTTTTATTTGTGGAGTTTTCACTCAGCCAGCTTTCTGGTGATTCTGGGTGATGTTTGTTTTGTTGTTATGTTGTAGTTTTTGAATTGTTGTGCAGGGCAGAACAATAGGTGTTTACCTATGCCACCATCTTGGTTCCCTCTCTTACTTTTCTTTTGTTTCTCATGTTTTAGTGTCATATTTAAGAAGCCATTGCCAAATTCAAGGTCATGAAGATTTCTTCCTATATTTTCTTCTAAGAGTTTTCTAGTTTTGAGTCTAATATTTAGGTTTTTAATCCATTATGAGTTAATATGTGTATATGGTGTGAGGTAAGGGTTCAACTTCATTCTTTGATATGTGAATATTGTGGCAGATACTTTAATTATCCAGTTAGATGAAAACACAGAGGCTGAGAGGGGGTAATTGACTTGTTCAATGTCACATGGCAAATTGGGAGGTGATACTGGAATTCACTATCATGTCCTACACTAGTGCCCTTTCCATCATACTCAAAGGCCCTTTATTACTTTGTGAGCAGGGAGTGGGGAAAGCACAGACCTAGGAAATAAGGTACACATTTTAATCTGGCTGTGGGCAAGTTTATCATCATCTCTGGTCTGTTTCCTCTTCTGCCACTCTCTAAGGGTCTTTCCTGCTCACACTGCGGGCACCCTGAGAACCTCACACTCCATTGCCCTTGTTTCTCCCTTGGGAGGGACCCTGGGAGCCCTCTAAAATAGAGCTACTCTTTTGGAAGGAGCTCCCATGCTAAACCTCAGCTGGATTCTCAGCATCCCTTGGAAGGCACCTGCTGTCCCCAGCAGCCCCACAGGGAAGCTAATGTGAGAAGGGATTTCTCCACCTGCTGACAGTTTTCTTTGCAAGTTTCACAATGAAGCTATTTGAGAATCAGCTTGCAAAATACCTGGCTCTAAATATCCCTCTCACACCTCCGCTTAACCAGAAGCAGTGCAACTCCCTCCAAATGCCCAGGGTCAGGTCCTCACCCATAGCAGGGACTCAATGCATAGTTGAATAAATGAATGAATGAATGAATGAATAGACAAATGAGGACTCCACACATTTTGTTTCCCTTGATTGCCTTATACCAGAGCTAGCAAAATTTTTTCTAAGAAGGCCAGATGGTAAATATTTTTGGCTTTGCAAGCTACATGGCCACTGTAGCACAAAGACAGCAATAGATGATGCCTAAGTAAGTGAGTTCGGCTGTGTCCCAAAATAAACATTATTTATGCACACTGAAATTTGAACTTTATATAATTTTCATGTGCTACTAAATATTCTTCTTTTTATTTTTTCTAACATTTAAACTGTAAAACCCATTTTTTATCATAGCTTTGAGATCACAAAACAGAAGTTGGGCTGCATTTGGTTTAAACTTTGCTTTTTTGTTTATCATTTCAATTCACATCTCCCCACCACTCTTCCCCTGTAGCAACCATCAGCTTATTCTCTATATTTATGGATCTGTTTCTGTTTTGTTTATTTATTTGTTTGGTTTTTTTAGATTCCACAAATAAGTGTATTTGTCTTTCTCTGTCTGACTTAGTTCATTTAGTATAATATCCTATAGGTCTATCCATGTTGTTGCAAATGAAAAATTTTCTCTTTTATGGATGAATAATATTCCAATGAATATATGCACCACATCTTTATCCTTTATCTGTTGATGGACATCTAGGTTGCTTCATATCTTGGCTATTACTAGCAATGCTGCAATCAACATAGGGGTGCATATATTTTTCCAAATTAGTGTTTGTTTTCTTCCAATAAAAACCCAGAAGTGGAATTTCTGGATCGCATGGCAGTTCTATTTTTAATTTTTCAGGAATCTTCATACTGCTCTCTATAGTGACTGCACCAATTTGCAATCAAACCAACAGTGCAAGAGGATCTCCTTTTCCTCACATCCTTACCAACACTTGCCATTTGTTGCTATATATTGATGATAGGCATTCTGACAGGTGTGAGGTGGTATAGTGATTTAATTTTCATTTCCCTGATGATTAGTGACATTGAGCATCTTTTCATATGTCTTTTGGCATATATGTTATCTTTGGAGAAGTGTTTATTCAGGTCCTCTGCTTATTGTTAATTGGATTATTTTATTTTTGTTTTTTCATTTTAAATATATTTTAGCACAAGAGCAGTATATATTCATTTTAAAATAATTAGAAGTTGGTGGCATGTAAATGAAGTAAAATTAGAATCATCCATAATTTCAGCATACAAAGATAACTACTTCTACTAATATATATTTATTTTCCTGTCTATCAGTCTGTCTACTATCCAAATGATAGCCACTAGCCACATGTGACTAACTTAAAACTAAAACTCAATAACACTTGAAAGTTCAGTTTCTCAGTTAACTAGTGATGTGACAAGTGTCCAAAACCTACATATGGCTGGTGGCTACCATATCAGACAACACAGATGCAGAACATTTCCACCATCACAGCAAGCGTTATTGGACAACACTGGTCTATTTCTATTTATATAGATTTAACAAAAATAGAATAATACCAAATAAGCTTTTTGGTGATTATCTTTGTTCACTTAGGAGTTTTTTAGCTCTGGCCAGTATTGCTCAGTGGTCACAGTGTCGGCCCATGAACCAAAGGGTCACGGGTTCTATTCTAATAAGGGCGCATACCTGCCTTGCAGGTTGGGGCATGTGCAGGAGGCAACCGATTGATGTGGTCCTCTCACATTGATGTTTCTCTCTCCCCTTCTCCCCTCCTCCCTCCCTTCCACTCTCTTCAAAATCAATAGGGAAAAAATATTCTTCAGTGAGGATTAAATAATATTTTTTAAAGTGGTTTGCCTTTTTTTTTAGTTTATTTATTTTATTTTACTTTATTTTTATAGAGAAAGGAAAGCAGAAGAGAGAAACATAGATGAGAGTGTAACATGGGTCAGCTGGTCAGCTGCGGCCTGCACACCCGCTACAGGGGATTGAGCCTGTAATTCTAGGCACAGGTTCTGACCAGGAATCCAACCAGCAACCCTTTGGTGTATGGGATGACACCCAGTCAACTATGCCACACGAGCTAGGGCCACTTAATGTTTTGAGATGAGATTTCCATACCATTCAACATTCAACACCTGTGTTCTGTTAGAGGCGTTCTGTCTCATGCAGTAGGTGTCCCTTCAGCCCTATTGTTGTACAGTTAAGTTGTTTCTACTCTTTTGCTACAGTAAAATGACAATAAACCACTTTATTACTAAACTTTTGCACCGTTCATCGTTTTAGGGTAAATTCATAGAGGTTTAATTGCTAGGTCAAAGGGTAAACTCATTTTTAAGATTTTAAAGATAAAACACCTAGTTTCTTTCCAGAAAAAGCTTTGCTCATTTGTCCTCCCATCAGCAATTCTTGAAAATGTCCACTTCCTTAAATCGTCCATAAGTAATAGTAACTATAATAATGAAAAGGAGGCCATTTTGATAGATGACATTGTTCATTGCTTTCACGTGCCTCTCTTTGACAACTTTATTTCCTCCCATGTGTACTGGCCATTTGATTTCTTTGGGTGGGTCTCAGGCAATAAAGGGGATGGTCTTCATGGTGTAGGTGGTATTAAAGAAAAAAATTGCTAGATTTATAATCCTGGCCTCATAAAGTTCTGTAAGCCAGATGACAAGATTAAAATACCAAAGAGATTGTCAGAGCTCGCTCAGTTTCAGCAGGACTGTAGATCAATTCTATTTTCGTCTGTTCCTCTGAATTATTTACTCTTATTTGTTGCTTCTGTTTGGTCCCTACAGTCACAGACCACACTAGGGAACAGATGGTTGGTTGAAAGTTTTTATTTATTTGTTTGCATTGTATATTTATCTTAAATTCTTTTTCTTAATCCTCGCCCAAGTTCATATTTTCCATTGATTTCTAGAGAGAGAGTGGAAAGGAGGGTGGAGGGGGAGAGAGAGAGAGAGAAACATCAACATGAGATACACATGGGGGCTGGGGTACTTGCAACCAAAGTAAGTGCCCTTGACAGGGAACTTTGGTCCAAAGGTGGACACTCAATACTGAGCCAAATTGGCCAGGACTATCTTAGATCCTTAATTTCCACAGTTCTTCTTGCCTAATCAGAGATAAGGCAGCCTGGATTCGTGGAAGGCAGAAAGGAGAGACCTCAGGGTTTTGTAAGATTCCAGAAGACTAAATACAGGGTGTCCCCCCAAAATGTATACACACTTTGAATAATTATGAATTCCAATTGGTTAAATCTGAAAAGAAACATCAATGGAGCTATCAGCTGTAAAGTGGGGGTACATTTTTTTTGGGGGGGGGAAGCCACCCTATACTATAGTTATCTGATGAGGCTGAGTCGGAGGAAATCAAGCAGTCTTCTTTCCTGGCCTTTTAAGGCCTGGAATCTCCATTCGATCAACCATTCATCATGAGCACTTTGGTGATCTCATGTTGTTCTGATGGGAAGTTTCTTATGTTTTTGACTTTACCACTGAATGACTGTATCATTTTTCTAGATATCTTCAGAAAGCTACAGGGTATCATTCACACTTTAGTCTTAACTACTAAACTGCATTTTAATTTTTATTGAATCACCTTCATCACATCCCTGATCTTATTTATGCCCATGAAGGAAGTACTATCTCTGTTGCCTTCATTTACGTAATATTTAGGGAGGTGGAGTGACCTGCCCTAGAACTTGCAGAAGGAACCATGGACTCCCAGTCCAGTGCTCGTTGCATTGCACCCACAGTACACAAGCTCTTTGCCTTCTGCAGTTGGCGGGCCAGGAGGTGTTAAGTTAATGGCAGCTCAGAGGGCTGAGCTGAGCGACAGAGCCATGAGCGCTTGCATTGGGGAGTGGAGGGGGGCAAGGCATGATGCTCTTTTCCTTCCTTTCCATTCTAAACCTTGTCTGACTTGGACTCCAGGGTTCCAGAGCCCGGGTTCCGGGGCGCTGAGTGCATTTGGGCAGCTGCACTCACCCGCAGCCCCCAGGGTCGAGAAAAGGTGCAGGAGTGATTAAGGTCGAGGTGAAGTCAACCAATAGTGCCGCCGCCCCTCCCCCCCTTAAAAAAAAAAAAGACGGGCTCCTAACCCCCCTCAGGGCGGCTCCCGCGTCTTGATGAGGGTCCTCGGCCTCCGCTCCGGCCCCTGGCCCCCGGCCCTCACGGTCCCTCCACCAGGCCCCCGGCTCCCGCGCCCGCGGACACCGGACTCTACCCCCGCCCCGCCTTCTCCTCCCCCCCCCCGGGGGCGGTGGCCCGTGGCGGGCTCGCTCATTGGCTGCGGCGCGAGCGAGGCCGGGGCCCGCAGCGCTGATTGGCCCGCGCGCCTCGGCGGAGCCAGACACCCCGGGAGTCGCTGGGGGAAGAGGACAGAGACCGGAGCAGCCGGAGCGCAGGGCGCAGCTCCCGCAGTTCGGAGTCCGCACCTCGGAGCCGGGCCTGGAGGTAAGGGCACGGCGCTGGGGCGCGTGGGCGGGCCCCTCTGCGCGGAGTCCAGGCGGAGCCACTCAGCCCTGCCCCGGGGAGCAGAACCCCGCATCTTCGCTCCGAAGCACCGCCCTCATCCTCCCGAGACCTGGGCCCCCTACCCTGAAAGGAGGAGGTCTCCCCCATCCACAGAGCAAATAGCCTCCTTTTCCCTTCAGAAAGGGGCTCCTCCTCGTGACCCTACGCTCTAGAGGTAACGTTCTCCCTTGGATGAAATGTGCCCTCCAAAAGTGGGGTCCAGCTTCCTCGGGTAACTAGTGCCCTCTCACCTCTTTGGAAACACATGACCCTCCCTCCCCTAAACACTCAGTTTGGATCCTCTCCACGCGCCCTTCTGAAGGATGGGGTCTTCTCAGCGTGTGCGTGACAGTGTGCTCTCCCCCGAAAATGGAGGTTCCCACATACCCTGGGAAGTGAGCCCCTCCTCAAGAGGGTTCCCCTCATCCTCCCCTGAAGATGTAGATGAGAGGCTTTTATACTCAGAAAGAGGATGGGTATCCAGACCAAGTCATCCCCTCACTTCACCCCTATCTATCCCTTTCACACAAGCCCACCCCAAAGTCCCCCAACATCCCACCCCATTCCCTCACCCAGTCCCATCCTTCCCCAGCGGTACTGCCACACCTCACTGCTCTCACCTTTCTGCACCCTGGCCAGGGTAAGAGGTTTAGTGGAAGGCCTAGTGACTGCAGCCCTTAGAGCTGGGGTCCTGAGCCTAGAGACCCTTCCAGAAGCCTCCAAACTCGGACAGCAGAAATAGGTTCGAAGGCAGCAGAACTAGCAGAGACTCCTGCCCCCCAATGCCCACCCACCCACCCCTCTCCTAGAGAAGGGGGTGTCCATGCAGAAAGAAGGGCCCCAGTTTGCTCCCTGCCCCCACCCCCAGCTCCTTGGGCATTGCCCAGTGGGATTCCCCAGGCGCTTGACCAGGGGAGATGGATGCTGCAGGAGCCATGCACTGGGCTGGAGACAGGGTGGGCTTTTCTGCTCCGAAGAAGCTGGTCTAAGGGACAGAATGTTGGTGATTTGAGGGGGGCTGTGAGTAGCTCTTCTGTAGCGGGCCAGATGGTGGGGACTTCAAAGAGAGAGGCAAGGAGCTTTGCCTTGCTCTTTGCAGCTGTCCCCGAGGACTTGGAGTGTGGAGAAATGTGTGTCCCGGATGCCCAAAGAGGTCGGCCCTGGAGAGAGAGAAATGGTCCCATCTGGAGCCCTAAGACCTCAAAGGGCTTCTAGGTCAAGATCCTGCCCCTTCCTTTGACGGTTAAGCAATCAGACATACAAAGAGGGGAAGAGACTTGCTCAAGGTCACCCAGCCATTGGGTGACATAGCTGGCTGGTCACAGCCTTTCCAGAGCTTGTGGGGTTCCAGGATCCTGGACACTATCTCCAGTCCTCACATTTATGTCCCAGACCACTGGGCACTGCCATCCCCACCTGTCAGAGAAAAGCCAGGAGCTTACTGAGCCCACTGTCAAATTTAGGCTTGCCAAAATCCACATCAACCCAGGATAGCAAACAAGGTTGTTTGCACTACACTGGAGCCAAGACCTCTGCAGGACCTCAGTTGCACAGCCAGGTTTGCTCCAGGAACCGTGGCAAGGGTCCGAGGAAGGCATGTCCTTTCCTTCAAGGCCTTTTCCCTCTCGGTCCCTGGACATCCTCTCAGCCCCGAATGCCCTGCAGCAATCTCCCATTCCCGTAAGGCTTCTCTTCCTGAGGCGATGGATGGGACAAGAGCTGGAACTCTGGCCCATCACACTCCAGTTTAGATCGGAAGCCACATTCAAGGTGCATGAGGGAACTGCAGTGTGTACGGGCTGAGAGGTTGGTCTCTGACCCCTCTTATCTGGGTCCAGAGCCCAAACCTGCTACTTACTATGTAATCTTGGGGAAATTATTAACCTCTCCGTGACCAGGTTCCCTCAGTGTCCTTGTCAGAGTAAAATGAGTTAATCTTCATAAACTGTGTAGCACACAGTAAAAGGAAACAATGCGTATGACTCCAAGCCCAAAGTCATAAAACCTGTAAAACGGCAGGGAGGTTGTGTTTTTAGGTAAAACTGATGACCTGCCCTGTAGATCATCTGCCAGGGGCCAAGGCAGTGAAGGTTGGCCGGCACTTGGAGATAAGAGTGATGTCTGCCCAGAGACAGTGTGGTGTATGGAATGGACCGCAGACCCTAAATAAAGTCAGATGGAGCCAAAGGTCTACTCCTGGGGGACCTTGGGCAAGTCATTCACCTCTCTGAGCCTTCGTGTACTCATCTTCGAAAGGGGTTTTCTGTAAGGTAGGCAGCAGATTAGAGACATGGCTAGAGCAGGTTTTCTCATCCTGGGCACTGTGTAGACATCCGGGGCTGGATGGTCCTGTGTCGTGGAGCCGTCCCTTGCCCTGTAGGATGCTCAGCATCAGTCCTGCCCTCTACCTATTAGATGCCAGTTCAACTGCCTCTAGCTATGACAGCTCGAACTGTCTCCAAGCATCGTGGGTCAGGTGTCTCCTGGGGGCAAAGTCATCTGCCCCACACCTACTGAGAACCATTGGAGTAATACTTGTGCCTTGCAAGAGTAGATGCTTGATATAAGAACCATCCTCCTTGCTCAGGCTTCTCCCTTCTGCTTTCTGTGTGATGGAGATCGTGGTGGTCAGGCCCTGAGCCTCCCAAAGCTAATGACAACTTCAACCCCTCACATTTTAAACTAGACTGCCATCTCCAAATTGCCTCATGTGCATTACTCTAGGCTTCCCATTTCACAGATGAGCAAACTAAGGCTTCCAGAGGTTAAATGATTTTCTAAGGCTGTTACCTCCTGTCCTGCTAGAGGTCAAAGAAATGGTCATGGCGGCTTTAAAGCAGGTTTAAAAGTAACCTAGTTGTGGAACCTTTTTCGGAGGGTCATTTGGCAGACTTTCAAAACGTAAACGCCGTGACCTTTGGCCGAGCCATCCTGCTTCTAGGAATCTGGCTCTCACGTGTGCAGAGCAATGAATACAAGACTGCAGGGCTTTTTAATACCAACATGGGGAGGAGTTACATTACTGAGCAGTCATTGGGAAAATGAGCATATTTTAGAAGAATGATGTAGATCTACATTCCTGACCCAGAAACATCTCTGAAACTTACTGTTTCATGAAAACAATAAAGTCACAATATCAATATGTGCAGTATAATCGCATTTTTGGGAAAAAAAGATACTGTGTGTAAATACATATGAAAATGGGTAATTAAGGGAGTGAGGAGCATGGAGAGGACATATATATGTGTGTGTGTGTATATGTACATGTATGTGTATGTGTGTACATACATACATGTACATGTATATATATATATATATATTCATGAGAGAAAAGAAGAAAAGGTATACCCTAGCCAGCTTCCCGTGCATTAAAAATGAGCCACGCAGAGCCCACTGAAGTTGACAGACTTGTTCAGGGCCCCTCTGCCCAGAATATATACAGCAGTGGGACTCCAGCCGAGTTCCGAATCCCAAGTTGGGGCTGTTTCAGCTGCCCAGCTGCAGTGTCCGCTGATGGAGATGGTCCCAGGACCTGTATGCATGAGTCCCTCTCTCCAGGGATGTAGTCAAGCTGCAAGTCGCCAGCAGCTGAAACTTGGGCTGTGAGCTTCCTGAGGGTTCTGGGGCCAGGACACAGGAATCTGAGGCCTCATCTCCAGCAGCCAAGCCTCCTTGGCCACGAGGAAGTCTGTCTACCGGCAGCCCAGTGGGTCTTGGGGTTGGACTGA
The DNA here is from genome assembly GCA_027563665.1 of Antrozous pallidus. Classification (NCBI taxonomy): domain Eukaryota; kingdom Metazoa; phylum Chordata; class Mammalia; order Chiroptera; family Vespertilionidae; genus Antrozous; species Antrozous pallidus. The sequence goes on along the minus strand of CM050512.1, from coordinate 102,015,713 downwards.
TTGCAGCTGAACCAGTGTGAGTGCCTCAGGCCACAGCCACTTTACCTCTCAGTGTCTCATGTCCCCATCTTTAAAAAGGGAACACTTGTAAATTTTGTTTGTTTTTTTTTAAAAAGGAGAAGGAGGGGCAATGGTAGAACCTACCTCAAATGGGTTATTATGAAAATTAACTGGAACAGTTCCAACACCCGGGACACAGTCCTGCTTAGGTGATGTGAGTCCTGGCTCTCCCCTTCTCTCTGCCCGCCTACCCCTGGCCGGGAGGCAAAGGACAAAGCCTCTGAGTGGCAGCTGGCTGAATCGGCACTCCCACTTTCGTCTGCTGCCCGGCAGAGAGTCCAGGGGACGGGTTCTGAGGGTGATTGCTCTCTTTCCTTCTCCCTTGAGTCCAACGCTCCATGCTTTTCTAGACGTTTCATGCATTCACTGTCTTACCGCGGGGACAGGATGGCCTGATGCGGCCTCTAATTACACATTCCTTCAATAATAAGATCAGCTCTCCCAGGGCACATTTTCCTCCTCCTTCGGGAGCTAGGTCCCATTCTATCTTTTATAGCACTTCTCCCTGGATCACCCCAACCACAGCAGGAGACCATTTCTCCTCCTCCTCTGTACTCCTACCACCCACATCCAGGGATGCCCGGGGTCCAGGACTGTGGGCTGGTGTTTCTCTCCTCCTGAAACTGCTGGAGCATGCTGGTCTCATTTGCTCCCATGTCCCAAATGCAGAGCACAGTTTCTGGCACACAGAGACTCCATGGGCATTTTGTGTGTACGAAAATGTATTTGTTTATGATAGTAAAATACACATGACATAAAATTAACCATTTTAATTGTTTTAAAATGTACAATTCAGTGATATTTAGTACATTTCAAATATACAACCATCACCACCATCTAGATCCAGAACTGCTTTATCACCCCAAAAGGAAAGCTTGGACCCAGTAAGCAGTCACTTCCCTTCCCCCTAGCCCCTGACAACCACTAATCTGCTTTTGGACTAGATAGATTTGCCTATTCTGAATATTTCACACAAATGGGATCATGAAACATATGGCCTGTTGTATCTGGCTTCTCCATGTTGTAGCGTGCATCAGTACTTTATTCCTTTTTATGACTAAATAGTATTCTATTGTTAAGGATAGACCAACTTGTTCATCCATTTGTCAAGTGATGGACATTTGGGCTGTTTCCAACTTTTAGCTATTGGGAATAAGACTGCTAAAAATATGTGGACAAGTTTTGGGTTGAAGACCTGTTTTTAACTTTGTGGGGTATATGCCCAGGAGTGGAACTGCTGGGTCATATGGTAATTCTTTGCTTAACTTTCTGAGAAACTGCCAAACTATACCATGTTACATTCCTACCAGCAATGTGTGACGGTTCCAGTTTTTTCACATCTTTGCCAACACATTATTTTCTGTATTGTTGTTATTACTATTACTATTACTTCCATCCTAGCAGGTGTGAAGGTATCTGCTTGTAGTTTGGATTTGCATTTCCCTGATGACTAATGATGTTGGGCATCTTTCCATGTGCTTGTTGGCCATTTGTAGATCTCCATCGGGGAACTATCCATTCAAGACCTTTGCCCATTTTTGAATTGAGTTGTAAGAGTTCTATTTAAATGTATTTTTGTGTTGCCTTTTCCTCTTGTATTTAGATATTTGCTCAGCTCCTGTGAGTCAAACACTGTCTTGTGACCTTGGGATATCAAGGTGACTACATTGCAGTTCTTGCCCACAAGGGTCTCACAGTCTAGAGCCATGTTTCTAACCTCAACACTATTGACGTTGTAAAGCTATCCTGTGCATTGTAGGATGTTTAGCAGCATCCCTGACCTCTGCCCACTAGATACCAGTTGTATAGTCCTCCTCAAGTTCTGACAAAAATGTCTCCCGACATTGCCCTGGAAAGCAAAATTGCTCCTAATTGAGTTACTGGTTTAGATGCTAACACAGGTGTGTATACCTATAATTTCAGTCATTTCTCTTGTTCCTCAGAGAGTACACAATGGGCATTCAGGACACATTTGTTGAATGTTGGGTGGGTGGATGGAAGGAAGGATGGGCACACCCTTTTGTTGGTTGGATAAATTGAGGGATATGCGTTGTAAATGGATGGATGAGTGCATGAATGTAATTTACAGGGTCTGGACATGTGCCTGAAACTCTACTATGGGAAAACAAAACACCAATATCCTAACTGCATCTGGTACAATGGGTCTCATGCTTTAGCATCAGAATCCCTTGGAGGGTGTATTAAAGCACAGACTGATGGGCCCCGCCACTAGAATTTATACTTCAGTAGTATCACCAGTCTGGCAGAATGCTCCCACCCAGTTTCCATGTCCTTTGGCAATCTGCACCAGACTTCCCCCACCTCGCCAGCCTCAGATGTCCATTCTCAGATGTCTCATGGCCTTCAATGCCAATGTCAACACTCACTTCATTGGACTATCGGCAGCATGCTGGAAATCTGTTCCTTGGCCACACAATTTTTTTCAAAGGTGTCCTAGCACCTTGCTACTGGAAGTGTGGCCCAGTAACCAGCATCATCGAGTCATCTGGGAGCTGGTTCAAAATGCAAACACTGGGCCCTGCCCCCCACCCAGACCTACAGACTGTAAATCTTCAGGTTAGCAGCATCTGGAGGGGATTCACATGCACATTCAAGTTTGAGAACATCTCTGACCCTCACAACTCAAAGCTAACCCTGCATAGCTTTACAGAGTTACATTGATAGCATCCGTTACACTGTCAATGGTGTGTGGGTGGGACATCATTAGAACATTTTTGACCATTCATATCTTTATCTCTTGGAATGTCTGAACCACTCTTGTTTGACCCAAGGGAAAGAGAGGCCCATTGGAGCAGTGCCTTGTTCAAGGTCGTATGATGACCATGGGGCAGAATGGAGAGTGTAATCCATTTCCCAGTGGTGAGGGGGCTCCAGCAGGGTGCGATAAACGAACATACGGAGTAGATGGTAGTTTTCTGAAGCTGCTAGGTTTACTCTTCAAAAGTGGAAGAAGGGAGATGACTTAAAAGTGGGCCAAAAACAATAACTTAAGTGGTATTCTTCTATTATTCTTCTATTTCCAGCAAGTGTTTATTGAGTACTTAGTAAATGCCAGACGTTATCATCATATAAATGGTGTTGAACAAGAAAAACAAGGTCTCTCTTGTTTAAAAAATAATTTTGTTGCCGAAACCGGTTTGGCTCAGTGGATAGAGCGTCAGCCTGCGGACTGAAGGGTCCCAGGTTCGATTCTGGTCAGCAAGAGGCAGCTGATCGATGTTTCTCTCTCATCGATGTTCCTGACTTTCTATCCCTCTCCCTTCCTCTCTGCAAGAAATCAATAAAATATATTTTTTAAATATAAAAAATAATTTTGTTAATTGATTTTAATAGAGAGGGAGAGACAGAGAGAGAAATATCAATTTGTTTTTCCCTTATTGATGCATTCACTGGTTGATTCTTTTATGTGCCTTGACTGGGGACCAAACCCACAACCTTGGTCTATCAGTTATTATACAACTGTACAGTACTAAGTGTGTGTGTCTGCATGTGCGTGCGTTCGTGATATAGAGAGAGAGAGAGAAAGAGAGAGAGAGAAGGGAGAGAGAGAGAGAGAGAGAAAGCTGTTACACCAGAAGATCTTCTAGGCTAGCTGGGGCAGACAGAAGGCCCACAAACAACTGCCCTTCAGTGAAATGAGTAAGAGGGAGAAGGCTGGGGATAGAGGCTCCAGATGAGAGAAGAAAGAGATTACAGGCTCCTGACCCTGGGATTCTGGGGAAGAACTTTCAGGAGAAAAAGGCAGAAAAGAAGAAAAGGTCTCAACAAAGAAAATATGAACAGAGAGGCTCAGAGATTTCCTGCAAAACTGTTAAAATCTTCAAGGGAAAAAAGGATAAAATCATGACTCCCATACAGATACAAAAACGAACACTTGTTAACGATGTTACTAAGCTCATTCAATGAGGGGGCTGGGCAATGTTAGAACCGGTTCAAAGAAAAAGTCAAATAAAGCATAATTGTCTGTGGAGTAAAGGAATGTTGAACTGAGTGGCAAACGGGGGCCAACAGTCGTTAGGACAGAATTTGCTTGTCTGTCAGTCTCCTAACAAATTACAAAGAGTAGGGAAAAATAGCTTGAAGGTAATGAACAGGGCTAGAGTCAGATACTGTGACGGTTTGCATTGTATATAGATACTGCATAATTTTTCATTGAGATTCTTTTTCTTCTATGAAACCAATGTTCAGAGTATAGGTGAGTCACTAGCTGGAACACAGAGTGGGTGAATGAGGAGAGGGGAGCTGCAGGAGTGCCAGATCATGGACAGCTAGGTGACCTATGATAATGCGCTTGAACTTGACCCAGATACCAAGGGGAAATCATGAGAGGGTTTTAACATAGAAGTGACGTGATTTGATTAGCACTTGAGAAAGATCTTTCTGGACCAATGACAGGAGGATCAGACAGAGAAGCCTGATAGAAGGTGAGCTGGTGAAGGTTTCACCTGTGGTAGGGCTAGGCAACTTTTTTCTAAAGGAGACGATAGTAAATATTTGTGGCTTTATGGGCCATACAGTTTCTATTGCAACTATTGAACTGTCTGTACAATGGGCATGTCTGTGTTCTAATGAAACTTTATTTACAAAACAGGCTGGGGCCAGACATTTCTCCACCATAGTTTATCAACTCTGCACTGGAGCAATGTCAAAGAGGCTAGAGCCGTCAGTAATTTTGACAGGCCTCTTGTATCCTTCCCTTCCTCAAAATGTTTAGAATCCATTGGTAGCTGTTGGAAGGAGCCCATGGACATCTCCCACTTGCCTCTGCGTGGATTTAATGAGGGAACCAGACAATCCCCTGGGGTGGATTGCTGACCTTTGAGCAAAAGTTTTTAGGATCTCTGAGCTCCTTTGGGGCAAGGTTGACCGCACAGCCTCTTACAGTAGCCCAAAGGAGCAAGCTACCACCTGGGCTAGATGTGCTGAACAGAGCCTGCCTCCCCTGCCCTTGCCCAGAGCTGTAAATAGCTCTCTGCCAGCTTTTCAGGCTGAGTGCCGGTTTGGGGACAGGCTGGAAATGAGCACACCATGGAGCATTTGTGCAAATTGCTGCCTGCTTGCGGGATTTGCATGCCTGGCATCCGCCCCAGCCCTAAGTGCACAGGCTTCCCAGGGGCTGAGAGCAGGGCTCAGAGAACCACCACACACAGAAGAACAGGGGGGCTCCACGCCAAGCTCTCAGGGTGATGCTAAGCTATAGGACAAGAGGAAACATTCAAAAGACCCTGGATGGAGTCAACTCAGGCTCTGCCCCTCCTAATGACAATGACCCGTAAATAATGGCAGCTCATATTTGCTGAGTATTCGGTGGGTGCTAGAACTGTTCTGGGGGCTTTTTGTATATTTGCTCATCCATTGCTCACAGCAACCCCGTGAGGAAAGACTGGTCTAATTGTGGAAGTGGAAATGGAGGCTCAGAAAGGACAACTGCCTTGCCTGGGCTTAGTTTACCCATCAATCAATGGGAATAATATTGTCTTCTCCCTTTACTATAATAGCGCCGTTATTGTAAAACCAGTCGTAGGTGGAGAAAGTCCAAAGCGCTTCCTTTCAGCAGCACCCTCCCACCAGCAATTCAAGTCATTTGCAGGAATCGATCAGATTCACCCCTGTGATCCTGCTGAGGCCATAGGTTTGCCTCTGCTTCTCAGACACTCTTCCGGGGTTAAGGAAAAGGCAAGCATTTGGAAAGCAGATGTATTGCAAGCCCCCTGAGTGTCCTAGATAAGACTTTGGGGCCTCGATTTTCTCATCTGTAAAACGGCAACATTATATTGGTGATTGTTAGATTGGATGTTATGAGGGAACATGGTTAGCGGGCCACTGTGGTTCATGAATTGAATGTCGACCTATGAACCAGGAGGTCATGGTTCGATTCCTGGTCAGGGCACATGTCCAGGTCTCAGGCTCAATCCCCAGTACAGGGTGTGTAGGAGGCACCCAGTCAGTGATTTTTTCTGATCATTAGATGTTTCTAATGAAATATATATAGGTTTTTTGTTTTTGTTTTTTGTTAAAGAGGGAATGTTGCCCTAGCCCAGTGGTCGGCAAACTGTGGCTCGCGAGCCATCGCGGTTTGCCGCTCTGTTGACAAACGAGTTTGCCGATCACTGACCTAGACTCTCAATTCCAATAATTACAGGCTGTTGTTGTTCCTTGTGATTAAGCCCTTACGCCAGTGGTCGGCAAACTCATTAGTCAACAGAGCGGCAAACCGTGGCTCTTGAGCCGTAGTTTGCCGACCACTGCCCTAGCCGGTTTGGCTCAGTGGATAAAGCATTGGCTTGTAGACTGAAGGGTCCTGGGTTTGATTCTGGTCAAGGGTACATGTGTGGGTTGCAAGCTCCATCCCCAGTGGGGGCATGCAGGAGGCAGCCAATCAATGATTCTCTCTTGTAATTGATGTTTCTATCTCTCTCTACCTCTCCCTTCCTCTCTGAAATCAATAAATTTATATATATATATATAAATATATATATAAATTTTTTTTTTTTTAAAAGGAACGTAGTCGAATGCTTTCTGCCTGCCAACCTCTGGCTCTATTAGGATTATCTGATTTCATGCTCTCAATAACCCAGATGGGAAAGTCCTCTTTTGTGAATAAGGACACAGAGTCAGAGCATTTTCACTTTCTTGGCCAACGTCACAGAAATAGGAAGAACCTAAAGCTGGACATGAACCGAGAACTGCCCAGGTTCAAACCCAAGTCTTTGAACACGGATTTCACTGGGGACCTCCAAGTGCCAGAGGTTGAACTCCCTCCTCCTTCTCTTCCATGCCTTGCACCTGGTCTGTATGTACACACTTACTCTGCTTTTTAAGAATAATTATTTCCCCAATGGGTGATGCAGTGCATGGTAAAACAAACAGTACAAATGGGTTTATACAAAAAAAGTAAATTCTCAACCCTTATCCCATCTCCTGGACCCATCTGCTCTCTACAAGCAGCTGTGTATTTTAAAAATGGACACAGACGCTTTGTTTTATCTTTAATATCTTACAAAGATCTTATCCCTTTTCACGGCTTATTCCTATCAATGGGTCTCTAGATTGTTTCCAATATTTTGCCATTACATAGGAAGCATGAGTGGATAACCATGTACACAGTCACTTCACATATGTGCAAATATTTCCAAAGGATAAATTCCTCCACAAGAAATTGCTACATCAGAAGGCATATTAGCATTTTTCCAAATACTTTCTGTAAACCATTTTCTTGTCCTATCTAATAAAAGAGTAATATGCAAATTGACTGTACCTCTGCTACACCCACAAAGCAACACCCACCAGCCAATCAGGAGCGAATATGCAAAATAATCCCAACCAAGAGGGCTGCAGTCACGGAGAGAACAGGAAGAAGGCTTGGGTTTCCCTGGAGATGGAAGAAGCCAAGCTTTCTTCACACCCTGGCCGGCCCAGGACTCCACTCAATGCTACAAAGTTTCAATTATGGAAGATAAATAAATTCCAACAAAAATGGTGGCAGCCACGAGCTGGAGAGAGCAGGAGATTAGGGTTGCCCCTGGTGATGCAGGAAGCCGAGCTTTCTGCCTGCCCTGGCCTGCCTTGGCCTCTGCTTAAGGGTACAAAGTTTCAATTATAGAAGATAAATAAATCCCAACAGAAATGGCTGTGGCCACAGAGCGAGCAGGAGGCTTGGCTCCACTCCAGGCTACAAAGTTTCAATTGTAGAAGATAAATAAATCCCAGATACCAGGGCCTTCGCTTGGGTCACTGGGGGGCATGGCCAGCCTGCAAACCACCACAAGCCCCTTGCCCAGGTCACCCCATGCCCCAAGGGAACCCCCACCCTGATCCAGAACACCCTTCAGGGCAAACCAGCTGGCCCCCATCCATGCACCAGGCCTCTATTCTATCTAATAAAAGAGTAATACACAGATTGACCATCACTCCAACACACAAGAGGGCTGCCCCTATGTGGTCAAAGATCCTGCCCCCATGTGGACACAAGATGGCCACCACAAGATGGCCAGCAAGGGATGGTTGTTGGGAGGGTCCAGGCCTGCAAGGGAGGGCAGTTGTGGGTGATCAGGCCAGCAGGGGAGGGAAGTTGAGATGGACCAGGCTTGCAAGAGAGGGCAGTTGGGGGCAATCAAGCCTACAGGGAAGGGCAGTTAGGAGTGACCAGGCTAGCAGAGGAGGGAAGTTGGAGGTGACTGGGCCTACAGGGAAGGGCAGATGGGGAGGATCCAGGCCTGCAGGGGAAAGTAGTTGGGGGGGGCAGGCCTGCAGGAAAGGGCAGTTAGGGACAAACAGGCTGGCAGGGGATCAGTTAGGCATCAATCAGGCTGGCAGGGGAGTGGTTAGGGGGTGATCAGGCTGACAGGCAGTAGTTGGTTAGGGACAATCAGGAAGGCAGGCAGGCGCCAGCAGTCTTGGATTGTGAGAGGGATGTCCGACTGCCCATTTAGACCTGATCCTGGTAGGGGTCCCAGATTAGAGAGGGTGCAGGCTGGGCTGAGGGACACCCCCCACTTTCTGTGCATGAATTTCATGCACCAGGCCTCTAGTATCATATAATATGCATACAGACACATGTACACAAAGAAAGAACAGCTCAGTGGTTTTTCACAAAGCTAATTGTCATATAACTGCCAACAAGATCAAGAAGTAGAGCCAGAAATAGCAGATCCACCCAGACCAGGTGCTCAGTTGGTTAGAGCATCATCCCATACAACAAAAAGGTTGCAGGTTCAATCCCCAGTCTGGGTGTGTACAGGAGGCAACCGATCAATGTCTCTCTCGCTCTCAAATGAAAAAACATATAATCGGGTGAGGATTAAAATAAAAAGAAATAGCAAGCCCTGTTCCCTTATTTTTTTAAAAAAATGTATTTTTATTAATTTCAGAGAGGGAGAGGAAGAGGGAGAGGGAGATAAAAACATCAATGATGAGAGAGAATCATTGACTGGCTGCCACTTGCATGCCCCCTACTGGGGATCGAGCCCACAACCCGGGCCTGTGTCCTTGACTGGAATCAAACCTGGGACCTTTCAGACCCTAGGCTGATGCTCTATCCACTGAGCAAAACCAGCCAGGCCCCCTGTGCCCTTCTTAATCATTACCCCATTCCAAGTCACCCATCCATCTCTCACAGAGATCACTGCTTGCTCTTACAAGTGTACTCCTGAAAATGCATTCTTTATTACCCATTCAATTTGTTTGTTGTCCCTCCACCCATTCTTTTGTATCTAGTTTCTTTTACAGACTGTAACATCTGTACAATTTATCCATGTTGTTCCCTGTAGCTTGGTCCATTCATTTTCTTTTCTTTTTTTATATATATTTTATTGATTTTTCACAGAGAGGAAGGGAGAGGGATAGAAAGTCAGAAACATCGATGAGAGAGAAACATCGATCAGCTGCCTCTTGCACACACCCCCACTGGGGATGTGCCCTCAACCAAGGTACATGCCCTGGACCGGAATCGAACCTGGGACCCTTCAGTCCGCAGGCCGACGCTCTACCCACTGAGCCAAACCGGCCCTGGCGGTCCATTCATTTTCAGTGTTGTCTAGTAATCCATAGCATGAATAGGCTATGATTTATTTATGGGCTCCATTACTGATGCACATTTGCGTTGCTTGCAGTTTGAAGTTTGTCTTTGTTTGTTCATGTTGCTGTAACAAAATACCACAGACTGGATGGCTTAAATAACAGAAATGTCTTCCTCAAGCTGGAAGTCTGAGATCAGGGTGCCAGCACAGTTGAGTTCTGGGGAGGGCTCTCTGACTGATTTGCACACAGCTGCCTTCTTGCCATGTCTACTCTTGGTAGAGAAAGTGTCTGGAATCTCTTCCTCTTCCTGTTATGAGGGTTCCACCCTATTGATTTCATTAAAAACTATCCAAAATCCATCACATGGGTGGTTAGGGCTTCAACATGTGAATGTGGAGGAAACAATTCAATCAATAGCAAGGCTTTTATAAATACAGGCATACCTCGATTTATTGTGCTTTGCTTTATTACACTTCCCACACACTGCTTTTTAAAAATTATCTTTATGTTGAGAGTATTACAGATGTCCCCCATTTTTCCTCCATCGCCCCCCTCCACCTGGCTTGCACCCCAGGCCTTCACCGAACTATTGTCTATGGCCATGGGTTATACTTTACTTACTCTCCTCCCGCCCTCCCTCCCCTTTCCATCTGAGATCTGTCAGTCTGTTCCATGCTTCCATGTCTCAGGACCTATTTGGTTCATCAGTTTATTTTGTTCATTAGATTCCACAGTTAAGTGAGATCATTTGATACTTGTCTTTCTCTGAGTGGCTTATTTCACTTAGCATAATACTCTCCAGGTCCCTCCATGATGTCTCAAAGGGTAAGAGATCCTTCTTTTTTACTCCGGCATGGTATTCCATGGTATACATGTACCTCAGCCAACCCTGCACTGAGCAAGTCTATTGTCGCCATTTTCCAGCAGCATTTGTTCATTCTGTGTCTCTCTGTCACGTTTTGATAATTCGCGCAATATTTCAAGCTTTTTCATTATTGGTTTATCTGTTATGGTGCTTTGATGTTACTGTTGTAATTGGGAGCACCACAAACTGCACCCATCTAGACAACTGATAAATGTTATGAGTTCAGGGACACAACAATATTGAAATTAGGCCAATTAACAACCCCAAAATGGCCTGCAAATGTTCAAGGGAAAGGAAGTGGAGAACACTCACTTTAAGTCAAAAGCTAGAAATGATTGAGCTTACTAGTAGTGAGTCAGGCTGAAAGCTGGGCCTCGACAGCCAATTAACCACGCTGTGAACGCCAAGGAAAAATCCTGCAGGAAATTGCAGGCACTACTCCAGTGAACACACAAATGATAAGAAAGCAACTGCTATTGCTGAGAGGGAGAAAGTTTTATTGGCCCGCATAGAAATCACACCAGCCACAGCACTCTCTTAAGCCAAAGCCTAATCCAGAGCGAGGATTGTGCGAAGGCTGAGAGAGGTGAGGAGGCTGCAGGAGAAAAGTTTGAGGCTGGCAGAGTTTAAGGAGAGAAACCATCAGTGCAAGTTGAAGTAGCAAAGGATTTAGAATATGACACAATTTTGGTCAATAAAGCAGCAGCAGAAGCCGACTCCAGGTGTGAAAGTTCAACTATGGGTAAAATGCTATCAAACAGCACCACTGGCTACAGAGAAATCGCTCACAAAAGAGGCAGTCATTGCAGCAAACTTTATTGTTGTCTTATCTTAAGAAACTGCCACAGCCACCAGCCTTCACACCGCCACCCTGTCAGTCAGCAGCCATCAATATGGAGGCAAGACCCTCCATGTCTGTCAGCAGCCATCAATATGGAGGGAAGACCCTCCAGCAGCAAACAGATTATGACTTGCTGAAGGCTCAGATGATGGGTGGCATTTTTTTGGCAATAAAGCATTTGTTAATTAAGGTATGTGCATTGGGGTATTTTAGACATAATGCTATCGCACACTTAATAAACTCAGTATAGTGTAAACATAACTTTTATGTGCACTGAGAAACCCCAAAATTTGTGACATTCACTTAATGTGACATGTACTCTTTGGTGGTGGTCTGGAACCGAACCTGCAGTATCTCTGAGGTAGGCCTGTGGGGTTGCCCGGATATTCTAGAATAAACAGCTACCCAATTCAGAGTCCACCAGCAGTGTGTGTGTCAGTTCCAGGCGCTCTTCCCCTCTCCAGCTCCCCCACTAGTTCATGTTACTGTATTTTGTAATTTTAGCCATTCTGGTGGGTGTGTGTTAGCTTTTCAATTTCTCTACTTAGTAACTGAATTTGATCATCTTCTCTATACATTTCTTGGTCATGTGGATTTCCTATTTTATAAAGTCCCTGTTTCCATCTCTTCCCCATTTTTCTTTTGAGTTGTCAATTTTTTTTTTATTATTGCTTTGTAGGAGCTTTGTCATGCAGGATAATGAACCCTGGGCCAGTTACATGTTTTGCAATGATCTTCTGCTCTTTATGTAATTTTCATTTTCAACTGGACTTTTGTTGATTGGAATTTTTAATTTTTATATAGCTCATATTTTTTATCTTTTATGGTTAATGCTTTTTGTGTACTATTTTAAAAATCCAAAGTCATTCACATTACCCCCTCTGTTATTTCCTAGAACCGTGATGGCAAACCTATGACATGCATGTCAGCACTGACACGCGTAGCCATTTTCAATGACACGCGGCCGCATCTGGTCGCATACAGAGAAGTGTGGGGCCTCATGCTGAGAAGGACGTTTCATCCTCGGCTACTGTACGGCCAGGTGCAGTAGCCGAGGATGAAACATTTGTTGTAGTGTGGTGTAGACACTCTGTGCCGGAGGTCTGTAGGCCAAAACAACAGAACTCTGGCACAGAGCATCTAGTTCGGGGACTTCCAGTTAGGCCATTAGGGGATCTTTGACTTCACTTCCGGCTGGCGGAGCAGGGAACAGCGGAATGCCATGAGGGTCGCATCTCTGGGGGCCCTGTGATCGCCATTACCAGCAACTACATAACCACAGCAACCATCATCCAATCTACTGTGTCGTGGATTTCTAATTGACCATCATTACTGAGATAAGTGAGGGGGAGGCTAGGAGAGGTTAGGGCCTGTGCTATGGGTGCCGTTTCCCACCATTAGAAATAGAGGCAGCCGTCTTAATTTAAATAAGGAACACCATTTTGCAGCATAGTGCAGACTCCATTTCACCACTATTACTGTTGTGCATCCTTATTAACACCTATATCTGCTAATTAACCCTGCCCTTTCCAAAAAGACAGTTACATATGCCATCTTGTGGTCAGTTAGGCTAGTTAACCACTAATTGCCTGCAGGGCTAACAGGCTGTCTATAATTCTATCTTCTGTCACTGCCCCCCCTGATGGAGAACCCAAAAAATAAAAAACCGAGGTTAAGTAAAGGAAGTGGTAGTAGCAGTAGCCCACCCTTTCAAGAGACATGGACCGAGATGTATGACATTATAAAAGAAATGGCAGATCATTTTGCGTCCTATGTACTGAAACGGTAGTAAGCAGAATGTGGAATATAAATAGACATTTTGAAACTAATCATTCCCAGCTCTTGAAAAAAAGTGAGGATGAAAGGAAGGAATACATTTCCAGGCAGCTACACCTTTTAAGAGCCAATCTAATTCCATCCTTAAATTTATAAAAGGCTCTACAAATTTAACATCTACAAGTTTGAGCATTGCTCACTCCATACCATAGCTCAACATGGGAAAGCACTCAGTGAGGGAGAATTTATTGAAGAAACTCTCCTAAGATGTGCACCAGTTCTATTTCACGATATGCAGAATAAAGATGCAATTATTAAGAGAATATCTGAGTTACCACTCAGTAGAAATATCATAAAAGACCGAATAATGAGACTGAACACAAATGTACAACAGCAATTAAAGAGAGACATAAGTAATTGTAAATATTTTTTGATCTCTCTTGATGAAACTACTGATGACACATCACATGCTCGGTTGGCCATTATTGATCGATATTCTGATGGTCTCACAATGAGAGAAGAGTTGATAAAGTTAGTATCAGTGCCAACAACTACATAAGGAAGTGAAATATGTAAGGTTATTATACAAACATTCTGTGACCTAAGCATTGATAGCTCTAAAGTTGTGTCAGTGATGACAGATAGGGCACCAAACATGGTAGGGAAAAGAGTCAGATTTGTCAAATTGTTTACAGAAGCTATTGGACATCCGATTGTGCCTTTTCATTGTATTATCCATCAGGAGGTTTTATGTGCCATGGCAGGATTCACTGACTTAAACGACTTCATGTCAATTGTTACAAAAATAGTTAATTTAATAGCTGTTCGCCCCCTTTACAAGCGAGAATTTTCTGCACTTTTACTGGAGGTTGATTCCACCTACAGTGGACTGCTAATGTACAATAATGTAAGATGGCTGAGCCAAGGCAAAGTTCTTGAGGGCTTTGTGGGAGTGCTTTGAAGAAATTAAAGTATTTCTTGAGGATAAGGATCTAGGAAACTTTTCTCAGCTCAATGATGATAAGTGGGTCAACACCCTGATATTTTTTATAGATCTCTCTGTTCATATTAATGAACTGAACTTAAAGTTACAAGGTTTTGGCAAAAGTATTGACGTTATGTTTGGATACATAAAAGCTTTTGAAAGTAAACTTAAAATTTTCAAGCGAGATATAGAAACTAAAACTTACAAGTATTTTCCTCAAGTAACAAAGTATTTTGAGAAGGCCAGTGCAGCTGTACAAAATGAAATAGAACCCTTGCATATAAAGTACCAGCACGTTTTAGACTCATTACTTGACCAGTTCAGTGATAGATTTAATTTATTTAGAAGCCTAGAACAGACCATAAACATAATTAAGTATCCTGATGTAGTAGTCTACAGTAGTTTGGAATTAAATGGTTTCCAATGGATGCAAGTTGCCGATTTGGAGATGCAACTTCCAGAATTTCAAGACAGCATCTGGACTCAGGTGTTTGTCAACTTGAGGACAAAGCTTGAGAATCTGGAAAGGTGCTGCTTAGAGAATCAAGAGGAGTGCCACTACAAACAGGAAATTTGCAGTGCCTGGAACCGATTACCAGACACTTTTAGCACCCTGAAAAATACAGCAATGGGTTTACTCACAATTTTTCCCTCTACGTACTTTTGTGAGACCTTATTCTCAGCATTAAGTAATATCAAAACCAACAAAAGAAACAGATTGACAGATGAAGTTAGTAGCACTTGCTTGGGCTTGAAGTGTACAAAATACCAACCTTCAATTGGAGGTTTAGCCAATGAAATTCAGCGACAAAAAAGTCACTAATAGGCAGGTTAGTTAAAGAATTCCCCCTCCCCTCACTTATCTTAGTTCATGGCACCCCACACAAGTTAAGTAATATCAAGACCAATGAAAGAAACCGACTGACAGATGAACAAAGAAGTCACTAAGCAGGTAAGTTAAATAATTAGTTTTTGGTTTATTAAATACAGTTACATATTACAATTATACATTTTTGTTATTTAAACCATAAATACCGCAAAATTATGGTTTTTTTCTTGAAGTGACACACCACCTGAGTTATGCTCGTTTTTTTGGCGAATTTTGACTCACCAAGCTCAAAAGGTTGCCCATCATTGTCCTAGAAGCTTGCACATGTTGCCTTTCAGATTAATCTCTATAACCCACCTGGGGTTGATCTTTAGGTATTGGATTAGGTAGGATCATGACTGATTTTTCTCTCCACGTGGATAATCCAATTGACCTGATATCACTGCCATTTTGTAGAAATCAATTGCCTGAGTAAGTGTAGGTCTGTTTTCTAGTCTCTGTTCTGTTTTACTGGTGTGTTTATCTTTACCTCCACATCATACTGTCTTAACCACTTAGCTTTAGAAATGGTAGAACGTGCCAGATCAACCACCACTCATACTGACAATTCAACAAAAATGTATTGTGTGCCCCATACAGTGCCAGACAGTATAGTGATGGGGGTATGCTTTTTTAAGTAAAAGCACAGCTTTAAAAGGTTTTCTGTGTGTAAGTGGCCAGAATGAATCAGATAATTATACAGTGTGATGGTGCCCTACAGAGGAAAGGAATGTGAAGCTCAGAGTCTTCTAAGAGGGGATTTGATCTGGTGGGTGAGGGTCAGGGTTTCCTGGAGGAGGGGCATCATGAGTTGAAATCAGAGGGGTGAGAAGGAATTTAAAAAATCAGAAGCAAGAGGCCTTTCCAGTTTGGCTCAGTGGATAGAGCATAGGTATGTACACCAAGTTTGATTCTGGTTAAGGGCACATAACTTGGTTGCAGTTTCTTCCTGGGCCAGGCCCTGGTCAGGGAGCATGTAGAAGAGTTCAAGGGCAGTTCTCTCACATTGACGTTTCTCTCTGTCTTTCCCTCTCTCTAAAATCAATGAAAAGATATCCTTGGGTGATGATTTTAAAAAAATCAGAAGCACGGGAAAGGCATTTGGGGCAGTGGGAACAGCATCTGTGAAGGCTCTGGGGTAGCAGCCTACACAGGATAGACACAAGATCCAAATGTCAGAACCCAGAAGGATGGGGAGTTGTGGGCAGAGGTTGGAAAGGGGAGAGGGACCAGACCTCAAGGCCTTTGGACCAGGTTCAAGGGCTAGTTTTTATACCAAGAACAATTGTGCTAAGAAAAATAACAAGTCCCCTTGAATCTTCCAGATGAAGAGCCATTCTAAAAGCCTTTTCAGCATACATAGGGCTGCTTCTTTGCAGAATATGTATGGCAGCCTCTGGAGTAAGTCAGCAGTTCTATTTAGCCTCATCCTGCAGCTCCTGGCACCTGGAGTTTCCGTTTTGCTAGCAGTGTAAGTGACAGTTCTTCTGAGGAGTCTGCCCGAGTCCCACAGGCAGTAGCATCTGCCCAGCACCACGTCAGTCTGGAAGCCTCTCCTCAGCCCACCTGCTGGGTCATTCCTGGGATGGGCCTAAGCCAGGACTTGAACCATTCCTTCTTATTCATCTTCACCTCGAAGCAGGTGACCTGCCATTGTTCCTTAAGAGCAGTGTGTTTCAGCTGGGCCCTCCACACCCCAGGGAACCTTTGGCAAAGATCTGAAGACATTTTGGGTGGTTATAGCTGGCCGGGGAGATGGTGCTACTGGCATTTCATGGATAGAAGCCAGAGATGTTGTTAAACATCCTACAGTGCACAGGACAACCCCAAACCACAAGGAAATATGTGGCCCCAAAAGTCAGTAGTGCTGAGGGTGGGAGACCCTGCTTAAGCCCACGCCTTTTCCATACCTTTACTCGCGTTTTCAGATGAAGTTTGTGTGAGGGAGCACGTCTCTCTCTAACACCTTGTCTCTTGTGGTTGATTTTTACCAGGTTTCCGGGGTTTTATTCCACTGGAATGGCAGGGCCTAGCCTCAGCATTGGAGTCAGTTAAAAAAAAAAAAGGAGGGAGAAACTGAAGCTGTGATGTTTGGCTAGTGGTAGATTTTTAAAAACTCACTATTCTGCAACCATTCAGGGCAGTTCCAGTCCTGCAGATTCACTCCTGGGTTGGTAGGGGGTGGAGAGAAAAATCCCCCCAACCCCCACGGGTCTGGACCTCTGAGCACTTGCCAAGGTGTGTTCTTTTCTCTCTTCTGGGAATGGAGAACAAATGAATCCATGCCGGTGCTGCTCACCGCAGTGTGCCAGAGGTTGCTGCATTTGTGCAGGTGAGCTCATCTGGAGGTTTATCTCCAGGGAATGAGAACACATACAAACCTCTCCATCTTTATTGGGGTCCTGCTCCCTGGTCCAACAGAATAAACTCTTCCCCACAAACAAACAAGGAGAGATTCACTTGGTTCAGACCTTTGAAGGACCCAAAGCTATATTGTAGGAGACAACAGATTGTCACTGAATTTTACTGGGGCTGATAGTCTTTAACCCAGAAAAGGCAATAAAATGGGGTGCACTCCCTTTCTAGGTGCTGGGGTTGCTGGGGAAGTTCCTGCCAAGGCTCAGCTGGGCTGCAGGCACCTCCTCAGCATCCTGCCCTCCAACTTGAATGAGCAAGGCCAGCGGCCAGCTCAGGGATGCCCACACACGTAGCTCGCCACACTCGCTCCCAGGGGTAGACTCTATAAACAAGGCCAGGGATGGGAGTGCTGCTGGGGGGTCTGCTTGCAACAAGGAACAAAAGGGCACTAGAATCTGTTTCGAGCACTTCACATGTATTAATGTCTAACCCTCAAGGTAGTTCCTGAGTTTCTGGTCTCATCAACATTTGACAAATGAGGAAACCGAGGCAGAGAGAGGTTAAATAACTGGCCCAAGGTTACTTGTGGCTGAAATGTCCATCTTATGTGATTAAAAGAGTTCAAGAGCAGTCTGTTCCAGAGTCAGCCCCTTCTGTTTGGGGGCAGGTGCCTTGTCAGTCACAGAGGAAGCCCCAGGCCGGGTTGCCCACCTCCCCAAGGGGAAGTCATTGCCTGGAGCAAGTCTCTGTTTTTCTGTCTCCAGCACCAGACTGAGAATCCCATGAGGATAGGGGCTTAGCATGCCCTTTTTATGTCCCTCGCATCAACCCAGGATCTGGAACAAAGTCAACATGTGGCCAGTGTTTGCTGAATAAATGCATGAATACATGATTTGGATAAACTTTCTCAGAGAAGTTCTTGATAAGGTTTGTGTTATATTTATTTCTCAACATTTCTTGGAGGGGTTTCTTTGTTTCATTTTCCCTGCTTTTTTATTTTTTATTTTTTATTAAGGAAACTTTAAAGAGATCATTGTAGATTCACATCCAGTTGTGCCCTGTAACATCTTGCTAACTAACCCACAGTGCAGTATCACAACCGGGAAGTTGACATGTAATCCACCCACGCTTTATTCTCCTAAGCCAGTGTTCGGCAAACTCATTAGTCAACAGAGCCAAATATCAACAGAACAACAATTGAAAGTTCTTTTGAGAGCCAAATTCTTTAAACTTAAACTTCTTCTAACGCCACTTCTTCAAAATAGACTCGCCCAGGCCATGGTATTTTGTGGAAGAGCCACGCTCAAGAGGCCAAAGAGCCGCATGTGGTTCATGAGCCACAGTTTGCCGACCACTGTCCTAAGCAGTCATATCCATGCATTAAGAGGTTTTATGTTTTTTTCTTAATGCCCATTGAAATGAGAAGAGTACCACTAAGATAAATCTTTACTTATGTGCCGTCTGATCTCATCTCCTGGGAAGTGCCGTCTGAGACCCTAGGACCTGCGTGGCTCAGTGGATGCAAGCCATCTGACTGAGCCTCAGTTCCCTCATATGGAGAATGGGCTTGATAACAGAACCTGCCTCCCAGAATTCATTGTCAGATTTGGTTGCCAAGGTTCATAGAAGACCCTCAAGAAATGGAGCCCTGCTTCTTGCCAAGAGACACTTGGCTTGTCTTCTCTGAGCCTTGAATTTTCACTCTTTTACAAGAGGATGGTTGGACAAGGTCTCTGAGAGTCTTTTTTTTTTAAAATATATTTTATTGATTTTTAACAGAGAGGAAGGGAGAGGGATAGAAAGTCAGAAACATTGATAAGAGAGAAACATCAACCAGCTGCCTCCTGCACACTCCCCACTGGGGATGTGCCTGCAACCAAGATACATGCCCTTGACCGGAATCGAACCTGGGACCTTTCAGTCTGCAGGCCGACACCCTATCCACTGAGCCAAACCGGTTTCCCAAAGTCTCTGAGGTCTTTATCCAGTTCTGAAAGATTGTAATGTGAGACTCCTGGTTGCCGCTGCCACTTTGCTGAAGGAGGGGCTTGAGTTTGGAGGGAATGGTGAAAATCTGGCTTCGGGTGTGTCATCCCAGGCAGAGAAAGGAGCAGAAGGAAAGGAAACTCCGGCAGGGTCCCACATCCTGACACCTGAGCCAGCTTGGGGAACACTGCTCTGTGCTCCCTGCTCCGCCCACACATCATCCTTCCCCACCTCCTCCCCACTCACAATGTGTCACGTGGACACAAAGCCCAGCAGGCCATGTTCTGTGGGAGCTGGGACTCCAAGTATTGAGTTTAAGCTGCTGGAACAGGGGGCCTGGATCCATCCTCACCTGACCAGTGCCTGTGTCTTTTGTCAGCTCAGCTTTTTGTTCTGAGTCTGTGAAATGAAGTCCCAGCTTTGCCTGGGAACATCCTTTGGAAAGAAGAGTGGCTGTAGATGCCGCATAGCATTATGGGGAAGTTGCTGAGTCTACAGGGTCATCTCCCCACTTGAGTTGGCATTGTGGGAGGAAAGAGAACACAGACTTCTGTCAGAGATGGAACAGAGGCAGATGGTTCGTATGGCTGTGATAAGAGGCTGGTTCCCTGCTGTAGTCTTCCTTTTCTGCAGGAGCCATATGAGTGTCAAGATTGCATTTCTCCTCCTCTGTAGAATCACCCCATTACCCCGTGCTCGTGATTCTGCAGAAAAGCTTGGCAGCCAGACAATGCTTAGTTGCTACAAGAGTGCGGGTGAGTTTCTGTAACCTTCGCTGAGCCTCTGTTTCCCCCATCTACAAAGGGGCACCACTGTGGCATCACAAGATGCTTAAAAGTATCATTGATATCTGGAAATCAGCATAGAGTGTAGATAAAGCCTGACCCAGCAGAGGGCCCTTCAGTGTTCTTTGCCTTGGTTTTCTCATCTGGGAAATGGGAAGAAGGCTTCCCTGTGATGGCGTGATGCCAAGTCTCAAAACAAATGGTGCTCTTGGTGAGCAGGGAGACACAGAGAGGTTATTGTTGTTAACTGAATGGAGCAGCTCGCCCCTGAGACTCAGTCCATCACCTGCCATTCCTTGGGCAGGGTGGTGGGCCAGGGGAGTGGATATCAGTGCGCAGAATCTCAGGATCTGGGCTGATCTGGTCCAACCATGCCCCATCTCTAATGCTTGAAGCTCCTCTCCTGTCTCTGAGATAAGAAGATGCCCAGCCTCTGGAGTTGAGTCCACTCCAGTGCTAGGAGCTTTCTTAGTGATTGAGCCAAAATCTGCCCAATCTGGTCATTTCTCTCTTGCTTTGTCTATGCCTCAGTTTCCCCTTGGTAAAATTAGAAAATTGACATTAGCTGCGTCACCTATCTTGGTGACCAAAATAGTCACAGAGCTCTGTACTCAGGGAGCTCACGTTCTTCTGGGGATATGGAGAAGACACAACTTTTTAAGGTAAGCAAAACAGGTGGCACGTGTCTAGCAGGGAGAAGTGGACAGGAAGCGAAAGGTGCAATTTTAAATCACACCTCAAAGAAGACAGGAGGGAGAGACACATGGGTCGCTGGGGAAGCGATTTGGGGACAGTGGAAAGTACAAGAGCAAAGCCTTCAAGGTGGGGTCACCTGGCACATTTTAGGGGCAGCAAAGGGCCAGTGTGGCTGCAGCAGAGCAGTGGGGGGGGGAGAGAGGAGAAGGGCAAACAGAGAGGTGGAAGGTGACGAGGTCGTCCAAGGCCTCCTAGAAGCCATGGGTGATGGCTTTGGCTTGGTAGAGGGAAGACAATACAAGTGTGGTTTCCAGGCTTGGAACACCGAGATCCAAGTTCAGTGTACAGCGCCTGTAAAGGGCCAGAGGGTGAACGCTGTCGCCACTGCGGTCCCTGCGGTCGCTGTCACCGCTGCTCGGCTGTTCCACTGTGGCACCAACAGGCAGCCGCAGCAGCCGTGTTCCAGGACATCTTCACGTGCACAATCAGGCAGCTGGCCAGAGTCTGCAGACCCCGGCCTCGCATTTGAATTCCCAGGGCAGCCAAGCCTCAGAATGTCCCCTTCCCTGGCCTTCAGGAATCCCAGACTTCCTGACTCCCAGCTTCCCTTTCCTCCACTGGCTCCGGAGGAGACGGGAAGTTTCGCTTTGCGTCTGCTACACGCACTAACCTCCCTGACTGTGTTGACCTACTTTCAGCTTTCCAGAACTTCCATCTGGGGATTGGAATCCAGTTTGGCCTGGCCCCATGCTAGCACACTAATGCCCCTTTTATAGTCCACTTGGAAGTTCATCTCCTCTTCGCACACCTTCGGAAAGCAAACCGAACACTGTTCAGATTTCCAGTGCCTCTGGCCTCTCTGTTAATGCCATGTCAAGTTATTCAGTAATTTTCCCTGTAAGTAAATGTCTAGACACACTGGGCTGCCATCAACTCAGCTTGCACTCGTTCTCTGTCAGTAAAGCTGACCCTTGAACAGCATGGTGGTGGTGGGGGGGGGGGTGCAATCGAAAATCTGAGTTTAACTTTTTACTTAAAAAAAAAAGTTTACTATTAATTGCCTGCAGTTGACCCTTACTGATAGCGTGAAGAGTTAATGGACATATGTTTTCTGTTATATGTATAATACACTGTATATTCTTACACTAAAGTAAGCTAGAGAAGAGAAAGTGTTATTCAGAAAATCATAAGGAAGAGAAAATACGTTGACGGTGCTTATTGAAAAAAAAAATCTCCGTTTGAATGGATCTGTGCACTCAAACCCGTGTTGTTCATGGGTCAACTGTATACCCATGAGATGCTTCTTCCCTGCAACACTTGAATAAATGATGAGCACAGGTCATTAGCAGTGAATAACAAAATACAAACAGAGAAATAGGCTGCCACCCTGTAGCCAAGATAAAACAGTGTTAAACAGCACGCATTTCTTTCCAGCCTCCCTTGTTGGCTTATGGTCTTGTTTTTGTGTGGCTACGAAATTAAAACCAGACTGCCTATGAAACTTCACGGCCTTTTCTCTCTCATTGCCTGGCTTCAGAAATCATGCCTTTTTACATCACTTTTTGGTAAATAATTAAGTTGTTACATCACAGCTGCTCTGAGCAATTCTCAGATGTTGGTTGTTTATGCTGTCCTCAGCCGTCCACGCCTTTAATGACACCGAGGCCTGAACATCTCTGAGCAGATTATTCCGTATTTAGGATTATCTACATTTGCTACGTTTCCCGAGGTGGGATGATTTGGGGTTCAAGGATTCAACATGCCCTGATTCCTTGTGGCTACGTTGTCTCCGATAGTGTCTGTTGGGTGAGGGAACTGAGGGTGATGTTCTGACTTCAAGTTCTGAGATCAGAAATGCAAGTAGCATGACTCCTGGTTGGCTGGTTGGCTGGCTTTTCTTTCTGGACCTCCTTTCAGAGAGGAAACTGAGTTCACACACCGTCAGTTTCACAAAGCAGTTGAGAGAGAAGGCAAGCTTCTTAGTTCCTGTGGCAAATGATGCTGTTTCTTAAGAAGAGCTCTGTGGTAGCGAATTGACCACATTTTTCAGTAGAGCCTCTAGATCCTTCGGGTTATGACTTCACACACAATAAGATATCAGTAATTGCTTTTATAGTTGAGATTATTGTGTCTTCTTTGCCAAGCCCTCAGTTCTCTGTAAAATGGGAATAGTAAGAATTCACTCCACAAATATTGATGTGCCCATCATGTGTGCCAGTTACTGTGCTGTGGCTGGGACACTCCATCTCTGGGGAATGGGGAATAGCATGGAAGACATGCATGAGGAAGATATGCACACAAATGAATGCACACATGCAAACCGTGGTAAGTGAAAAGAAGCAACTTGGGGAGTTATAAGAAACTAGAGGCCCAGTGCACGAAATTCCTGCATGGGGGGGGGGGTGCGCAGGATGTCCCTTAGCTCAGTCTGAACCCTCTCCAATCTGGGACCCATCGAGGGATGTCCAACTGGCCGTTTAGGCCTGATCCCAGTAGGATCGGGCCTAAACAGACAGTCAGACATCCTTCTCACAATCCAGGACTGCTGGCTCCAAACTGCTCACCTGCCTGCCTCCCTGATTGCCCCTAACTGCTTCTGCCTGCCAGCCTGATCACCCGCTAACCACTACCCTGCCAGCCTAATTGATGTCTAACTGCTCCCCTGCCAGCCTATTTGCCCCCAACTTCCCTCCTCTGCCGGCCTGGTTACCCCTAATTGCTCTCCCTTGCAGGCTTGATTGCCTCCAACTGTTCTCCCTTGCAGGCCTGGTCCCTCCCAACTGCCCTCCCCTGCTGGCCATCTTGTGGTGGCCATCTTGTGTTCACATGAGAGCAGGATCTTTGACCACATGGGGGCAGCCCTCTTGTGTGTTGGAGTTGTGGTCAACCTGCAAATTACTCTTTTATTAGATAGGTAGAGGCCTGGTGCATGGATGGGGGCCAGCTGGTTTGCCCTGAAGAGTGTCCCAGATCAGGGTGGGGGTTCCCTTGGGGTGAGGGGCGGCCTGGACGAGGGGCCTGTGGAGATTTGCAGGCCAGCCACACCCTCCAGCAACCCAAGTGGAAGCCCTAGGATCTGGGATTAATTTATGTCTACAATTGAAACTTTGTAGCCTGGAGCGGAGCCAAGCCTTCTGCTGCTCCATGGCGGCAGCCATTTCTGTTTGAAACTTTGTAGCCTAGAGTGGAGGCCTAGGCCAGCAAACGGCAGGTGGAAAGCTTGGCTTCCTCCGTTACCAGGGAAACCCAAGCCTCTGTTCTCTCCAGCTCAGTGGCTCTCGCCATTTTTGTATCTTTTATAATTGAAACTTTGTAGCATTGAGTGGAGGACTAGGCCAGCAACAGCAGGTGGAAAGCTTGAGTTCCTCTGTTGCCAGGGAAATCCAAGCCTTCCTCCTGCTCTCAGTGGCGGCAGCCATCTTGGTTGGGGTTTATTTGCATACTCTGCTCCTGATTGGCTGGTGAGCATGGCTGTGGGCCTGGCTTGTGGGTGTAGCGATGGTATGGTCAAATTTGCATATTACTCTTTTATTAGATAGGATTATAGGATAAAAGTACATCCATGAGTTTCAAAAAAGCTCCTCTAAAGTGTTCACATGAGCTGCTTGAGACCTGAGGAGCACATAGAAGCTGGCCAAGGAGGAGTGAGGGAGGCAGTCCAGGCAGCAAGGATGGCCAATGCAAAGGCGCTGAGGCCACAGGGCTATGTACCTTCCAGGAATCCAAGGTAGAAATGGCCAGAGGAAATAAGCGAAAGGCAGAGAGGTGTGATGTGAGAGAGAGGGAAGTTGGTGTGACTTGGGCAGCATCTCAGAGGCCTAATGAAAGCCTGGGACCAACTCGAATCTGTAGTGACAAGCTAAGGGTGCAGAGGCAGGACGATGACTCTGCCCCTGCAGTGGTCTTGATGAAAGATGACCGTGCTGGTCTGGAAGATAGCCATGCTGGTCTGGACAGCTAATGCTAAATGAGGGGAGAAGCAGGTGAATTAGAGACATATTTTAGAGGCAGCTTAGAGTTCCCTTCCTTCTCTGATTTCATCCTCAAGCTGATAACCAGGTAATTCTGGTCATGTTCAAGAGGTCAGTGCTAACATGTAGTTGAGTTATATGCCAGTTTGCAAGAGGCAAGCAAGAAGCCTGCATTTCCACAGCAGAGCAACAATTACGGAAACAAAAAGCTGGCTGGGCTGAACTCGGGTGCATCCCTGCCAGGAGTTAGGGGTGTTGGCAGTCCTAGAGCATGCATCTTTCTGGCTTTGAACAGGATCATCTCAGAACCAGTCATAAAATCACCACCACCCCCAACTCCAGTAGACTATAGCCAGTACGCATGTGCCATAATCAAAATCAGTGGTGGCACTTGTCCCAAGTGGGAGGAGGGTGCTGGAAGCAGCTAGCCTTCCCACATGGATCCCATGAAAGAATGAAACCACTAGTGGGTCCAACAGGGACCTGCTCTGAGGGGATGCAAACCTGAACGTGATGGGTCCCCTCTAACTCATATCCCACCGAGACAAGAGGAGGCAGACCACTAGGGGGATTCATTTATTGTCTGGTTTATTATCATTTCCTGAGGTCCCATACTAGAACAAAGTTCAGAGTGTGCTGCACACTTTTTAACTAATGCTTATTAGATCTTATGTATTGGTTAATCAGATTGTTTAAAATTAAGTGCTACAAGTCAAATTCTTTTCTTGGGAGCTTAATTTTTACAGACTCCTGTGACCAGCGTGGTACCAGCATATCTGGCTTCCATGCGGTCACAGGAGGGGCCAGGTTTGGGATGAACTTTGGTTCAAACTCCAGCTCCTCTGGTAATTAGCTCTAATCTTGGGCACTTTGCCAGAATCTACCTGAGCCTTGTTTTTCTTGTTGGTAGCTCATCAGAGCACCTACTTCCCAGGGTCATGCTAATAGATGGAGTTAATCTGTGTGAAATAGTTACATCAGGACTGGGAATATAGTAGGTGCTCTCTAAATGGTTGCCCATATCATTATTCAAGATTTAGACCCATTCCAGGTATGTTTCAGTACTGCATTCTCTGATAAGCCACACATCGCTACTGAGCACTGAAATGTGCTTTAAACTTAAACTACACATTGGATTTTGAAGACATAGTATGAAAAAAGATTATTAAAATTTCATTAATTCGCTTTTATATTGGTCACATGTTGAAATGACATTTTGGATATACCAGGTTAAATAGAACATACAGCTAACACTCATCTGTTCCCTTTCTTCACGTGTCCACTAGAAAATTTAAATTGAACACGTAACTCACATTTGTATTTCTTTTTTACAGCACTGGTTGAAAGGTCTGATTTAAGAAGTAGGAAGGAATATAAAACGGGAAAAGCATGGACTTTGCAATCAGAATGATTTGGGGGTTGTCTGGGTAGCATCACTCTCTTATGGTTCTAGGCAAGTCGCCTAACCTCTGTGTATCTCAGCTTTCCCTTCTGTAAAATGGGAGCAAGATTCCCTACCACAAAAGGGTTGTTTTGAGGCTTAAATGAGATCATATATGGGAATTGCTTAGCTCAGTTGTAGGCATGAAATTGGTGCTCAGATGAGAAAGGTTCTAGCTTTTGTCACATGCGCTAGGGGTGTGTGGTATTCAGAAGTGAGCTGAGCAGATCCTAAAGATGAATTAATATCAGTAACTCTCATTTGTTTGGGAAGACAACTCTGGCATGCTGTTTTCATCTCTAGCACCACCTTTGACCTTCAGAATGAACCTGGGAGGTATCATCAGCCCCTTAGAGAGCTGGGGAGACTAAGGCACAGGAGACCTCAAACCTGTCTGCCTCCAAGGTGTTATTCTGGTTTTTGCTCTACCCTCTAGTTAGCTAGCATCTGCAGTTGTGTCCTGAACAAAGCTGAAGACCAACACCTAGTGCAGCCCAGCAGCCTAGCTGACTGCCTGACGGTGGTGCTGAGCTGTGTGTTATCAAGGGAGACAAGCAAGGCATTCCTGGGCCTCTTTTGTTCCCGGGGGCGGGGGGGGGGGTGGCTAGTCCTGACACTTGTGTCAGAGAAGAGGCAGCTCATAAAGTTATGTGCCCTGGACACCTTGGTCCTCACTTATGTCTTACCCTGACTCAGTACCCCAGTGAGGAGCTGCTGGGGACACAGGAGACCCTGTGCCCTACACACTCCTTTGCAGCTTCCTTAACTTAATACATTAAACACTTTCTCATGTCAGTATGCAAAGCATACCCTCTTTTTATTGGATGAATGTTATTCAATATTATGGGTAGACCCAAATATATTCAGCCAGTTCCTCCTGATGGACATTTAGGTTGCTTTCCATTTGTATCAATGAGACAAACTTCTTCAAGTAGAATTATGCTGAGAAAAAAATGGTCAGTGCGTCTAAAATTGTATAGATTTTTGCCTGTCTCAGTGTTGAGCATCGACCTATGAACCAGGAGGTTACAGTTAGATTCCCAGCCAGGGCACATGCCCGGGTTGTAGCTTCAATCCCCAGTGTGGGGCGTGCAGGAGGCAGCTCATTAATGGTTCTCTCTCATCATTGGTGATTCTCTCCTTCTCCCTTCCTTTCTGAAATCAATAAAAATATGTTTTTAAGAAAAAATTATAGGTTTTGATAAATTGTTCTCTAAGATATTTGTAATTGATACCTTCACTAGCAATGTATGAGGTGCCAATATCCCCACACCATCAACATGGCCATGTATTTCATGATGATAAGTCAGTGTGGAGAAAGACAGCAGTGGGAGAGGGGGATGGCAGCTGGAAGACCAGTCAAGAAGCTGGGACTGCTGTCCAGCTGAGAAGTGATGGGCACCTGACCTAGGAGAAGAGAGAACGGAGGGGAAGGAGACTAGGGCTAGTGTGGATGTAAAATCCCAGGGCGTGGTGGTAGAAGGTGATGAGAAGAAGGAATTGAGGATGGATCTTGGATTTCAGTCTTGAACAAATGGGTAGACAGGAATTCTGTTTATTGAAATGCTGAACAAAGAAAGGGAATAGATGTGGTGACAAGAGAATGCTGGTTTGAACTGAGAACATATGAGGCTTAATATGCAGAATGCCCTGTTGGAGGTATTCACTGGTCCAGAAAGGAAGAGTCGGGCAGGGGAGGGGGTGTGAATGGTGTGGAAACCGAGAGTGTGTGTGTGATCTCCCATGGATGGGTGGATGGGTGGATGGATGGTCAGATGGACGACAGACAGAAGTCTAGATTTTACTCCGTTAGAATCATATGAAATTACTGTCTTTGTTCAAAAATTATCAAATACTTAATTTTACACAGGCTGCAGCATTGAAGGGGAAAGGGTACTGATGGCTGCAATTTAATTTGACATACATCAAAAGTAGGATTAATGGTCCTGGCCAGTTTGCTCAGGGGTTAGAGTGTCAGCCTGAGGACCAAAGGTTTTTGGGTTTGATTTCTGGTCAAGGGCACATACCTCAGTTGCAGGCTCAATTTCAGAACCTGATTGGGGTGCAAATGGGAGGCAACCAATGGATGTGTCTCTCTATCTCCCACCCCGCCTTCTTCCTTCCCCTCCACTCTCTCTAAAATAAAAACAACAACAAAAATCAATGGGAAAAATATCCTCGGGTGGGGATAAAAAAAGAGATTTGGAGAAAGCAAGCGTGGTAAAGAGGTTAACAATAGAGCTAAATGGTGGATACACACCTATTTACTGTCAAATTCAACTTGGCTCTATGTTGGAAATTTCCATAATCAAATCACAGGGAATGTTTTCCAG
This sequence comes from Antrozous pallidus, assembly GCA_027563665.1. Lineage (NCBI taxonomy): Eukaryota > Metazoa > Chordata > Mammalia > Chiroptera > Vespertilionidae > Antrozous > Antrozous pallidus. The sequence continues at coordinate 101,987,208 of CM050512.1, read as the reverse complement.
TGTCAAACGTTGGCAGTTTCATGTGTTTTCACCTAATATTTACTCCTCATTTGGGCAGGTCCCCACTTTGTAGCGTCAACAGATCAGCAGTCTCCTCTGGCCTTTTTCTGCCCTGAGTTGGAGGCTGAAGGTCGGCGTTTCTCCCTCCTAGACACAGTTCAGGTTGAACTGCTCTAACGTGCTGATTACTGTGCTGAGTTTGCCGGTAGCTGGCTTGTAATAATTACAGATTTTCTCTGCGATTTGATCCCATTGGTTGCCACAGCAACGGTGTAATAGCTCAACTGAAGCGCTGTCGCTGTGATTTAGAACCAACCGGTCTCTCTTGAAGCCTCAGGTCTGGGTGCCCCCACTTCCTGGCCGTTGTCATAGCAACTGATGAGTTGCACATGACTGAAAACTCTGTGTCGTTCCCCTTCCTCCCCCCTCCCCCTCCTCCCTCCCCCATTCACCTTCCCCGTCTTGTAACCATTCCTACATCCTCTTCTGGGCCCCTGTGGATAGGCATTGACCCCAGCTTGGGCTATAATGAGGTGGGGAGGTTAATGGGGGAAACCGGAGTCATGATTCCCCAATGTCGTCACCCCACCACCACCCCCGGGGGGGTTCTGATGGATTATCGGAGTCAGAGCTGCTCCTCCCTCCTGGAGGCCTGAAGAGGAGTGGGCTCCCCTCACAGCCCCTTCATGGCAGTGGCTGTCACGGGCTGGCTCTGCGGCAGCCACAGCACCGGGTCCCGGGGAAGCCATTTAGGACTGGAAGCCTTGGATCTCTGCTTTGCGGCTTCGGCTTCGGGAGTTCCCGAACACCTTAGAAAAAAACCTAGGAAGCGGCCCCTGGAAGAAGCGGGGCAGAGGGGGTGGGGGGAGGCAGACAGCCTGTTTCCAAGGGTCCCAGATCTGCTCTTTTCGGCTTAAACCCAGCTGAGCTTAAAACACTGCTTTTTAGAAATCCATGTTCTATTTTCCTCTCTGTTATCTCTTCTTTTTCTGTCTCTTTCTCTTCATTTCTGTGTAGATTTTTCCTCTCTGTTCCTGTCTGATCTCTCTCTGTCTCTCTCTGTCTCTCTCTCTCTCTCTCTCTCTCTCTCTCTCCCCCCTCTCTCCCTCCCTCTCCCTCCCTCCCTCTCTCCCTCTCTCTTCCTCCCTCTCACCCTTTCTCCCTCTCTCCTTTACTTCTTCTCTCCCTCTCTCTCTTCCCATCTGCCTCCCCTACCCCTCCATACCTGTGCCTCTGCCACTTGGTGGGAAACAGCTGAGCACACCCTTTCCCCAAATCTGCTTTGCTTCCAAAGAGTCCTTTCCTCTCTTGTGCCTGAGCCTATGCTCTGGGGACTGCCGGAGCATCCTCCAGAGGGGGAACTGGGAACCAGCGGCATCTCTTAGGATGGACCGGCCAGCCACGTCCCTAGGACTCTGCAGGATGGCATAGAGGAGGCGTTTTCAGCAGGCAGAGTTGGGCGTGCTGCGGGACCCTGAACACCAGGCTCTGTGAGTGCAGGGTTGTGTGCATATGTATCTTCATGTATTTGCATGTATCTGCTGGCATGTGGAGGTGTGTCTCATTGTGTGTCAGTGACTACTGCCTGATGTTGGGTGCCCGTTGTGTGCGCAAGTGCGCCTGTGTGTGACTTTCAGTCTGAAGGGCACACAATTGCACATGGCAGATTTTTCAAGGATGGATGCTTTGTGGAGCGAGCACAGCTGAATGAGCCCCTTTAAAGTGGGAACAAAGTAAACAAAGAAGGGTATGAAAATGAAGCTGAGGAATTGCTTTTGTCAGCCATCTGCTTCTGGCCCCAGGAAATGGAGTAAGGGTCACCTTGAAAAGGCATTTTTGCTCAAGCCCCCAAATAAATCCTTCCTTTCCATTCTAAGGGCTAAAACAACAGCCACACACCCCTTTCTGTTTGAAACTCGGGGGTATGGAAGGCTCAGTCGGGGAGTCTCTGGTGTAGGGAGCGTGGATTTGTGAGAATCTCTTGCCTAACAACCTGGAGGGATTATGCCAAGAGCAGGTGTGAGGAAACTAGGATAGCGACTCCCTTGCATCTTTTCCTGCGGTCAATGAGAAGTTCATTTTGAATTTTTTTCACGGAACCAGCCCATGTCCTAAGGGACAGCAAAAAATAGAGCAGGATCAGAAAACAAAATTTCATTTGCAGAGCAAGACGTGGAAATCCCAGTGACTTGCCATTTAAGATCCTGCATTTGGTGTCTGAGAGCTGGCAGCCACATCACCCCTGGAGGGAATCGCCTGCCCCTGAATATCTGGGAGATTTAGCAGCCAGTCGCCCTGGGAGAATGCTGACAGTGCTGGGCATACCCTGGGCACCTCAGGGGCGAGGACAGATCCTGGGATGAGCCCAGCCGTGGGTAGCTTCCAGTCCAAGTAGGAACAGCCCCTGACCACTCAGTGCAGCACCCTCACTCTCAGTCATTGCTGCCACTTGCAGTTCCTCCGGGTTCCACTCTCGTTCCCTGACGCCCTGACCTCTGTCTGCAGTGGCCCTGCCGCTTTGATCCACCTGCCAACGCTCTGATCATGTCCCTTGTCACTGCTTCTCGGAAATCTGGAACTTCTGCCCAAGAAGAGCTAGTGCTGTATGCCCTCCTCTACCTGTCCAACCAAATACCTTGTAGCCTCCAGACCCCGTTCTCCATTTGCCCGTAGCTGCAGTTTATCGTACAAAGACTTACAGGAAAATATTGTTTAAAATGAAACACATGCAAAGTGACTGGCCTGGCATCTTAAAATGTCAATGTCATAAAAGACAAAGTGGCCAAGAAATGGTTCGTTCCAGGTCAACAAGAGACGAAAGAGCCGCTCCGACAAATGCAATGCGATGCTGGGGTGAAGCCTGGGTCCAGGGAGCAGCAGCCACAGGGGATGTTTTGGGGACAAGTGGGGAATGTGAACATAGACCATGTATTAGATATCAATGATACATTTCCTGAGCATGAAGCACTTTGTATCTCAGATCATTTGTGCAGAGGTTACATGGGAGAATGTCCTTGCTCTTAGAAGAAACAGGCTAAAGGACTTAGGGACGAAATTTAACAATGTCTGTAACTAACCCTCAAGTAATTCAGAAGATAGATGGTAAGCTGATAGATGATGGATGGATAGGTAGGTAGGTAACAGATGTGGCAGAATATTGACAATTGGTGGCTCTAGGATTATGGTGGTGGTTGAGCTATGCTTGCAACCTTCCTATAGTTTTAAAATTGTTTTAGTGCCCGCTATGTGCTGGGCACTCTGCCTAGTGGTGTGCATGGATTGCCTCATTTAATCCTCAGAGAGGCCTGGGAGTGAGGGAGTGCTATCATACCCATTTCCCAGTTGACAAAACAGAGACAAAGCCAGATTCAAGCCCAAGACAAGGCCCACATTAATTCCACCATCCCACTGTCCCCCATGATTGTGAAATTACCGAGGCTAGCGCAACAGTATGGTGCCTGTAGAAGAAACATTTCTGTTTTGTGTCTGAATGACTTCAGTTCTTTCTGATGTGCAGAGGTTAAGAGCACTGAATCTAGAGCCAGCGTGGGTTTGTAAACTGGCTCAGCTACTTGATGGCTGTGTGTCATTGGGCAAGTCACTTAACCTCTCTGTGCTCCCATTTCCTTTTGTTTCTGTAAGGGAGAATGATACTAGTACCTCCTTGCAAGGGTTGGTCTGAAAATTAAAGGCACTGTTAATGTAAAAGGCTTAAAACAGGATTTGGCTCAAAGTGATTAGTAAATGCCTGTTGTCACTGTTGCTGTTGTTATTCTTCTTGCAATCCCAGCACCCCATCCATTGATAACTATGGAAGATCTTTCTCTTCTGCGCCTAGGACTGGCTTGCTTTCTAGACCTGGCCCCTAGGCCAGTCCGGGCCTCTGGCAGGCCGCCTCTACATGGGTGCCCCAAAGACCTCAGTGCGGGGAGGGGCAGGGAGCCAGGGTGGGAGAGCTCAGAGGTCTCGTTGTCCCCCCTGCTCCCCAAAGGACTGCCCTCCATAACTTCCCTGTGAGCCAGTCATGTGGGTAGGCTGTAAAGACCTGTGAGGAAACACAGGCCTGTTAGTGGGAGCTCACCAGCGTCTCCGAGATCCACCCCACAAGGCTGGAACCAGCCTCCTGTATTCTGTTTGTTTTGCATTTTTTTCGCCCCCTTTATCCATGACATTTATTATAGCTCCTCTGAGTGATCAAGAAAGAACCCAGACAGGGAATGTTTACAGATTCACTCATGGCGCCTTGGTTCTGCCAGCCAGGTGTTCGCTTCTGATGGAGAGGGAGGCTACTGTTTTTTGGTGCAAGATAGGTACTCCAGAGGGCCTCTGGTTCTGACAGACAAGTGTTACCTGAAAAGCCTTCCCGCTCCCTTTCCAAGGGGGTGGAAGGGAAAGGACTGTTGTCATAGTGGCCACAGAACCTAGGCTGCCTCAGTGGGACCTGTGGGCAGAGCATCCAGGTTCCAGAGTACAGCATAGTGTTGAGCCTTCTCTGAATGCCACATGGTGCTGGGTGCTGGGAGTGTGGAGACACGTTGGTCACTATCGAGTTATGCTGATGGCCCTCATCGCAATGTGACAATGTTTTCTTCCTTTACTTTTTTGTTGTCTGTCCCTTCCACTGGAAAAGAGTGCAGAGACTATCTGCTTCCACCACCCCGACCCGAGTCCTTACCATTCAGTATTGTGTCTTCAGGCAGCCGGCCATCAGGAAATAGCAGGGCCCACGTACGAATCCATGAATGAATGGATGGATGGGTGGGTGGATGAATGAATGAATAATTAAAGCACTTCACAGGCTATAGGGAGAGACATAGATCACAAACATTAAAGATGAACTGGAAAAGAATATGTATATAAATGGATGGGTAATCTAGATATGACAAATGTTGGCAGTTTAAACTAGGTGGTAAATATAGTCAAGTTCATCTGATGTGTTTGGAGATGTTCATTTAAAACTATATAGATTGCTAGGGAAATACAGATGTATGGCATCTAACCCTGAGTTGAGAGTCAGGAAGGCTTCCTGGAGGAAGTGGCCAGAAGTGCCCAGGGAAAAGGTACACACCAGTTAAGGGAATATAAACAGAAGGTGGGGGCAGAAAGGGACATTCAACCACATGAACGATGACCTGGAGGCAGGAAAGAGAAAAGTGCGTGCAGGTCAGTGTCAAGAGGGCAGGGAAGGACAGGAGATACGTGGGGTGGGGAGCGCCTTGTGCCCAGCCAAGTAGTTGGAATTTATTTCTCAGATATTGGGGAGCCAGAGAAAGTTCAATCAGGAGAGCGACTGGGTCAGCTTTGTTATGTGAAAAAATGAAATTGTTTTCATTTAAAGCCCTCAACTGTGCCTGCAACTCTGACCTTTTGGCCTGGGGGGTGGCAGGCTTTTTGTATATGCCTCAGGGAGTATCACTTCAGATATTTGCCTTTTTCACTCAGCAAGTTTCTTTTTCCCTAAAATGATCAAAAGTCATGAAATAGAGGACTTTTCTCAAAGGAAAGGAAGGGAGGAACGCCTGCTGAGAGTCAAGGAACAGGGAGGTTTGGGCGCCAACCTGGAAAAATTTCATCACAATTTATTTACTCCGTTATTTGTCTCTGGGAGGACAAAGCATTCAGAAGGCAACTGATATTTTGCATCTGATGGGCGTGCAGTAGTCACGAGCACTCTGTGATGGGCTCTCCTCCCAGGTTCACGGCCCAGCTCTTTCCTTGGTTCACTATTTTGTCCTCGGGGCCCCACTCCTTTCGCTGAACAAGCTAAACAAGGCACTGTCAGCTGCACATTCATGCTCCAGCCATTGGCCCTCGGTGTCCCATGGGAAGAAGACATGGCCAGCCATTGTCTAGTTTGATGCTTACATGTTATATTTTTGGAAATAACACGTCGCCAGATGGGGAAGTAGGGCTGGACATGACTATCTTTGAAATCACGCATGCGTGCCATCCAGGAGGCCTGGCAGTTTGGCCAGGTCATGTGATCGATGGCCATTATGGCCACATCCAAAGCAAGAATGAGACTGGTTGAAATCACGATTTTTGGAAGCAGTTAATCAGGGTGCTTTTTTGCGGCTGTATCTTTGGATCTCCCTCTCCTTTGCTGGCTCTCCTGCACCAAAATGTTTAAAGAATTGGCTAGCAGGATTAGGAGGCAAGAACAAATAGGCAAACCCTTTTTCACAGATGACTGTTAAACACCCAGAAAGCACTGTCTTAAACACCGTGGAGCTGCAAAGAAGCCAGTTCTCTGTATCTTTCATTGGGTGGTAACAGGGTTCCTCATGGTATTACGGTGCCTGCACCTTGGAAAGAACAGTGAGAACAAGCGTTCAGGTGTAGGAGACGTGTCAAATTCGGGCAGAGACTGGAATTGCTCCATTAGGGCAATCCTAGGCCACCTTGAATGAGTGTGTGGTCAGGAGACGTAGCTCTTTAGGAGGACTGTATACTGTGATCACTGTTGGTTTGAAGTTCTTTGTTCCCAGAGGAGGCATGGGGTGGTCTGAGTCATCTGATGAGGTTTCTTGGTAAGCCCCCAAACTGCTACTGTGCCAAGATGCTGGTCTTCAAGCCCAGACTGCCCTCGTTCTAATTTAACTCCACTGTCTCCAGCTGTGTGTCCTTGTGCAAGTGGCCAGACCTCTCTGAGCCTATCCCATCACTTGAAAAATGGAATAGAAACATTTGCCTTCCAACATCAGATGAGTGTTTAAGGCTTGACACAGTAGGCATTCATTCATTCAGTAAATTGTAGCAGACCCCTACATACACGCCTAAATAAAAGATCCTTTGAATTGTTGGAAAGATACTTCGAAGAGACTGTACGAATACTATCAGGCACAACACCCCATAACTCTGATCACCAACACGATGTTTCCAAGTCACTCCTGTACAGACCTTGAAGGAAATAAAGAGCTGATGTGCTGTGTGCTGTGGTATTTGCATACTCAGCAGTTCCTGGAGTTCTTAAAGTGGGTTTTTCTCTGAACAGGAAATGCATCTCTTCCAATCGAGTTGACCTTAGTTGTCAGTTTGTTGCTGGCCCATGGGACCAGCTTGGGTAGGTTCCAAAGAACAGAGCAGGACTTGGCCTTGTGCAGCTTGGGTTTCAGGGCTCAGCACAGGTGCTCCGTAAAGATTTGTGGACCTGAACAAACCGATTTTAAAGGCCAAACCTTCTGTGGCTTTGGCCTGGGGTAGCATCCTTTTCAAACCAAATTCTGTTCTTTCGCTCCTTCTTTCTTGTAGGGCAGGTAGTCCAGTTAACTCATCCGTTTGAGGACGATTCTTTCTGAATCTTTCCTACTCCAGAACAAAAGCTCCGTGTCTCATAATCAGACATTGGAAACCTTGTATATTATTTTCTTCTTCACTTTGTTTGCTCATGGCTGGGGCCACCGCCTTCTGGGGACGCTGTAGTCATGCTGTCTGCGCCCATAGGTTAAGTTCACCTCCCTCTTCCTGATGGAGCCTGGGAGGACAGGCAGGGAGGCTGCGTGAACTGAGTCCCAGATGCCTGAGGGTGGACCAGGAGGGAGCAGACCCGCTCCTCTCTAGGAACCTGAGCCACTGCACATGCCAATAGCTTTTCCCAGCCCTTAGGTTTAGAAGAAATGCCTGCCCCTCAAGGGAAAGGGTGCTCTGGAAACAGACCGTGGCCTGTGAGGAGCCATCTTTCTCTGTCCTGTGTACATTCTTCAGTTGACCCTAACCAAGCTGAGTGCTGCACGACCTCATGGGCAGGCTTTGTTCTTCCCATTTGACAGATGAGGAAACTGAGGCCCTGATGAGTTGAGCAACTTTCCCAGAGTCATCAAGCCAGTATATAGTACATTAGGACCCAGTTGCTGGCTCATATGACCTTCTAAACGGCAACTCTGTCTTTCTTAGTCAACACTTGCCTGTTTCCAAGAATAGTTTTCCTCTCCCCTCATACACGTCTCTGATGATTGTATGATGCCCCAAGAGGCAGATTATAGGAAATTAGGAATGCAAGGAAGGAGGGCTGGGGCTGAGCTATAGAGATAGGTAGGGGAGGCGGCGGGAGCTTGGGGAGGCGAAGGGAAGCCAGGTCTGAGAGAAAGCCTCTGTCTCAGCACCATCCATCACAGCCCCATGAATGGGGCCCTGTCAGTCATTGCAAAGGCCTAGGGTTCCAGCTTTATTGGTTGCCATGGCGACCCCTGGCCTTGGCAACTTTTGTTATCGTGTATTATTGAGTGTGCAGAAAGCCAACGCTGGAACTGCAGACTGGAAAAGAATGTCCCCAACCCCTGCCAGCACTTTTGTCTCTGCCCTGAGAGCAGATGGAAGAATGAGAGAGAGCATCTTTGGAGTCCCAGAGAGGCCTGGTGGGTCCACATCTCACCAGTGGTGCATGCAAAGATTTCATGTTCACAGGGCAGCAGAGTGGAGAAATGAGTCAGACACCATCTTCATAGGGTCTTTGTGGAGAGTTTACTATTTGTCCAAAGATTATTTGAAGCCAGACACTGCCCTGGGGCTGGGGAAAATAGCAGGGGCCCAAGTCTCTGCCAGCCCCTGAGGTAGGTTCAAGTGGTATTATCCCCATTTTACAGACGAGGAAGCTGAGGCACAGAGAGGTTACTTAACTTGTCCAGGATTACACAGCAGATAAAGGAGGGTGGTTTCACAGGCAACACCCTGCACACCATGTCCTCAAATGGCTACCGTGGCTTCTTCCTCCCCATACCTTTCAAAGCGACAACCCTCCACTTCTAGGGCCACGCGTGGTGTGCAGAGCTGGGTCAAGTGCAGGGCCCACCATCCACCTCCTAGGATGGTGGTTGTCAACCTCGCCGTAGGAGCTTCCCCTGTGCCCAGAACACATCCGTGAGGCTGGGGATAGCTGTCCTGGGTGGGGCCCTACCATGGGTGCAGAGCTCCTGGGAGAAATCACTGGCTTTGGAGGCCTGAGGCCTTGGAAAAGCCCATTAACTTCTGAGCTTGTCATACAAGGCAAACTCTTCAATGACAGAAGTTACATGTGGAAGTACATGGCATGTAGTAAGTGAGCAAAACATATAGAATAGAAGTCCTTTTCCGACTTCTAGTCTCCCTCCAGAGCAAGCTGTAAGGGTTTATTTATATATTTATATTTTTCCTTTCACCTGAATCCTCTCGCCCTATTGATTTAAACCCTGCATTAGCCCATCCTATGCAGGAGGCAGATAAGAGGGAGCAGAGAAGACTAATTAGCATTTTAATTAAAGGAAGAGGGCTGGGGAGAGTTGGGTTCACCAGAGGACTCTCTCAGTGGTTGGACCAAGGTGTTCAACTTGTTTTGACTGAGACCTACAGTAAGAAACAGCACCGAATGCCTGAAACAGAAACTACCTTCACTTGCCATGCACACTGATGGTCCCTATTCTATTTTAGTTATTGAGTGAATTAAAGTTCTCCTGCAGTTCTGATTATGCCGAGGTAAAGAGTCTGTTGGATGCTAGCGTGCTGTTCACAGCTGTCTAATACCTGCCAAGCTCCCGGTCCAGCAAAAGCGAGGACCAGGCTGAGCCCAGAGCCTTGGGTGGCTGACTGTACCCAGCTTTTAGTGTAATAACCTGCTTGGATTTTATTGCATTCTTTTCCCAATCACCTTTGTTTGTAGCAAATGAAACTCTGAGGGAGGGGAGGTTAAATAGAGACTAGAAAAGATTCTTGGAAATACACTATTTAAATTTCAAAAGCAAATTGATTTTAAATAAATATGGTAAGTAAATACATGATGTATGTCAGTTACAACTGTGACAAGTCACGTGCTATATAATGAGCCATAAAGAACCCAGGAGGGAGACGAAAGGTTTCTGGGTCTAGGAGCGCCAGCAGCTAGCCAGTTTCCATTCTGATTTTGGGAGTGCCCCCAAAAGCACCACCACCCGGGATCTCCTCTTTTCTCAGATGTGCAATCCAAGGTCTTGTAGATTTCAAAGGGCAATCTCCTGCCACTTTGGGGGTAGGAGTAGCGTGCCCAGGGTACCCAATGACCTCAGGTTGGGGGAAGGGAATATTGTTAAGTTGTTTTAACACAAATTTCAGACTGGCTCACACATTACAAATTTTCTAAAATATGTTTTTATTGATTTTTAGATAAAGAGATGGGGAGAGAGAAAATCATCGATGAGAGAGAGAGAGACCCATCAGCTGCCGCTTGCATGCATAACTCCAACTGGTGATTGGGTCTGAAACCCAGGCATGTGCCTTGATCAGGAATTGAACCAGCAACCTCTTGGTATGTGGGACACCTCTCAATCCACTGAGCCACACCAGCCAGGCCGAGCTTACACACTTTAATGTGAATCCTCACATCTACCTTAAAAGGCGGTGTTGCTGTGCCCATTTCATAGCTCAGATGTGGTGAGTTTATTTGCCACATACATTGACTCTGGGAATTGTGTTGAGCTCAGAAAAACCCAACCCCATTGTCTCAGGGTTTATACTTTTCTAAGTGCGATGGGAGTGTTTCAGGCAAGAGAGTCGGGGACCCAATAGAAAATGGATGGAAAGAGACCAAGAGAGGAAGCCAAGGGGCCACTGAGCACATCTTTGCCCTCGTCCAAACTAGAGGCAGTGGCAGCCTGCACCAGTGCTGTTAGGGACTTGCCCCCAAGCACGGGGGGCCACAGGAACCTGGGCACCCTCCTCCAATGCTCCAGCAGCTCTGCCTTCCCTTGTGGCCAGCTTGTACCTGAGGGGCTGCAGAGCATGTCCCCAGGGAGAGTGCTGCATGCTGGGCCCCTTCCCTCAGCGACCCCAGAACCCGCCCCTCAGCTTCCCTTCCACCACTCTACCACTTCACTCCCCGATCCTTGACCTTCCACTTCCTCTCACCTCCGAGCCTTTGCTAAGGCCTTACCCCCCCCCCCTTTCTTCTGTGTCTTATTGGCATCGTAACTCCTGCCAGGATGAATCTCTGTGTGTTCCCAGGGCACCTTGCTCATACCAGCAGATAGTCATGATTCCATTATTCTATTCTGCCCGATACAGAATTAACTATTGACAATGAACTGGAAAATGTTTATGTACTGGACATATCTTCCAAGGTAATTTTAAGAATTTATTGGCATGATGGGTTCAGCCACCTAGTATATTAATTTCTCCCATTCTCCCCCTCACTCCTCTGCCACTAAATTATGAGCTTTGGAAAGATAGAGTGTTTTGCTAGTATTCATCCCTATTTCTCCTTTGTCTAAATAATGCAGTGCCTCGCCTATAACTGGAGTTAATTAATCTTGTTGGTTGAATTAATGGGCTAGAGGAAGTGAACAAATGGCATGAACTCTTCTGATGGTTGGGAATGTGTGGTGCTGAGAATTAATGTCTGATTGAGGTCAGGTTCTGTTACAAGGTCAGTTTCACCTGTGAGCCACCAACGTGTCACCGAGAGATATGTCCCAAAGTGATGTTTCATAATTGAAAGTGTGCTGTGTGACTCCCCTTTTGCAAAGCATTCAAAATCAAGTACGCTGAGATTCTTGAATTTTTTAAAAACCTGGTTAATGGAAATGGAACTGTGTGGAGTCAAGTACTCCTGTTTGAGACAAGTGGTTTTAAATGAGAGCCAGCAACTGCACTTTCTATGTAGTTACCATGCTGCTGCATTGACAGGCTTGCCTTGAGTTGAATATTCTGGAATAGATTTTTTTAAAAATCCCTTGAGTATTCAAGGAAAGCGTATGGTTTCCAAGCCCTGCCTTTCTCAGTAATATTTCCCTCTGGTAAAGGGCAATACAAAATTTTTTTAGAAGAAAATCATTTGTATTCATCAAGCTTCATATCCATTACCAGTAGGTGTTTTGTTATTTGCCGAATTAATTGATGCACTATAATGAATGGGCTTTGGGGTCGCACAGTCCCACCCAATCTTCTGACCTGACCCAGCCCAATACCATAACCCCTTACGTTTCTGTCTCCTCATATCTGAAATGCCTGGGTGGCTGAGCGGATTGAGAGGTGCATAGTGCCCTGCAGAATCTCACCCAGCAACCAGACACCACAGCCACTGCCACCTGGAGGAACCCCTGGTCCCACAGAAAAAGGAAGGTTTGCTGGCCCTGAAGGCTTTGTCCTCTGAGCAGAAGAGACACTGTTACCCCCAAAGCGCTCCCAAGATTTGGGGCTGTCAGTCTGATACTCTAACCGTACTATAAGCTGGGTCGCTGTTTGTAAGCGACAGAAATCTACTGAAGGTGATGCAAGCAAGCCCCAAAGGAGGGAGGGTGCAGCCCCTGATGTTTCCTTCCACGTGGAGGGGTATCTGTGAGCCTAACACTCCTGGCTCTCCCCGCCCTCACCCGCTCTCCCCCAGGGGAAGGGGGACTCGGATTCACACATTAGTTCAAGAGTGAGTGATGCAGCCAATGCCAAGCTGGGATGCAGGCTTGACATGGAACTAACCAGTCCCCTAGCTCCAGGACCCAGTTCCTTTCTCCAGCGCTGCTTCTCTCTGCATAGTCTTCTCCATCCAAAGACCCTGTTTGAAAGCTGGCTGCTCTCAGCGAGTTGAAGGGAGCTGACCCACAGCTCCCTGGACTGTGGCCCAACCCGGTCCAGTTCACCTGGGCCAGGTGGTCCCACAGAACAGACATGGCTGTCAGGTCTGCACCCTGTTGATGGAGGGCGGAGAGGTTGTGAGAGTGGGGAGGCATGGCGTGCTGTACCCTCCCCCCTGGGCAGCCTCATCTGTGAGATCAAGTTAACAATGGCAGCTACCTCCCAGGGCCCTGAGGATGAAATGGGATGGTATCTGCAGCACCAGCCTGCACATAGAATTTCTCAAGACATGATCATGGTTACAGGACAAGGACTGCAGCCATCTAACTGACCCCTGCACCCAGTGCCCAGTGGAGGACCCGCACATAGCAGGTGCACCATGAATGTTCACAGAATAAGTGAATATCCTCAAGTCAATGCCTACCACCTCCCTCCATTCACTCTTTGCTTCTAATTATATAGCCTGATACCTCATTAGCTGTGGGGGCCCTGGATTCGGGGTGCTGCCACCATTATCCAGAGCTCGGCTCCAGACGCCCACGTGTTTCCTCACCAGCGCTGCTAAGCCCACGTGTACGCGGCTTTCTGAAACCAACCTATCATCCATCCTTGTTCCGTTCTGCATGGCAGGATCTCTCTGGATCTGTGTCCATCGCCTCGAGTTGATGCTTCCTCCAAGCTGCCATCGAGTTGGTGCTCAGTGGAGTACTTTGTTGCAGAATGAGTGGATGGACATCCAGGCAGTGTTCGGATTCAGGGTAGTGGTGAAGTCTGCTGACTCTGTGGCCAAACAGATCTGAGTTCTGTCTTCAGAGACACCACTTAACTTGGTGCCTCAGTCTCCTCATCTGTAAAAAGGGGGCACTTAGTGTTGTTGTGGGTGCAGATAACCATGACGAATATTGGTAGTCCTGTCTGCAAAGCGCTTAGCACTGCGTGTGATACGCAGAAAGGGTTTGGGAAGCAGGGTCCACAAGTAATAGAAGTGAACGCTTCAGTCATTGTTCTTAGATACCATATAATACAATTGAAAATACAGGTTCCAGATAACAAAGCAGGCATTCAGCAAGAAGACTCACAAACAGAAAGATGCACAGAGAGCAAATTTGAATAGTGGCTTGGAGGGTGTGTGGAGGGAAGGGGAGAAAAGGGTGATAAAAAGGAAACAAGCAAACATGGGGGCTTGTTTCCAGCTCATGATGCAAAAGACACCAGCAAAGCTAACCTCAGGCATTTGGGGCACAATGTGGGAGCAGTCTAGAGGGAATCAGCCCCCCGCCCTGTGAAGTGGGAGCTGAGAACGCTGACTCCTGGTGCTGGGTAGGCTAACTCTCCAGTTTGCCCAGATGGGTCCAGGTTCAAATTGGAAAGTCTCATATCCCGGGAACCCCCTCAGTCTCAAGCAAACTCAGAATAGTTGGTCATACTGGATATGTACACCCCCAAAATGGTCCACAGGCTGCTCCCCTGGTCCACAGGGTTCCCACGCAGCCCAACGCCCTGTAGTCTGCATGGGAACAAGGCAGAGGGAGCACCCGGCCTCCCACACCGGCGCCTGCTCTGAAGCTTCCTTCGTCTTGGTCCTTCCATCATGCAGAACAGGCTTGTTGGCTGCCCCAGGTGCGTGCCCACAGTGGCATCTCAAGCCAACTCTACTCCCTCTCTGCTTTTCCACCTAAAAAATGGGGTGATCATCCCACCTGGTGTTAAAAATGAAAGGGCCTTTCAAAGTGGGAGGCAGACAAGCATGTATTTGAAATCAATAAGAACAGCTATTTGGGACACACCCACGGGTTTGGGAAGGAGTGCAATAGTGTTCTGATTCAGAGACCAAGGCAGTGAGCATTTATGATGGGCGTGGAGACAATTGCATCAGTAGAAGGAAGGCATTTCTATTGGCGAAGAACGTTTTAAGTTTCAGCCTGGTAGTCATATCTGCTTTCTTGGTATCTTTGCAAGCAGTTTTCTCGGGAAGCAGGGTTGCTTCCACCTCCATCCAAAGGTTATTGCATCTCGTTCTAACATTCCAAGAGTTGAGGCATGAGGCATGCAAGGCAGTTTTTCTGCAAGGCAGCTCCAGCTCCATTTTAAAGTGACTCCACTCGTTTTATTTTATTTTTTATTTTTTGACACCGGGGTATGTTCAAGGCCAAATAAAAATAATTTACAGTGTGTATTCCATCTGAAAGCAGAGCATTTGATGTCAGAAGCACCTTCCACACTCGGAGGGACAGGAAGGGGGTGGGATACTGGCTGGAGGGGGCGTGGTCTTCGCTGGCCTAATTCTGCTCCTGGTTCTTTCAGGGGGAGCGTGTGAGGGCAGCCTCTGTTCCCGGAGGAGGGAATCATGGCCTCCATGCTGCTCACCCGCCGGCTGGCCTGCAACTTCCAGCCCAACTGCCGCCTGATCGTGCCCGGTAAGCTCAGGGGGTAGCAGAAGGCATGATCAAGTCTAGGGATTCTGAATGGGAGGGTCCTTGGGGACAAAGGCACTGGCCAGCCAGTGCTTCCAGAGCTGTCCCATCACCCCCATAAAACGGTCCCCATCACCCCTTACCCTTCCCCCATCTCAGCTACCAGGCAGTCAGCTCTGCAGTGGTCAGGGAGCTGATCCTCCCACTCGCACAGAGGTGGTGGCCCCAGCAGCCAGAAGGGCCCAGGCTGTTCCACAGGGACTATCAGGCAAACACACAGCTCCAGCTGCTGCCAAGAAACAAAGAAAGTAACAACCATCCTTGTAATTGATGTAAAGGCTAGCTGTGCTCCACTGGCACTGGACAAGGAGGTGGCCGCCCTGGAATGTCTCACCCTCACTTCCCTCTCCCTCACCTCCCGCTCCCCACACCCACCGCCAGCTCATCTGCCCTCCAGCTCAGCTCTGGGAGGCTCCCCTTTCTCTGCGCCTCACTGAGTTCAGGCAGCTTAGCCAAATGAGCTTCATCAGCAAACACCCTGCTTGCATGATCTCAAGAGGCCCCCCTCCCAGTGGTCCCAGGAGGGCAGTAGGAATGAACCCTATTTCACAAGTGAGAAAACTGCAGCTCAGAGTATCAGAGTCACTTGCCCAAGGTCACACAGCCACATGGATACATGCGGCTCTGAGAGGGAGAGGCTAGCAGTAACCTCCCTTCGCACACTGTCTCCAGGAGGTCCCCAGTTCTCGGGAGCCCCATGTTATCATCATGGTGTCCTCTTACTGCTGTCGGTCCTGCCTGCCTTCTGGAGGCAAATGGCTGGCGTGTCCTTGGTTTGCATGTTTGTATCCTGGGTGAGACGATGTTCGTTCCTCTCCTGGGAATATTAGCATGCTGTCTACTCTGAGATGATTTTAGGTATATAGAGAAGTTACAAAGATAGTAGAAAGAGCCCATATGTCCCTCACCCAGTTACGTCCTCATAACATCTTACATCACAAGGATGCCCTTGCCCTAGCCAGTTTGGCTCAGTGGATAGAGCATCGGCTCGCAGACTAAAGGGTCCCAGGTTTGGTTCCTGTCAAGGGCATGTACTTAGGTTGCAGGCTCAATCTCAGGTGTTGGTCGGTCACGTGCAGGAGGCAACTAATCTGTGTGTCTCTCACATCGATGTTTCTTTCTCTGTCTCTCCCCCTCCCTTCCACTCTCTCTAAAAACCAATGGAAAAAATATCCTCAGGTGAGGATTAACAAAAAATATAAATAAATAAGTAAATAAATACAAACCAAGGATGTTCTTGTCCTAACTAAAAACCTGACCTTGGTACATCACTACTAATCAAACCCCAGGCTTCTCTTTGGATTTCACCGGTTTTCCCCTTGCTTCCCCCTTTGTCCCAGGATCCAGTCCAAGTTTCCACATTGCATGTGGTCACATCTCCTCGTGTCCTTGCTTTGTGACAGTTTTGTAGTCTCTTCTTGTTATTCTCCACCTTGGAAGCCTTAGTAGGTTTGGGGGATTTGTTTTGTTTTATTTCATCATAAGAGAAGCCTGTAGATGCTTACTCATTATTATGTTAAAAATAAAAAGAAACCAGAATAATCCAGGTCTAGTTTGCACCAAGTAGGAGGGAGAGTCGTGGGCATGAAAGATTCATTCGTTCCATAACTAATACTGTGGAGCCACCTCCTAGGTTCGGAGCGCTGTGCTGGTTGTTGAAGATACATCAGAGAAAGAGAGCCCCTGGGGCCTCCAGCCTGGTGGCACACATGGCTCAGCCTTTGAAGGTCATTCTCAAGGGCATCTGAGCCTTCCTCTGGAGGAATCAAGGAAAAAGCAATGGATTAAGACTCCTAAGATTGGGCTACTGGCTTCATCCACCACCTATTAGCCAAGTGAGCCTAAGCAATGGGCAGAACTCCAAGCCTCAGTTTTCCCATAGGAAAGTAGGGATGACAATGATTATCCTCCCTGCTTCACAAGTTACTTGTATCTAAAGAAATGGCTCCTGTGAAAGCACTTCAAATTGATATTTACAGTAAGGTGGGGAGTGTCCTAACTCCCATTTTACAAGACATGATGCAAAAAAAATAGGAGCTAAATCAGAATTACTCAGCTCTGCCATTTCTTGGATGGAGTTGAATCTTCGGCACACTTGTGCCAGATTCAGAAACTCAATGAATTTTTTTTTATTGGCCTATTGATTTGGAATATCTATTATGATTGATAGATGATGGATTGATGAATGAATGGATGGATAGATAGATAGATAGATAGATAGATAGATAGATAGATAGACAGACTGACTGGGAGAGTCCTTGGAGACAAAGACACTGACCAGCCTTTGGGTTTTTTTTAGAGTTTTTTTAATAATAAAATACAGTGTTGGCAAAGTTACCATAATATGTGCACTGTCATACACTACTTATGGTCAAGTAACAATAGGAAAATGGTTTTTAAAATTATAGGAATAATGGCTTATCCTTAACCATTTAGTACTTGCCATGACTCCATCAGACCGAGGAAAGCTCAGAGAAATGAACTTGCCCAGAGCTAGCAAGGGGCTGAGCCAGGACTCACACCCTTCACCACTGTGTTAGCTACCTATTGCCACATAACAAATACCCCCAGACTTAGCTAGTTAAAAGAATATGTTTATTGTCACACAGTGTTTGTGCACCTGGACTCCATGAGGCTCACATGGATCCTCTGAGTCCAGGTGGCTCATGGGGGGGAGAGGGGGGCGCGGCTGAGCTATTAGCTGAGGCTGGTCTCAGTCAGAGCTGTGGGTCCCCTTCCAAGCTCACTCATGTGATTGTGCTGGATTCAGGCTGCATAGACCTCTTCCTAGAGCAGAGCACTCAAGTTGGAAGCCACAGCCTGGTACCACCCTGTATGCAGATGCTTCCGCGTGTGTCTCCTCCACCCATCTGGTCACTGTAAAGCCATTACACTTGAGGTTGCTCATGGCCTGAGACAGTGTTGCCATGGCATCATTTCTTGCCACCAAAAAAAAAGTGTATAATCTTATGTTGACAAGTAGAATACAGAGGCTGAGAGACTGGACTGCAAAATGGTTGTCTCTGGGTGGTGCAATTCGACGTGGTGTTTTTTCCTTATTGCTTATTGATATTTCCGCAATGAGCATGTTATCACAACATAAGGGGGCAGACAGTTGCAGGGAGGGAGATAAGATTGTTTATAAGAGAAGCAGAGCAAACAGCTCCAGGTGAACCTGGCCTTGACTTTGACCAGGCTCACATCTTGCTGTTTGGGAAAATAATATTCATTTATTACTCCCAACAAAAAGATCAAGAGGATATTAAAAAAAAAACACGTTTGATGGCTGTTTTTATATAGTCTGGAGTTAAAAATTGACTGTGGCTGTTCCCTGGGCACTGAGTGTGGCGAGTCTCACTGCTGGGCCTAGAGGGAGGAGCTGGACTTACCTGCGGGCCTGGTCTTGTGTGTCCAGGCAGACCCCTGCTTCCTGGGTGTGCTGCCTTATTTATGAATGAAAATACTGGATCATTCAATATTAATTCAAACTTTTTTTTGTTTTGCTTCCTGTGATTCCGATAGTAATTTGCTTCTGGGGGAAGTGAGTTGTTTTGCTGCAAATGTTTCATTTCAAAAACCTACACTAGATGAGATCAAAGATTTCCATCAGTTCCATTCCAATTATCTAGGGACAGAGGTCAGGAGAACAAACTTCCAGTTTAGCCACTTACCAGGTGTGTGACTTTGGGTAAATTAATTGACCTTTCTGAGCTTTGGTGTCTTCTGTAACCTGTGAATAACATCTCCCTCCTTGGAATGAGGTGATGCTTGATATCCAAAGCAATTATAGAAAATTATGAGTGAATTTAAATATGTTTTCTAATATCATGGTTTTGTA
Organism: Antrozous pallidus; assembly: GCA_027563665.1. Lineage (NCBI taxonomy): Eukaryota > Metazoa > Chordata > Mammalia > Chiroptera > Vespertilionidae > Antrozous > Antrozous pallidus. Next base: position 101,968,383 of record CM050512.1, on the reverse strand, counting down.
TGGTGTGGCAAACTGTGTGTGTGTGTGTATGTGTGTGTGTGTGTGTGTGTGTGTGTGTGTGTGAAAGAGAGAGAGAGAGAGATGTGCTAGCACATACAATAACAACCCCCCCTCAGCATGTATAAAGATGAAATGAGATCGCGTATATGATTTACATAAAGTCACTAGCAATTCCCTAGTTTGATGCAATTATGGCAACCCTAGAAGAGTAACTAATATTTGTCAATCACCAAATAGGAAGATAAAAGAGACCGGGATATTAAAGGGATTTCTAGGGGTTACTGATTGTAGATTGTAACTCATTGCACACTCCACTTGAATTCACCTATCTGCCTTTCACTCAGGGACTAAGAAGACAGGGGCAGGGGTGGGGCGGGCTACCCTGTGTGTCTCAGCAACGTGCTGAGCCAAAAAACCTCATGAGGTTAAGCCTGGGAACTCACACACCCTCTATAATTTTAGCACTGTATAAAAAAACAGGTGAAATGAGTTTCAAGCAAATGACTTGTGCCCAAAGTTTTTTTAACAACAACAACAACAACAACAAAAATCTACGGTGGGGACCACCTGAATTTAGACATTTAACTGTTTTCGCCCGCGTGGCTTTTGATTGTCACAACTAGGACACAACTTGGGGTGGGTACTACTGGCATCTGGTGGGCAGAGGCCAGGGATGCTGCTCGACATCTGCAGGGCACAGGACAGCCCACGACACAGAATTTCCAAGTCCAAAATGTCAGCAGTGTCAAGGCTGTGAGGTTCTGGTTTGTGTACATTTGGATACAGATTAAATTTTTGCAAAATTTGGGTGGTTTTCTAATCTGATCGGTCACATGCTAATACCCCGGGCATCTTTGCATACCCATATTCAGTATGTCTACTTGAAACTATTAAAGGATGCACAATATTCCATTGTTCATGAAATGGGGAACACATCTTCTATTTAGCTACCTGCTATTGTCAGACATTTAGGTCATTTCTCTACAACATCACTGGGCTATCCCATTTTTTAAAAATTCTCATGTTTTTGTGGTGCCCAGGTCTGGCCAGACTCAGTGTTCTGGGGTAGCCTGGCTGGGATGGGGCTGAGGTCCTGGGACTGTCTCTGTTGGGGCAGAATTCTCACTATACCTACTATCCCCACGTGTTCTCATTCTCTTTGTTTCCTGCAGGACCCAGGCATATCAGCCAGGCTGCAGCCAAAGTCGATGTGGAATTTGATTATGATGGGCCGCTGATGAAGACAGAAGTCCCGGGGCCTAAATCTCGGGTGAGTTGAGCATACCTGAGTGGGAGTTTTGGGAAAGAGCAGAAAGGGTCAGCGAGGCAAGATCACAGCCAAACTTAGGAACTGTTTTCTTAGCTGCTTTCAGAGATTTTACACTAGAGATCTGGCACATTCAATGAGGCCATAAGATGTCAAAGAAAGTTTCTCAGAGGAGATGTATCAGTATCTGCTGCTACAATAATGCTGTGTAACAAACAATCACAAAACCTTAGTAGCATACAGGTTGCTTGTGCATCTAGGAGTAACTGAGAGTTGGCTAGTGACTGTTTGGCCACCTTCATGCCTGGGAAATGGCTGGCCATCAGTTGGACTAACCTGGCTGGACTTGGTCACTGTGGTGATGTGGCTCTCTGTTCCATGTGTCTCATCCTCCAGTACGTTGGGCTGGGCTAGTTCTCCAGGTGATGGTAGAAGAGAGCATGCCCCTCTAGAGGCCCAAGCCCCACTGGTCCACCTTAACTTCCACCTTGTTCTGTTGGCCAAAGCAGGTCAAGGGCTGGGGTAGAACATACTACCAACAGTGGAAGAACATGACAAAGCTATATGGGATAAGGTATGAATAGCAAATGACCTTGAGCTTGACCTTGAAGGACAAAAAGGAGGCATTTGTCAAAGGCGTGTATTCTGTTCTAAGCAAGGGCAATGGTATGTGGAGAGGCATACAGAGTGACAGTACATGGTACATGAGAGACATTGAATAGCTCTGAATTCCTGGAGTAAATGTCAGTGTGTGAGATGGAAGAGACACAAGTTGAGTGATGACGGAGACTGGAACTTTTACTCAAAGAAAGATGCTACAAAATCTGCATCTAACACATTTTGGAGGCTGACTAACCTTGATTCTATGAAATGAGGTGCAATACTGTTTCTAATGTTTGCACCTAAAAAATAACAGTGTAACTATATTTAATACAAATTAAATTTTTCTTTGCATATTTTGCAGTTTTCTCCAAAGCCATTTTTTTAATGTCAAAAGATAACCCTACCCCTTTTGTCAGTGCAACTATTTATAAATCCAGAAATCTTTTTCTGTTAAATGATTGTAGTTATTATGGAGAGTGTCTGCTCACCAAAGGAGATTTTCCCACACATATTTCTATTGGAAACTGGTAGATTTTTATTTAATAGTAATGAAATGTTTTGGGAATAATTGTTAATATTTAAATTAACATTTTCTATTTGAATGTGGAAATATGAAATTTATGACACTAATTGCCAAAGTTTACTTTATATTAAATCATTTTTAGAGGTTAAATCTTTATAATATTAAAGCAACTGGTATATAATTCCCAGTTTCCATAGAGAATTGCACAGTGGTTTATAAAATATCTGAATTATACTGTAATTATAAATGGGTCTTTGTGTGCAAATTTATATTTTTCAGTTGATTTTATTTTCCTAACATGGTGTTAAAGCCTTTCTTCTTCTAAATAAAAAATAAAACCCATGTTTTTATGGACACTAGATAAACACCTTCAGCTTAATTTTTTTTGTTAAATATTTTAATTTATCTAATTATCTTCCAATGCCTAAATCTCCAGGCTGTCCATTGTAATGCTCACTTAACTGTCAGGAGTAGTTTCCCACCAATGATTTATATTAAGCAATTTAAAAATATTTATAATATCATTGACTACTTAACTATGAAATTATCCGCATGAAGAAAAAAAGCAGCCCCAAGACTTGAGAAGACATGAACGATTTTAAGCTACTTTGAAGCATGTGTCCTTGCTATAATGCTCTTGCTTTTCTTGCCCGCAGGAGCTAATGAAACAGCTGAATATGCTTCAGGTAAGTGGAGATGAGGTAATGTTCCTTCCATGGCTTCTCTATTACAGTTTAGCTGAGGGGCACAGATGCTTACTCTGTGCTGGCTCTTTTAAAAAAACAAAACAAACAAACAAAAAAAACAGGTTATTCAGAACCTTTTTTCTCATTTTCCTTGTGATTTCTTCTTTCGCTCATTGGTTATTTTTGTCTGTTTTTTTATTTCTGCATTTTGGTGAACTTAAGTTTCTTTCTGTTACTGATGTCTAATGTCATTGCATTGTGGTTAAAACACAGATTTTGTGTGTTTTCAGTTCTCTTAACTGTATTGAGCCTTTTTATAGCCCAGCATGTGGTCTGTCCTGGAAAATGTCCCATGTGTACCTGGGAAGAATGTGCGCTGCCCTGCTGCTGGGTGGGGTGTTCTGTGGGTGTCAGTGAGATATTGGGTTAGAGCATTGTTCACTTCCTTGTTAACCCTCTGCCTGTGTTCTGTCCATCATTGAAAGCCACATATTGAAGTCTCCAGGACATAGACAACTTTCTGGTCAAACTATTCTTTTTTCTTTTTATTAGGTTTTTCACTTCAAGTTTTAATTAAGAATTTATAACTATACTTGTAGAACTATTTCTCCCTTTAATTCTGTCCGTTTTTGCTTCATATCTTTGGGGCTCTGATATTAGGTGCATGTATGTTTATAATTGTTGTATCTTCTCAGTGGGCTGACCCTTTGTCATCATTAAATGCCTCTCTACTTCTGGGAACATTTTTTTTTATTGTTCTACTAGAGGCCTGGTGCATGAAATTTGTGCACAGGAGGCAGGAGATGTTCCTCAGCCCAGCCTGCACCCTCTCCAATCTGAGACCCCCAAAGGATGTCTGATTGCCCTTTTTGGCTCGATCCCAGTAGGATTGAGCCTAAACAGGCAGTCGGACATCCTTCTCACAATCCAGAACTGCTGGCTCCAAACTGTTCACCTGCTTGCCTCCCTGATTGCCCCTAACTGCTTCTGCCTGCCAGTCTGATCACCCCCTAACCACCACCTTGCCAGCCTAATTGATGTCTAACTGCTCCCCTGCCAGCCTGTTTGCCCCCAACTTCCCTCCTCTGCCAACCTGGTCACCCCTTACTGCCCTCCCCTTGCAGGCTTGATCGCCCCCAACTGCCCTCCCTTGCAGGCCTGGTCCCTCCCAACTGCCCCCCCCCCTGCTGGCCTGATCACCCACAACTGCCCTCCCTTGCAGGCCTGGAACCTCCCAACAGCCCTCCCCTGCTAGCCATCTTGTGGTGGCCATCTTGTGTCCACATGGGGGCAGGATCTTTGACCACATGGGGCAGCTCTCTTGTGTGTTGGAGTGATGGTCAATCTGCAAATTACTCTTTTATTAGATAGGTAGAGGCCTGGTGCATGGGTGGGAGCCAGCTGGTTTGCCCTGAAGAGTGTCCTGGATCAGGGTGGGGGTTTCCTTGGGGCATGGGGCAGTCTGGGCAAGAGGCTTGTGGAGGTTTGCAGGCTGGCCATAGACCCTAGTGACCAAAGTAGAGGCCCTGGGGTCTAGGATTAATTTATGTTCTATGATTGAAACTTTGTAGCCTGGAGTGGAGCCAAGCCTTCTGCTTGCTCCATGGTGACAGCCATTTCTATTTGTGTTTATTTAAATTCTATAATTGAAACTTTGTAGCCTAGAGTGGAGGCCTAGGCACTAGGGCTGCAGAAGCTTGGCTTTCTCCATTGCCCAGGCAACCCTAGCCTCTTCTCTCTCCAGCTTCATGGCTGTCACCATTTCTATTGGGATATATCTTCTATAATTCAAACTTTGTAGCATTGAGTGGAGTCCTAGCCCAGCAAGGGCAGGCGGAAAGCTTGGCCTCCTCCATTGCCAGGGAAATCCAAGCCTCCCTCCTGCTCTCAGTGGCCGTTAACCATCTTGGTTGTGGTTTATTTGCTCCTGATTGGTGGTGGGTGTCACTTATGGGTGTGGCTTGATCGGAGGTATGGTCAATTTGAATATTACTCTTTTATTAGATAGGATAATTGATTTTGTCTGATACTAGTGTAGACCATTTCAGCTTTCTTATGATTGCTGTGAGAATCATGTTATCTTTTTTGTTGTTGTTAATCCTCACCCAAGATATTTTCCCATTGACTTTTAGAGAAAATGGAAGGGAGTGAGAGAGACAATGAGAGAGAAACATTGGCAAGAGAGACCCATCAATTGTTTGCCTCCCACACACACCCCACCCAGGGCTGGGGATTGAGCCTGCAACTGAGGTATGTGCCCTTGACTGGAATGGAGCCTAGCACCCTTCAGTCCACAGGCCGATGCTCTATTCACTGAGCCAAACCAGCGAGGGATCATGTATCTTTTTTCATCCTTTTACTTCTAACCTATTTGTGTTCCTGAAACTCAAGTATGTGGCATGTCAACAGCTTATAGTTGAACCTTTTTTAATGCAGTCTGATGTTTTCTGATTGTTGATTAAATTGTTCAGTCTATCCAGAGATAATGTTATTATTGATATGGTTGTATCTACATCTTCCTTGTTACATTTTTGTCTTTGTCTCATATCCCTTTTGTTCCCTTGGGCCTCTTCTTTTTTATGTTTTTGCATTAAGTGAGTAACTTCTAGGTGATCATTTTTATTTCTTCCATAATTACTATGTGTGTTTTCTTCATGGGTGCCCTATGGCTCACCATATACATCCTATCGTCACTCGTCTTGAGAGATACCGATCAATCTTTTTGTTGTGATATGTAAAACATGCACAGACAACTTCATACAATACAGATTCATAGCTTCATTAACTATTACAAAGCAAATCACCCGTGTAATTATCCCAGGGCAAGAAATGTGGCATTTCTGGCACCTGCAGAGACCTTCCATATGTCCATAGAATGGCTGGGTCATGGTTCTTTTCACTGATTCAAGCTGAACCCTAAAAGATGGAGGACTCAGGAGTTTCGATGAGCCTGACTCATTCTGTCTTCTCCCGAAGAACGCAGAGGCTGTCCACTTCTTCTGCAATTACGAAGAGAGCCGAGGCAATTACCTGGTCGACGTGGATGGCAACCGAATGCTGGATCTCTATTCCCAGATCTCTTCGGTCCCCATAGGTAAGAGCTGGAAAAGCCTCTTAGTCATGGCTACCCAGCCTTCACAAGTCCCTTCCAGCACGCACGTCCGCATGTTACCAGACACTTCCCTCAAAGGCAGAGAAAAGGCACAGGTAATCTGTAGGGGATGTGTTACGAGGGCCTTTACATGCCTTCTCTCATTTACTCCTCCCTCAAAACCTACAAGGTAGGTATGCATTAGTATTAGAGAGGCAGAGCTTAGCAGCTTGAGAGGAAGCTGAGCCAGGATGTGAGCGCCGAACTGTGGGATCAGAGTTTGATGTCCATTGTCTGTGTTTGGATTTCCCAGAAGAGGGGCCTGAGGCAGGGGTTCTGTGCATGTAGTTTATTGAGAGAGAGCTCCCGGCAGAAAAGGGGGTAAGAGGGAACAGCACAGGGCAGCAGGGGAAGTTAAGAGGGATGAGCTGTCTGCCAGAGACCAACCACTGCCTGGCCCCCCAGGGTGCTCTTGAGCATGCATTACACCCCAGAGTTGGTCCTAGCCTGAGGCAAAGAGACTGGCCTTTGTGTACCTCTGTGCCAGGCAGTCATATCCCGTCAGTGCTAGAAGGAAGGAAGGACTTGTCAGTTCTGGGGTGAAGTGGCTTCCAGGCACCAAGGGCGATTTTCCAGAGCAGGAGGCAGCTGGAGCCATTATCAGCCAGATGCACAGCAGCTGGGGGGAGGGGGGAGGTGGCCTGCGCAGCACAGGTGCCCAGGTAGGCCACCAGCAGCACCTGCCTCACCGGCTCACCTCCTGGCACACAGAGCATGACTTGCTCTGTAGGAAGGGACACAGGTGACAGGATGGACAGGCTGACCTGGACGTGCAGTAGCTGGTGTTTGCAGCTTGGGTGGCTGATTTTCTCTGGCCTGTGGTTTTCCCTGGGACTCCTGGGCTGTAGACTGAGTGTCAGTGGAGCCTGGCCCTTGTGCTCCCACTCATCAGTAGCTCCCACCCTGGTTGCCAAGGCCTTCCCCTGAGACCCCAAATCAGGTCCCCACTCCTCCTCTGCTTCCCCCATTGCAGTTCCTCCCACCTATTCCCCATTAAGGTGCAATTAGACAGTAAGTGGGTGACTCATTCTCTCTGGAAAGCCCCATCATTCAGACATACCTCAGCCTTGGAAGGCATTTTGGATGCTAAGATTTACCAGCCCCACCTCCATTTTGCATCAGAGGGAAAGGGACTCGATTCAAGCGATCCTGGGTTTACATCTGGGTTCCACCATGTATTAGCCATGGGTTTGTGGGCCAGTGACCCCTCCATCCTCTCTCTCACCCCAGCCAGTGTGTGTGTGTGGAGGGGGGGCGTGCGGAGGGCAGGAGGAGCAGTCCAGCAGCAGCTGTTAAAAGACTAGAAGTTCTATGTTTCTCTCTCTTGCCACCTTTTATCCCATATCTGTAGCCTTTGAGGTGATTTTTTAACTCTTAATCACTGAGATTTTGCTGTATGCCTGGCATATTGCTAAGTGCTTTCCATGTTATTAAATCCCCACAACAGTCCTATAATGTTGGGTACTTTAGCATCACTCCCCGTTTACTGAGGGGGAGCCAGCTTCCAAGAAGGTGCAGAGTTTGCCCAGTTTGTCCAAGAAGCCAAAGGATTTGAACCAGCGGCTCACTGCCTCTCTGCTTACATCTGTGACAGCAGCCTCCCCGACGGCCGCCCTGCCCTGCCCTGCCCTGCTGTGGGGGGCGGTCCAGGGCTTCGAAGGCCCAGGGTGGGAGTTCCCTGACCTCAGGGGCCAGCTCTGCTTTCCTCTGTCTTAATGAAGCCGGTAGACAAGCTGAACCTGTGATCTCACCAAGCCTGCACATCTGAGGCAGAGGAGTCGCACACACCAGGCAGTGTGATAAAGAGCAGCGCTGAGAGGCCTCATGCCGGAAAACAGTGGGAAAACACTTACCATGTTCCTTCCTTGAGTAATGAGCGCTTCCCAGCCCTGGGCCCAGCACACGTTGGATTGGCCCGAGGACCGTGGGGGATGGTCGCCCCCCGCCCCTCATGCTCCCAGTCCATGCTCCTGCAGCAGTCTGAGTGAAGCCACATCTGTTCACTCCTTGGTTGCATGGAGGAGACGTCCCCCCTCCCCCCCCGGGTGACACTGGGTCTTTAATACCCGTGTAAACTGGCTAATCTCTTACTCTGGAGGCAGCAAGCCCCAAACTCAGAGGTGGGCAGGCCTTTCACCATTGTACTCTAAACTCTCAAAGTAAATGTATTTAAATTAAATCGATTGAAAGAAAATAAGTACAAGGTATGCACCATAAAAATGGTGATGCTGAGCCAGGACCGGTTTGGCTCAGTGGATAGAGCGTTGGACTGGGGACTGAAAGGTCCCGGGTTCGATTCCGGCAAGGGCATGTACCTTGGCTGCGGGCACATCCCCAGTGGGGGGCGTGCAAGAGGCAGCTGGTCGATGTCTCTCTCTCATCGATGTTTCTGACTTTCTATCCCTCTCCCTTCCATTCTATAAAAGATAAATAAAAATATATTTTTTAAAAAAATGGTGATGCTGAAGACTGAGAGTTTTTCTACAAGTTCTACGACCTGCTCCAAGATTCACGAATGAGTCTTTCCTCACATGCGTCAGTTTTGAGTTCTTCCATGTTGCTGGGTCTCGGCATTATTCATTCACTCAGCTAATATCTATTGAGCTGAACACTTACCACTGCTGTTGAGGGTCTTCTGAACTGGTCTCCTGACCTCGGTGCTTCCTACAAACTTGGCCTGGCTGTGAAAGTTGTTGCCAGGACTCGCAATAATGAACAGAAAGCCTCCTGCACATAGTAGATACTCCATAAACGGAAGTAAAGGCTTTGAACCCAGGACCTCTGGCTCCAGCGTGGGCAGTCCTGTCTTACACCCCTGCCCTTTATAATAAAAGCTGCTACTTATGGAGCATCTACTATGTGCAGGGGGTTTTCCCTTCATTGCTAACCCTGGTAATAATTGATCTGCTGTTGATGGGCTTTCGTGGCTTTCAAGCCTGGAGGTGTTAGAGGGGTACAGTTTAGATGTGATCACACAGTGGTCTTCACATACATGTGCAGGATAAATTCATAGAAGAGTAATTGCTGAGTCAAAGGGTGTCTTAAACCTTGTTGTGGCGTGTCAGACCCAGGCTGGACTCTGGGAATAAGCAGATGTGTGAGGGCAGAACCGGGTACTCTAGCCTCAGATGGCAGGTTGTGCCATGCACTCACTCAGCTCCTGAGCAAACGCTTAAAGCAGCTGGATTCCATCTGTAGGCACTGGGGGAGAAAGCGGGGACCACATGTGTCATTCATCATGCTGGCCTGGGGAACCCCTCCCAGATCATGAAGTTCGCGTTTGCCTTGACCCACCTCATCTTATGTCTGTCTAGCTCTGAAGGTCTCAAACCTGAACCCCAGAATTACCTAGAGAATCTGTTGAAGATTTCCTGGCCACACCATGAGAGATTCTGAGTCAGGGGTTATGGGGGGGCCCAGCCTTGTGTGTTTTTGTCTGCCAAGAAGAGGTGGCATGAGAAGAGGTTGGAAAGGAGGGGAGGGGCGAGCAATGGAGGATGGGTGCAGGGCCCTCAGCAGCGATGTTGGTCTCTAACCACCTTCCTGTTCCCAGGTTACAACCATCCTGCGCTCATGAAGCTCGTCCAACAGCCTCAGAATGCGGTGAGTCCCGGGTTAGACGGTAGCCACCAGCGTGTTCACAGTAATTCAGGGGACTATTGGGGCACTTTGGGAAATAGCCCATCCATTCATTCATTCCATCATATCTATTGAGCACACAGTATGCGCTAAGCGCTTGGAGTACCATGGTGAGCAGAAACACAGCCCCCCGTTCCCAAGGTGGCAGTCAATTAACTTAATTCTCGACACGTAAGTAGGAAATTACAACCATATGAAGTGATACAGAGTGAGGTAAGCGGTGCTGGGTGGGCGTAAAACAACGATATTGGTCATAACGATTAACAGAAATTAAGAGCATAATATGTATAGTAAACCCCCTGATCCGCAGTTTCACTTTCCATAGTTTCAGTTACCCGTGGGCATCCGTGGTCCAAAAATAGTAAATGCAGAAGTTCCAGAAATAAACAACTCATAAGTTTGCAGTTGTGCACAGTTCTGAGTAGTGTGACAAGACCTCCCTCCGTCCAGCATGTCCGCACAGTAGAGGCGCCCTGCCCGTTCGTCACTTAGTAGCGAACGTTATCAGAGTGACTGTCGAGGTATCACAGAGCATGTGTTCAAGTCACCCTTATTTTCCTTAATAACGCCACATCAGTATAGCTTTTATCACGGCATGTTGTTAAAATGGTTCTACTTTATTATTAGTTATTGTTGGCAGTCTCTCACTGTGCCTAATTTACAAATTAAAATTTATCATAGGTTGTATGTAAAGGAAAAACATGCACGGGGTTCGGTACTGTGTGCAGCCTCAGGCATCACTGAGGGTCTGAGAACGTACCTCCCGCAGATGAGAGGAGTTTTAAAACAACACCCATTGTCTGTCACACTGATATTCAGTGATACTCAGCTGAGCGCTTGGCTGAGGGGCTTGGGAAATGGAAACCTGCTCTTAGCTGGAGGCTACAGGGGAGACTACTGTGTGCTCATCTGGTTGCTAGCATACTTCCTTTCATTCTCATGGTTTCCATGTGACCCTGCCCTCTTCACGCCAGCAACCCGGGCCAATCCTTTACTCGGTCTTCCATCACTCTTTCCACTCTTAGCGAAGGCTCATGTGGTTGCACTGGGCTCACTTGGAAAATCCAGAATGATCTTCCTATCTGAACCAATTAGGAACCTTTATTACATCTGCCAAGTCCCTTTGGCCCTATAACATACAGTCCCAGGGTTGAGGGGGTGACATCTTCTTGGGTGCCATACTGTGCCTGCAACACACCTTTACAACATGGTATATCAGGTGTGGCATTCGCTATGGCAGTGGTCGGCAAACTGCGGCTCTGTTGACTAATGAGTTTGCCGACGGCTGCGCTGTGGTAATACCCTATAGCTGCCTGTGCTCTCTACACCACAGAGTAGGATGTTTTTCACCCCCATTGAGAACTTTTGAATTACAAAATGGTCCCCACAACATGCCCCAGCCTGTTACTATACCCCCACCACCACCCCACTCCCCTTATTCTAACAGCATAGGGCAGTGGTCGCCAAACTGTGGCTTGCGAGCTGCGGTTTGCTGCTCTTTTAACTAATCAGTTTGCTGACCACTGGCATAGGGCTCGCTCCTTCCATTCTTTCTTGGCACGGGAATAGAGTCACAGTGAGCCACTTCATCACTCTGGCTAATTCACTCACAACCCGTCTGCGTGATTCATCTTGTGCAGAGCCACAGACCACCTCCTCCCGAGGCTGTGCAGCCGTCCAGGGTGTGAGTGCGCTGCAGGCACTGCATCCATGCCTGCTGGTGGGCATCGGGTCGTTCCTACAGCGGCTGCTGCCGTGAACACAGAGTACCTGTCTCCCCGTGAACAGTCATGGTCTTCAGGGGATACAGGGCTAGGCGTGGAGCTGCGGGCCGTCATGGTGAGCAGACAGTTGTCCAAACTGTTTCCACCCCCCAGCAGCGTGTGTGTAAGTGGTGGGGCTTCCACATCCTCACCGACACAGTGTGTCACTGTGGGGGGAAGGGGCTATCATTTCAGAGTGACGTACGTATCCACACGTGACAAGGTGTGAGCCCCCCAAAGACCTAAGAAAGGCAGGGGAGGGCTGAGAGCTCCACAATGTTAGGAAGCGACTCCCGGCCTTAAGCGTCCTCCCCTTTTAATGGGCACAGTGGAAGATAATAGAAAAGAACCACATTTCCCTCCTTAGGATTGGGTTTGCCCTACCTGGGAGGGACTTGGGAAGGGGACATTTCTCCCCTCTGATTAGTTGACAAGTTCAGGGGCTGCAGTAGAGGACTCCTGGGGGCGTCTCCGGCATGCAGGCTCCACGGGGGTGTTTACATTCAGAGCCCGACTTTGTTTTGAAACGTTTGCAGATCCCAGATGCCTCAGCAGTTGGTGCTGGAAAAAATGTGTCAACAAACATGTCACACATATTTGCAGTGTCAGCTGCTTGGGGAGGCAGAATCGTCCCCAACAGCCAATTTGGGGGATGTTCTGCCCCCACCTGTCCCTGCCAGGAACCTGGATGCCACATGTTCCTCTCTTACCCCCTTACCTCACACCTCTCGCCTCTCAGCCAGTCAGAGTCAGTCGCAGCTCTGCATCTTCCATTTGATTTTTCCCAGCAACCCCTCTCCAACTATTCTTCCCTCTACGTCCATTCTCATCTCCTCCACACCATCTCCAACTGTACTGTGCGTGGACCCCGTTCCAGGTACCCGCTGCCTTCAGGGCACATCCCAAACCCCTCCACTTTAAATACATAGCTCCTCATGGTCTGCCTCCTGTCCTGCTTCTTTAGCTTTATTTCTTGACATTTGTTTATTGGCCAGTTCTTGACTGAAAACCTACTGTGTGCTGGTCACTGTGCTGCTGCTGGGACTGGATGGTAATCACAGTCTATATCACAGTCTGGATACAGTGCTGACCTGCTCTGCAGAGGACTGGGCTGGGGCAGGGTGACAGGCAGTCTTGGAGAAATGGCAGCTGACTGCCAGAGCCCAGTGGGTACATCCAAACATCAGGCTGGGGACCATTGGCTGACATCTGCGGGTCTTCCAAGTTCTCAGCTGGAGATGTGCTCAGGTGGTGGTTGTGGTATTTGACTTATCCTGGGCAGGTTCCCGCCAAGTCATTGAAATCCTGAGAAAGGGCTTAGGACCCTTTGCACCCCAGTCACATCACCCTGAGGCCCCCACATCATCACTTCAGGTGGCTGGGAAACATGAAGCATGTCCCCTGGATCCATATCTGCCTTACGTTGCCCGGGCCACCTCTTTGCCGTGCCCACAAGCCATGCGGTGATTATCGGGCACCACATGTGCACCTTCCCACTGGAACGAATGATGAACACAGTCTGACATGGGGCAGCTGGGATGGAGATGGGGCAGCTGGCCTGGTCAGGGAAGAGGCGTGCCATCTCTCTGACCACCAGGCCTTCCCACCTGTGGGACTGCCCTTCAAGACCGAGCTCCCCTTCTGTGTGCGGCAGCATCCCACTGGCTCCTCACCAGCACCCAGGGAGGGTCCCTCTTCTGGTATCTGAACCCCAGAGAGGTTAGGTAGCCTGCCCAAGGCGTGCAAGCCGCTGACGCCAAAGCCGTCCTCCGCACACTGCGCATGAGGGCTGCCGAGTCTGAGGGCAAGTGTTCCAGAAACCTGTCCTCTTTTGGTTCGGCTACCCAACGTCCCAGATCTCCTCTGTTCTCACTGTCACGCTTTATCAAACAGGAACATCACCCACACATCTTCCTTGGGCCCAGAAAGGCAGTCAAGCTGCCAGCCAGCCCGCCATCCCATGTGAGCCACACCACCCCCGCCAGTGATGGAGGTTCACCTTGACCCTCAGCTCGTGATGGGCTTGATTTCTCAGGGGCCAAAGGAAATGCCCCTCGAAGGCCCCTACAGGCCAACTACGGTCCCCAGCTTGCACCAGGCAGACTCATGTTCACCATTAACTTCGGGCAGGGCTGCCTGCGGTGTCTGGCAGAGGATGGAATCTGAGGTCAGCAAACCTGGCTTTGAGTTGTGGTTCTGCTTTTTCCCTGTCTGTGTGACTTGGGTCAAGTTGCTTGACCTCTCTGGTCCTCAATTTCCCCAACTTACAGTGAGAAGAGTTACCTTTCCCCACCTCTTATCCTAGTCCGGAGTGTAAACCTGCCACAGTGTCTTATCAATCAGAGGCAAGTGCCAAACAGCCAGGAAGCTGAATTCTGCCCCTCCCCCCCCCCTTGGGTTTCTTCCTATGTATGCAGTGATGCCACCATTTGGATTTGCTTTGAGTTAATTACACCAACAGTGTCCAAGAGAGAGGTACTCAAGAAGTCCCCAGGTTCCAGGCTCACCCCATCCTCCCTCTTTTTAAAATTAAATCTTGTTATTGCAGGCTAATTTCTGACTTACAGACAAGTTGTAATGACAGTTTCCATCTACCTTTCACCCAGCTCCCCCCAATGCTGACACCTTGCCTCTCCATGGTACCCTTGTCAGCTAAGAACTTAACCTTGGTGCATTATGTACGACAGACTTCCTTCCAGTTTCCCTAGTTCTCCCACTACTGTCTGCTCTTGTTCCCGGTCCAGTCCAGGATGCCACATTGCACTCAGTACCATCCCTTTTACAACCCAACCCCGATTCCTGGGGATCTCACTGTTTACCCACGTGCAGACCCCGCCCAGACTCCGCCCAGTCCTGTCAGGACTGGCTGGACCTCGAGGGGGGTGGCTGTGTCCTTATTCCGTCTGCATTTCCACTCGTGTCTTTGCTACAATGGTGGACACGTGTCCTTACGCATTTGTCACAACCCATAAAATGCACGAGACCAAGAGCGAATCCTGATGTAAAACTGTAACCTTTTAAGCGCCGTTTTACTGGCCACGGAACGTCCCCCCCCGAATTAAAGTGGCTTAGCTTGCATAACCTACTGTTGGCATTTAGAAAGCCTCTCCTTTGTGTTGTTCTAAATAACGCTACACGAATAATTCAGTGGGTAGCTCCCGTCCATGTTTGAAAGTGTGTGTAGAGGATGCCTGGAGAGGAGGCGGCCGGGCCAGAGTGTAAAATAGCGGGCTCTCCACACACACTAACACCGCTTGGAGTTGAAACTTCTGCCAGAACGGGGCACTATCTTTCTCTCTACTTTAGGAAAGCGTTTGAGGCCAGGCTGGTGGAAAGGTTTGGGACCGAGGGCCCTGTATGTGTCCCTAACGCTGGTGCGTGGACACCAGCAGCCACACGTGTGTCTGGAGCCAGCCGGGCGGAGGCTGCTCTTGCTCAAGAGTGAGGCCGCTTGAGGGTGGGACTGCCCCTCGGCCAGAGATTGTTTCAAGAAAATGCCGGCCAGCATTTTAACGTGGGGCGATTTCCCCCCTAAAATCTGTGTTTCCCTTTCCTTTGGAAGTGTGGAGGCTCTGGTTGCCGTGGCCTGCATCCCAGCTCTGCAGTCCTAGGGCAGGGCCGCCCCACCCTTTGACAAACAACCTCTTAGTAACTGCTGCGCCTCCTCATCTCCCCACAATCAAAAGTGGGTCTGTTTAGCATCAGGCTTGCTCTGTTGATTTCCCTGCGGAGAGAAATACTTCTCTCCACCCACATCTATCAAAATTAGGGGGGAGAGGAGTCAACAGAGAGAGTCTGGGTCATTTTCTAACACCGCCTTTCTCATACCCAGCCTCTGTCCTGTTTGTTTAGTCAGCTCCCTCACAAGATTGCTCTCCTAAGACCTGCTCCATTTAGAAGCTCTAGAGCTGCCTCTGCCCTGTGTCTTTTTCCCGTGTTTATTTAAATTACAATCTAATCCGTATGCCGTCAAATCCATTCTTTGTAGTGTATAGCCATATGAGTTTTGCCAAAGGCACCATCACACAGTCACTGTCAAAATCCAGACACATCTAGCCCTGGCCGGGTGGCTCAGTTGGTTGGAGCATCGTCCCATACACCAAAAGGTTTCGGGTTTAATTCCCGGTCAGGGCACCTACTTACCTTGTAGGTTTGATCCCTGGCTGGGGCAGGTACTGGAGGCAACTGATTAATGTTTCTCTCATTGATGTTTCTCTCTCTCTCTCCCTTCCTCTCTAAAATCAATAAAAACATATTCTCAGGTGAGGATTTTTTTTTAAAATCCAGACAATTTGCACACCATGTTTATAGCAGCACTATTTGTAAGACCCAAAGAGTGGAAGCAGCCCAGTATCCATTGACGGATGAATGAATAAACAGGATGTGGTCTATCCATACAATGGAATATTATGCAACCTTAAAAAGGAAAGAAATTCTATCACATGCTACAACATGAAGGAACCTGGAGGATGTTATGCTAAATGACACAAGCCTGTCACAAAAAGGACAAATACTGTATGATTCCACTTACACGAGGTCCCTAGAGTTGTCAAATTCACAGACAGAAAATAGAACAGCGGTTGCCACGGGCTGGGAGAGGGGGGATGGGGACTTAGTGTCAGACAGATACAGAGTTTTCGTTTTGCAAGAGAAAACAGTTCTGGAAATGGATGGTGGTGATGGCTATGCAGCAATGTGACTGTACTTAACACTATTGAACTGTACACTTAGAAATGGTCAGTATGCTAACTTTTATGTTACATGGTGTTACCACATTTTTTAAGAATCCAGACGTTACAATTCATCCCCCAAACATTCTCCCAAGCCCGTGTCTGTTCCTGTGGTCCCTCCTTTCCAGAACATCGTATAAATGGAGCCTTGCTGTGTGGGACCCTGTGGTTCCAGCTTCTGTCACTCGGCATGAGGCTTTGCGATTCTTCTGTGTTCTTCTTGCCCTTGCGTGTGTCAGTGTATTGTTCCTCTTTATTGCTGAGCAGTAGTCACAGTGTGCGCGGACCACAGCTTATATATCTTTTCCCCAGTGCGGGGACATTGGTGTTGTTTCCAGATTTGGGCAGATACAAACAAAAGCCACTATGAACATTTTTGTTATTCAGATCTTTGTGGGCACACCGACTTTCTTTTCAGGTCGGCAAACTCCTAGGTGTGGCACGGCTGGGTGCTGTTTAACATGACAAGAAACAGACTGCCTCCCAAAGTGGCTGCACCTCGTTACTGTCCCACCAGTGGTGAATGAGCGTTCTAGGTGCTCTCCATCCTTGTCAGCACTTGTTATTGTCCATTTCTTAATTTTTAGCCATTTTGATGGATTTTTAAAATTATAGATTCACATGAAGTTGCAAAAAAAATAGTACAAATAGGCCCCATGTACCCCTAGCCCCATTCCCCCCACGGGTATCATCTTGTGTAATTATGGTGCTATATCACAACCAAGAAACTGGCACTTCTTTTTAAAACCCAGAGAAATCCTCATGGATTTCTCTAAAAATAAGGGGAGTCTGACCTCTGAGCCAGAAGGTCACGGTTCGATTCCTGGTCAGGGCACATGCCTGGGTTGCAGGCTTAATCCCCACTGTGGGGCCTGCAGGAGGCAGCCAGTCAGTGATTCTCTCTCATCATTGGTGTTTCTGTCTCTCTTCCTCTCCCTTCCTTTCTGAAATCAATAATAAAAAATTTATATTTAAAATAATAAACAAATAAATAAAAGTGCAAGGGATCCATCATTCCAGCACCGAGCCACCATCAGCCTCTGGACCCGGTTCCTGTGAGCAGCATGGTGGGCGGGCAAGGAGCTGGGCTGGACCCCAGCTTCACTGTCTGTCTCTGGGCCTTTTTGCAGAGCACATTCATCAACAGACCTGCCCTTGGAATCCTGCCTCCGGAGAACTTTGTGGAGAAGCTGCAGGAGTCCTTGCTCTCGGTGAGTGGTGAGTCCGTGGGGACAACCTCTGCTGTGGGGACCCACCCCATCCAGGCCCCGGTCCTCCCGCTGCAAAGGCAGCTCTGAGCTCCCCCAGGCGGCACCAGGGGAAGAACAGGATTGGGAGCTTTGCAATCAGGATGGGGTGTTTCTATTTCAGTCTTCATGCTGTTTCTTTCACAAAGAGTATTTTTACTTTTCCCTTTGAAGAAAAGAAGGGATACCTTGTGTGCAGGATAAAGGAAGCTCGGGAAAAATTAATGTTTGTCCCCAGACAGGAGATTTGCATGTTACGCAACCCTCCTTGATGTTTTGGTGTCAGTTGTTACAACAATTAAGATCATTCAGAACCTCAACTTCTCACCTGCAAAATGGGCTTCTCTTTGCCCCTTTTTCTTCTCTGCCCTTCAGCCCGGGCTTCCCCACTCCCTGGAAGAGCCTAAGTCCAGTCTCGCAGACCCACGGCTTCCAGGATATCCCTGGTTGCGTCCCAGCCTCCCTGTGCTTCCCACTGGGAGAGGGGGAGTGGAGATGAAGCTGAGCCCACACTGTTTCTCTGCCTGCAGGTGGCTCCCAAAGGGATGTCCCAGCTCATCACCATGGCCTGTGGCTCCTGCTCCAATGAAAACGCCTTCAAGACCATCTTCATGTGGTACCGGGTAAGGTCGGCGGCCCGAAGACACACACACACACACACACACACACACACACACACACACACCACACACCACATACCACACACCACACACCACACAGAGAGACTCCCCAGCACCTGGCCACACTCACCCCTAGCCCTGCTGTCATCCCAGCTGGCCAGAGTACTGGGCACCAATGACCACACTCAGAATCCAAAGGAGGCCCCTGCCTGGTGGGGCTTCCCAAACATGCAGGCGGGGAATGGCGCAGACAGCCAAGGCTTTGGCACCAACCTTATCTACTGTACTTACACGGTTCTACCTGGAATAACCTGTCTCAGCAGATCTTAGTTGCTGGTAGAAGAGTAATGAGCCTTGTGTGTTCACCTATTTATTTTACCACCATGACAGTTAACAATCTCATGCTTCAGTGCATATGGGCAAAAATCACATAGAACATAATCAAAAAGAGCCCAGGGCTTTCACTGGAAATAAAAGAACAAAAATTCATCCGAGCATCTTAAGGTTTGCAAACCAGAAATGCTACGAGGTCATCCTGAGTGCTCCGAAGGAGAAAGCAGTCTGCGAGTTTTATAGGACAAAGTACCTTCATGAGAAGAATCAGTTCTGCATTCCAGCCCCTAGGTTGGTCCACGGTCGTAACTGTCAGATGTCTGGCAGTCTAGACAATGTAGCCTTTTCTTCTTGAGGTCATTCTGAAGGTTTGATGTATGTCCAGGCGATGATTCACAGCAAACACACTAATGTACATTCAGGTATTGGCGAGGGACGGCAGGGTTCAAAAGTTTAAGTTCCCACTCTATTCTTCAGTCACACAGAAGATCAGCGCTTGAGCGAGCATTCTCGGGTTGTTTGGCTAACTGTAGGCGAGTGGAAAGTGGGAGCCCCTCCTCCCCAGAGTGTCTCTGAGATTTCATTCTGTTCTGTTTCATCAGAACAAGGAAAGGGGTCGAACTGGTTTCTCCAAAGAGGAGCTGGAGACGTGCATGGTCAACCAGGTAAGTGGAGTGGGCCCCTTCTCCTCCAGGAGGGAGCCGCCACAGCTTCCTCAGGCGGACGCTCGTCTGTGGACCCCGTCCTCAGTCAGTGCAGGCTGCCATGACAAATGCCATAGACAGGCTGCCATGGCAAATGCACTCACAGCAACAGGGTTGAAGTCCAAGATCAAGGCGCCAGCAGGCTTGGTTCCCCCAGGCAGGCTCTCTTCCTATGTTGCAGGCAGCTGCCTACTCACTGTGTCCCCCATGTCAGGGAGAGAGTTAGCAAGCTCTCTTGTGCCTCATTTCATAAAGACACTAATCCCAGTATGGGGGCCCCCTTAAGACCTCATCCAACCCTAATACCTCCCCAAGGCCCTGTGTTCAAATACCATCACATTGAGGTTAGGGCTTCGACATATGAGTTTGGGGGATAAACATTCAGTCCATAATAAGGTGTCCCCAAGCATTGTGCCTCCCTAGTCCCTACCCTTGGTATTGAGGGGAAATGAGCTCTACCTGATCCAGGATGACAGCTTCCCAGGGCAACTGCGGAAAGGTAACCTATTGGAGGAGGCTTTCTGTATTCCCTAGGGCAGTGGTCGGCAAACTCATTAGTCAATAGAGCCAAATATCAACAGTACAATTATTGAAATTTCTTTTGAGAGCCAAATATTTTAAACTTAAACTTCTAACTCCACTTCTTCAAAATAGACTCCACCAGGCCGTGGTATTTTGTGGAAGAGCCACACTCAAGGGACCAAAGAGCCGCATGTGGCTCACGAGCCGCAGTTTGCAAACCATAGCTCTAGGGTAATCCAGAATGTCAGCACCACTGTATGTGCAAGGTATTCACCCCATGGGCACTTAGTGTAACAATAACCAGAAAGCCTGGGAGCCTCATACACCCAGCAATGGGGAAGGGGGGTGAAGTGTAGGTTTTCAAAGGCCAGGAGGCCACTGTTGGACACAGTGGCGGCAGGGACCTCAGGAAAAACCAGGTAGAAAGGTGCAAGCTTGCAGCCAGCCTCATCCAGAGCATGCCTGTCCTTCCCCCTTTTACTTATAGGGTTCCTTTATGATTTAGGCAGAAATGTCTGCTGATTAAAAAAAAAATCAAGGGCCACTGAACTCAATTACACACCACACACATCTACAATATCCTGCAGCAAGAATCGTTAGAAAGGGCTTCTCTTTGCTCGGAAACACTGATGCTATCGTTTAATGAAAACAGTGGAATATAAATCGTATGGACACTAAATAAATATACAGGAAATTACTACAAGAAATCCTGCTAACATGTTTATAACGGGATGCCTGTGGGTAGTTAGATTGTTTTCTTTCGTCTTTTTTCTTTTGTGCCTTCTTAATTTTTAATTCCTAATCCCCGCCTCTTGCTGGCAATAGATCCATACCATTCTCCATATTCATACAAACCTGTGTAAACTTAAGCTTTTTCTTTTTTCTCCTGGCCATTTTTTAAAATATATTTTTGTTGATTTCAGACTTGAAGAGAGAAATAGAAACATCAATGAGGAGAGAGAATCGTTGATTGGCTGCCTCCTGCATGCTCCTCCACACTGGGGATCAAGCCCGCAACCTGGGCATGTGCCCTTGACCAGAATCAAACCTGGGTCTCTTCAGTCCACAGGCCATCACTCTATCCTCTGAGCCAAACCAGCTAGAACTCTCCTGGCCATTGCTTTAAAGAAATGGATTGTGGCCCGTCTCTTTCTCATTTGACATCTGTGGACATCCTAGTCCACCAATATTTTTGCATCCTATTCCTCCTGTTTAATCTGTAGCCAAAAAATATGTGATGATGTGAATCCTATCTAATAAAAGAGTAATATGCAAATTGACTGTACCTTCGCTACACCCACAAGCCATGCCCACAAGCCACGCCCCGCAGCCAATCAGAAGCAAATAAACCCCAACCAAGATGGCAGGCCGGCCAACTGCCGCCTGAATCGCAGCTATGGTGGCACTTCAGGCAGCTGGGGTCTGGATCGCAGCCCCAGCCCCAGCAGGGAGTCCACCCCCCTGGCCCCCCAAAGCACAGCCACGGAGGCCGCTTTTTCATGGCTGGGGGTCGAGATCACAGCCCCAGACCCAGCAGGGGGTCCGGCCCCCAGGCTGCCCGAACCGCCGTCATGGCTGTGCTTCAGGTGGCCAGGTTCCCGATCGTAGCCCCAGACCCAGCAGGGGCAGCCGGCCCCTGAACCACTGCCATGGTGGCACTTCGGATGGCCGGGGGTCCGGATCACAGCCCTATACCCAGCAGGGGAGAGCAGTTAGGGCAAATAGGCTGTGAGGGGAGAGCAGTTAGGGGGACTAGGCTGGCAGGCAGGTAAGTGATTAGGAGCCAGAGGTCCCAGATTGGAGAGAATGTAGGTCAAGCTGAGGTGACCCCCTTCACAAGCATGACTTTTGTGCACCGGGCCTCTAGTATATTATATTTATACAAAGGAACAAGAAAAATGTTTCCTTTCCTTGCCAAGGGGAAATGAAAGACAATATACTGTAGTTTGTAGGAGGAAGTCTTAGAGCTTTTTCCTGGGGTCTCGGGCACCTGGACGTCGGCCAGCCAAGAACATGCTGTATCAAATTCCCAGAGACTAGGGACCCCTATGGTTGCCCCTGCAGCATCCTCAGTACTTCTACCTCAGTCAGCTAGAAACAGGTGGCTCCTGGCCAGGTGGAGGGTCAGGAAACTGCAGCTGTGCCATCCACGGGGTGGGGAGGGGGCTGGGAGTTCAGGTGTCCCTCATGAACACAGGGGCAGCCGCCCTGGGGAGATGGAAAGGCGGGGGGCAGGGGACCCTCCCTGCCCAGCCTCCCGCTCTTGGCATGCATTCCCTGTGAGGTGGCCCACTCAGCCTCATGTGGGAGGCACCTGTCCACACCTGCCCCACCTGGTTGTTGTAGAAGCCAGAGCAGGCTGGAGCAGGGGGAGAGCCTGTAGGAGTTGGAAGAGCCTACAGACAGGGGTTGAAAATTCAGAAACCTCAAGCAGCCCAGCAGGTGGTGGCGGGTGATGTAAAGGAGAAAGGCAGGCAGTGGGCCCTGGAGCAGCACGCTTGCCCAGATGTTAGGCTTTGGTGACAAAATGGGCCCAAATGATGCAGAATTTAAGATAATTCAGATATATATGTGAACTGATTAAAATTCTTGATTTTAATTCTTGATTAAAATTCTTTGCCATGTGGGCAAAACATCTGTTGCCTAGCTAGAGAAGTAGGGGGATCCAGTTTGTGACTTTGGTTTGAGGAGGGTTGCCCAATTCTCCTGATAGACTTGGGTGCTCCTCCACCCTCTCGGGGCAACCACAGAGCCCTCCACTTCTCACGACCGTGACTGAGGACTGCTTTCTTGTTTCTAGGCCCCTGGCTGCCCCGACTACAGCATCCTCTCCTTCATGGGCGCATTCCACGGGAGGACCATGGGTAAGGAGGGGCCACTGCGATCCCAATTGGCAGTTAGAGTAATAATAGCAGCAATAATATCGACGGCTGCCTTTGATCTTGCGTTGGCCATTTTCTCACCTTGTCTCACTGATGCACACTGCCCTGCGGGGGAAAGGGAGGTTATTGCCACTTTGCAGGTGGGGAAATGGAGCTGCAGCAAGAAGAGAAACATTCAAGGCTATACAGCAGCAGAGCCAGGATTTGAATCTTTGTCTCTCTGCCTTCAAAGCCTGTGCTTAATCTGTGATGAATGAGAAAGCAACACACACACACACACACACACACACACACACACACACACACGCACACGGTTCACGGGTTCTGCTCTGGTTTCAGGCTGTTACGGGAACTGGGGGTTCTGCAGGCAACAGGCCTCCCGGGCATTTGAGGGCTTGACTTGAAATACCCATCTCCTTTGTGAAGACCGTTCACTGTGCTCCCCTAAACCAATCTTTCTCTCCTGTTTTTTGGGGGGGCCAGGTTGCTTAGCGACCACACATTCCAAAGCTATTCACAAGATCGACATCCCTTCCTTTGACTGGCCTATCGCACCATTCCCACGGCTGAAGTACCCTCTGGAGGAGTTTGTGAAGGAGAACCAGCAAGAAGAGACCCGCTGCCTCGAAGAGGTAACAGGGGACCCTCCCACACCCCACCCCTGTACCCTTACCACCCCAAGACCTCACCTGGAGAAGAGGAACAGTGAGCTTACCTGGGCCTGCATGGCTCTCTCTGGGAGGGACATAGGGATTGAGAGGCCCCCCAGCCCAGTGTTTCATATCGGGGAGGTAACGGCATGTTGATTCTGCCGCCCAGCGTCCATCAGCCCACTCCTGGTACAACTTTAGCATCACTCACGTTTCTTTGGAGGCAAGCGTCAGCGACTAGACTAGAGAAAGTGAATTGATGGGCAGAACAAGGGCAGTTGGTAGGAAATGTGGCTGCACAGGACCCTCTGATCCAGTGTTGGTCAGCCTTCTCCCGGATCCCGGGCCTGCTTTGGGAGCCTCGGGGAGCAGGGGGCAGGGGGACACCGAGGACGTGTACCCCTGTTGCCTCCACTTCAACCAGAGGAGCCCCTTTTGATCTGTCCCACGTATTGGGGTTCCATGTAAGACACCGGAAAGATGCTGCCGCTGGGAGAGATGGCTTTTGCTCTTTAGGTTGGGATTTGAGCTCAAATAAGGCTACTTAGAGGCTGGTTTGCCTCGTAGGCACATGTTTCTTTTCAAGTACTAGTTAATGCCTCCTGGGCTGGAAGCGAAGTGCAAGGTGCTGGGTGTTTCGTGGTAAATAAAAGAGACAAGAAAATGGAGTTCGGGACAGCCTGTCCAACAGGAAGATGAGGCAGGCCACAGAGGTCATTACCACTTTCTAATAATCACATTTTATGAAAGTACTGTAAAAAGAAATGGATGAAATTAATTTCAGTAACATTTTATGGAACCCAATCCATCTAAAATAGTATCATGTCAGAATGTAACTAATACTTACAAAGGATTGATGAGAGATTTTCTCTTCTTGGTGTTAAATCTTTGAAATCCTGTGTGTGTTTTACACTCAGGCCCGTCTCAGTTTGGACCAGTTAACATTGCTCGTGCCAGCAGCCATGTGTGGCTCGTGGCCATCTTACTGGAGAGTGCAGGGCAGTAGGAACCCCAGCACCGAACAAATGAGAAAATAACCCTGTGATGATAACTTGCAAGTGGTTCTCTGAAAGCAGAGAGAGGCATCTCAGAGCTCCCTGTGGGGGGACTAGTGGAGACCCCGCCTAAATCATGTCCTCCAAGCAGGAGGTTTTCCTTAGTGCTGCGTAACAGAGAAAGATTGTCCTTATTATTGTATCGAGGTGTTGGGATTAGTGCTTTTTAATTATGTGTAGTTATTAAGTTATGAATGCTCTCTTTATTATCTATAAGATGATGCCCATATTAGAACAAGAATTTAAGAAATATAACCACTTAGAGACAATCAGGGGCTTTCCATACAACCCATCACTGTTAACAGATTTTTTAAAAATTAATTTCAACTTTATTAACATAATTTACATACCATAAAATGCACAAATTTGAATGCCTAGTTCAGCCTTACCTGGTTTTGCTTACGGGATAGAGCATCAGCCTTTGGACTGAAGGGTCCCAGGTTCGATTCCAATCAAGGGCACATACCTCAGCTGCAGGTTCAATCCTCCCGGCTCAGGCCCCAGTCAGGGTATATGTAGGAAGCAACCAATTGATATATCTCTCTCACATAGATGTTTCTCTCTGTCTTTCCCTCTCTCTTCCACTCTCCCAAAAAATCAATGGAAAAATATATCCTTGGGTGAGGATTAACAACAACAAAATAATAATAGTATTAAATGCCTAGTTCAATACGTTTTGGCAAATGAATGGTTACTCAAGTAACCATTGTTTCCATCAAGGGCACCTTATCACCTGGGAAATCTCTTTGAATCAGTCTGAGGAGTTGGTCCTGAACCCCCATTCCCCACCCCTACCCTTCTCTGTGCAACCACTGTTTGGATTTCTATCACTGTAGATGAGTTTGGCCTCAGCTTTTTATATGTATACTAGAGGCCTGGTGCACGAAATTCGTGCAAGGGGGCAGGGGATATCCCTTAGCCCAGCCTGCACCTTCTCTAATCTGGGACTCCTACCAGGATCAGGCCTAAACGGGCAGTCAGACATCCTTCTCACAATCCAGGACTGCTGGCTCCAAACTGCTCGTCTGCCTGCCTCCCTGATTGCACCTAACCACTTCTGCCTGCCAGCCTGATCACCCCCTAACCACTCCCCTGCCAGCCTAATTGATGTCTAACTGCTCCCCTGCCAGCCTGTTTGCCCCCAACTTCCCTCCTCTGCTGGCTTGGTCACCCCCAACTGCCCTCCCTTGCAGGCCTGGTCCCTCCCAAGTGCCCTCCGCTGCTGGCCTGATTATCCACAACTGCCCTCCCTTGTAGGCCTGGTCCTTCCCAACTGCTGTCCCCTGCAGGCCATCTTTTGTGTTGGCCATCTTGTGTCCACATGGGCACAGGATCTTTGACCACATGGGGCCAGCCATCCTGTGTGTTGGAGTGATGGTCAATCTGCGTATTACTCTTTTATTAGGTAGGATGTTCTTATTGATTTTTAGAGAGAAAGGAAGGGAGAGGGATGAAGAGATAGAAACATCAGTGAGAGAAAAACATCTTTGATAGCTGTCTCCTGCATGCCTCCCACTGGGGACTGAGCCTATAACCCGGCATGTGCCCTGATTGGGAATTGAACCGGTAACCTCTTGGTTTCTGGGTCAACACTCAACTGCTGACCCACACCAGCCAGACCTCAGCTTTTTATCAAATTTCCATCCCAGGTTCTGCACAGAAAGGGCTCTCCTACCAATCATAATAATATAACAGCAACAACAGTACATTCTATCAGCGTGCCATTGCACAGATTGGGAAGTGAGGCTTCAGAAAGTTAAATAATTTGCTCCAGGTTAGCAGTCTATATCCCGCAGGGGCAGGCCCAGTCAGTCCTCAGCAGGACACATCCCCATCCACATGTGTGGCTCTGAGTGGGTGTTGCAGTCTTCACCGGAAGTGCATTCAAACGCATTTTCAACATAACTTCCGGGGGGAGGCCTGGGACTCCTCAGGGCCATCCATGGGTGCTGTCGGGAGCCCCCAGAGCCACTGTCACTTCCTGCTGTGGAATCCAGGTGGAGGATCTGATTGTGAAATATCGGAAAAAGAAGAGGACGGTGGCCGGGATCATCGTGGAGCCCATCCAGTCCGAGGGTGGAGACAACCACGCGTCCGATGACTTCTTCCGGAAGCTGAGAGACATTTCCAGGAAGGTCAGTGCACGGCCCAGGTTGGATGTGGCCACAGACCATTTCCAGCCGGTTTCCAGAGCTAAGGGTAGCTTTGGAGCCTTGTAAATTTCCAAGGGTTCAGAGCTGCCTGTTGGCCTCACTGTAGAGAATTTGAGCGCAGGGATAGGTCAGAGAATTCTTCCCTGAAATCGTTTTTGCAAAACCAGCCTCCTTTCAGCCTGCCGTCTTAGAGGCTTTCATCATCAACAGGTTCCAGGAAAGGCCGCAGCCTCCACCCTTTTCTTCCTAGAGACCCCACCTCATCCTTCAGCCCAGTGTGGCCCACATTCAACAGAGGCAACAGGAACAGACTTTATATTAATATCATGTTTATTTTAATGTCCTGCATGGACAAATGGCACATCAAACCAGCAGATTCACAGATGAAGGTTAAATGCCATGGATTAATTTAAACACAAACACTAAGTAAATCACTTAGTGATGACAGATGTTAGGGAAACGGGCTGGCCTTGCTGCTGGGCCACGTCTCCTCCTGAGAAGGTCGGCAAGCTCAGGGACTGCAGCCAGGTGAGATGCTGCCACGCTTTGGCTCAGGTGGATTCCATGTTCTGGTTGGTTCCAGCTCGGCAGCTGGAGGAACCCTGCAGACACAGCTCTGCTGGAACTGTCCACTTAAGCTGTTTAGTTTTTCCAAGAACATGGCCGTGGCTTGCAGTTCAGAAAACAAGGCCTCTCTGGCTAGATGAGGGGGTAGGAGGTTGGTCGATTGTGAGGGGTGTTTATTTCCCCCTCCTCTCTCTCCAGCATGGCTGTGCCTTCTTGGTGGATGAGGTCCAGACAGGAGGGGGCTGCACCGGCAAGTTCTGGGCCCATGAGCACTGGGGCTTGGATGACCCTGCAGACGTGATGACCTTCAGCAAGAAGATGATGACCGGGGGCTTCTTCCACAGGGAGGAGCTCAGGCCCAATGCTGTGAGTACCCTCCCCCCCTTTTAGGGAAGGGAAGGGAGGTATTGCTTTCTCAGAGCTGCTCCTTTCTCACAAACCAGGAATGGAGCGGACACTTACTGTGCCACAGAAGCCTTCTAAGACCCAGTTCTTATCGATGCAATTCGCCAGTGATTATGATCACTCCTGCTCTCTCTCTGCTGGGCTGGCTGCCTATCAGTCCACTGTCAGTATTCTAAATTTTCTGTGTTAATAACTGCTGTGAACTGAGCATTTACTCTGTGCCTGACCCAGTTCTAAGCACTCTCCATGTACTTTTAACCCTGACAACATCTAACCAAGTAGGTATTCTTCTCTCCCGTTTTACTAATGAGGAATCAGGCACAGGTGGTTAAGTTGTCCAAGGTCACACAGCCCATCTCTACTAATAAAAGGGTAATATGCAAATTGGTCACGATGCCATCACAGTAACAATTGAACAGCAGGCTGCATGGGGCGACCAGGCCAGGAGGGGGGACAGTGAGGGGTAGCCAAGCCAGCAGAGGGGGGCAGTTGGGAGCAACCAAGCTGCTGGGAGGGCAGTGAGGGGTGACCAAGCCAGCAAGGAGGGCAGTTAGGGGGTGACCAGGCCAGTGGTGGGGGCAGTTAGGGGTGATCAGGCTGGCAGGCAGAGGCAGTTAGGAGTGATAAGGCTGGTAGGGGGGCAGTTAGGAGTGATCAGGCAGGAAGGTGAGCAGTCTCAGATTGTGAGAGGGATGTCCAACTGCCAGTTTTGAAACCGGCAGTCTGACATCCCCAAGGGGCCCTAGATTGGAGAGGGTGCAGGCTGGGCTGAAGGGACCTCTTCCTCCCGTGTACCCATTTCGTGCACCAGGCCTCTAGTTAAGTGATAAAATCAGGATTCATACCAGAGCCCTGCTCTTAGCTACTACACTGTACTAGCACATGTAAATATGGATTCACACACACACACACACACACACACACACACACACACACACACACACAGTTATCAAGAGCTTAGGATCCTTCCTTCCACCACTCCTGCATCAATGATGTCTCATGGTCCAAAATGGCTCTGAAGCTCCAGACATCACATCCCAATTCGATGCAGTAGAGAGGGAAAAGGAGGGAAGCAAAAAGTGACCCTCTCTTTATCTTTTGTGGCCTTCTCAGAAATCCCACAACACTTCTCTCTCTAACATTCTGATTCAGACCTGTCACATGGCCACTCCTAACTGCAAGAGAGGCTGGGAGGTATGTTTTAGATTGGCTGCACTGACACCCTAATAACTCATGGAGGAATACACTGAGTGGTCTTTGAGGGCCAGACTGCCATCAATTCATTCTTGAATCCACTACCTATGAGCCATATCTTTTCTGGACAAATCACTTAGCTTCCCAGAGGCTCAGCTTCCTCCTCTATAAAATGAAGATTATATTAGGGGCCAACTCTCTTGATTTCCCCAGCACTGGGGGATTTCCCTGCATGCAAAGGAGTTGGCCTCCCGGATAGTTGCATTAATAGTCATACCTCCCCATAGGTTGTTGTCATGGAAAGAATTCAATGAGACATTCCCTGGCCCTGAGTAGATGCTCACTGGATTGGTTTCTCTGTTTTTATATGGGGACAAGGTGTGTCTGGGGGAAGTGGCCCTGAAGGCTGTGCGAACCTTTCCAACCCCCGTGCTTTCTTCCAGCCGTACCGGATCTTTAACACCTGGCTGGGGGACCCATCCAAGAACCTGCTGCTGGCCGAGGTCATCAATGTCATCAAACGGGAGGACCTGCTGAAAAACGCAACCCATGCCGGGAAGGCCCTGCTCACGGGGCTGCTGGACCTCCAGGTACCCACCCAGTGCAGCCCCACCCCAGCTCTCTCAGGACCCCGCAGGGCTCCCCACACCCCAGGGCGGCATCTGAGCCCTTCGGCACGGCATCCCACTCACTCCTCGGCAGGTGCAGAGGCAGGAGCTCCGGAGACTTCCCCAGCCCCCGGGCAGGGTGCCAGACTTAGCCGATTACACAGGGCACCAGTTTCATTTGAAAAATGGAAACTTTTTTTTTTTTTAGCATAAAAGTATACCCTATCCAACATTTAGGACATACTTATACTAAAGTTGTAAGTTGTTTATCTGAAATTCAAATGTAATGGGGGAGCCTGTATTTTACCTGGTAACCCTAACTCAGAACAATTCAAACTTGAAAAAAAATGATTATCCTCGCTTTCTGGATGTGACAAGGGAAGTTTGGGAAGGCGAGCAGCAAGTGGAGAAGCCAGATTTTAAACCCAGCTCTGCCCAATTGCAAAGACTTTGACGGGCTTAAGAGTGGCTGTTAAGACAAGAATTTCTTTTTCTTTTTTGTGGTGGATTTACATTTAAATCCACTAGGAAAAGCCTCTGCAATGGATCAGGCCCTTCCTTCCTGCAGGGGTGCTCCTTCCCTGTCCCCCGGTGAGGCAGGGGAAGTGGCCATGTCCTTTACTCCACTGATTGATATCTGGGCCCTACTTACAGATGTGGATGCAGCCAGGGACCCCAGTGGGGATCTGGCCCTTCTGGGATGTCACGAACACGACTGCTCCCTGTGCTGACCTGAGAACAGGGTTTCCCAAAGTGGTCCATGACACCAACAGGAATCTCCAATTTGGGGTGCCGGTGAAGAAGGAAATTGTATTCAGTGCAAAACAGCTCAATTGTGATATAGCACGAATGTGAGGCAACCCTGCAACCAGGCCCCTCTCCAGCTAGAGAGCTCTGCTCTGCTCGAGTCTATGCCAGACTGCTCTGGCCCATGCTGGTCAGCTAGAGAAACAGTCTTCGGTCCTCTGTGGAAAGGAAAAGGAAGTGTGCTCCCAAAGCCAGAGGGGCACTGGCTTATATAGCCAGAAATCCCTACCCCCGGTCCCTGATTGATCTGTCTTCATGCAAATGGGGACTCCAAATCCTCAAAGTTTGATTGTTCCAAAAGGCATTGTCCTGATTGGTCAGAATAGAGCCACTCTTGGGGGTTGGAGCTGTGCAGCTCCAATTGGATGGGGAAGCCTCATTCTATTGGCTGAAATAGGACTCCAGGAACTCCTTTATAGGGCTGGCTCAGATGGCAGGAACACAGGGCAGGCAGAAGCCAGAAGCTCATTGCAGAGGCAGGTAGTTCAGCACAGGCTTCTCCCTGGAGTGCAGCTTGCATGAGAATCCCCTGTGCAGAAATGGCTGCTGCTATGGGTGTTTTTGTTTGTTTGGTTGGTTGGTTGTGTTTTTTAATCTGAGCTCAGTTAGCCACCAGAAGCCCTTTTTCTCAGGCTCCACAGTGGGTTTCATATGAAGGATGATACCACAAAAAAGACTTCCATGGAACCATCTCAGAGCCAAGACTAACACCTCGCTTTTAGGAGCCCTGAGCAGGCTCATTTAAAGGGACAGGAGCACCCTGGCTGGTGTGGCTCAGTTGGTGGGATGTCGTCATGTGCACCAAAAGGTTGCTGGTTCAGTTCCTGGTTAGGGCACATGTCCAGGTGGTAAGCTAGATCTCCATTCCCTGGTAGGGGGCATGCAGTAGGCAGCTGATGGATGATTCACATTTACATCAATGTTTCTCTCTTTTCCCTTCTTCAATAAACTATTCTTTAAAAAATAAATTTTAAAAAATAAATAATAATAATCCTATCTAATAGAAGAGAAATATGCAAATTGACCATACCTCTGATAGGCCCAACAGCCAATCAGGAGCAAGTATGCAAATTAACCTAACAAACATGGCAGCAGCCATGGAGCTAGAGCAAACAGGAGGCTTGGGTTGCCCCCAGCGATGGAGGAAGCCAAGTGTCCTGCTCACCCTGGCCAGCCTTGGCCTCTGCTCAAGGATACAAAGTTTCAACTATAGAACATAAATAAATCCCAAGTACCAGGGCCTCTGCTTGGGTCACCGGGAGGCATAGCCAGCCTGAAAATCACCACAGGACCCTTGCCCAGGCCACCCCACGCCCCAAGTGAACTCCCATCCTGATCTGGGACTTCAGGGGAAACCAGCCAGCCCCCACCCATGCATCAGGCCTTTATCCTCTCTAATAAATTAGTAATATGCAAATTGGCCATCACTCCAACACACAAGATGGCTGCCTCCATGTGGTCAAAGATGGCTGCCACAAGATGGCCAGCAGGGAAGGGAAGTTGGGGGCAACCGGGCCTGTAGGGAAAGGCAGTTAGGAGTGACCAGGTTTATAGGGGCAGAGAGTAAGGGGTGACCAGGCCTGCAGGGAAGGGACATTAGGGGCAAACAGGCTGGCAGGGGAGCAGTTAGGCATCAATCACGCTGGGAGGGGAGGTGAGTGGTTAGGGGGTGATCAGGCTGGCAGGCAGAAGCAGTTAGGGGCAATCAGGAAGGCAGGTGGCAAACAGTTGAGAGCCAGCAGTCCTGGATTGTGAGAGGAGTACCAGATTGGAGAGGGTACAGGCTGGGCTGAGGGACACACACACACACACACACACACACACCCGTGCATGAATTTTGTGCACCCGGCCTCTAGTATAATAAATAAAGGGATGGGAGCAGTTAGGCATTCTTATCAGGGTCTTATAAAACCACAGGGAAGAAAGAAAGAAAATGACAGGAATGCCCTAAAATAATGAACTAGACAAGTGGGAGAGACAAAAGGATTCCTGTAGATATGAAGGCCTAGAGGCAATAAGCAAAGCCATACAGTGAGGAGGGCATGGGCATTTCCACTCCTGCATTAATTAATCAAAATTACATTTAAAAAAAACAACATTGTAGGGGTTCTCCCTAATACTTCAGATTGACATTAAATATCTTAAACATTAAAAAAAAAAAACAGTTACTATGCCTTAGTGTATGAGAGAGAGAAAGAAAGAAATGGAGAGAGAGAGAGAGAAAGGACCACAAAGGGGCGTCCAAATGGATGAGACCTTGTTCCCCGCCTCCGCACTCTGATGGGAGAGGAGTGTTGAAATCTCGGGCTCCTGCCAGTCAGCAGTGCAGGGTGAATAGAGCTAGTGCTGGAGTTACTTCTGTGCCTTGTTTCCTCACCTGTGGAGACCAGAAGGGCCCTGTCCTAGTGGAGTGGGGATTCAAGATCCTGCACACAAGCACCACACAGCACTCCCCCGCTCCCCCACCCACCCAATGTGTGAGGGGCCTTCATTATCACCAGCATATGACTTTCTTTCCAGTTTCCGCCAAGGGGCTGTAACAAAACGACACTTGTCCCCCATCTCTATCCCCGGTACCTGACATTATGTGGGGTTATCCAAACCCTGTTTGCTGCCCTTCACATGAACAATAGAGAGTGAGAGGAACCCCACTTCGTTATAAGGAATAAGATTCTTTATTCTAGGTGACCGGTTTCACTTCCGGGGCTGTGTTAACAAATTAGCACAAACTGGTGGCTTCAAATGAGACTTTGTTTTCATCCTCTGGAAGCCAGAAGCCTGAAATCGGGATATGGGCAGCACGGATTCCTTCTAGAGCTGCTGAGGGAGTATCCCTCCCAGGCCTCTGTGAGCATCTTGTGGTGGCGGCAATCCGCGGTGTCCCGGCTTGCAGCTGCATCCCTCCCTCTCTCTTCTGCTCTCACCTGGCGTTCTTCCCTCCCCCTGTGGGTGACCAAATGTTCCTCATCTGATAAAGATGCCAATCATCGGATTTAGGCCCACCCTAATCCGGTGAGACCTCATCTTAACCTAATTACATCAGCAAAGACCCTGTTTTCAAACAATGTCACATTCCCATGTTCTTAAGTCAACATAAATTTGGGGAGGGGCCGCTATTTACAATCCCAGCCTCAAAGTCTTGAGTGAGGATGAGCTCTTTTGCTTAAAAGAATCAATCTTCACTTTTCTAGAAGAATTTCTAATAAAGATGGCTGGTATCCAGGGGCCAGCTTTAAACCTCATCTCAATAAATTCTTACCATGGCACCCTGGGATCAGTAGCATTCCCACCCCTTCATTTACAGAAGAGGACACTGAGGCTCCGGCCACATAAATGACATGGCCAAGGCTAAACGGTGAGAAAGGGCCCGAGCCGGGGTTTGACCCCAGAACTGGATGTCTCCAGAGCCAGCGCTCTGAACCCCACAGTGGCCCTGCCAGTCCACGCAGAGGCCCAAAGGCTGGACCCTGGAGGAGGGGCATTGGAGGAACAACAGCCACTAAACCGCTGGCACACAGGTGACAGGTATTGATGCCAACCTTGTTTCCCTCCTGCAGGCCCGGTACCCCCAGTTCATCAGCAGAGTGAGAGGACGAGGCACCTTCTGCTCCTTTGATGCTCCAGATGAATCCACACGGAATAAACTCATTTCAATAGCCAGAAGCAAAGGTAAGGAGGCCGAGGGGAAGCCAGGCTTCATCAGTGCCCAGGTCACCCCAGTATGGGGCAGGTGGTACACAGGACTAACAATACTCCGCATGTTCTTCCTCCAAAGAAGGAGGAGGACATTCCCAGGGGCATTTCTTTATACTGTGTATTCATTCACCAAGTATTCACTGAGAAGACCGACACCAACCCTGGAGTCCTGATGATGAACATGACCATGAGAGTCCCTTCCGTCAAGGAGCTTATAGTCTAGCAAGAAGGGGTGGCATGAAAGAGACTATTTCATAAACAACCAATTGCATTTATAAATCCTAGGAAAGAGGGAAGGCACCTAACAGAGTCAATAACTGGGGGAAATGTCCAGAAAATCAGGGAGGGCTTCCCTGAGGAAGTGGCATTTTAGCTTAATCCTTGATGGATGGAAGGATTGGCCCAGTTAAAATCAGGAAGAGCATCCCGGGAAGAGGGGTGGACATGTACTATTAGCTGAGATAGGATGGCGCTGGAGAAACCAAAAGAATAGCGGATGGTTAGGAACCAATAGGATAGAGGGAGTGAAACCAGGGAGGGGCCAC
The DNA here is from genome assembly GCA_027563665.1 of Antrozous pallidus. Lineage (NCBI taxonomy): Eukaryota > Metazoa > Chordata > Mammalia > Chiroptera > Vespertilionidae > Antrozous > Antrozous pallidus. The sequence goes on along the minus strand of CM050512.1, from coordinate 101,934,033 downwards.
CAGGCCACATCATTCTGGACTTTTTCCTAAGAGCCATAGGAGGCCATCCAAGAGTTTTAAGTGGGAGGGATATAGTGGTGAGATGAGAGCACCTACTATGTGTCGAGCATGGTGTCTTTCACTTGTACCATTGTATGGAACTCGTGCACCAGCCCTGAAGGGCAGGATGATTTGCCTCCTCTTTAAAGGAGAAAACTGAGTTTCAGAGACTCTAAGCAATCAACACAAGGACACCAGCATGTCAATGTGAAGTTGCCCTTTAAAATAAGCGTGTCTGTCCCTCCTCGATGACAGCTCTGCCCACATGCCTGCTTCCGACCTGCCTCACTTTCTCTAATGTACTTATTTCCTTTCTCCACCACACCATGAGTCCCTGGAAGGCAAGGACTTATTTCAGGATTTCTGTTCTTCAGACCCAGTTCAGGGGCAGCAGAGCAGACATTCAAAGTTCAAGGGAGGGAGACCGAGGGGGGGGGGGGGGAGAGGTGGAGGGAGAGAGGAAAGATGGAAGAGGGAGGGAGGAGGAAGGGGGAAAGGGAGGGGGAGGAAGGAGGGAAGGAGGGGAATATGGAGTAAAGATGGATGGGTGCATGGAAGGATAGCCAGAAGCCCGGATGGAAAGAATGGCTTGGGGGTTCCCCGTGTGTAAGCAAGCACCCTCCTGGCTCTCACGGCCCGGGACTCTGAGCCCAAGCTCCTAACCAACCTCCTGCCATTTCTTTCAGGTGTGGTGTTGGGAGGCTGTGGCGACAAATCCATCCGCTTCCGTCCCACTCTGGTCTTCAGGGATCACCATGCACACCTGTTCCTCAATATTTTCAGCGACATCTTAGCCGACTTCAAGTAAAGAAGCCATTTCCACTCTGCTCTGAGAAAGCCCTGATCTCAGCAGTTGTCAAATTGATTAGTTTACCTAATTCATGTTTTCACTTAAAGTATCAGAGGTGAATGCACAAGCTGAAAGGTGGTGTGTGGGAGGGGTCGGTTTTGGTGGCTGGGGGGAGGGAAGAAGGTGGAGGGACAGGTTTTGGTTTTCCTCCCTGCGAAGCCAAGGGTGCCCATCGGATTAAGCCCAGAAATTCTGCTTGAGCCCCAGACAGAGTCTTAGGAAGGGCTGTGAGGGTCCTGGCCATGTATCTGCCCACCCTTGACCCCAACAATATCTTTGAAGCCAGTCAGGGGTATGCTCCAGGGACTGTGGCTGGGACTCCTGGGTTCCTGTCCCTCTCAAGGCCATATTCTGTGATCAAGGACGCTGCTCCCTCGCCCTGTGCAAACAAACATGCTTGCCCCTCACCCAACCAACCCCTGGAGCCCTGAGCGAGCCCCGCACAGTTCAGTGGAGGACAGGACAGTCACATGAAGGCAGGATTGTAGGGACATGAGGACTGAGCCAGGGGAGGGGCCTTTCAGCCTCTGCAGCTTTGGGCCACTCCTCCCATGGCATCTGCGGATGCCTGTCCCGAGTGGCATCCTGGATGGTCCTTACTTGCCGTCTTTCATTCCCTCAAGCTTGCCCCTTGTTAAATGTGAACCGAGGCCCCTGGAAACAAACCTGCAGCCTGAGGAGGGGGCACATGGGGACACCCATGAACTGCAGGGGCAGAAGCACCAGCCAGTTTCCAGGAGCGGGAGCCCAGGGCCTAGGGCAAGGTCCCTCCTGTCTCCCAAGCCCCTGGCTGCCGCCTTCTGGACCCTCACCCCGAGGCTCTTCCTCTCGCTTTGGCTCCTCCACCTTTGCTCCACTGCTGAGCAGCCTAGGAATAGCTTGGCAGTTTGTCAAAGGCAACCCGTTGCTGAAGTAGATTTCTTCTTGAGGGGAGCAGCATGAACCGAGGGCACCAGAGCTCCCCACACAGGGAAAAACAGGCTGTTGGTTCAAGCAGTTTCCTTGTCCTTGCCGCTCCAAACCAGAGGTTTTCCTGACACAGATGGGTGTGGAGTCCCAGGTGCATGGTCCTAAAGGCTTCACTGCACTGTGGCTGTGGCTATGGGGACTCCGCTGAAGCTTTGCATTCTGGGAACTGACTTAGTTCACTGGCTTCTATAAAGAGCACCTGGTAGTCCTAGAGTAATGAAGGGCTGTCTTGTGGGGAGAGGGAGAAAGTCTGCTTGTATCCTCTGTCCCAAAGGAAGCCACTTGCCCCGATGGTACTGCTGACGGTTTGGGAAGACAGGCATAGCCAGGTTCTCCTTTCAGCACTTTGCTCTTCTAATAACTAACCATTCAGAGACTTGGTCAGTGACTGTCTTACAGATACGACAGACCCGTGAGTTCCGGTGTGCTTTGAATTCTTGCAATTAGTGCTAATCCATTGCTTTAAAGAAGTTCTGCCATGTCTAAGGCCATTTACGCTGCCAGCTAAATGGAAATGTGTGCCCACCCCCCTCTGTGAGGTTTCACTCGTTTGTATATTTATTTATGCAATCATTCATTCATGAAACTTGCATTAAATACCTGCTCTGTCCCAGGCCCAGTCCTAACCATTAGGATTACAAATAAAGCATGGTCCCTGCCCTTATGGGACTCACATCCCATAGACTCTTAAACCAATAATTAAGGCTGAGTGGCAACTGCTGTAACAGAGAAGCATCCAGAAATTGGAGGGAGGGCCCCAGTCTGTCTGAGCGTCAGCAGAGGTTTCGAGAGAAAGTAATGTTTGAGCAGGGTTTTGCAGAGTGAGCAAGAGTTCGCCAAAAAGCAAGGCAAGGAACAGTGTTGTAGGAAGGGAACAGCATGTGCAGAGACCTACCAGTTCACAGTCCCACACCTTTCACTGGGGATCCAGATCCCACAGGCAATAGCCCAGGATTCAAGACATTATTGAACAAGAAAAAAGCATAACAAACCACAATTCATTTTTTGGCATGAGTGTGATTTGTCCTGAGAACTTCAGCACTGAACACAAACATACAATAAGACTCCTGGAGTCCAGAAGGTTTTTGAGCTAAGGCACAATCAGACACTTGCCTCTCCTTGGTGGAGAGAGTGGCTTCAGTATTGTGTTCTCTTCCCAGGGGGCATTGACAGAAAAATGAAACCACTCTATCTAGAAAGTCATTTTCAGACTTACCCACTTCTTACCAAGGGAAGTCATTCTCATAAAACTTTTTAAGCCATTTATCAAGTTCCTGTTGGCTCAGGGCCCAAAGAGTTCCAGAGACATCTGCTTTTGGGGGGTGGGGGGATGGCTGGAAGGATTTCAAGGAAAAGAATTCTCGGTGGAGCTTGAGATGGCAGGAACGTGGGAGAGATGGTTTGGGGGTGCAGTGGGCAAGTTTCCACATAGGGCAGAGCCCAGGGAGAAGTGATGCTGCGGCCGAGGGGCTGGAAAGGGTCCATCATACATCAGTGCCATAGAGTTTAGTAAATGTCCCTAAACTTGTCCCACATCTTGTCATTTTTACAGAAAACAAGGTCCAGTAATAGCAAGTCTTAGTACATCCTCCTTTTTATTATAAATGGGCATTTTTTATAATTTTTACTGACACTCAGTAACCATGCAAAATTGTGCACATTTAGTATATCTATACTATATATTAGTATATGTATCTATATATTAGCTCATGGTACCATAGATAGGGAGCATCACCAACCTGCGCATACAAAGTGATCTTGTTTACAGTATTCTGTTGACAGTGCCAATACATGATAAAGAAATTAACATGTCACAGTGTAACTGACGACCATATGCACAATTCCATTCATTAAATGTTTCCTGTGTTAATCAGTCTTGTTAAATTTAAAAAAATATATTTATAATGGAAACATCAGAGTAAATGTGGTCTTTTTGTTGGACATGGTTTCAAGTAATTATTTGGCAAGTACTTTTTTAAGAAATGATTAGAGGGAGAGGAAGAGAAACACATCATTGTGAGAGAGAAACATCAATCAGTTGCCTTGAACTTGAAACCTGGGTATGTGCCCTGACCAGAAATCAAACTTGGGAACCTCTGGTACATGGGACAACGCTCCAGCCAAATGAGCCAGCCAGCTTGGCAAGTACTTATTAAGCACGTATTATATACCTCTCATTGAGGTCTTTGGGGAGCATTCTACTGTGTAAGACTGCATTGGATTTGGGAAGCACTGTGAGGCCATTAATTTCAGGGTCCATCAAGGACATACCTATCAGGTGATAGGGATGGACAAGGTGTGGTCCTTGTCCACGAAGGGATGCAGAACAGTTCGGAGACGAGGTCGGAGAATGGGCAGGGCCCAGACCAGAGGGCCTCCGTGCTGTGCTGAGGTGTGGGGTTGGGGGGAGGACCTTCAATGCAGTGATGGAGCTACTGCGGGTTTGGAGCAGGGAGATATTCCAACGTGCATTTTAGGAAGACTTTCCTGAGTGTTCACTGTGACAGGCAGGGTGGGGAGACTGGCCAGGGCACTGTCACAATCAAGGGGACCTGGTAGTCTAATAGGACAATAATGGGATGGGTGGAGAGAGGAAGAGAAGCACAGAATCCAAAACACACAGGACAGTGACTTTCAACACTGGATGCACTTTAGAGTCACCCTAAAGAGCTTCTCAAACAACCCTAATGCTTGGGCCCCACCCCAGACCAATTAAATCGATTCTCTCCAGGCCCATTGGGGGCTAAGCTGATGACTGATTGGAATCAATGGGAGGCCCAGAGAGAGGCTTAGGAAGCACCTGTGAGCTGGATCTTCACCCTCCTGGTGTCCTGACCTGGAAGCAGGAAGGGGGCAGGGGCTGTCTCACTTCCATTTCCAGGTGTCTCAGTGGCCCTCCATCACCCTCCTTTTTCTCACCTGTAAAATGTATGGTTGGACCACATGACTTCCAAGGTTTTGCTCAGCTCGGACATCTGACATGTCTATGAAACAATTGACTTGGAAGGCAATATCTACCCTTGTATTTCTGAAATACATAGTGATAAGTATCATTTGTTCAACCACAATGTGCAAGCATATTCTGGTGCTTTATGATTTGCACAACAAATCCACGAGCTGTGTATTTATGTGCCTACTTTTAATATGAGGGAACCAAAGCTCAGAGAGTAGGAGAGCCTACTCAAAATCACACAGCTTGGAAGCCAGGATACACACGGATGTATGAAAGATGATGTATGTAATCAATTATTTGTGTTTGTGTTTACACGCATGCCATCAGCCTGGGGTTGGTGGAGGATAGGGACTACCAAGGACTCGACCTTTCTCACAGCTGCTTTGACCATCAGCCTTGGAGCATGAACTTGAACTGGTCAGCCTGGTGTGAGATCCTAAACATGATACAGTCCCTAAGGCAGGTGGGTGGAAGGTGCCAGGACCTCAAGGTCAAATAGTTTTATGTTTTCTATACTTCTTCCCCACTGGGGAGGCAGGACAGGCAGTACAATGACCCAACTCTGCTGCTATCTAGGGGGTGACCTTGACCAAGTCATTTCACCTCTCAGAGCCTCATCTTCAAGTAGAGGTTGGTAATCGTAATGCCAGCTAACACCAAGCACTTTCTTGGACCAACAGCTATTTTAAGTGCTTTTCATGTAATAAGCCAGTCTCTTCAACCACCCTAAGTAAGTGCTTTTATAGTAAAGAAACCAAAGTACAGCCGAAATCGGTTTGGCTCAGTGGATAGAGTGTCGGCCTTTGGACTGAAGGGTCCCAGGTTCTACCGGTCAAGGGCATGTACCTTGGCTGCGGGCACATCCCCAGTAGGGGGTGTGCAGGAGGCGGCTGATTGATGTTTCGCTCATCGATGTTTCTGACTTTCTATCTCTGTCCCTTCCTCTCTGTAAAAAAATCAATAAAATATCTTTTTAAAAAAAGAAGAAAGAAACCAAAGTACAAATAGAGACTGTGTAACTGGCCTCAGGTCATAGCTAGAAAGTGCCAGGGCTGGGATTCAAGCAAGCAAGACATCTTGCTTCAAAGCCACAAGCTTCACCCTACATCTATTGCCTCTCTCTGGCTCTCCAACTTGAGCAGTTGCTGGGAGGGTTAAATAAAATCATGTAATAATCACCTGGCATATAGTAGGTGCTTAATATATGGTACTTCCTTTCACCATTTTGTCTCTGTAAATAGTGTTGTGCACAGGGCTCTAAACAACGTGTTCCTGTCAGAGTGAAGTTCCTTATTTGTAAATATTAAATCTACTTCCCAACACAGGTAAACTCAACCAAACCCTGGAATACATTCCAACTGTTAATAAGTAAAACGGATGTTTTGTCACTGGAGTTGGTACAAACAAGGCCAGATGGTATCAACCCTGCTTGATTAGCTCTAATCAGCCAAGATTTTATAGTTGAATGCTGCAGGATCAAAACAAGGCCATAAAAGTTGGACTCTGACTGGGAGCCAAAGGGGAATTTGCTTTCCATTTGGGGAGTCAAGTCCTGAAGTCATAAAGCAGGGGGAAAAAGTTCCAAACCTAGTTATTTGGGCAATTCACCGCAGGCTGGCCCACGAGCACTAGCACACCTGCTCTGTTCTGGGGGTGCATTAAACATAGCCACTAAACAATGGGGTCCGGGAGGGCCCTCTGGCCCTATGACAAGGTCTCATTTTTTGGAGAATGTGAACATCGCTGCTACAGCCAACCTCCCTCAGGTCTGGAGGATCCTATCTTAGCCAGCCCTGTTTCTATAACTGGACAGCCTAAACAGTAGGCCTGAAGGGTCCCAGGTTCAATTCCGGGACCCTTCTCACATTCTGGGAGCTGGAGGTCCATGTTCAGATTCTTTTCTTTTTTTTTTTTTTAAGGATTCTTTTTAAAATATATATATTTTTATTGATTTCAGAGAGAAAGGAAAAGGGAGAAAGGAACATCAATGCTGAGAATCATTGACCGGCTACTCCCCGCATGCCCCCTACTGGGGATCGAGCCTGCAACCCGGGCATGTACCCTTGACCAAAACTGAACCCGAGACCCTTCAGTCCATAGGCCGATGCTCTATCCACTGAGCCAAACCGGGTAGGGCCATGGTCAGATTCTTGCTGATGGCATTCTTCCTGGTTATGTCTTTACATGGCCTTCCTTCGCACAGTCTAGTCCTCTTATCAGAACATTAACCCCATCATGAGGGCCCTACCCTCAAGACTTCATTTAGCCCTAGTCACCTCTCAAAGGCCCCAGCTCCAAACACCATCACATTGGGGATTATGGTTTCAACATATGCATTTTAGGGACAACTCAGTCCACAGCAACTACCATCTGAAAACAGACATGCTACAGACCACCCATTCCTTGCATCTAAATTAATTATATACAGCCCAGGGGTTGGATGGAGGGGCACAAAGTCCACAGGGTTCTCAGCTAACAGGAAGGAAAACCAGGCTACGAGGGACAAACACAGGCACGTCCCACTGACATTGTCAATGAGTGACTTTCCTACAATCAGCTCAACTCAAGTCCAGGGTGGGAATTCATGGTTGGAAAACTTTTTTACCTAGAGAGCTGACTTGAGGAGGAAAGAAAAGACTGTGTTTATCACAGCATTTTTTCTTTATTAAGATGGATGACGTGCTCATTATGAACATTTTAAATACTAGGATATCAAGTTGAAAGTGGAAGTCTTCCCTTCATTTCACCCACTCCGTACCACTCCCCAGATGTAATCACTGTTAACAATTTGGAATGTTTGCATTTTTTAACACAAATATGGCCACATAAAACTACGTTGTTCTGTGACTTATTTTCTCCACATAATACTATCCTATGGTTACCTTTCCACGTCAGTCAGCAGATATACTAGTTCAACTTCACTTTTTTTTTTTAATTGATTTTAAAGGAAGGTAAAGAGAAACATCAAATAGTTGCCTCCACACATGCCCCAACAGGGGACTGAACCCCCAACCTGGGTATGTGCCCTGACTGGGAATCAAACCCACCTTTTGGTGTACAGGATGACGCTCCAACCAAGCCACAATAGGAGAATGGACCTACCAACTTTTTTTTAAATGTTGTTTTTCAATTACAGTTTACCAACATTTACTTAACCTTGTTGCCTAATGGAAACTTAGCTTACTTCCAGTTTTGTTGGTGCTATGGTTTTGTCTGTTTTGCAGAACATCCTCATATGTATACTTGGGTATTTCTATTAGATTACTATTTTGGAATTGTTGTCAAAGAGGGTAATCACCCGTATATCTAACACCTGAATCTAAAGCCCACTTCCATTTCCGGAGAAGCTGCTGCACAGTTGTGGTGAAGGGTAAACCCCACACAATAATTTTCAGAACTTGAGGTGCTTGGAATTACCTGGGAATCATAAATTTGCAGGTATCCAGCTTCTACCAGAATCTACAAGGGTTGAGCACAGGGGAGTTATGCTGTCTTAGTTCATATTGATTTGGGGTTTTCTTAGACAGCTCCTAGGTGCTGCCCTACAGGTGTAGTGTAAGTCCAAACCCAATTCCCATTGTCACACGATCTGTGATTTTAGGTCAGGAATAAAGGCATGGGTAATGCATTTGCTCCGTGTGCCCTCTGCTGGTTCTGCATGAGCATCGAAGTGGAAGTTCTTTCATGCCCAGGCTGGTGAGAATCCGGGCTCTCACCTCCCAGTGCGGTGGGACTCCAGGCAGCGACTGTCAACCCAGGCTGTATGAGAACCACCTGGGGGACTTGGTCATGGGCCTGGGTGACAATATTTTGAAAAATCTTTCCAGGTAATCCTGCACAGGGAGCCAGGGTTTGAGAACCTATTTTTCAGGGGGAAAAAATTGGCCCAGGAACACAAAGTCCATAGAGGCACCTGAGATGAGAGCCCGAGACCTCTGGGTAGTGAAGAGTCCTGGCAGGTATGCTGTACTTGCTTGAATGACACTCCTGCCCGTTGTGCAGTTACCATCCGGCAGAACAAAATGCCCCTGCTGCTGGGACCACCATGCCATCACCTCTGAATTAACACTTAATGTTTGCTCTTGCCCATTGAGTTTGCAAAGTACTTGACATTTACTGTTTATTCTCACGCCCACCCAATGAGACAGACAGGATTTTCCATGTTACAAATGTGAAAAACAAGGCCCAGAGAGACTCGGTTACCTGACCCAGGACAGGGAGTTAAGGACAAACAGAGCCCAAGTCTTCCAACTCCAAATCCAGTGTTCCCCCTGCCACACCATCTCCCCACTTCACAGCACTGTGTATAGAGTGAACTGGGCATAGCTTCTTCTAAGAACTGGCTCTTAACAGAGACTTCTGGCCATTATCTAATTGAATGTCATACACAAGTGTGGTTAAGAATTTGCCCTAAGGCCTCTTCCCTAAGCTGGGTTATTAGCATCTGCCCCATGATTTTCGTCATCCCTACAGTCATGTTTCCCAGGCGGCCTGGCAAAGTCTCCAGCTGTCAGATCTCCTTCTTTAGCCTCACTCACACTCTCAGCCTTCGGTCAGAGATCCAGGTGGCCCAGGGCAACCCAGAAGCCCAGTCCCCAACCGTTCACTTGAGCGTGTCCAGCCTCCCAAACACCTGTGTGAAACGCTCTCTGTCCAGGATGCGTCCATAGCGCAGGGTGAGATAGAAGGTCTGCTTCCCACTGTACTGCTGGATCCGAACGAAAATATCCTGGGGCCGGTCCTGGGCTTCTGTAATAGGCATCACTTCGGCCACCGGGCAGTATGTGTCCTGCCGCCAACCCCAGAAGCTCAGGTGGGCCACCCGCAGCATGGTGCCTGACTCGTTCACATACAGGATGCCCACCAGCCTCCGGAAGAAATAGCTCATCCAGTACAGCATGGCCAGGGCGAAGCCAGCTATCCCACTCATGAGACACAGGTTATTGAAAGTCATGAGGCCCTGGGAGTACCAGTAAAAGCCAGGTGGCAGGGCCACCACTGTCAGGGCTGTCTGTGCCACCTTCAGCTTAGACACATACCCAAAGGCTCTGATGGCATTGAACCGGTAGATCATCTGGAATTTCTCTGTCTCTGTGCCTGGTGGTTTCTCCTTCGAGGTGGGTGACTTGCTCCCCACCCATCTCCTAAAATCCTGCCCGCTGCAGCACTGCAGCCTGTAGAGAGGCCTTCTCCACGCAGCCAGCCCTGGCAACCGCGGCACAGCTCGGAGGAGGGCAGCCTGGAAGGGAGACAACAGACCGTCTCTCTCAAAGAACTCAACCATGCTCATCACACAATGAACACCTGCAAAGCATTTACACGGAGGCTCCCGCCAATCTTTGTGAGGGTGCCATTATCACCATGGAGGGGAAGGGAAAGCTTTACCTCGCTGTGCCAAATAGGAACCTCTTTACCACTAAGAAAACTAAACCCAGAGAAGGTAAGAAATTTACCCAAAGACACACAGCCAGTGAGTAGGGCAGAGTCTGACTCTCACACTGGTCCTCGTTCCTCCAGGCAGGTCAAGTTACAGGACTGAGGCACAGTCTTCACTCAGTAAACAAGGACCTAGAGAGAGCAACTGTGTGCTGGGCAGTGGATCCATAATGCTGGCTGAACATATCCCCAAGCAGGAAACTAAACAATCACTGTTCCAATGGAGAACAAATCCGTTAGATATTTAGCACAATAACTTTCTGAGTCTCTTAACAGGTTAGGCATCGTCCGGGTGCCAACGGGGGAGTGTTTTCTTAGCCTAGTTAGGGGTAAGGGGAAGAATGGAGGAGGAGAAAGGGATGAAGGCCCCGGACAGAAGCACAAGGATTCTATCAGGCACACAGTTCCACCCCTTGGGTAATGCAGTGAAAGATGCTTTCGGTTCTGCAACCAGATCTGGGTTCCAATCCTGATTCCTAAATGCGCCGGCTGTGGATCCTGGGGCAAGTTACTCCACCTCTCTGGGCCTCAGTTTCCTCATCTTCCAAATGGGGATTCAGAATATACTGACTGAGGTGTGGTTTTAAAGCCCTTAAGAGCACTGGATGGACTTGATGGAGGGTGAGTGCTCAGTGAGTTTCAGTGTCGCTGGTGACGCACGTGACCTGAGCGCAGAGGAAGCCGGGGAATAACCAAGCGTAACCCACGTTAAGGTCTCTCCCGCGCACCCTGCAAATCACAGGCCTAACCAGGACCCCCAAAGTACCTCCCCTCCCTCAGTCCCTACCTTCCGAGTCCTTACCATGGCCCGCAGGAGCCTCCGATCGCACCTGCAGTCGGATCCCTAAAGGAGCACGGTCGGCCGTAACGGGCCTGCGTGCGGAACATTGCATTCTGGGATCTGTAGTCCGGATGGAACAGCTGGCGACAGCCCCAGGCCTTGTGGGAGTGGATTCTCCTCTCCCGACGTGCCCTGCAGCACGGAGGCTGGGCCCGGAAGCCCGGGGCCGAGTTCCAGGTGCTGACGTACCACGTCAGGTGCGATTTGGGATTCGGAGACATGGCTGAGCCGGGCCCAGCGCTCTGCCTCTTCGACGTGGACGGGACCCTGACGGCTCCGCGGCAGGTAGGTGGCGCCCTGCGGGCTGGAGGCGGCAGGCGCAGGGTCTCCTGCGGCTCCAGGACCGGGCCAGCGACCACCCAGAGTGGGCACCGAGGGGCGGCCGAGGACCGCCCACCTCCTGACTGGGCTGAACTCTGTTCTGGGGGCCCTGGAGGGATGAGACGGAAGACTTCAGGGCGCTTGGAGAGGGGATGAGCCGAAACACTCTTGAGAGTGAGAAACTTGTATTCGGGTGGGAAATGCAGTTCTGGACTCTCCACGTAAGCCCGAGGTTTGGACCACCGCGCTGCCCCCTGACCAGCTATGTGCCCTCCTCATTCTGTCACCTGTGGGATGTGACCCACACCCTGATACGGAAAACTGGTTCTTCGGTCGAACGGGCCGAGGAGAGTCTCAGCTTTTCCTCTTGACAGCTGTGTGACTTTAATCTCGGAGCCTCAGCATCTGTGTTTGTGAGGGTCGATTGAAATCAAGTTCATGAAAGTATCTTGGCTTACAGTAAGCTCCGTTCAGTAAAGTCCACAAATGTTGGCCAGCACCGTCACCCGCTTCTCCAGCCCCTGCGGTGGGTCTTGGGTGATCAAAGGCACCTAGATTGACCCAGCGGGTGTGGCCCAGCATCGACCTATGAACCAGGAGGTCACAGTTGGATTTCCGGTCAGGGCATACGCCTGGATTTCGGACTCCATCCCGCGTTGTGGGGAGATGGGGAGGTGTGAAGGAGGCGGTCGATCAATGATTCTCATCCTTGTTGTTTCGCTCTCTCCCTTTCCCTTCCTCTCTGAAATCGATAAAAGTATTTTTTTAAAAAGAGAGCGAGAGACCTAGATTGTTATAGGCTGCCTGTTGAGAACCTCTCTGGATTCATGGAAACTTGCATCCCACTTGCAGATGTTGCTGCTATAGGCACAGAGGGGTTTCAGTTAAGATCCATATTTGTGATGCAGCTCCCTTTGACCTCCACCTTCTCCTACAAACGGATCACCTAGTCCCGTGGTTGGCAAACTGTGGCTCGCGAGCCACATGTGGCTCTTTGGCCCCTTGATTGTGGCTCTCCCACAAAATACCACGGCCTGGGGGAGTCTATTTTGAAGAAGTGGCATTAGAAGAAGTTTAGGTTTAAAAAATTTGGCTCTTAAAAGAAATCGCAATCGTTGTACTGTTGATATTTGGCTCTGTTGACTAATGAGTTTGCCAGTCGATCCACTTGAGGCCCAAATGGCCTCCCTGTCTCCAAGTTCTGAGTCTGATTTTGGCCAGGTGGTAGCAGTGGTGTGCTTCAGAATTCCACATCAAGTGTGTGTGACCTTACACATGTCATTTCATCTTTCTGAGCCCCATGTTCCATGTGCCTAGTGAAGACACTCAACTGCAAGTTCTCCAAAGGTCCCTTTGGACTCTGAGATCAGTGATTGGCACACACTTGTGGGTAGTTAAAAGCCCCTAGTGGTCTAGAGCCAAGGTTAGCCATTCATTGTTTGTCAAGAATATGAGAACAAATACCCTTGTCTTCGCCAACCATATGATTTACAGTAACTACTCAATTTTAATGCAAAAGCAACCATAGACCATATGTAGACACAGCGTGGCTGTGTTCAAGTAAAACTTTATTACAAAAACACATAGCTGCTCAGTTGGGTCCATTGACTTTAATTGTCTAGGGTTTACATCCCAAGCCTTTTTACACACCATCTTTGGATCCTCTCAACATTTATCCTAAATAGAATAGTTGTTACTATCCCTTTATATATTTTATTTATTTGTTTGTTTGTTTGTTTGTTTATTTTGAGAGAGAGAGAGGAAGGGACAGGGCAAGAGAAACATCAATTGGCTACCTTCAGCATAAACTTCCAACATTGGATCAAGCCCACAATCTGGGCATGTGCCCCGACTGGGAATTGAAAACAGCATCCTTTCAGTGCACGAGACAACACTCAACCAACTGAGTCACACTGGCCAGGGCTATTATCCTTATAAATGTAAGGAAACTGAGACTCAAGATAATTTTGATGGTGAAAAAGGAAAGGGATTATAGTTACAGAATAGTCATAGGAATGTAAAGTACAGCATCAAGAGTAATAATACTTAATAATATTGTAATAACTATGACAGGTACCATGTGGGTACTAGACTTGTTGGAGGAATCACATCATAAATTCTATAAGTGATTCAGCACTGTGCTGGACACTGAAACTAATATATACATATACACATACATACAATATTGAATGTGCATTGTAATCCTATATAACAAAAGGCTAATATGCAAGTCGACCGAATGGCAGAATGACCGGTCGCTATGATGCACACTGTCCACAAGGGAGCAGATACTCAATGCAGGAGCTGCCCCTTGGTGGTCATTGTCCTCCCACAGGGAGAGTGCCATTCAGTCAAAAGCCCTGAGCCAGGCTCATGGCTGGCGGTGCAGCGGCGATGGTGGGAGTCTCTCCCACTTCCGCGGCAGTGCTAAGGATGTCCGACTGCTGGCTTAGGTCTGCTCCCCTGCCATCAGTTGGACATCCCCCGAGGACTCCTGGTCTGCAAGAAGGTGCAGGCTGGCTAAGAGATGTCCCCCTCCCCCACAAGTGCATGAATTTCGTGCACCAGACCTCTAGTTCAAAAATAAAAATCTTGCTGAAACCGGTTTGGCTCAGTGGATAGAGCGTCGGCCTGAGGACTGAAAGGTCCCAGGTTTGATTCCAGTCAAGGGCATGTACCTTGGTTGCGGGCACATCCCCAGTGGGGAGTGTGCAAGAGGCAGCTGATCAATGTTTCTGACTTTCTATCCCTCTCCCTTCCTCTCTGTAAAAAATCAATAAAATATATTAAAATAAATAATAAAAATCTTAAAACATAAAAAGCAAAAAAGATTGTCTTGATTTCACACAGCAGATCTGGTACCAGTCTCTGAGCTTCAGAGCATTGTATTTGCTAAGTTTACCATTTTCTGCCATTTTTCTAAGGTAGAAGCAATGTGCTGTTAAGGAAAGTGCTTTTGATTCTCAGAAGGAATCAGGTTATATAAGCTAACGTATGAAATGGCAACCAGGCAACCCACATTAGAAGCATGATATTCTTTGTAGTGAACATAATTTTTTTTAAATGTAATTTAAAAAATAATTGTTTCTATGCGCAGGGTACTCTAGGTAAAAAATTAAAAATTTTTAATAACAAATCTATTTATTATCTAACTTTTTCCTTCCTCAATAAATTCATTCTCACATTGATAAGCACAAGGAAGTAGAAGAATGGCTTATCTTTTCTTGGAGCTGCTGAAACAGGATATGATTTAAACAGGTAAATTCTAGTTAGAATGGAGTCCAGAGCTTTGCACATTTCCCTGTTTTAGTAGAATTTTGTTGTACTGAGTACTTTTCTAAGAAATGCCATTTCGTCTAAAAACAGTTGAGATTCACCCAGCCACCATCGCTCCCTAGTAGTGCTTAGTCCAAAGGTGGGGAACTTCTTTTCTGCCAAGGGCCATTTAGATATTTATAACATCACTAGAGGCCCATTGCTTGAAAATTCATCCACTGGAGAGGGGTTCTCTCGGCCCGGCCTGCCTCCTCTCACAGTTTGGGAGCCCTCAGGGGCAGGAGGCAACCCGGCAATTGGGGGAAGCTGACACCCCCATCAAACCTCTGCTACTAAAACAAAACAAAACAAAAAACCTCTGCTACTGCCACTGCCAGGAGCGCAAGCCTTGGCTGGCCCTGGTTACCTGAACATTGGGTGGCCCTGGGCAGCTGGGGGACTGAGGGCCTGGGGGACTCCAGAGGCAGGTGCATGGAGCAGCCAGACACACCTGGGGGTGAGCCTGGCCTTGCTGTGCACTTGTTGCCCCAGCAGGGCTGGGGGTACTGGGCACCGCCATCTTGTGACTGTGGGTACCACCATATTTGAGGGTGTGGCAATCAATTAGCATATTCCCTCCTTATTGGCTGTGGGTACCTCCATCTTTGAGGGCGTGGCAATCAATTAGCATTTTCCCTCCTTATTGGCTGTGGATGTCACCATCTTTGTGACAGCATGAGGGTCAATTAGCATATTCCCTCTTTATTAGATAGGATTTGTGGGCCATACAAAATTATCAACTTAAAAATTAGCCTTCTATATGTGGTCAAACATTTGATTAATTCACTCCTAATTGCCTTGGCAGGGCCAGACGAAATGATATCAACAGCCTTATATGGCCTGAGGGCCAGATGTTCCCCATCGCTGCCCTAGTCCAAGGGTTAGCAAACTTTTTTTGTAAAAGGCCAGGTAGTAAATAGTTGAGGCTTAAAAAGTAAAGAAAATAAATAAATAAATAAATGAATAAATAAATAAATAAATAAATAGTTGAGGCTTTGTGCAGGCCGTGTGGTCTCTCCCACAACTACTCAGTTCTTGTTGTTGCCACAGACACTATAAATGGGTGGATGTGGATGTGGCTGTGTTCCAGTCAGACCTTCCAGATAAACAGGCAATGGCTCATTGTGGTCAATGGTTCCCATTTTGTTCACACTTCTTCTATTCCATTCATTTTTCCTGAATTGTCCCAAAAGAGTCTTTTATAATTTTTTTCCCCAGAAGGTGAGTTTTTAACATTTTCCCCTTCACACTTTTAGATCTTGTTCTGTGTTTTATTTTGTCTAGAGTGATTGATAAAGAGTTCCTTGTAATTAGCAACACAGCATTATTTGGTAACATCACAACAATTTTGCTCTAAAGATCTGCCCTGCCCTACCTGATTTGGCTCAGTAGATAAGAGTGTTGGCCTGAGGACTGAATGGTTCCGGGCTCAGTTCTGGTCAGGGGCACATGGCTGGTTGGGGGCCCGATCCCCAGTAGAATGCAAGAGGCAGCCAATCAGTGATTCTGTCTCATCATTGATATTTCTATCTCTCTTCCCTTCCTCTCTGAAATCAGTAAAAATGTTTATATTTATGTATATACTAGAGGCCCAGTGCACGAAATTTGTGCCCGGGGTTGGGGGCGTTGTCCCTCAGCCCAGCCTGTACCCGCTCCAATCTGGAACCTCTTGAGGGATGTCTGACTGCCTGGTTAAGCCTGATTCCGGTGGATAGTCGGATATCCTTCTCACAAACCAGGACTGCTAGCTCCAGACTGCTTGCCTGCCTGCCTTCCTGATTGCCCCTAACTGCTTCTGCCTGCCAACCTGATCATCCCCTAACCACTCCCCTGCCAGCCTGATTGATGTCTAACTGCTCCCCTGCCAGCTTGTTTGCCCCCAACTGCCCTTCCTTGTAGGCCTGGTCCCTCCCAACTGCCCTCCCTTGCTGGTCATCTTGTGGTGGCCATCTTGTGTTCACATGGGGGAAGGATCTTTGACCACATGAGGGCAGCCATCTTGTGTGTTGGAGTGATGGTCAATCTACATATTACTCTTTTATTAGATAGGATAGAGGCCTGGTGCATGGGTGGGGGCCAGCTGGTTTGCCCTGAAGGGTGTCCCGGGTCAAGTTGGGGGTTCCCTTGGGATTTGGGGCGGCCTGGGCGAGGGGCCTATGGTGGTTTGCAGGCCGGCTACACCCCCTTCCTCCCCACCCCCACCCCCCCACCCCCAGTGACCCAAGTGGAGGCCCTGGGATCTGGGATTTATTTTATGGTCTACAATTGGAACTTTGTAGCCTGGAGCGGAGCCAAGCCTTCTGCTTGCTTCATGGTAACAGCCATTTCTGTTGGGACATTTACCTTCTATAATTGAAACATTGTAGCCTGGAGTGGAACCCTAGGCCAACCAGAGCTGCAGAAGCTTGGCTTCCTGCATCATCCAGGCAACCCTAGCCTTTGATCTCTCCAGCTCCATGGCTGCCACCATTTCTGTTGGGATATATCTTCTATAATTGAAACTTTGTAGCATTGATTGGAAGCAATGGCAGGTGGAAAGCTTGGCTTCCTCCATTGCCAGGGAAACCCAAGTCTCCCTCCTGCTCTCAGTGGCCGCAGCCATTTTGGTTGGGGTTTATTTGCATAATTTGCTCCTGATTGGCTTGATCAGAGGTACAGTCAATTTGCATATTACTCTTCTATTAGATAGTACACACACACACACACACACACACACACACACACTAGAAGCCTAGTGCATGACATTTGTGCACTGGGGGGGGGGGGAGGCATCCAGCCTTCTCACATTTCGGGACCCTTAGAGGGATGGACAACTGCCAGCTTAGGCCCACTCTCCGTGCTGCTCCCCACAGGTAGCAGGCCTAAACTGGCAGTTGGACATCCCCCAAGGTGTCCTTAGCACTGCCATGGAGGCAGGAGAGGCTCCCGCCACCACTGCTGTGCTCACCAGCCATGAGCCTGGCTTCTGGCTGAACAACACTCCCCTGTGGGAGCACACTGACCACGAGAGGGTAGCTCCTTCATTGAGTGTCTGCTCCCTGGTGATCAGTGTGCATCACAGTGACTGGTCATTCTGCCATTTGGTCAATTTGCATATTAGCCTTTATTATATATGAGATATCCTCCTATATAATAAAAGAGAAACATGCAAGTTTGACCATACCTTCGCTCCTAATTGGCTATGCTACCAGCCAATCAGGAGCGGGGGGGGGGGGGGGGCAAGTGGCATGAGCACCGGGCCCCGGGGGTGGAGATGAAATGGCAATGGCGGCAAGCGCCCAGCCCCCGGGGCCAAGTGGTCGCAGGCAGCCGGGGCTGAGCTGAGCAGGGCGATGGCTGGGTGCCCAAGGCCTAAAGCCTCGCCAGACGTCAGAATGGGAGGAAGTGGGCAGGCTGTGGGTGAGCCCTCAGTTGGACATCCCCTGAGGGCTCCCAATATGTGAGAGGGGGCAGGTTGGGCTAAGGGACCACCCACCCCCAGTGTACGAATTTCGTGCACCAGGTCCCTAGTGTGTGTGTGTGTGTGTGTGTGTGTGTGTGTGTGTGTACTGAGTGGCAGATTATTATGATCTGAATGCATAATCTGGCCAGTGTATATCCTATATAATAAAAGGCTAATATGCAAATTGTCCCTTCAACCAGGAGTTCAACCAACATTCAGGTCCCCTTCCACTGGCCAGGCTGGCCAGACACCACCCATGCACGAATTCATATGTGTGTGTGTGTGTGTGTGTGTGTGTGTGTGTGTGTGTATTTGTGCACAGGGGGAAGGGTGTCCCTCAGCCCAGTCTGCACCCTCTCCAATCTGGGACCCCTTGGGGGATGTCCAACTGCCGGTTTAGGCCCCCTAAACCAGAAGTCAGACATCCCTCTCACAATCTGGGTCTGCTTGCTCCTAACCACTCGCCTGCCTGCCTGTTCCCACCCCCAATTTCCCTCCCTGCCAGCCTGGTCGCCCCCAACTGCCTTCCCCTGCTGGCCTCTTCACCCCTAACTGTTCTGCCCTGCAGGCCTGTTCTGCCCTGCTGGCCTGGTCGCACCCAGCTGCCCTCTCTTGCAGGCCCGATCACCCACAACTGTCTTCTCCTGCCAGCCATCTTGTGACCAACTTGTGGCAGCCATCTTGTGATGGCCATCTTGTGACGATGTGTGCAATGCCACCTAGGCTTTTATTATGTAGGAGATATATGTATATGTGTGTGTGTATGTATACTTTAACATCTGTCCTGCAGTGGGATATGATTTAGATGCTCTGTTGTGGTCACAAGCAGCTTTATCTTATTTCCTGTTAAAAAAATATTGACTGCCACTTGGAAGTGAAAAGGCACCTTTTACAACCCATTCACATTGCAGAACAGGTCTGACAGCTGACCACAATACCATTTAGCTCATCAATGTGTACAAGGCTTCTATTTGAAGATGGAAGTATTGCTGCTGCTGTTATTATTAATATTGTATGTTTAACATTTTGCAATCAAAGGAGTCTTCCCCACTTCCTCCCATTCTGACGTCAAGACAGAGCAATCCACTTGGGGGCCTCAGGGACTCCTTTCGTGGTCATTGACTCATCGATGCTGCTATTGCAGTTCTAGATTTTTGTCTGCTAGGTCAAGATTCCACTGGAAGATGGAAAAAAGATTGCACTCCATTTAAGCCCTTCTATTTGATTAATCATATGTATATACTATAAAAATTGTTTTAAAAAAAGAGGATTTAACTCTAAATGTTTATATACTAAAGTTGACTTAAGTGGTTTGTTTTTAATTTCTGGTAACTATGTTTGAAAGATATTCCATGTAAGTGTTACTGGCAGGACTGGGTTTGGAGGGGGTCTCCTGGGTGGCCAGCAGCATGTGGTTTCTTGACTTCATGCAGGAAAGATTTAACAAACGCGTCCAAGTGAGTATGTTTAGTAAAGCTGGAACAGTGAAACAGGAAGGGCTTAGGATAGAAGAGGCAACGGAAGAGAGGGCTGCTTTGGCTTTTAGGAACGTTCTAGGAAAGAATGGGCCACGCTGGGCTGCAGGAATTCACTAACAAGTAAAGGTCACAACGACAGAAGTGAGTCAAGGTGGGGCTCACTGGGAACTCAGAGAAAATAGGGCCTTGGACACAGGTTCAGGGGGTAAGCCTGCGATGAGCTGCTGCTGCCCACTGCTTCCCTATTTGCAGTCTTGTAGAGTTTAGGAGAAAGAGCAGAGAGATACACGCCTAAGGGAGAAAGGTGTGGGCATGCTGTAGGGAGAGTGCACCATGGGTCCCTTGTCTTGAGACTTTTATCTTTCATTTGCTGGATGGGAATCTTTAGGGGAGGGTCTTAACAGAATATTCGTCAATTTCCCAGATGTGTTCTTCAGTATGTTGATTCATCAAAATGTTATTTCCCTGTTAGTTTCAGGTTTTAAAAATGTCATAGAAGAAGGACCAGGACTGAGGCCAGTCTGCCCCCAGGACAGTCTGGAATGTGTAAACTATTTGTTCTTAAGTGTCCTTGGTTAGAGAAGATAAAACCTTGTGATTCATTGCTCAAATCAGTTGGCCTTGTTTAATTATTTTGTCTCAGTTTCCCTTATTACACTTGGCAAGGAATTTCCCTAGCTTCTTACTATCGTGCCTCATACATGTACAATTAAGATTACTAAAAGCAATGATAATGATATAAGACTTATTTTAAAATGTTTTTATTGATTTCAGAGAGGGAGAGAGAGAGAGCAATGAAGAGAAAGAATCGCTGATCAGCTGCCTCCTGTACACCCCACACTGGAGATTGAGCCCGCACTCTGCATGTATCCTGACTGAATATCAAACTGTGATTCCCTGGTTCATAGGTTGACACTCAACCACTGAGCCAAACTGGCCAGGTGATCTAAGACTTTTAACAATTCATTATGATTTGTGTTAATACAGGGATATCTTTTCATCTTAGTTTATAATTTCTTTTGAACTAGCACACAGTTTGGAGTTTAACAAGTATAAACTCTTACCATTGAAACCACTGTTTATAGATAGAAGCATTTCTTTTCTTTTAATATATTTTATTGATTTTCCACAGAGAGGAAGGGAGAGGGAAAGTCAGAAACATCGATGAGAGAGAAACATCCATCAGCTACCTATTGCACACCCCCTACTGGAGATGTGCCCACAACCAAGGTACATGCCCTTGACTGGAATAGAACCTGTGACCGCAGATCGATGCTCTATCCACTGAGCCAAACCGGTTTTGGTGACAGGAGCATTTCTTATAGAAAAGACTAAAAAAATCTAGTTATCTTTAGGGGGGTTTTTTTGTATAACTATAATAAACCAAATCTAAACTTCCCCTTTAATCTGATTATGTTATTTTGTTTTAAAGTCGACAACTTAAATCCATAAATATAGCATTTGAAAGGAAGTACTGCATCTGTGTGTGGCATGGAATGAGCATCACATGAAAATACAAGTCACTGCAAAAGATGTGGCTTGAGTCCACTCGTGTTTCAAAAAATGAGACCTATTTCTATATGTATGTGCATGTAGCCAAGTACATAAGTACATAAAAAATAGCTGGAACAGGACACAACAGCTGTTAATATGTAGTGGGTTCTAAATGAGGTAATAATAAATAAAGTTTAACAAGTTTTTTCTGGTAAAAAGTTGATGTCTCCAAATTATAGCTGAAATATTTGGACTTGTCTACAGACCCAGAAAGGAAATTGGCATGTATGCAAATAAGGATTCTATTATTCTTTCAATTTTAGTCTCCTGATTACTTTATGGCTCATAACTTGTATCTTCCTTTGTGAAATGCAGAAAATTACCAAAGAAATGGATGACTTCCTACAAAAATTGAGGCAGAAGGTCAAAATTGGAGTGGTAGGCGGCTCGGACTTGGAGAAAGTGCAGGAGCAGCTGGGAAATGATGGTGAGTTATACATTGCTAATTACAATTTGGTAAAGGAGTAACTTCCTATGAGGATATTGAAACCCTAGCCATGGAGTATCATAACTAGCTCTGAACCCTCACCCCTGTTTCCTTGTTTGGGGAAACATGTTCTCTGTCTTTGTTTTCCCTGGTTTTTCTTCCTGGAAATAAATTTATGGAGTTGCTGATGGAGCACTTGGTACTCAGATACATGGGTAGATTCATCTGTGTCTTTGCCTGTCATACTTCTTGTCCCATCCACTGTCCTTGTAGCCTCAGCTCAGGCCCTGTCTCCAGACTGTCCTCATCCAGGTGTGAGGTGCCCTCTGGGTCTAGGGCCTTCCTCTCTGTTGCCCTAACTCAGTGTTCCCCAAAGTTCCCTTGTCATGAGTCAACCAGACTCCTCCCACACCTACTGAACCATAATCCCCAGCACGGACCCCAGGAAGTTGGCGATTCTTACGGGCTTTCACTGGAGAGATTCTGACTCGGTAGGTCTACAGGCTGGAGAAACGTATGTCAGCAGCTACCCCAAGAGTTTCGAATGCCCAGCCCGCTGCTGTTGCACTCTCGATTATTGGAAACTGTCTAGTTACAAATTTCTTTTGAAGACTAGGACTGTGGATTATTCATCTCATAGTCCCAGGGCCTCCAGGATGTCTTGCCTGTAAGAAAGAGTGGGTGGAAAGGTAGATGAATTGATCATTCTTTTCATCACTGTTGATGCTTTTGTAACCAAGCAGAGTTACATCCACTCAATGCTACAGATAGCTAGTTACTCTGATGTGGGTGCATTGAAAGAAATTGGTGTTTATTGTGTAGCACTACACAGGGGAACTAGACAGCTTGTGCTAGAAAACCTGAATTCCTGACGGTTTACAGACAAGAGGTTTTATAGAGCAGAAATCATGAGTAATCGTGAGTAAAGAGTCCAGGGTGGTGGGCTGTGTCGATGGTCAGTTCTTACACAAGCTTCAGCACTCTTGTTAGGCCTCTGGTGGCATCCTGTCCGGGTCTTGAACAGGGGAGGTCTGTAAGACATCTTGGGGTTGTGAATCAGTGACATTATCTTCAGAGCAGAAAGAAAAGAACAGTTGTACATTGCATGCTTAACAGGTTACATTCTTCCGTTATCTCTTATTTGATTTTAGAGCAATGAATGGCGAGAAACATGGATGTGAGAAACATTGATTGGTTGCCTCCCATACATGACCTGACTGGGATCAGACTCGAAACCTAGGCATGTGCCCTGACCAGGAATTGAACCCTCAATCTTTTGATTTATGGGATGACATTCCAACCAACCGAACCTCCCTTCTCTGTTATTTTAAGCAGACATATATACATTTTGAAACTTGCTTTACAGGAGGGCCTACAGGCCCCAGGACATGAATACATTCCAATGCAGCTGTGCCTCTTAAGAGCTAATTCATAACTAACTAAAAGTTACATTCTAATAAAGCAAATCTGTTTTGATTTGGCTTAGATGATTCTCTGTCGTTGGGCGGTCCTGTACACTCAGATGTTTAGCAGGGTCCCTGGCCTCTGCCCACAGTAGCACCCTCATCCCCAGTGTAACAATCTAAATGTCCCCAGACATTCCCAAATGTCCTCTAGGGGCAAAATCACCCCCAGCTGGGGACCACTGTTGTAGATGTAATTAATATCTTACCGTCCATATCTGAGCAGGCTGTGTTTCCTGGACCAATAGAGAGCAATCTCTGCGTTCCTTTTTAAACTCTCTGTTCCCTTTACCTTAATTTTTCTTCTAGGTGCTCTGCTTAGAAACACTAAACAACATTGTAAGGCACATTAAGCTTGGAAACTGCCCCCTGGTCCCGATTGCCCTTTCTGCCTCTAGTCATATATTTACCCACGGGCTCAGAAGTTTTGTGTCAGTGTAGGACAGTGTCTGTACTTTTTGGTGAGTCAAAACAACAGAATCAAAATATTCACAAGCCGTAGAAGCAGAGGAGGACCAAAATGGTGGCATAAGTAAACACCTATCTTGCTGCCTCACACAACAATTTTAAAACTACAACTAAATGACAGAATGGACATTATCCAGAATCACGGGAAAGCTGGCTGGGTGGAAATTCTGCAAATAAAAGTAAAGATAGGACACTGTGACTCAGAGGAGCTGCAGAGCGCAGAGTTCTGGATACGTGCGAAGTCAGAGGTTCGGAGCTGCGTGCAGCAGAAAGGGCAGGCAGCTGCAAACCCGGCTGGTTTTCTCGAACTGGGAGGGAGACAAAGGCATCCCACTGCACTAATTCCCCAGTTCCAGGTGAGGTCCAGGGAACCTACACTCATATGAGGTGAAACTGGACAGTAAGGAGGAAGCATGCTGAAACTCAGGCACTGCAGAGGTCCGTGAGCTTGCGGAGAAGCTCACTTCTGGAAATTGCAGAAGTGTGCAAGCACGCAGAGAGGACTCGTGACTTGCTCTCTCGTTTGGAAGGGAAAAGAGAGAGAGAGAGAGAGAGAGAGAGAGAGAGAGAGAGAGAGAGGGAAAGAGAGAAAGAAAGAAAGAAAGAAAGAAAGAAAGAAAAAGAAAGAAAGAGGGAGGGAATGAAAGAAAGAAAGAAAGAAAGAAAGAAAGAAAGAAAGAAAGAGAGAGAGAGAGAGAGGGAGGGAGGGAGGGAGGGAGGGAGGGAGGGAGGGAGGGAGGGAGGGAAGGAAGGAAAGAAAGAAAGAAAGAAAGAAAGAAAGAAAGAAAGAGAAAAGAAAGGAAAGGAAGGAAAGGAAAGGAAAGGAAAGAAGGAAAAGGAAAGAAAGGAAAAGAAAAGAAGGAAAACCACCAGTCTGCATTATTTTACAACCCTGGGTGAGACTTTGGGTGTGCAGACTCATTTGGGGAGAGGCTGAATTGTCCGGCAGCAGGTAGCACTCGGCGGCAGCTTTCTCTCAGAGGTTCGTGCAGCTATCACCGCCAGGCACAGAGACCCAGGTGCCGTATAGGGCAGAGCTGATAGGAAATCAAGGCTGCCTGGTCAGTCCAGAGATTCCGCCCATTCAACCTGTAAATACAGCTGATCCTCACAGCTAATTGGCCTAGAGGTCAAACCCTCCTAGTGCTACCAACAATAATCTAGGCTTAACTACATCCCATAAAGGGCTGCACCAAGAGTATCCACCTCAGGTAACTGGGGAGGCTAAGCCACTGACTCCTAGAGGACATCTACCACACAAAGCTAATCAAGCAACTCAGAGAAGCAGCGAAAATGCAGAGACATGGAAATAAATCGCATTTGAAAGAAATGGAGGGGGAAAAAACAACTGGATATATAGTTCAAAACCATGGTTATAAGGTTTTTCAAGAGGCTCCTAGAAAAGGCTGATGAACTTAATGAGACCTTCGAGGATATGAACCAGACCCTTGAGGATATGAACGAGACCCTCAAGGATATGAAAAAGGACCAACTAGAAATTAAGCATACACTGACTGAAATAAAAAATATTATACAAAGACCTAAAAGCAGTCTAGAGGACTGCAAGGATCAAGTCAAAGATTTGAAATACAAAGAAGCAAAATCCACTCAGCCGGAAAAGCAAGAAGCAAAAAGAATCCAAAAAATTGAAGATAGTGTAAGGAGCCTCTGGGACAACCTCAAGCATATCAACATCCGAATTATAGGGGTGCCAGAAAAAGAGAGAGAGCAAGACAATGAAAACCTATTTGAAGAAATAGTGACCGAAAACTTCCCCCACCTGGTGAAAGAAATTGACTTAAAAGTCCAGGAAGTGCACAGAACCTCAAACTATAGGAATCCAAAGAGGACCACACCAAGACATATCATAATTAAAATGCCAAGAGCAAAAAAAGAGAGAATATTAAAAGCAGCAAGAGAAAAACAGTTAGTTACCTACAAGGGAGCACCCATGTGATTGTCAGCGGATTTCTCAACAGAAACTATGCAGGCCAGACAGGAGTGGCAAGAAATATTTCAAGTGATGAATAGCAAGAAACTACAACCAAGATTACTCTACCTAGCAAAACTATCATTCAGAATTAAAGGTCAGATAAAGTGCTTTGCAGATAAGAAAAAGCTAAAGGAGTTCATCACCACCAAATCAATATTATATGAAATGCTGAAATGTATTCTTTAAGAAGAGGAAGAAGAAAAGGTAAAAATAAAAATTATGAACAACAAATACACATGTACCAACAAATGAATCTAAAAATCAAGTGAATTAAAAATCTGATGATCACGATAAACTGGTGAATATAACAGAATCATGGGCATAGAGAGGGAATGGACTGATAATTCTTGGGGAGAAAAGGGGTATGGGAGGTGCAGCAAGAGATTGGACAATCATGCACCTATGGGAGAGGACAGTGGGGGGAGGTAAGGGCAGAGGGTGAGATGGGTACCGCGTGGAGGGGAACTATAGGGGGAAAAGAGGGAACATTGTATTTAATAAACTGAACAATAAAGATTAAAATTTAAAAAATATTCACAAGCCAAAAGGAAGTTAGGACCCACCTGTGTCAGAATCAACTGGGGAGTTCATTAAATACCCCAGCACAGAGCCTGGGAATCGCATTTTAATAGCACTTAACATTTGAGAATTCATTTTAATTTGGGTGTGTAGAGTCTCCAAATCTAACTACATATAAGAATCAGCTAAAGAGCTTTAAAAAAAAAAAATCTGATTTTTAGCCTGGTGCTTGCAGAGTCTGATTCACAAAGCAGAGCTTAAAAGTCTGCACAGTTTCATCATGCTGGTGATGCTAATTCACAGGAGGTTTGGGAACCGTCATTGGCTTCCATCTTCCTTTATAGACAGGCAGGCTGAAGGCAGATGCATGAAATGGCCCATCACCGAGTCTCCCATCTCCAGCCTAGTGATCATATTTTAAATATGTAATGAAGAGCCTTAAAAAAAAAAATAAACTTATCGGGGCTTTTTCTCACTCTCCCAGTCTGTGAAGATGAGGTATTCTTTCAGAGTCCGTACTGGAGTTCAGGAGTTTTATTGGTGATACGTGTTAATCAAGACATAGAAACACAAGTTGCCATTCATTCAAAACTCATTCTGAGTTTTCTTTTGTTTTGGTTACAGTGATTGAAAAGTATGATTATGTGTTTCCAGAAAATGGCTTGGTGGCATACAAAGATGGGAAATTCTTGTGTAAACAGGTGGGTTCTTGAGTATCCAACTACTGAACTGCTGTCTACTACTAGTGAAATGTTTTCCAAAAAGATATTTGACACAGCCACCTCTGGGAGGTATATTTGGGAGCTGAGGAACAGGGTGGGAATGAATCTTCACCCTGTGTGTTTTTTACATTTGGAATATTGAATCAGGGAACTATTACATATTCCAAATTGTCATCTATATTTTTATAACTGTATTTTAAGGACACTTAGTCTAATATTTGTTATGATAGCAGAGGCTGGGGCAAGCAGCATCACTACAAGCATATTAAGAAGTACTATGTACTTAATATTCTTGTCAGTATTAAGATCATTTTGTTCAAACATGATATCTGAGAAAGCCAGAGTGAAACAAATATATTTCGTGTCAGTATTTTGATTGAATAAAAGCAGCACCAATAAGCTCTGTGGGCCTTCCATGAAGCATTTGAAAGATAGTGAATACAGAAATCTTGGCTAACGAAGTAAAACATGCTTTTGACTGAGCCCTCTCCGGTTTGCCCTACGGTCTCAACCAGAGAACAAAGGGAAAGGGGAAAGGTGGTGGAGGCGCCATCGTCCCTGCCCCAGCAGCCGGTGACCCTGAACGGACAGCAGCTGAAGATCATCTTAAAAGTGCCTCCCACTGATCAAGTAACCCCAGTGTCTTCTTTATCCTAGAGTATTCAGGGTCACTTGGGTGAGGCCCTCATCCAAGACTTAATCAACTACTGTCTGAGCTACATTGCGAAAATTCAACTCCCGAAGAAGAGGTGAGTTTGCTTTTAGCAGAGGCTGCCAGGGAATGTGGAGGGATTTCACTGAGTGGTTTGGTGCTCTTTTAAGTCCAAAGCCCAGTGCTTAATAAAGAATCCCTGGAACCCTTCTGTAAAGCCAGGGGTAGAAGAATGAGCATGTAAATGATGGCACGTCCACTTGATGGGAATTGAAAACATGCTTTCAGAGGCCACCGGGTTGGGGAATTAATTGCCTGTGAGTCAGCAATGTGGAAAAGCAGCGTAAACCCCAGGCCGGGAAGTCTCAAACTGGAGACCAAATCCCACACAGCCAAGTTTGCTTGGCCCACGGTGTTAAACCATACCTGAATTAATTGCTATCATCTAAAAGTCTGATTTCACATTTTGGAATGTCTGGATTTCAGGCTTTTGTTGCAACTGAAGACCCGACAACTGGATGCCCACAGAGCAGCACTCCCCTGCCCCCACCCCAGTCTTTCACAGGCCACTTCTCCCATCTTTCTGACTTCTGTAGGCATTGGATTTAGGGACCTCCCTCTTGGATTCTGTTATCTCAATTCCTTTTTCTTTTTTTTTAACTTTAAAATATTGATTGTTTTCAAAGAGGAAGGGGGAAAGAGAGAAATAGAAACATCAATGATGAGAGAGAATCATTGATCGGCTGCCTTCAGCACACCCCACACTGGGGATCAAGCCGGCAACACAGGCTTGTGCCCTGATCGGGAATTAAACTGTGACCTTCTGGTTTATAGGTTGACGCTCAACCACTGGGCCACAACGGCTGGGCAAATAACAATATTGTACATACATGCCTACAGTTAAAAGATTGGCAGGAAATGGACACTTGTTAACAGCGGCTGTAATGTGGTGGTGAAGGTACAGCTGATTTCTTTGAAATACAAACTCTTTGCACTTTATATGTAACACCTTAATGATCAGAGGGAGAAACATTTTTTAAATGGCATTTAAACTTCAGAGCAATACTGCACTTGGTTACTCCTCACCTGAGGATTTTTTTTGCCATTGATTTTTAGAGTGGAAGGGAGGGGAGAGAAACATCATTATGAGAGAGACACATCGATTGGTTGCCTCCTACACTCGCCCCGACCTGGGCCAAGGATGGAGCCTGCAACCGAGGTACATGCCCTTGACCAGAATTCTGCAGGCTGATGCTCTATCCACTAGGCCACACTGGCTCAGGCGGCAGTGCTGCACTTTGAAGACTAGCAGAATTGATGGGACAGGTGCCCCTGCTCAGCACCTCCACTGAGAGGCAAGGAGCTTCCCTTTCCAAATGGGTCTCATAGAATGAGAAGGGGTGGACCCAGGTTACAGCTGGGTAAGGACACGTGGGTGTTCATTATCCTGCTCTGTCTACTTTTGTGTGTATTAGAAATTCTCCATAGTTGCCGAGACCGGTTTGGCTCAGTAGATAGAGCGTCGGACTGTGGACTGAAGGGTCCCGGGTTCGATTCCGGCAAGGGCATGTACCTTGGCTGCATGCACATCCCCAGTAGGGGCCGTGCAAGAGGCGGCTGATCGATGTCTCTCTCTCATCGATGTTTCTGACTTTCTATCCCTCTCCCTTCCACTCTGTAAAAAAATAATAAAATGTATATATTTTTTAAAATTCTCCATAGTAAAAAGTGAAAATATGTTTTACATCCCAGGCCAGCTCAGTCTTTCTGTTAAGCATTAAGGAAGGATAAAAAAGGCAAGCAGAACCCTGCCCTCAGGAGGGAGATCCGTGTGTGGAGCAGTTCTGAATTAACGTGACATGATTGCTGAATTCAAGAGGCAGAACTGAGAGCTAGCTTGATTGGCCTTTGGCCACATTTCTCAGCAGTACTAGCTGCAGCAGTAAGACTTTGGTGTGGAGTTGAATGCTAGACAAACCGCCCTAATCCTCATTTTTAGGACAGAAAGCTTTCTAAGATGTATCGGCTTCCCTTCTTGCCATGGGAATAGAGCAATACTGTGTCCCTGAGTTGAGGGAAATTAATTGAGCTCTTTTTCTGACAGTTTAGGACCCACAGCCCTGGGTCGCCATGGGGATGGTCACCAGGCCCCCCATCCCCACTGTACATGTGGAAGGTGTAGGGGACACGGCTGATTTGCACTAACACCAGGACCCCCGGGGAGGAGGGGAACGAGTCAGAGAAAACATCCCAGGTGCACTGCAAGTTAGGCACAGCCGGGGAAAGGAGCTGAGGTCTCAGGGTACTGTGTCTGCCTTCTTGTGAGTACTCACTGCTTCCCGGTATGCAGATGGCTTCTGCATAAGCTGGAACATGTGATTTTCACAAGACCTTCAGAGGTAACCAGAGTGGGTGCCAACACCCCAGCTGAGACTAGACAGGGCCCAGAGTTGCCCAGCCCGTAAGAGGGGCCTTGGTCTTGAACGGGGTCCTTGCTTTGCATGCAGCCTGTGTCCTGTCAGCATTTACAGGTGGTGCTGGCTGGACATCGGAGCTGTGAGGCAGGGACAGAAGAGGGTCCAGGACGAATGAGTCAGCCTCACAGGCGTCTCTGCTAGAACCAGAAGACACTTCAGAGCACACCATCTGTACACAAAACACTTTGGTCTCGTTTGTCAGAATAAAGAACTTACCAGTTACTTGAGTTTCTAGGAAACTCTTTTTGAGATTCAAACTGGAAACATGGTGGGGAAAAGTGATTTTTTTTAGAAACTTTTATTTGAGGTAACTTCAAAAGGGTCAGGCTGTTCACGTTTTCTGTGTTAGATCAACCCGTCAGAAACAGCCCGCCAGTGGGTGACGAGTGTCCTCAGTTCCTGGGAGTTCGGGGGGTGACCCTCAGAGCCTTTTCCTGAGCCAGTAACTTCAGAAAGTCCCCGGCAGAGTTGTCTGGGACATACATTTTCAAGCTCCTCAGGAAACTTGGAGAGCTGGTCATCATTTTTATTAACTTAGATTCTCTGCCCAATGCCAGCCCTATTGAACAGAATAAAATGTGAGTTTAGGTTTTCTATAACCATGTCAAAATAGAAAAAAACACAGGAACAAGTGAAATTAATTTCAATGTTTCATTCAGTCCCATATATTCATACTATAGTTATTTTAACATAGTAAACATAAATTTTTATTAATGATTACATTCCTTTTCCTACTAAACCTTTGAAATCTAATCTCAGTTCAGATGAGCGGAATTTCCAAGCTCACAGCTGCATGCAGCCCGGGGCTGCCAGGAAGCCCTGCAGAGTGGAGTGTGGATCACACCAGCCTCTGCCTTCTGGAACCACCCAGCTTTTCAGGCCGTCCATCCATCTAGAATGTTGCCCAAATTGGATAATGTGCCTCTGTCCCCTTCCTTTCCAGGGGCACTTTCATCGAGTTCCGAAACGGGATGTTAAATGTGTCTCCTATTGGAAGAAGCTGCAGCCAAGAAGAACGCATTGAATTCTACGAACTCGATAAAGTGAGTGTTTCTGAGACATCCTGGGTTTGGGCAGATAAGAGGTGCCACTTTGTGGTCACAGTTACAGTGTGCAACACCATAGACAACCTGTGTCTTCTTGTTTTTCTCAGAAGGAAAACATACGACAGAAATTTGTAGCAGATCTGCAGAAAGAGTTTGCAGGAAAAGGCCTCACGTTTTCCATAGGTATTGTATGTTCAGACTTTGCCAGGAGTGTGGTGGGCGGGTGCATGCCTGAAGTTGGACTGCCGTTGGCAGGTGGGCAGGAGGACTTAAAGAGCAGCCCATCTGTAGAGGAAACCCACTCTCCTGGGTGATAGGCCAGGCATAGACTTGCCCTGCTAGGTAATGGCTTCCAGCTGCTGGGCTGGGCTCTTAAGTTCTTACCTAGCAGGAGCCCTCCCTGCATTTCCCCTTGTGGTAAAAAAAAAAAAAAAAAAAAATCTTGCGTATTAATGAAGAGTCAGACCTTCCCATCATGCCTTTGGGCAGGCAGGCCCATTAGTGAGCTCCATAGCAGAGACTGGATAGGAGCCTCTTAGGTACATTAGACTGAATTAGATGTCTGCTCGGTTGGTTCTGCAAATCAAGAAGCAGGCCCAGAAAGGAAAGGGGACTTGGCTAGGCTCACCAGGCTTTATTCACTACGATGGACCAGCACAGGACTGTCTCTGGTGGCTGATGCAGACTCCTTCCCACGCTCAGGTCTCAGGCTTGATTTTTTTTTTTGTAGAACATGCCTGTCAAATGCTTCAAGCATGCCGATCTCCCCTGTCAGTGCCTATGAGTCATTTCTCAAAGCCCTCTCATTTACTAGCGCTAATAAATGTGTGGGTTGTGGGGAGACTGGGACTGCAGAGGGATTATGTATAATAGATGAATGGGTGGGTTTTTAAGTATTCTCGAACTGTGAGATGAACATTGTTCTGACACAGCTTTGAAAGGGTTTTTGTTGTGGGTGAAAGCTGCCTGTAAATCACCTCCCCTGTGATTTTCATTGTCCTGCAAGAGGAGCTGGATGCAGCCGCTTCCAGGCATTTGAGGAGCTGAGCACGTTGAAGCTGGAGATCAGCACCACTGAAGGGGCTCTTACCAGACGTCCCCCAGCATGCTTCACTGAAACCCACTCGCTGACTTGTCTAGGCTCATGTGGCCCGTGGAGTTTCTATCCCTTCAGTCTCTGGTCCCCTCCAGAATACTTGGTTTGTTCAGCTAAGATCTATCCCAGGTGGCCCTGCCTTTCAACATGAAAGGGACTTCTGGCCTTTTCCAAACTACATCTGGATACATAGTTTCGTGTCCTTTCAGAATTATAAAAGGGGGGTCAGAAAGGGTAAGTAACTTGCCTGAGCTAGGAGCACCTAAATGCAACGCACCCCTTGCTCTGAGGGGTCCTCTGGGTCCCACTTTTAGGTTTTAGGTGGAATAATGTTGGAAAAATACATAAGGTGGAATGAACTTCTAGAACCACTCCTAAAGGCATGTAAGCAGCAGGCTGAGGAACCAGTCCATTGCACATTCCTTCCAGTGACAAGTCGTTAGCCTCCCTTTCACCTTCAGCTTATATGTCCCCTCCCCACTTGGCAGGAGGCCAGATCAGCATCGATGTCTTTCCTCATGGTTGGGACAAGAGGTACTGCCTGGGACACGTGGAAAATGACGGCTATAAGACCATTTATTTCTTTGGAGATAAAACCATGCCAGTGAGTATATAAGTGTTTTTGTGGTTTCATTCTTTGGTTTGGGCTTGAAGGGAGGAAATGGACAAATGGACTTTTTTCCCTTCACCCACACATTCCCCACCAGCCCAGCTCAAACTGGGTGATGCTTCTGTCCTCGGAAACAGTGTGATTAGGGTGGTTAAGGCCTCCTCCCCTCCCTGCTTGGAAACCTGATACCTCAGTGGAGGTAAGAATCCAGTGAGCTTCGGCTTAGCTTTTGAATTAAATATTGCCCTCTTCCAGTGCCTTCCAGACACCTGACCCAGGGCTGTTGTCAAATCCTCTTTGCATTTCAGAGCCCTTGCCATTCTTTTTCCTCAGTATTTTGTTTCCCAGAGACATTTATTTAGGTTCTAAATGGTAGGAGACAAGGAGTCTCTTGAGTCTGAAATTTGGGCGGTGAGGGGTCAGTCCTGAGCATCACACACAGGGTACAGGAGTCCCCACCCTTCCAGGGGTGTTGGAAACCCCTAGCCCAGGACTGACTCTAAACTGAAACTGAGAGCAGAGCCCAGTGTTGAAGGGCAGCGCCAGCAGGAGGAGTCCCTGGAGGGAATTTCCCTGGAGCCCTCTGGCAGCCGAGCAAAGCTCTCCTTAGGACAGGCGGGTGCCCAGGACATTGTCACGGAAGCCCGAGGAGGCTCAGCGCCAGGGGTTCGTGCTCAGTATCAGGCTCAGCGTCTCTTTAAATTCCTCTCACCCTCTGTGCCCTTCGGTGGTTACCTTGCCATCGGGCGTCCTGGGCTGTACTGCACTCAGCAGGTGCACCATAAATGCTGCATAGGGAGTTTTTTTATCCCTTCAGTCTCTGGTCCCCTCCAGAATACTTGGTTTGTTCAGCTAAGATCTATCCCAGGTGGCCCTGCCTTTCAACATGAAAGGGACTTCTGGCCTTTTCCAAACTACATTGGAATATATAGTTTCCTGTCCTTTCAGAATTATAAAATGGGGGTTCAGAAAGCCTAAGTAACTTGCCTGAGCTGAGAGCACCAGAACAAACTGCCTGCTCTTTCAAGGACTGCTTTCCAGTCAGCAAACCCTCTCCAGTGATTAAGATTCTAATTCCCAAAGGAACGTGGTTCTTTTCAGGAGGCGTATCAGCCAGCCTTTTCCTAATGACTGAGAACCAGGTCTAACCTCATCCCGCACCCCGCACTCCGGACCCAGCGGTGCCTTCAGTAGCGGCTTTGCAGTTAGTTGATGAAGTGACCCCGAGATCTAAGGAACGGCTAGGAGCTTCTTCAGTCCTCCCATGGGCGCTGACTCCTCCAGGCCGAGGAGAGAGCTGTTGGACAGGAGAGAACAGCTTTCTGTGAGGATGGCATTCTGCTGTGTTCCAAGTCCCCAAGGTGGGCTTTGCACAATGCAACCTAGTTCTTGAGCAAGTCAGAAAGTGACTTCCTTTGGGAATTCTGCATTTGTGAATTCACTTCCTATTCTGTTTAACCACTACATTGTCACACGTCAATTCTGTTTTCCTAAATCTCGCCTGCTTTTAAGAAATGGATATTATTTTTAATATGTCTTTATTGATTTCAGAGAGAGTAAGGGAGAGGGAAAGATAAAAACATCAATGATAAGAGAGAATCATCATCAGCTGCCTCCTGCACACCCCCTACAGGGATGGAGCCTGCAAACCCAGGTATGTGCCCCGACCGGAACTGAACCGTGACCTCCTGGTTCATGGGTAGATGCTCAACCGCTGACCTACATAGGCCGGGGCAAAAAATGGATGTTATACCGTGGAGGTTCCCCCACCCTTATTCTAAAGCAATATGCATTCATTGTAGAGAATGGGAAAAGGCCGGGGAAGAAAGTGTAAGTCACCTATCGTCACAGCTGATGTGCCTCCCAGGCTTTCCTCTGCAGATATGAGCCCAAATGTGGGACTATGCATGTTCATTGTTTACTTCCTGCTTTTGTTCTCAAACCATATTTTATTTCCTCCATGTTAGTGAGTCTTCTCTGCAAACAAGATGTTAAAGGCTATGGAACATTCTGTCATTGGGGCGTAGTCATTCACCCGTTTCCCTGGGAGAGGCGGCGGTAGATCGCGGCTTCTTGCTGTTGTAACGAACACTGGTCAGCGTTCTCCCATCATTCTTTACCCTCAGCCCTGATCCTCTTGTCAGTGGTTTCCTGGAAATGGGAGTGAACAGTCCAGCATTCTAAGCCTTTTCACAACATGTCGATTTTTAAAACTTTAGGAACAGAGCTGTCAAATACTAGCTTTAAACGCTGGTCATATTTGGGGATAGACACTTTGAAAGCTGTTTTCTCTCTGTGTTTCAAGGCAAATGTTTTTTCCGGTTCCAGGGAAGTGGCACCTGAGCTAAGAGCTGTCAGGGAGAAGCCATTTCCCCGCCGAGCCCCCGGGCTCAGGCCAGCCTGCGAGTCCTCTCCCGACACAGCCCTGACGGGACCGATGCTGCACAAAGGGTGCTGCCTGCCTTGAGCTCTTCCAGAGAGCAAAGAGGCGGCCTGGGACGTGCTCTTCTGAGTTCTTGTCAGCTCTGAAACCCCTCATCCTTCCCACCAGTCACAGCAACCAGGGTCTGAAAACTCAGCTCCGAGTTCCACTCAGGGGCTGGGGGAGACCTGGCCTGCCTCGGGAAGGAGATGGCCAGGCACAAAAGAAGCACCCCAAACTGTTCTGCCTAGCATTCCAGGGGCTGTAGCTCACTGTCACACTGAGAAAGCAGCCACATGCTGCCAGCAGGCAGCACGCCCTCAGATTCCCATTTCCTATGCCTGTCCTGGTGGGCCACCCAGCAGTGGTCCCGGACACCGGGCACCTTGCAGCACTTGCTGTCATCTCTCAGCTCTTAGGACATCCTGGGTCTCCAAACCCAGTAGCTTTTATTCCTTCCCCAACTTTACTGAGGTGCTTTTACAGCTCTCCCTCCCCCGAAGTGACTGTCCCCTGCAGCCAGGAGAAGCCCTGCTCTGCGTACGTTGAGGGCACAGCCCTCAGCTCTATGCCCACAACTAGACATTTGACAGATGCTAATTAACCTGACCTGAGGTCAGTGTCCATGGGCAGCAGGAGTGTGAACTGCAGGCAACAGGGAGTCTGTCTGCCTGCAGGAGTGTCAGCTTCTTAACACAATCTCCTCTTTGTCTCCAGTGTCAGGATAATCGGGGTTCACTTCCGTAACTGTGTGTGCAGAACTGGGGTGTGATGGGGACTGAACCTCCTCCGCCCCTCCCCGCTGTCTGGACACTGCAGACACCGCCTTATGTTTCACCCCTGGCCCGCCTGGTGGGGATTTAAATATTCATGGGCGGTTTCTCTGAGCTGAGGTCTCTCCTTTGGCCCCATCATTCACTCTAGCAAGAATGTGATCTCCGTTATTCATCCCTTTGCCCCTTCACTTCCTTTATCTTCTCTCAGGAAGTGGTTTTGTTCGTATCCTGGAAGGGAGCTTTTGGTGCGCGTGCAGGTCATGTGGGAGCTCTGCTGTCTGAGGCCTCGCTGCTCCAGAGGGGCCCTCGCAGCTCAGTGCTTCGGCTCTGTGCAGCCACTGCGCAGAGGAGGCCGGCCCCTGGCAGGAGGGGAGGAGGGTAGAGGTTGGTGGGGTTTCTGGTGCAGATGCTTCGCTGCCCTCTGAAAGCAAGCGGAGCTGAAAGGGACCCAGCAGCCCAGCCCAGATGGGGGAGGTTTTGATTCTCTGGACCCAGCTTCCGTGGGTGAATTCCACAGTAGCTCCCAGTCCCATGCTGGCAGGACCAGCGGAGACTCATGCAAATTAGGCATCCGCCAGGCACACAATCTATCCCCAAATGTGACATCCTCTCCAGGGAGGGGCAGGCACAGCCGTGAACCTGCCTGCCTGCCTTCTCCCTCATGGTGCACCCTAGCTGGCAGCTGGGGCTCCTGACTCCACTCTGCTTCTGTCCTCACCCCGTTCTCCAGAAAGACCCGCTGTAGGAGAGCCTCATTGTGGCCTGGAGTGCTGCTTTCTGGTGGCTTCACAGGTGTCAGGTCCTGACCATGGTCTGCACTCTCTGGGCCCTGGCCCTGCCGGCCCTTCCTGGCGAGTCCTGAGAGCTGAGCTGCCTTCCCCGTAGGGAGCCGGGCACATGCCTGCCCCCTCCCTTCCTCCAGGTCTTTGCTCAGAGGCCCTTCCCTGGTCACTCTGGGTTCCCTTCTCTGTTGTTTGTAGCCCTTTCCACGTCCCAGAGCTGGGGGCAGCCCTCATGTCGTTTTGTGGTTTTGTCGCTGCCCCTGTATCTCCAGTTGCTGAAACTATCCAGGCAGACGGAGCAGTTGGGTGACAGGTCACTACTAACATGCCCTCCTAAGTCTGTGACATTCGCTTCTTCCAGATACTGCGGGAGTTTGTTTTCCCTTTGAACGTGGTCAGTCCTCTGTGGTGGTGTTTACCTGCCAGGCCATTTCTAAGAGAAATCTGGCTTTTCTTAAATCAGAGGAATTGCTAGAAGTGGTTCCACAACTACTTGCTTAGGCATCAGTCAGGGCCTCTGGGTGACCCCACAGGCTCCCAGGTGCGCTGAGAAAGAGCATTCATGGTGTGCTGACAGGCTCCTCCCCCAGCACACCTTGAGCCCGGCCGTAGCCTCTCAGGAAATCTTGAACTCGCTTCCCCTGGGAAAGCATCTTCAGGTAGCAGAGTAGGAGTGATTTCATGGGTCAGTCAGCCCTTTAAAAGGATGACAGATTTTTATGAGAAAAACCCATTTTCTCAGCCACTATTTTCATTATATGAAAAACTAATTGATTTTTCTCAAGATTGGAGTTAGATTGCTTATCCAGTTTATGAGAAAACTATAGGAAATTACATGAGAAGAAAAGCAGGCGCTAGCTGTCTCCCCCACCCCACCCCCCCCACCCCCCACAGCACTTGGCAGGAAGCCAGAGTCATTCATTTGAGACCAGCGGGACTGGGACCCACAGTCACAGTGCCCCACCATCTTTCCCCGCAGCAGCATGTCAGGTCCTCCCAGATCCATGCCCTCAACTCCTGGGGTGCAGTGCCCCAGATAAAACGCTTTGAAAACACCCAGACAGTCGAACAGGGGCTGCTGCTGATATTCCACAGAGATTGCTTTCCAGGGCCTTACCCAGGTCTCCTAGTCTCATCAGCTACTCCCCCCCAGCACTGTGGGAAGTGCCACCACTCCACACTTTCCAGGTGGGGAATTGCCCAAATAACGCCCCCCCTCCACCCCCATCAGTGGTAGAACCAGGATCTAACCCAGGCCACCTGGCTCAGACAGAGCATGGGGCTGTTTCCAGTTAAATGAATCAAAGTCAAATTCAGTTCCTCTGTATGCTTGCCACATGGCTAGTGCTCCATAGTCACGAATGGCACGTGGCCTTCGTCAGCTCAGAGACGGGTGTGTCCATCCAGGAAATCTGGGAGCAGGGTGCTCTGCCTGTGGCCTGCCCCCCTCCTGTGGCTCGTTACAGAAGCCCAGGTGCAGTGGAACAAGTCGATGGCACTGAGCATCCTGTCACCTGCCTGGCCTGCTTATTTATAGAAGAACTAGAGGCCCAATGCACAAAGATTCGTGCAAGAATGGGCCTTCCTTTCCCTGGCTGCTGGCACCGCCTTTCACTTCGGCCCTGGAGCCACCACTTTCTGTTCCAGCCCCGCCTTCCCACACTGCCCAGAGGCCCTAAGTGGCTGGGGGAGTGTGGAACACCTGCATCATCTCCATGGCAACGATGCAAGCGCCCCACCCCCAGCCACTCAGGGCCTGCATAAGCAAATTAACCCACCATCTTTGTTAGGTTTATTTGCATACTCCTGATTGGCTGGCGGGCGTCATGAATGTATGGTCAATTTGCATTTTTCTTTTATTAGTATAGATTAGTGTAGACTAGAAGCCCAGTGAACAAAATTCATGCACTTGGGGGGCTGTCCCTCAGCCTGGCCTGTGCTCTCATGCAGTCCGGGAGCCCTGAGGGGATGTCCGACTAACGGCTTATTGGGCCTAAGCCATCAGTCAGACATCCTTAGCATTGCCACAGAGGCAGGAGAGGCTCCCACCACTGCCACTGTGCTCACTGGCCACGAGCCTGGCTTCTGGCTGAGCGGTGCCCCCACGTTGAGTGTCTGCCCCCTGATGGTCAGCACACATCATAGTGACCGGTCATTCCACCATTCAGTCATTTGTATATTGGCCTTTTATTATGTAGGATACGCTGTAGATGAGGCCCTTTAGAACCATAAGAAATGCAAAAAATTCACTGTTAACTCATTCTCGAATTGCCCCCACTTAAAATCAGATTGCTCCCCCTTGGGGCATGTGCTGCACCTTGGGAACCACTGGGCTTGACACTTTTCCTCTCTGAGCTTCATTTCTGAATACATACCCGTATACCATGGGAACTGTAATCTCTTCTCTGCCTACCTCACTGGGTTGTCATGAGGAGGTTCTGAGCTAATAAACCTAGAAATGTTTCATCAAGAAAGTGATGTCTAAATGGGAAGGGGTTATTTTTAAGCTCACGGGTACGTACCCCTCAGGTAGCAGGTGGTGATTAGAGGAGGAGGGCACGATTGTCTCCTGGGACTGCAGCTATGGAAGCTTTGCAGAGGGTTCCGCAGGCCTCGGAGGGGCGGGCTCTGGCCAGCAGCCCTGTAGCAGTGGTCGTCCCTGGAGCGGGGGGGGGGGGGGGGGGGGACGGAGCATTTGGGGGGCACTAGAAGAGTGGTGAGGCCGAAGGGGGAATAACTGTCAAACCTTCCCACTTGGCGCCATTCTTTAAACTGTATGTGGCTCTTTCGTTGCTGTACCTGCTCAGGGTGGGGCTCCAATCTCCTGGAGCCGGATGGGGGGCTGGGCTGGGCTAGGAGGGCAGGTTTAGCCTCGCCCCCAGCAAGGTCCAGTGTGCTTCTGCTGCAGAAATGGCGCCGCTACTGTGGGGCTGGCGCAGGAGGCCGGGGTGTAGGGAGGAAGGAGGACATCTGACCCTGGGTTGCTGCTCAGGCCTGCCTCCACCCGGGTCTGGAGTTGTAGGGAGGAAAGGCTTGCCCAGCCCCAGCCGAGGTGGGCCACAGGCCTCAGGGGCGCTAATGGATGGTTGCTGGCGTGCTCTTTTTGTGGGCAACCCTGGCAGGAGTGGCAGGGGAAGAAATTGGGAGTTGGAGGTGCGGGCTGCAGCTACCCCTGAGGCTGGGTCTTCTTGTATCCAGTCAGCCTCCCCATCCCCTGGGGTCCGGGGACAGGGGTAGGGTGTCCATGCAGAGGGACGGTAAGAGCTCCCGTGGCTGCTTCCTCTTCCTTCTTTATAGTCCGGGCTCTTGTCAGGCACTCTCCTCAGACCCCCAGGAACTTGGCTCTGGCCACCCACCCCCTGCTGTGTGCACAGCCTCCTGCTAGTCTCCCAATATGCAAATTGGTCATTACTGTGATGCTGTTAGGACCAATTAGCATATTACCTCTTTAGATAGATAGGCCTTCAGTCTTCACAAGAACACCTTGAGCTTGTTCACCAGCATAATTATCCATTCCCTGCTGAGTCACAGTTCAGGAGAAGGTGACA
Organism: Antrozous pallidus; assembly: GCA_027563665.1. Lineage (NCBI taxonomy): Eukaryota > Metazoa > Chordata > Mammalia > Chiroptera > Vespertilionidae > Antrozous > Antrozous pallidus. Next base: position 101,893,834 of record CM050512.1, on the reverse strand, counting down.
CCCTTTCTCAGCATGACTGTCTCTTAGTTTCCAGAGGAACAAGGTAACCAAGGAAACCCTCCCTGCCCCGTCCAATGGCAGGTTCCTCCTTCCTCTGGCAGCCCTGGCCCTAGGCAACGGCTGTGTCTGCTTCATGTCTCTGCAGGGTGGGAATGACCACGAGATCTTCACAGATCAGAGGACCATGGGCTACACCGTGATGGCCCCCGAGGACACGCGCAGGATCTGTGAAGAACTCTTCTCCTAACACCCCCCCTCCGTGGGAGGGCAGGAAGGCCCAGCTGCAAACCGGAAAGGCTGGCCCAGTGGCCAACCCCGGATCCCTCCCGCCCATGCCCATGGACATTTACAACTGTCCAGCCCAGGACAGACGTGTAAAAGTACTTCCTGAAATGAAGCACCTGCTGAGTGTTGGCTTAGTAGGAGCCTTGAGACCAGGGCACTGTAGTCATCAGCCGGTAGTAAGCTAAGTGACCTCTGAACTCTTGTTTTCCCACCTCATTTCCTGTTTGAGAGCCACAGACCTCAGCGTGGCCTGTGGACGACTGGCTGGCAGGTGACAGCTGACCCGCCGGAGCTTGCCCTCCGCTGGCCTGGTACACAGGTTAGCTCAGATCCACTACAGGGGCTAGTTTTCTAACCATCGACTTGAGAGGCTCTAGTCCCAACAGCCCTTCGCCAAGGGCCGGCTCTGAGCCCAGGATGAGAGAGAATAACTGGTGTCACACTTCATCAAAGCACCTTCTGCCTAGGCCTGGCTTCCCAGGGGCCTGATTTGCCTGGTTTCTTAGGCATCAGGTGAAAGCCACGGTGATTAGCAGGACAGAAGCTGCCCTGTTTCTCTGCAAACCTTTGAATAAATAAGAGCCGGACCCTGGCCCTCACCCCGATTCTGACCTTGGGGTTGGGAGCAGCCTTGGTTGGGCCTGGGCCCTCCCCACACTCCCTCCCAGGTTCCGCAGGTTCCTCATGGAACTGGAAGGCCCCTCCAGGCCCTGGTCCAGAACAGAGCGGTGATGGCTTGCCCAGGCAACGGTTAACGTATCGAATCCTAGCCTCTGGAAATGTCGGGACCCACAGCCCTACAGATTGGTACAAGGGCCCGAGGCTGGCTTCAGTCCACAGTGTGACCTCTGTCAGGGCCCCACCCACCTGAATCCATGCGCTTTGCACCTTCCCGCCCCCACCAGGTGCTTTCATCACAGATGAGCCTGGCTTCCCCCCCAGAGCTGACCCTGGGCTTCTCGGCTCTGGACAGTGCCCTCACCATGCGGTTGGCATTTTTAACGGTTCCCAGGACATGCCCTCTGTGGCATCTTGTCCAAGGGTTTTGCAAATGTACTGTAATGGCCTTTCAAGGCGACGAGTAGCAAATTAAAGTGATTGTATTGTTTCCTATTTCTCACTCTGATTACTTTTCATGTCAACCTGTTTGCTCTTCAGTCGCATGGGATCCAGTCCCTACCACATAGGGAACTTCCTTTCAATAAAGCCCACTGAATGGTGGGTGTGAGCCATCGCTAACTCACGTAACCCCCCAGCAACCCAGGAAGCAGGACTTAGCCGGAAGCCATCCCACAGCCTCGCATAGTCCACAGGATAAACACACCATCACCAAAACCCTAAATGTGCTGAGTGTTGAGCAAGAGGGAAGCACAGAGGTTGACCCTGAGCAGCCTGCTGCTGGTAAGAAAGCAGATCCCATCCCAGCACCGCAGAAGTCGGCTGGTATTCAGCACTGGACCCAGGTCCCTTGGGAAAGGCCTATGTGCAGGGCGGGGTGCAGAGCACACCGGGTGGCTGCAGGGGTCAGGCCTCCAGGAAGGCCTTCGGAGCCTCCTGAGGAGCCTAAGCCTCACCCTGCGGGAGGAACAGGAGGCAGCGAGATCTGCCACGGCTTGGTGGGGAGCAGATGTGGATTCAGGAAGGGCGGGGCATACGTGGCTTTGAATCACTTCCTTTCCAAGAACTGCTTCCTCTTCCCCCAAGAAGTGCTCCTTGATCTCAGGCCTGGCAGGCACCTGTGCCAGGCAGCCAGCCTCCAGGCCCCTCCACCTGCCTGCCCTCCGCACACCCACTCAGGTTCTGAAGCTCATTCCACTCCCCACTTGCAGCTGCTTCCCAGTATCACCTGCAGCTTTTTGCCAACGCCTCCCTCATGCCATCTGGGTGGCATCCTCTTAGTGCAACATGCCCACAACCTCATGGTTTTGAGCTTTGGCCTCTCCCTAAAAGGTTCAATGGGCTGGTCCCAATTTTCCCTAATACACTTTTTTTTGTTTGTTTTTAGAGAGAGAGATGTCAATTTGTTGTTCCACTTACTGATGCATTCATTGGTTGCTTATATGTGCCCTAACCTAGGATCGAACCCAAAACCTTGGCGTATGGGGATGACGCTCTAACCAACGGAGCTCCGCGGCCAGGGCCTTTCCTAATACACTTTGAAAATCAATGTAGCCTTAAAATAAAAGTGTTCACCTCTGCACCAACAAAGGTCATTTACCCACCTCCCCTGAGAGACTGTCCCAGCCCAACACACATGAAGACCCGCCCGGGGCGGCCCTGCCTGTCCAGCCCAGCCCCTCACCACCTCCTGGAGACCAGACTCTGTTCGCAGGGCTCAGCCTCACACAACTGAAGGGCATCTATCCACAAGTGACCAAGTAGCACTCTGTTGTCACAAAGCCACGTTCGTTCCACTTCTAAGCTTCCTACATTGATCCTGGCAGTTACGGGAAAAGGTATGATCCCATTTTCTGACTCAACCCCAAAACAACCAGCTGCGAAGTAGAGTGACTCAGGCTGGCGTGGGGAGCCGCCCTGACCCTCTGGCTCAAGGGCCCCGAGGAAGAGTTTCCTCACAGCCAGCTCCTCGTCAACAAACAACACACAGCCGTGCACAAAACAACCTTTATTGACAGGAAGGTGGGAGGAAAGACTTGGATTTAGGAATCCCGGGTGCAACTCCCATTTGAGCTTTGGCGTCTCCCTAAAAGGTTCAATGGGCTGGTCCTAAGGTGTCGGTCACCAACACTTCAGTCCTCCTGAGCCTAAAGCGGGTTCTGTAGGTTGGGACCGACTGGGAGGGCATTCCTTCCAGCTCTGGGGACATCGTGCGGTTCTGGAATACTCACTGAAGAGCTGGTCACACAGGAAGGACTGCAGGAGCAATTTGCAAAGGATTTCACACACAAAGATCACCTCTGAACAGCAGATCCAATCCCAACCCACTGGCAGGCGGAGTCTGTGGGCTCACACAGAAGACCGGGCTCCTGGCAGAAGTGGCTCCAGAAGTGTGGTCTGTACCCGACAGCCTCCAGGGGCCACCTGGGCACACCCAAGGCTCGCGGGAAAAGGCCGCCTTGGGCGCAGCAGAAGGCGAAGGCGGGAGGCAGAGAGCCATGCAAGGGGCACAACGGGCCAGGAAGAGGCAGATGGAGCGAGTCACTTAACCTGGCTTCACAGCACGCACGCTTCGTGTTAGACCTGAGCCAGCCATTGGCCAAGCAGTCCCGCTCCCACCCCTCCGCTGAGGCCGTCCCCAAGCTGAACACAAGGCGTCCCCAGAACACAGACACCTGGGGCCGGGGCCAGGACTGCCCGTGCCCCCCCCACCCCCCACCCCCTGCCAAAGTCCCGTCCTCCGTCTTCGGTCCAGAGCACCCTGTCTGCCCAGAGCCAGCTTTAAAGGGTTCGCTTTCCACGCTGACAAATGGACTCCTGACTCCACATCAGCCACATATTTCAAACGTATTACCCAGCTAGTTCTATTTAAAAGTCACAACTACAGCCAAAACAAAGCACAGCAAATACAATCCTAGATCTGTTTACTGGAACTAGCTACAAAGGCTTGCAATGTCGGCAGAAAGCGCAAACAGAGCTAGCTCCGGGGAGAGCGGCAGTTGCTTAAAAACAAAAACTCCTCTAACATTTCTTCACGCCTGTTTTCAAGACAACCCCTTCCCTCAATGTGTATTTCTCCAACGTTTGACTTTACCAGGCTGTCAGAAAGCAGGCTACTTACTCTTTTCTGGAAGGATCAGGAGAAAGAAAGGTCTGTTTTAAAACAAACACCCTCCCCTCTACACTCCCTCCTCCCTCCCCAGCCACGGGACGTGCAATGGCTGCTGGGCCGTAATTATGCAGCTTGAAGGCAGGTGGAGACCAGGCTTCTAAGGGTTAGAATTCAACTCTCAGCACAGCTTTCCCAGGTGGAGGGCTAAGGGCTCCTGCGAAAACTTTTCCCGACCCCCAGCTGTGACACCTCCTGCTGCAAAGGCACCTAAGACCCTCCCACCCCTGCCCCCTGAAGCCAGCTCCCCTGGAACCAACCAAGCCTAGAATCAAAAAGCCTGCTCTGCCCAGGGCCAGGGAGACACAAGAAGGGGGCGCTTGGGTGGGAATTCATGCTGGGGAAACACACAGGATCCAACTCAATTGTGTCCCCACCCGGTAGAGCCCGGAGCCTCCAACCCCAGGGGGATGGGGATGAGGGACTCTGTGGGCTGGAGAAATACCACCTGACCCACCCCCTGGGCGAGGGTTGCACCCTCTACTCAGCCACCAGCCGGGCGCCTCTCCTTGTTCAATGCTTTTAATACTTTTCAGATGGTGCGGTTGTTGTGATGGTCAGAGGCTATGCTGGTGGCCCAGACACCCCGGGCCTGCCCCCGGCCCCCTTCCGCCAGGAGATACTTGAAAGGGACCACGCCCCCTGCTCTGAAGCCGCATCTCAGCCAGTGGAATGTCATCTCCAGTCCGGTCCTGCCTCCTCCTCTCCGCAGTCTCCCCCAAGCCCAGGAGAAGGGGTGCTCCCGGCCTCTCCTAGGAGCTGACGACGTGGCCGGACCAGGTCTCGTGCTTGGTGCCCGGCGCCAGGTGGGTGATGACCACCTCCACGGCCTGCAGCTTCTCGTTCTTGGGCGGGATGGAACACATCTTGTAGGTGACCTCGTCGCCTTCCACCGGAACGTACTCCCCTTCCACGCTGCAGGGTGGGGAGAAGCACTGAGGCCCAGCACTCAGACGAGCCCAGCCGAGGGATGCCACGCCCAGGACACAGCCCCTGCTGGTCCGAGGGCTGCCCCAGGGCTTCTAGGGAACTGCCCCTTCCGCCCTGCCCCCTGCCGTCAGGGGGGGCCACCATGCCTCAGTTGGTGCCATGCCGCCCCAGCCTCTCCACTGCCCCAGCCTCTCCCTTCCCTCTCCCTCGTGCTGTGGAGCCCCGCACCCTAGCAGGGGCTGCTCTGGGACCTCGGATGCTGAGACAGAGGAGCTCAGCCTGGAGGTGCTCACACGTTACAGTAAGCGTGGGCGACTCAGGGCCTTTTGGACAGAAGAGCCGGGGAGCCAGTCTGAACCGGAGAGAGAAACCAGGTGGCCCCACAGGAGATGAGTGATGCCTGGTCGAGTGATTCCCAGAGAAATGGTGAGCCTTCCAGAAAGATCTTGTGTGCTTAAAGCTCGTCCCAGGAGGGCCCTCTCCCTTGGGGCCATTCCCTGGAAGGGTCCCTCACTTTCTACGGGACACGAGTCACCATCCCGCCCATGGGGGTGATATGCCCATCTTGATGCCCCCTTGATGAGACCAACCCCACAAATCCCCTTGAGATCCTGAGCGCCAGGGCCAGCCGGCTTCCCCAGAACTGGTTTGCCTCAATGAAAGAATCCCAGAGCACATGGAGCTTCCCTCTTCCATCTGGCGGCCAGGGAGCTCAGGGCTGCAGTGCAGCGCGCGTGGCAGCAGGACCAGGCGCCGGGGGCCTCTTCCTCCCCTGCGCCACTCCGCGCTCCTTACTCACTGGTTTCTCGTGATGCCCTGAGCATATCCTTGTCAACCACCACAACGCCTTCTGGAAAGCGGCCACGCACACCCACGTATGCACTCACATGTGTGATGCGCTGCTTTAGCATCCTAGGTCTACCGGTACAGGGGACCTACTTACTAGTAAGAGCTGCCGTGTGAGTAGTGGGAGGGGGAATAAAGAAAGGGCAATGCTCCCATCACGGCCAACATCTGCAATAGGTTCTTATTTTCAAACACACAGTTTCTGTATACAGGGTGAGGCAAAGTAGGTTTATAATTCTCCATACGGAAAACAACGCGATAATTAATAAACAACAATACAAGAGTAAACTGTGCTTTGCGCGCTCACCACTGTAAACCTACTTTGGCCCCAGCCTGTGCAGAACACAACTTTCCCGCAAACTGAAAAGAGAGATCAGGGGACACTGAGGCCAAAAGGTGGAGTGGGGTAAGGGAGCCAGGTCAGGTCCCCACATAGCTGAAGGCCGGAAGTGGAACACAGGCCGCAGGACATGGGCGCCTGCATGTGTGGGCCCCGCCCTGGGCCCTCCAAGGGCTTCCAGACACTCAGGAAGGAAGGACGTCGTCAGTGAGCAAGTGACTAGAGAGAGAATCCGGCTCCAACTTCCCGGATCAGAGGGGGCCGGGCAGGAAACCACCCCGAGGACAAACACAGGGGCGCCCCTCGACATCCACCAGATACACTGGGGCACTCAGCCCCATCCCACCCCACTCCAGTAGTTCTACTCTCTCTCTCTTTCTCTCTCTCTCTCTCTCTCTCTCTCACACACACACACACACACACACACACACACACACACACACACACGCCGACTGTCACCTCCAGCATCAGGTACACCGGCACCACCAAGTGCAGCCTCACAGCCCCACCCCTGAACACAGTCACACCGGGTCCCACATGCCTGGCCTCACCCCCTCCCTGCCCCCGAGGAACCAAGACAGGGCCCCCCAGCCCAGCCGGCCCAGCCCCCGGACTCACTCGGAGATGTGCAGGAAGATGTCGGGGCCGCCGTCAGCCGGGGTGATGAAGCCGTGGCCCTTGGAGCGACAGAAGCATTTGCACACTCCTTTGTAGATGGGGCCCTGCGAGGCCCTCACCGTCCTGACAGAGGGGGGGAGGGAGTGTGAGGGGGCCCCACCGGCCCTGCGGACAGACACCCGCTTCCTGGGGCGCACCCAGCTCATCCCAGCCCTGCCCGCAGCTGTGGCCCCGGAGGTCCTGGCACAACTCTGGGGGCCATTCACACAGAACCCAGTACGAGTGACTCCCTGCCGACCTTGGCAATCGTTCTCAGGACTCAGTTTCCCCATTTGAAAAGAGGGTATTAGACAAAAGCTGACAACAGATCATTAATCAATCAGAGCAGCAGCCTCCACTCACTGGGCCTGAGGTCTGCATCTGCCAGGCGCCGTGTGCATCCTCGGCAGCACCGTGGCAGCCCTGCTCCTGTCCCCATTTTGCAGCTGAGGAAGTTGAGGTCTGACGAGGGAAGAGGCTCTGTGTGGTTAAAGGCCAGCGATTCTCGGCCCCAGCGGTCTCGCCCCAGCTCGCGACAGGCTCCAGTGGGCCTGGGGCCGCGCCCTCCAGAGTTCGCAAGGACTCTCCATTCCTCGCCCTGACCCCAACCCCGCGTCTCTCCCTGTGACAAACAGGGACACCGAGACACAGAGATGGCCACCAGGCCCTGGAAGCCTCCCCCAGCCAGCTCGAGACTCACGCGGAGAAGGTCCTGGTCCGGCGAGTGGGCAGTGGGCTGGGGACCACATTGCTCCGGAGGGGGGATGGTGAGCGGTTGCGGGCCCGTTGGGTGTCCAGCAGCCCGACCGAAGCCTGGTGGGTGGGGGGCTGTGGTGGCGCAGGAGGTTGAGATGACATGGCTGACCTGGAGAGAGAGGGCGGCTCTCAGGGGCTCACACCCTGCAGGGAGGCCCCAGATGCATCCCCACCCCCACATGGGGGGGGGTCTGCCATCTGAGACCCATTCCCCTGGTTGTGGAATGCAGGCCCCAGCTCCCTGAGCATGCAGGTCACAGCCATGTTTCTGGCGGGCCCAGCGGGTCAGGTGGCCCCCGGGGTCTGCAGCAGCCTGGCCCCCCTCTATCACACGCTGCTCAGAAAGGCCAGCTGGTACCCATGACAAGGACGGCCGGTCCCCTGTGTGTCCTCAGTACCCAGCACAGACCTGGGGCCATTAGTAAATACTGTGACCGGAAGGGAGGGGAGGAGCCAGGGAGGGAGGGGGCTTGGAGACAGGCAGGCAGGCAGGCAGGCCTTACTCTATGCCAGCCCCTAGATCAGGACTCCAGCCTGAGAAACATTTTCTGGACACTGCAAGCGCCAGGGGGGAGGGGAGGAGGGAGGGGAGGGGGGAGGCAAAAGAAATAGCTCAGTGTTGATCCAGGAAACTCTGGGACACAAACCAAGGACAGGCTCAGACACCGAGTCTGGATCCCAGGGGCTGTGACAAGCCGGCATCGAGGGCCACCTCAAAGGCAGCATGTCCACCGGCCCCTCACAGAGATCCAGCGCTCCAGGTGAATTCCCAGCCCGTCTGGGTCACCAGGCTGCTATGACCACTGATTACCTCGGGGATCCCCCAACATGCATCAGGGTGGGGCCAGCCCCCGGAGGCTGGGGGAGTGCACTCCACAGGGCTGCCTTGCTCGGGACGTTTTGCCAAGATCCGGATGTGGCCTGCTGTACCCAAGGAACACCCCATGGTGACTACAAAGGCGCCCTCTCTATCACGGCCTTGGCTCAAGGTCAAGAACAAAGGGCCCAGCCCAGGAGCCGAGGGCCTGGGTAAGTCCCTTCCCCTCTCGGGGATGAATTTCCCATCCGCAGGGGGAGCGCCTGTCGGGCTTCCACCTCAGGAAGGCCAGGAGCCTGAGCCCAGAGCTCACCGGAGTTCACAGAGCGGGGACAGAAGCGGCCAGTGGGCATGAGCGCCTCACACAGGGTTCTCAAATGTAAACTGTGAGCTACCTTTTCAACACCCAGGAGGCTGCCTCAAATTCCAGGTTTCCAGCTACTCGTGAGAAAAACTAGCAGCGCGGAAAATCTGAACCCCCAGGTAGCCACCCGGCTTCCCTCGTTTCTAGTAACTATGTGGCCTTCGGGCACCAAGGTTTCAAAGTCACCCAGCAATGTCCCCTCTGTCCCCAACCAAACCGCCAAGCCCCGGCCTCATTCCTCTCCCCGCAAAAAACAAAATCTCTGCCCCCACGCTCCCTACCACTGCCCCACGACCATCCACCACCCTTCCCCGTGCAGCCCCCCAGCGCTAGCTGGCTGAGAAGGAGAGCCAGCTGGCCTCTGGAGGACATGGCATAGCTACCTCCTGACCCTTCTCTCAGCTGCAGCCACAGCCAGGGAGGACCGGGAGTCCGGGGAGCCCCCACCTCAAAAAGGCCCCGGCTGCTAGGCTGGGGGTCAAGGCTCCAGCGTGACCCACCAGCACAGGTCATAGAGTCCTGGAATGTTCAAACGCACAGGGTTCTGGGAATGGCCAGCCCAGGGAAGGGAGGGCCCTGCACCACCCTCACCCAGGCCCCCAGGACAGCAGGTGGGACCACAGTAGCTCAATGACACCAGAGTGTGGTGGAAAAGGCCCTCCCCATATAATCACCCCAAATCCCCCTCCTTTCCTCTGGGGCCGGCACATCTCACTTCACATTTAAAATGTGAGCTCTCTTCTAAACATCCAGGAGTTTGCCTCAAGTTCCAGGGACTCCCCGCCAACGGTGTGATCTTGGGCAAGCTACTTAACCTCTCTGGACCTCCCGTTTCCAAGTCTGGGAAATGGAGATTATAATAGTCCTGACTTCCCAACAGAATCATGAAGTTGAAATGAAATAATGCACACTGAGCGCTCAGCACACCATCTGCCCCCAACAACTGAGCAATAAGTGTCAGCTATAATTGCTGTACAATTGTCATCATAAAATTATTCAACAAATGTGTGCCCCGTGCCAGGCCCTATTCATGGCACTAGAGACACAGGGCTCAATTTGGAGCCAGGGAATAAACAGGTAAATCAATATATGAACAAGATCACTGAGATTTCCAAAAGGGCTGGTAAAAATACACAGAAGGGGATAAAAAGAACAGGGCAGGGGCAGGGCGGGGGGGGGGGGGGGTTGAAGAGAGCTTCCCTAACGAGCTTACAAGCTGGATCCTGAACCATCCCAGTGAACCATCTGAAAAGCAGAAGGCAGGGGGGTGGGGGATGCCTATGCAAAGGTCCTGAGATCGGCAGGGGCCCAGGTATGACCGAGGCCAGCAAAGAGGCTATGTGATGGCTGCTGGAGATGGAGAAGGGACAAGACAGGAGGTGGGGTGGAAGGGAGGGCAGGATAGCTCAGGAAGCGTTGGGCATCATCAGCATCACCACATGTGTCTTCCTTTCTCCACACCTATCTGTCTGTCTCCATTCCCCTTGCCAAGCCCTTCTCCACCTGGGTCAATGAACCGGTCCAAACCGGGCCCCCCTTCTCCCTCCACCCCCACCTCTTCAACTCCCCCAATACACTCAATCCCTCAGAGATGCCATCAGAAGCCCATGAGCTTGTGGGGTAAGCAACCTGAGGGCAGCATGGGGTCCCTCTGGGTCTCTAGGGCCAGCACTGGGGCTGCCACCGATCAGGGTTTCGGAGACAGTCCAGGGAATGGCCCAAAGTCTCCTTACCCAGCACCAGACCTGAACCCTGGCTGGCGCTGACCGTGCACCTAGTGTGCTCAGCCCCTTGCACAGAAGGTGGCCACATGCGTGCTCACCTGGCAGAGGAAGAAACTCAGGCACGGAAAGCAGGAGTGACTGGGGAGGAGGAAGGGAAGTGCCGGCCTGGGAGACCCAGGAGCCTTAATCACCACCACCCTGCCCGACTCTCAGGGGCCATCTGGGCTGGAGAGCAGCTGGGGCAGCTGGAGCAGGCCTGGCCAAGGGCCAGCACCCCCACCCCCACCCCCAATGGGCCTGGTAGGGAGGAGGAGGAGGAGAGAATGGCCTCTGTGTGGGAGAGACCTCAGTTTAGATCAAAGTCCAGCTGTAAGGAAAACAGGGGGGAGTGAGTTGCCAGTCACCCAAGAGCCAACTCTGGAGCCCTGTTGCTGTCCCCTCCCCCAACACACACACACACACACACACACACACGTGTGTGTGCGTGCATGCAGCAACCTCAGCCCCCCACCAGCATAGTCCAGGCTTCCCGCTGAGCAACTGTGGTCCCAGGGGTGGCCTTGGAGCATCCCTGAGGGAGGCAGCCCCACTCGGTGTGACTAGCAGCCTCCCCCAACTCCTGCAGCTGAGAGGAGTTTGCAAACAGATGCTCAGGCTGGCAAGAGGCTCTAGGCCACACCGGGGTGGGCCTCTGGCCTGCAGCAAACTCAGACCAAATATCATGCCCAAGGCATGTCACAGTTGCTGCTCTGTGCACACATGTGTTTGTGTATCTGTGACATGAGTATATATGAGTGTGCATCTGAACACAGGTATACAAGTGTGACTGCTCTGGCTTATGGCCCAGGCTTGTCACTGCCAGTGTGTGCACACCAGTGGCCTCACCCTGCCCCCTACACCCGGGGGGCTACACTGGCACCAGAGGACGTTGAAGAATGTTGCCTCCTAGTCAACTAAGAGTTACTGGGCACCCACCATGCACAGGAATGAAGCCCAGGACAGCAAAATTCCTGCCCTCGACAACCACCAGGACAACAAGAGCAGAGAACGGGGGCCAGGAGTGCTCTTAGCACTGCGCTCATCAGCTCATTTCATCCCCATTTCGCTGATGGCAAAACTGAGGACAAGGTATCAAGTGACTTACCCAAGCTCCACATCTAATTAGTAAACTTGGTAAAACACACAGTACATCCAACAGTGGAAAAGCTATGAAGAAAAAGCAAGCGGAGGCGGGGAGTGTGGGTGAGGTATTTTTAAAGCAGGTGGTCCCAGGTGAGCTGTTGGCCATACGCCCCCTTCCCCAGACTGCACCCCCCGAGTTCTGAAGAGTGCCCAGCCAGGAGAGGGAACCCAGGACCTAAAGATAGGGAAGCCAGGAAGCCACTCCCACCCTGTAGGTCCCCAGGGAAAGGTGTGTCACCAGGGCCTTTACCCTGAGAAAGGGCGGAGAAGGGGGCCTCAGCCCAAAATAGCCTGGGAATTTTCCACAGGCCATGCAAGTCCTCCTGGAAGCTTCTGAGAATTCCACTGGGCACCAGGCTCCTCCTCAGCCCACAGATCTGGACGCTGGAGATCCATCCTACAGGTCTCAGCCTAAAAGCCACCAACCACATCAAGCAGTGGCTCGGCCCAGCCCCAGGGCCAGCCCACAGCTGGCAGGTGAGGATGAGTGCTAGCCCACACAAAGGGCAGGGGATAGGGGCCCGCAGAACCAGGCATGGGGCACGCAGCATGGAGGCAGTGAAGGGGTGATGTCCACCATCCACGGACTTCTATGCCAGGCTCTGTGCCAGCATTTATATACATTAACTAGATTCACCCCCACATCAGCCCCCCAGGGGAGGCACTTTTATCATCCCCATTTTACAGATAAGGAAACTAAGGCAAAGAGAGGTTTGAGCCAGCTCTTCCCATACTTTAGTCTACCCATGACTCATTCTGATTCTGAAGGTTGTGGGCTGAGGCCTGAGAGTCTGCATTGCTAAGGTGCACCCAGGAAGGCAGATGCTGCTGGACCACGGAACACAGAACCCACAGAGCTGGTGGTTAAGGGAAACAGGGTGGTGGGTGGGAGTGTTGAGGCCCTAGATGAGTCACAAAATTACCCCAGTGTACCTGGGATCCTGGTAAACTGAGGCAGAGACACCTTCCCTTCTCTCCCCTCTCCTCCCCATCTCCACCCCAGCTGAGCCCCAGGCTGGCAGAACTGAGAGTCTGCAGGTCTAGCAGAGTGGGTCAGCTGAGGCAGGACAGAGGGGCTCAGGAAGCCTGAGGGCCCACAATGAGCCCCATTCCCCTTCATTGTTCCAAAGACAGCCTGGTCCTGGGGGAGGGATGGGGAAAGAACAAAGGGAGAGGGGAGGAGGCGAAGGGAGGGAAAGGGAGCAGTGGGTAGGGAGTGAAGGGTAGAGGGAAGTGTCAAGCTGAAGGATGGGGGAGCTGGGGTGGGGCAGGGAATGAAGGGAGTCAAGATGTGGCAACAAGAGAAAAATACAAACAGGGCAGGAGGGTGTAGCCCTAGCCCCAGCTGGATGAGAACAGCTGAGCCCCATCCCAGACTGAGCCCAGCTGGCCTGCGCCTGCCCCCTGGGGCCCGAGTGCTGGGAAGAGACCTCAAATCCCAGGACCAGTGTGCTGGGAACCAGAGGCGGGCCCTCCAGCACGGCCGCCTGACCCTCAGTAGGGCTCCCACCCCACCCTTCTGAGATGATCACCCAGACCCCTGACCACCGAGGACCCAGGCCAGCCCAGCTCAACCCTCACAGCCCTTCCGGGAGAGCCCAAGCCCTTGCTGGTAACTGAAGCCCGCTCTGCACCCCGCTGCACGCATTCGGGAATTCCATCCTTGCCGCGGGACCCGGCAGCAGACCTGCTTCAGGCCCACTCTGCTCTCCGTGCCCTCTGTGACCCTGGCAAGTGACCTCACGACTCCACCCCTCAGCTTCATCATCTGTCCAATGGGACAGTAACAGTGGCAGCCTCCCAGGCCTAGGGACATTGTGCAGAACAACTACAATGGGCTGGGTCCACAATAGCTGAGCTGCTCATGGTGGAACTATCAGGCACGGGGCCATCTGGAAGGATCCCTCCCATTCCTGTCCCTGCTGGCGGGACACAAACCAAGTGCTCTGACCTTGCTACCAGTGGGACAAAGAAAACCGGTTCCCTCCCAAGGGAACCCTCCTTCAACACCACCCCAGACTCCAGGGACCCCTCAGGATTTGCTGAGCCAGTGGGGGTCGGTGGAGGGGGGGGAGGGCAGACAGGCCAGCACTGAGAACCAGAAGTCATCAGGGGCTCCAGGAGAGGGGAGCAGCAGAGGTGGGGAGGCCCTGGCCTGGAGGAAAGGCAGGATCACTTCAGGAGTGGGGAAGGCATTCCTGGCAGAGGGATCTGCAGGGGCAAAGGCCCAGAGGGGTGCAGGCACAGAGAGAAGTGGGGAAGATCCAGTGGAAGATAGCAGGAAGCTTTGCTGAGAAGTTTGGCACTCACATCAGTGGACCATTTGAAGCCTGGGGTTGATTTAAACCAATTGTTTTTACAAGTTTCCCCTGGCGGACGGATTGGAGGGGCATGACTGGGGGCTAAGCGACTGAGAAATATCAACATAGTAAATAAAAAATGTAACAGTCGCTAACCTTTCTCCGGGCAATGGGTTAGCCATCTCCTTTCATTCTCACACATTGCCTTATGGTAGAAAAAATTATATCCCCAGTCTATGGAAGGGGAAACTGAGGCTCCCGGAGGCCCCAGTTTGCAATGAGTCACCCCCGCCTAAGAGAACGGAGGCCCTGCCTGGAGCGGGCTGATCTGCGCTCCCCCCCCCTCCCCCCCGCCAATAAACACACAGTTCAACACCAGAAAGGTGGGGGCGGGGGGGATCAGGGGCTTCCTTTTTTAAAATCGAAAAAGAACAGTTCATTTCCGGCCTGCAAACCGGCTGCCAGCGAGGCCAGCGGGGAGGGAGGCTTCGGACGCGGGTGAAGTTTTCGGCTCCGCCTAGGGGCCCCCCATCCGGGCGCAAACACACTCGGCGACCGCCCGGCGATTCCTCCCCGGAGGCAGCCAATCGCGCGCCGCCAGGCCGGCTCCCCCGCCGGGGCCTGGCCGCTGTCCCGCCGCCGAACCCGCAACTGGCGCAGCCGGCCCCACCTCCCGGAGCGGCGGCCCCCGCGTCGCGCCCCACCGCACCACCAGTCACCTCATTCACGCTCCGACGCGCACACGAAAGCGAGGGGAGGTTTCCCTAAACGCAGAAAACAGGTGGCCAGGCGGGAAGTGCTCCCCGACGTCTGCGCTCAGTCCCTCCAGCCGCTGCCACACCCACTCTTCCCCTGGGAGGAGTAACTAGCTCTCCCCAAACAGGCCTCGCGACCGGAGGTTTCCTAGGAGCCCGAGAGTCCCAGCCCCGAGCCCCCTGCCGGCGAGCTAGGAGACCCTGCAACAGGGGCGGTGAAGGGAGCATAGGCGCAAAGGAGTCGCAGTCCCATCCAGGCAGCTTCCGGGTGTCCGGTCGGGGGCACCCGCCACACCCTCCCGGGGTCTCCGGAGAAGGTCCCTTACCTGGCGACCCGCTCCACTCCGCCTACAGCTGCGCTCCGTCTGCAAGAGCGAGGCTGCGGAGGGGGCGTGGTCCGAAGGGCGGGCCCGCAGAGTCCCCGCCCCCCGGAGCTGCCAGCCAATGGAGCGGGGCCGGAGCCTGGGACGGCGGGGGCGGGACGGGCGGGAACAGTTCCGACGGACCTTTGTGTCCCAGCGCAAGACTGGCGGGAGCGCGGGACGCACGCCGAGGACTACACCGCCTCTACCCCCGCGCGGGGGCGGAGGGCAGTGCTGCCTGTGCTGGCCCCAAGGTCAGAAAGCTCCCCTGAAAAGTGGGAGAATCCGATCTTCGCGCCTGCAGGTCTCCTAACCCAGCGGGTCCGGTCTGACCTTCGCTCCGGAATCCGGATGGGCCTGGATCGCTCTAGGAAAGAGATGGAGGAATGACAGGATTGGAGAGACAGAGAGGAGGAAAGGAAAACAGAAAATTCAAAGAAAGAAAACGAGGGAAAACTGTTGATTTTGTTTTTTATTCGTTTTATTCTAACTCCCCCCCCCCCTCAAAAAGAAAGAGAGAGAGAGAGAAACATCAATGATGAGAGAGAATCATTGATCATCTGCTTCCTGCACGCCCCACACCGGAGAGCCGCAACCTGGGCATGTGCCCTTGACAGGAACTGAACCCAGGACCCTTCAGTCTGCAGACCTATGCTCTGTCCACTGATTCAAATCAGCTAGGGCTCATTTTATTAATTCCCCTCCCTCCTTGACTCTGGAGGTAAAAGGTGTTTTTCTCATTTTACTGGATAGGAAACGGAAGCAGAGAGAGAGGAGTGACCTACCCCAAGTCTCAGCAAGTTTGAAACAGCCCCTGAGCTCAGAGTCGGAGTGGTAGACGAAGGGCAGGAAAGTGAGGAGGTAGCCTGCAACTGCCTTGGGACCACAGGGCCCAGGAGTGAGGTGGCACTGGGGTCTCTGCAGGAGCCCACCAGCTCTGCCTGCCACTCATCTATCTCTCCTATCCCCATCGGGAGCACGCAGACCATTGAAGACAGAGTGAGAAGACAGCTGTCTACAGCCAGGAAGAGGGCCTCCACTGGGAGCCAAGTTAGCCTGCACCTTGAACTTGGACTTTCCAGCCCCCAGAACTGTGAAAAACACACTTCTGTTGTTTAAGCTGCCCAGTCTGTGGTATTTTGTTATGGCAGCCAGAAGAGACTAAGGCTGTCCCTTTTTCTTCCTTCTCTCCCCAAACCCCTTCTCAGCTTCTCAGTCAGTTGAAGCCTCTCAGGACTTCACATCCTAGTTTGGTGCAGTTCCAGTTTGCAGTCACTCATGGTGTGTTGTCCATGCCAGGCTTTGGGTCGGGCGCTGCGCACCCAGAAATAAAAAGTGCCCACCCAGTCCCCACCCCAGAGGAGCTGCAGCCTGGTGAAGTGGCAGACAGGTTGATAACCGATAACCAATCACCAGGATGGCGTGTGGTAGGCTGGATAAGCCTGCAAAGCCCAGTGAGTATCCCATCCTCAGGCCCATCAGAGGAGACTTGCTCTGAGGGAGTAGTTCTCTCCCAAGTTGCCATGGTTTAAACCTCCTGCAGCCAGTGACCTCAGTCCACATGTTGGCCCTGGCTCATGCTACTGGCCTCGTGCAAGACTTTGAGGCAATAGCTAATGAAGAGATCTGGCCTATTTCTGCCCCATGAGGACCAATCCACCAATCAGCCAGCCATCTGACAAATACTTATTGAATATGCACTCTGTTGCAAGCCCTGGACCGAAAACTCACATTGGCCCTGCGCTTTGGAGTATTACACTCTTTACGGGAGACGGATGTTAAACTGGTAACCATGGTATAAAAGCTCATTGTACCCACAGCAGGGATGGTCACCATGCTGGAGGAGCCAGAGAGGCTTCTCTGGAAAGTACTAATTGACCTGAGGTCTTCCATAAGATCAGGAATTAAACAAAGGAAAGGACATCCCCAAGAGAGGCTACCAGAGCATGTGCAAAGGCCCTGAGGCGACAGGGCATGTGGGATGAGACGGCAGTTGCCAGAATGGGCCAAATGTATGGGTCTCACTTAGGGAGCTTCATCTTTAAGAGTGATGGCAGCCTGCTGAGGGCTTACAGCGGGGAAGAAGTGGAGACTCCTCTCTCCAAAATGCAAGTCCCATCAATCTCCTGTCCCCATTCCTTCTCACTGTGACTTGGGCCTATACTCTCTCACCAGGAGCAGCGGCCTCCACCCTTCCCTTCTGCCTCCCCCTAATTTCATGCCCACACTCCAATTTTCTGTGCAGCAGCCAGAGTGATCTTTCAAAGTCCAACCATTTTAAAAGAAAAAAATAATCATGCTACTTGGTAAGGCAGACTTTATTCTGGACAATCACGATAGGTATAGGTGCTGGGGTTCTTGTTCCAGCATTACAACGGGTTCAGCAATCCGAAGGAAGGCAGTGCATATTTTAAATAAGAGTCCAGAGATGAAAGATAATTTTGAAAGGCATTTGGGGTCAGAGGAGCTTTAGCTAAAGGAGCTAAAGCCCTAAGTTCTTAGTTCTCATTGTCTCAGGACCCTTGCTTTTTATTAATACAATTTGTCCTAAGGCAAGGTGGAGATAATACACTTCAAAGGGTAGGGTACAGAAGGGTACAGTTGTCAGATTGGGGCACAGTCTACAGCTGTTCAGGTGTTTGGCCAACAGGAGGCAATAACATGTAAATTGATACACTCTGAGCTATCTGACAGCAAACAATCATCCTATTCAGATTTGGGGGAAGTGCCTTTTAGCCATTCCAACAGTTGATTACATATGTGACTTAGCCCTTGTCGAGCCCCCAAGTTTTATCAACCTTTTGATGAAACTCTTGTAATTATGACATGCTAGAATTGGCTTCCGACATATAGAGAGCACTGCATGGGATTTTGCAGCAAGAGAGAGAGAGACTGCACTCAACTCCAAATACAATAAGGAAAAGTGGGAATTTATACTAAAGGAACAGGGAGGGGGAGGGTTACTGAAGGGAAACATCTGGCTAAATGGACCTAGCAGGATCCTTGCAGAAGGCAGGCCAGTGTGCTCAGACATCACCTGGAGGTTGGTGGGAGATGAGGAACTTCGTCAAATCTTAAGGGTGACCAGGTATTGAGGGTGAGGTTATTCTGGCCAAACCAACTTGAGAGGACTTTTGCTAAAACTGGACTGTACAAGGACAAAGACAGGAGCCCAAGGCCAAGTAGGGGGGTCAAAGGAGCCAACCTAAAGTTTGGTCAAAAGAGACTCTTTAGCCCTGGCAGGTTATCTCAATGGTTAGAATGACAGCTCCCCTCCTCTTTATCCCCCCGCCCCCCAACTGAAGCAACTCAGGTTCAATTCCCCATCAAGGACACCATACCTGGGTTGCAGGCTCCATCCCCAGCTTTGGTCAGAATGTGTTCAGGAGGCAACCAATCAATGTGTTTCTCTCACTTTTAAGTTTCTCTCTCTCCATCTTTTTCTTTTCCTCCCCCCACCCTCCCACTCTCTCTAGAAAAAGAGGGGAGGGGGGCTAACCAGTTTGACTCAGTGGATAGAGCATTGGCCTTCGGACTAAAGGGTCCCAGGTTTGATTCCAGTCAAGGGCATGTACCTTGGTTGCAGGCACATCCCCAGGAGGTGGTGTGCAGGAGGCAGCTGATTGATGTTTCTCTCTCATCAATGTTTCTAACTCTCTATCCCTCTCCTTCCTCTCTGTAAAGAATAAAAAATATATTTTTTAAAGCAGGGGGGAATATTCTCAGGTAAGGATTAACAAAAAAGAGAGAAACTATTTATATATGTACTAGAGGCCCAGTGCATGAAATTTGTGCACGGGGGGAGGGATTGTCCCTCAGCCCAGCTTGTACCCTCTCAAATCTGGGACCCCTCAAGGAATGTCCAACTGCCCATTTAGGCCTGATCCTGATAGGTAGGATCACGCCTAAATGGGCAGTCGGACATCCCTCTCACAATCAAGGACTGCTGGCTCCCAACTGCTTGCCTGCCTGCTTTCCTGATTACCTCTAACCACTTCTGCCTGCCAGCCTGATCAACCCCTAACCACTTCCCTGCCAGCCTGATTGATGCCTACCTGCTCCCCTGCTAGCCTGTTTACCTCCAACTTCCTTCCTCTGCTAGCCTAGTCACCCCTAACTGCCCTTCCTTGCAGGCTTAATCACCTCCAATTGCCTTCCCTTACAGGCCTGGTCCCTTCCAACTGTCCTTTCCTGCTGACCATCTTGTGGTGGCCATCTTGTGTCTACATGGGGACAGCCATCTTGTGTGTTGGAGTGATAGTCAATCTGCATATTACTCTTTTATTAGATAGGATAGAAGCCTGGTGCATGGATGGGGGCCAGCTGGTTTGCCCTGAAGGGTATTCCAGATCAGGATGGGGTTCCCTTGGGGCATGGGGCAACCTGGGCAAAAGGCCTGTGATGATTTTCAGGCTGGCCATGTCCGCCCCCCCCCCCCCCAAGTGACCCAAGTGGAGCCCCTGGTATCTGGGATTTATTTATCTTCTACATTGAAACTTTGTAGCTTGGAGCAGAGCCAAGCCTTCTGCTCTCTCCATGGCAGCAGTCATTTCTGTTGGGTTTATTTACCTTCTATAATTGAAACTTTGTAGCCTTAAGCAGAGCCCTAGGCCGGCCAGGGTGTGCAGAAAGCTTGGCTTCCTCCATTGCCAGGGAAACCCAAGCCTCTCTCCTCCTGCTCTCTCCATGACTGCAGCCATCTTGGTTGGAGTTAATTTGCATACTCTCTCCTGATTGCCTTGTGGATGTGGCTTGTGGGGTATAGCAGAGTGATGGTTAATTTGCATATTACTCTTTTATTAGATAGGATAGTCTCCATGTCCTTCCTATGCTCAAAACCCTCCAGTGATTCCGTATTGTTCTTATATTTTTAAAATATGTTTTATTGATTTTTTTTTTGACAGAGAGGAGGGGAGAGGGATAGAAAGTCAGAAACATCCATCAGCTGCCTCCTGCACACCTCCCACTGAGGATGTGCCTGCAACCAAGATACATGCCCTTGACTGGAATCGAACCTGGGACCTTTCAGTCCGCAGGCAGACACTCTATCCACTGAGCCAAAATCCCAGCACTCCTGCTGTAATACTTCAGATTTGACTCAGCTGAATATGAGAAAACTCCAGTAAGAAGCTGGTGCGAGGTGGAGGTTGCTATCTGTGCCATGTGAAAGAGGCCTGGAGTTGCTGTGCCTTAGTTGATGCAGCAGGTCTGCAGTCCTCAGACTTGGACGTCTCCTACATCCTCGCTCCGTCATCCTTTAACATTGGCTTCTGGTGGTCTCAGGGGCCAGAGCAGCCGCCTGAGCTCCAGCTGTCACACAGCAGCACGTTTATTGGGCGGGGAGAGGCAAAGGAGCATCTTCTTATCTCTAGAGTCTCAACACCATTGTCTAGTGAGCCCCATCACTCTCTAGGCTCCCCCTAGAGTTCTCATCTAAAGCTCTCATTCCTTTGCCTACCAGTTCATTTCTGTCTCCCAGTGGCCATAGCTCTGGGAACACAGAACATCACCTATTGGGCCCAGCAGACATCCCCAGTGCCCAGTCCTGCACAGAGTCCCTGTGAGCACGCTTTAATCGGGACTGAATGCATGGATCGGTGAAATGAATGCGTGAATGAAGCCATTTCCCCGCAGCGCCCCTTCATCCAAACACAGAAATGCTGACCTGGAACTGGAGTGAACTGGTCCAAGACTTCCCGGAGGGCTTCCTGTAGGAAATGCCAAATGGAGTCTCAGGAGATGAGAAGAGCATTTTAGGCAGAGGATTAGCAGAATTGAAGGCCACACCCCATACCCCTCCCTCCCTCCCAGCACCGGGAGGTGCTGCCACCCCCCAGGGGGTGCTTCAGGCATGTGGTAGGGCCTCCACAAACATCCAAATGATGAGGGGCACTCCTGCATGCAGAGCAGGGGCTGTGGAGGCGAGGCAGTGCAGTCTTAATGAAGAATCACCCACACAGAACAGTTTCCAGCGCCCCCCACACAGTTAGTGGGACACCTCCTACAACTGTCCCCCACCCCACGCAAGGCTCCCTTACAATCAACATCCCAGCAGACGGCCTGTGTTTCCACGGAGGAACCTACACATCGTCCACAGGCCCGCCTGCGCCGCCTGCTTGCCCAGTTCCTGCTGCTCAGGTCAGACAAATATTCTGCATCACTTCCTGTTTCCTCCTCGTTCTCCCTTCGTGTTGAGAAGCCACTGGGTGTGTTTCTGGAACACATTATGGTGAGGGGGGAGGAGGGCTCCATCCAGCTGTTTTGAACTAGGTGTGCAGGCTCTAAGGGCAAGTGTTGAGTGACTAGACTCTGCCCACTTCCAGATCTGGGGGCACTCTTCCCAGAATGCCTCTATCTGGTCACTATACCCAATTAGGGGATCCTCTGCCCACCTTGAGCCAAAGGTAGCCCCTCCTGTCCGTCTGTCCCATCCATCCCCCATCTTCGCCATCGTTTCACTCTCCTCAACATATGGCTGTGTCTGGCATCTGCTTCCCCCACTAAAACACGAGCTCCCGTGCCAGGGACCTCATCTGCCTTGCTTGGTTTCCTAAGCTGACACATAGTAGGTGCTCATGTTGAAGAAACAAGGATCTGTTGCTGATGAGAGACCAGGCATAAGACTCAGTTTCCCTTCTGTAAAACTGCTGGGAGAGCCTGCAGGTGAGAGGGAGCTGAAAACTTCACCTGGGCTGGTGGGGAGACCTGGGACAGAGGGGGTCCTGCCTCAGCCCTGGTCCACCGGGGCTGACCCCAAGTAGGCAGCTCTTGTAGCTGGAAGCTGTTCAGGGTGAGGTCCAGGGGTGGCTGGCTGAAGCGGGGGAAGATGGACCCAGGAGTCGTGTCCCCCCCCCCCCCACCCGCCCTGTGTGAGCACTCTCCACACCCAGACACTCCTTCCACACACCCCTCCCACATGGACACAGACACAGACACACACACACCTCCACATACATACCTGCATCCACATGAACAGCCCATGCAGCTACTCATGGACACACACATCTCCCCACCCTCATGCAAACGCCACAGATGGAAACATGCAGACCCACACCTTCCATCACACGGCTCCTGGATCAGACCAGACCCCAAGAGCTTTCTCAGTCTAGAAACAGGCGGGCCTCGGGGGTGCAGGGTGGTCAGAGAGTTCTGGGTGCAGGGATGGATGGCCATGGGAAGAGGTAATTCTGTCACCCTCCTCCACCCGGTGCCTGTTCTCCAGGGAGAGGGCCTCCACTGGTACCAGGCAAGGAGGCCACCTCCCTTCATTCCCTCTCCCTGAGTAAGTGTGGGGCTCACACACTTCCCTCCCCACTCACCGCTGGGAGGAAGAGAAAACAGACAGCGTGGTTGGCAGAGCTGGAAATTCCACCCAGAGAGGTTAGGGGACGCCCGTGTGACCCAGCAGGTCCCCACCTAGGGCTTCCTGCTCCCCACGCACCTGGAACAGGTGGAAACTCATAGATGGGCAGGAAGAGAAGGAAGGATGGGATCCAGGTAAAGCCCAGGCCCATTAGCAACCCATTCCTCCTCCCCACACACTCACCCAATAATTAACAGTTACAATTCATTCCTCTAGATTCCTTCCTCATCACATCGCCTCCCTGGGAGCTAGGCCCTATGGGAAGAGAGGATGAACAGGAAGGGGAAAATGTCCCATCTCATTTTCCCCTTAAGCAGCCCAGCTTCAGAGTCTTCCTTATTTCTCTAGAAGAAAGCATAGCCCAGAGAGGGTGAGTGAAGTGCCCAGGGTCACACAGCAAGAACAAACCAGGAGGGGCTGCCAACACCAGGCTCATTCCCCTCCCAGGATGGTCTGCCCCATGCTCTGGCTTTCATGGCCCTGCTTACTTAATGTATTGTTGTCATGGTTATTACTATTACTAATTGCTAACTCACTGCAAGCTTTCTACATGCCAGGCACAGGGCTCAGCGTTTCATTTGGATTCCTTTCATTCACCACTCACCCAACACATCTTTAGTGAGCATCTACTATGTCCCGGGCACTGTGCGAGGTACCAGGGAGAGAGCTGTGAACAAAATCGGCAAGGATCCTCTCCTCACGGAGCTGACGTTTTGAAGTTAATGGATGATGATCAAGTAAACTAGTACATGAACCAGTTAATTCCAGACAGAGGTCACGTGTCAGAATTAAACCTGGTAGCTATGGGAGAGTGTGGGTGGCTCCTCTTGCCAAGGGTCTCTGGCCACCCATGAGGAGTGGAATGAGAGCTAGGAGTTTGACGAAGAAAATGAACCACGCGATACCTTGGGAAAGAGCAAGGGACAGCAAGGGCATATGCCGGGGGCAGGATGGAACGAACAGAAAGGAGGCATTTGAAGGATCAGCCAGCAAGGTCAACTTGTCTCACTGAATTTTCATAACGTTCGGCAGGAAAGATTGTTACTACCAGATCTATTTTACCGAGGAGGAAACAGGCCTGCCTGGGGTCTCGCGGCTGGGAGCGACAGCCCATGCTCTGACCACCTACTTTCTCCTCTATGCCAGGCCTCCTGTGGGGGATGCAAAGGTTACAACAAACAATTAACAACATCCTCCAGGAGCCCTGAGCCCTGCAGAGGACTGAGCCTCACAGACGAGGCCCAGGAAAAGCCCATCCAGGTCTCATGGCTCCCCCAGCGACCCTCTTTCTGGGTGCAGAGAGACTGGGTTCTAACCTGGCTCCCCCTGTGGTGTGACCTTGTGCTGGCCTCAAGCCCTCTCATTCCTTCCAGCCTGGCCTGAAGGAGACAGCGTGGGACAGGAGTCCTCAGCCCCAGGACAGGATGGGGAACACCCTTAAAACGAGGGTAGCAGGGGCGGCCTTGCTGCCTGGGTCCCTGCCCAAGATGGGGATCTCTCTGCCCATCCCTTTGGGCTGACTCACGCAGCCTGGTGCTGCCCCCTGGTGGCCATATTCCGGATGGTTGGGCGCCCCAGCACATAGTCCATCAGCCATTATTCACCCTCAGAGTGTCCCATGTGGGCACTGCAGCCAGGATCCCAGCCCTGCCTTAGGAGCACCACCATCCTCAAAATCCCCAAAGAAGGCAGTCTCCAACCCCATCCCAAGATGTGTAGCCGCAAGTCTGTACAAGGACCACGGGTCCTAGGGTGTGATATCCAGGGGATCTGAAGCTAAATGGGGCTGGGCTGTCATGAGCTCATTCATTCGTTTGTTCATTCACTAGTTCATTCATTCACACATTGAACCTGTATTAAATCGAGCACCTCCTCCATGCCAGTGCTGGGGGAAACAGTACACCGCACCTCAGACACCAATACATTCCGGGGTGTGGACACGGTGGGTATTGGTAAAGAGTTGGAGGAGAGGTCAGGGGTCGGCTGGGAGAGGGACAGCTGGAGCCAGGCATTCCTTTTCCCAGGAAGACAACGCCTTTGTGGGAATCAGGAAAGGGCTTCCTCAAGACACTTTCCCCGCTTCAGCTGAAAGACGGTGTAAGGTCGCACAGGTCTATGGTGCCTGGATACAAGTGGCACTGGCTACGCTGGGCACACCTGCCTGCACGCTGCCCCCTCCCTTCCCAGGTGGCACCTTCCACCTTGATCAGACCACACAGCTCAGCCTGTGCTAGACCTTCACATAATAGAATCACAGAAGACCTATTCTTTTAGGTCAGGTTTCTTCTTTTTAAATATTTTTTTATTGATTTCAGAGAGGAAGGGAGAAGGAGACACAGAAACATCAAAGGATCAGAGAGAATCGCCATTCAGCTGTCTCCTGCACGCCCCACCCTGGGCATCGGCCGACAACCCAGGATGTGCCCGGATGGAGAATTTAAACTGTGACGTCCTGCTTTGTAGGTTGCCAGTGGAGCAGGTCAGGTTTCTTTTGCTCAAGATCATTTTCTGAGATATATTCATCTTGCTGAGTACATCAATAATTCATCGTCTTTATTGCTGCACAGCAATACTGACAATACTTGGTATAAATATACACAATTTGTTTATTCACTCACCCGTTGACAAATATTTGGGTGGCTTCTAAATTTGGGGTATCATGAATTTTCTCATGTGGGTCTCTTCTGAACACGTTTTTATTTCTCCCGATAAAAATCTGGGAGCAGGCCTGCTCCCGATGGTTTTCTTCCTTTTTTGTATATCGCCCTTCCTATGTTTTCTTCTGTGACGTGTCTCTTCCGATCTTTTGCCCACTTTTAATATTGCGTTTTTAAAATAACTATTTCTGAGTGGAAGGAGATCTTTTGTATTCTGGATACCTGTGCTTTTTGCCACACACGTGGACTGCAGATGTTTTCTTCCAGCCACGGCTTGCCTTCTGTTTCCTCTGTGGTGTCTTTTAAAGAGCTGGCTCTCAGCTCCGATGAAGTCATTTTTTCAGGTTTTTCTTTGATGGCCTGTGCTCTGTGTCTCCTGTAAGAGATTGTTCTTTATTAATATGTTTTTAGTGGTTTCGGAGAGGAAGGGAGAGACAGAAACATCAGTGATGAGAGAGAAACATCTATCGGCTGCCTCCTACAGGACCAACACTGCGGATCAAGGCACAACCTGGGCATGTGCCCTCACGCGAATCAGACTGTGGCCTCATGGTTCACGGGTCGACGCTCAACCGCGGAGCCCCTGGCTGGGCCCCTATGAGAAATACTGACAATCACATTTGTTTGCTTGGGGCTGATTTCAGTTTTTCAGTGTTGCTTGGCTCTTTTTTATATACTTTCTTTGTAATTAGAAAAAATATAATATAGCTCCAAAGTCAACTCAATAAAGCAAAGTATATTTAGAGAGGGCCTGCTTTCACTTCCATCTTCCTCAACATCAACCCCTTTTGTTTTCTTATTAATCCTCCCTTTATTTCTTCTTGGAAATTATAAACCTCCCTCCCCGTTTCCTTACACAGACAATAGCACTATATCTATCTATCTACCTACCTACCTATCTATATGTATGTATCTACACATATATATGAGGTTTGATATATGTGTGTGTGTGTGTGTGTGTGTGTGTGTGTGTGTGTGTGTGTATAATATATATGAAATAATCATATATCTTGTTTGTTGTTCTTAGCACTCTATCCTGGAGAGACTACGTCATAGTAACATATGGAGATTTTCCTCTTTTTCTTTCTTCCTCCTTCCTCTCCCTACCCCCTCCCTCCAATCTCTCCCCCTTCTTTACTCCCCTCTCTCCCTGTACTCTCCATAACTGATGAGTTGCTGTACAGAGAGACATTTTTAGTTTTTGTCTAGTTTCTGCTGCTGCCTTGAGGAGCCTTGTGTTTGAGTCCTTTGACATTTTTGCTGGTCTGCCTTGGGATGGATTTCTACAAAGTACTACTAGGTCAACCGGTCCCACACCTGCAACTCTGCCAGAGACCCTCCCTAGCTCTTGGTTGCCTCCAGCTTGAAAGCCCTGCAGGTGTTCCCCTAAACAGCACCGCGTCGAGCAGCCACAGAGGACGCTGTCCAGGCCGTGCCTGTGCGCACACATCCTGCCTGCGCTCTCCCTGGCCGACCCCAGGACCCCAGCTGAGGCACCGAGCCAGCGCGCACACGGGGGGGGGAGCATCTATTGTGGGCTACTCAGGCCACTCATCACTTCATAGCAACCATGCTGGCTTCGTGCGCTGCACCTGGCTGCACCCTATAAGGTAGCTGTTATTACCCCCATTTTACAGATGAGTCAGCCAGGGGATGGAGGTCACACAAAGTGAGGATCTTGCACAAGCTCACAGCTGAACAAGCAGGAGAGGCAGTTGAGGAGGTGATACACACACACACATTGTACGCCTGTAGTATAGGTAATCATGTGTGTACATGTATATGCATGTGTGACTACATAGATCTGTGTTCACACATCTGTACATGGACAGACCCCTGTATACATATTTACTGTATGCATATACCTACATATACATGTGTGCACGTACATACACCTACTTCCAGACAAGAGGACATGAGCATCCTCACAGCTCGATCGCTGCCGAGAGCAGGATTGGCCCCTCAGGGCAGAGTCGCCAGCTCGGAGCAGATTCCCATCTGGGAGGCCCGGATCGGTGCTCCCACTCTGCCCTGCGATCAGGGCGCCGGCACCCACCCTGCCCACAGCGGGGCGGTGGACACGGCCAAGGGCCATCTTCAGAGGGTCCCCAGCTGGGCGCCTGGCAGGCTGCCCTCCTGCAGGCCCGGCTGGAGCTCCCCTCAGCCATTGTGAGGACGCACATCACAATGGCCGTTCCACCTGAGCCAGGCCCCGCAAGAAGCTCCGAAGCCAGCACTCCTGTGTGCGGCCCGCCGGCAGCCATGAGGGCTCCTGGGGACAAGCGCTTGGCCGCTCAGAACTCGGAACCCGATCCTGCTGGGATACCGCTGCTGGAACAAAGGGCCTCCGGGGACCCAAGATGGAACCCTCCCATGGGTGAGAGTGCCCTTCAGGTGTCGGCTGGGAGAAGCCAGGGACGGGCAGAGGGCGGGGCGCAGGGAGCAGAGAGATTGTGTGTCTCCTTGCTGAGCAGGTCGCTCACTCCAGTCCTCACCCCACCTCCCCACCCCAAGTCCTGCTGTCCCCCACCTGGGATCGAGTGGCTCAGGGGGGCAAAGTGGGCCTTCACCTCCTGTGCCCTCTCCTAAAGTGCCACAAAGACGACGCAGATAAAAGCTAAGGACCTCCCCGCGTCAGGTATGACCTGCCCTCCTCTCCCAGCCTGTCCTTGTGCCCAGACACCAAGACAGATGGGGTGGGTTAGGGTTAGGGTTAGAGTTAGGATTAGGGTTAGCATTAGGGTTAGCATTAGGGTTACGGTTACAGTCTGCTTAGGGTTCTGGCCATGATGTGAGTGTGGGTAAGTCAGAATCTCTTTGAATCTCATATGAGAACTGGTTGAGAGGATTAAGAGATGAAGGAGGGCTGGGCAGGTGCTCAGTGGAGATTGGGAGAGAAAGATGGCAGCCCTGGGCCAGGTACTGACTTTCTAACCTGCAGTTTTGTCGTCTGCAGAATGGTTACAAAATGAGGTGAGGGGGGCTGCGGGGGAGCACCAGATGAGAGTCTAGACTGTGTGGCAGGACGTACAGGGGAGCTGCTTCCATGCTCCTACCCGGGGTAAAGGCATTGGAGGAGAAACCCAGGCCCCTACCCCCAAATCATGAAGCTCCTTTCCTGGGAGGGCCAGGCTCCCACGCAAAGCATTCATCCAAAGTGGTTCCCAACGAAACACAAGGGGATCCCCATCCATCACCCACATGTCATTAAAACTATGGGGCTCCCTTTGCACCCCCTCTCAGACACTCTGGGAACCCAGGGTCCCAGAATTTCTTGTCCGAACAGCCCCTCCACCTGTGTGCTGGTCCCCAGGGCTGGCCAAGAGCTGACTGCTGGGGGTGCCGAGGGACAGAGCTGGGTGTCCGCACTTGGAGAAACCCCTTTTCGGGGCAGGAGGGACCCAAGGTGGGAAGAACGGAGGCACACCCAAAAAGCCCCTCCCGGAAGGAGCAGGTGCAATGTCGCCACTTCTGGAGCAGCATGTGCTCTGGAGGCAGGCATCTTAAGTTCCGTCCTTGACTTCTGATACTTACTTACCGGGGACCTCATGCATGTTACCCTCTCTGAGCCTAGTCTGCACATCTGCAAAACTGGAATATCACACAGCTTCCTGGCAAGAGGAAGTGGAGTGAGGGATGTAAAGTGCTTAGTGCAGGGTTTAACATGTAATAAATGCTTCGGATAAAACAAAATTTAATAAAAGGCACCCTGGTCAGTTAGCTTAGTGGTTAGAGCATCGGCCCACTGACTGAAGGGTGGCAGGTTTGATTCTGGTCAAGGGCACATACCTTGGTTGCAGGCTCGATGCCCGGCCCCCGCTGGGGTGCAGCCAATCCATGTGTCTCTTTCACACCCATGTTTCCGTCTGTCTCTCCCCCTTCCTTCTACTCTCTCTAAACATCAATGGGAAAATATCCTCAGTTGAGGATTAAAAAGAAAGGAATTACAGGGCGGCATCCTCGCTGCTGTGCACTTTCCCTTCCTCCACCGCCCGGCACCGCTCTAGGAAGGCCTCGCATCCTGGGACAACGAGGGCACACCGGAGTCAGAAATGCCCAGGTCCACCTTTCAGCTCCTCCATCAATCAGTCACACAACCAGCGTGCTCCACCCCTCCAGCCTCAGCTTTCTGTCCTGGAAAATGGGCGTTCCCTCAGGCTGACCGAGTTTTCACTCAGTGCCTGCGTCTCTCAATGTCTTCCTTCCTCTCTCCCAAAGAGCCGTCCCCGCTGCCATCTTCTCATTCTCCTCCTCATCCTCCCTACGTACCACCTTTTCCTGGACCACCTCCTCCGCCTCCAGTATTTCATGCACCTCCTCAGTCGTACTACCAAGGCCCCCGAGTTATTCACACAGGTGAGTGCTCCTGCCTGCCTCCTCTCCTTGCCCTGGCCATTCCCCAAGACTCTGCCCCACAGCACCTCCTCTGGGGAGCCCTCCTTCCCTGCCCCCTCAGCCGCCATGGCCACTTTGCCCAAAGCCATGAGCGGTTCCCTCCAATGTGGAATCATCGGCGCGCAGTAGGTGCTCAGAAAATGTGTGTGGAGTAGAATCCTGTTATCCACTGTGCCGAGGCCCCACCCCAACCACAGACGAGGGGGATGCACAGCCCCAGGTGGGGCCTGGGCTTTGGGATGGTCAGACACACTTGCCGGGAATTCGGGAACACCGGGAAGGCCGAGAGCTGCTAAATTCGGCTGTAAATTCCCGGTGGCCAGAACGAAGGCGGCATCCTCGCTGCTGTCAAGACCATAGAGCCCGTGGGTCACCCCTTCCAGCCAGCTCTTTCCTGAGTTCTCTGCCGAACGGGGTGGCTACATCAGGCTTCAGGTGTCCAAACCCAGCACCCCATCCCCTGGGCCCCAGGAAAACCCAAGTCCTCATGGCTCTGAAGAGTCCATCAGACCAGGTCCTGCGCCTTGGGCCAGACACCAGAGCCCCTGGGACCGGCTCCTGACAGGAGGCGCAGCCCGCACGGCCCACCCGGGCTGTCGACACGCTGCGGGGTTCACAAGAGCTGCGCACACTTTCCGGTCCCCGTGTACAAATGCAAGAGGAAGAGACAAGGCTTTGGGGTTTTCTGTTGTGCTGGGGGTGTCTGTCTGTCTGTTTGCAATGCAACTGCTTTCCCGAGGGTGTCTGTGGGAGCTTTCTGACTGCGGTTAGCAAGTAGATGTGTCTGAGTTAAACAAAGGCCCCAGAGGGGACTGTGTGGGCGGGATGTCCTAGGGACACCCTGGATTGACGTTGAATCGAGTTTAAACTCAGAAAGGCTCCCAGCTCCCTGGCTCCCAGCTCCCTGGGTCCCTGGTCAGAGAGGCAGGGTGTCTGGACTGGGGAGGCCTCTGAGCCCTGAGGCTGGTGGTTGGAGGGGAAGGGACTGCTGGGGGCTTGGGCCCTGTGCACGGTCCGGGTGCCTGGGGAGCACGAGAACCTGCAGAGGGCACAGGCCATGCGAGGGTCCGCCTAGTGGTGGACGCTGAAGAGAGGGGTGTGAGGTCTGACCCCTCCCCCTTCCTGCCCCCCAAGCTGTGTTCAACCATGTGCCTATGGTGGTGTCTCCCATGCCCATACGCTACCCGTGTCCGTACTGCGGGAACTACATCGTCACGGTGACCACCCCGGTCCCCGGGATCCTCACCTGGGTGCTGTGTACAGGCCTCTTCATGTTTGGGTGAGTAGGCACCCCGACCACCGGCGGGGCAGGGCCTGCTGGCTGGGGAGGGCTGGCGGGGCCAAGCATGGGGTGGGGGTATAGGCTTGGCAGGGCACACCCAGCCTGGACCCTGGCCCACGGCCCACTGCTCCCGAGGCTGCAGGTGTGTCCTGGGCTGCTGTCTCTTCCCCTTCTGCGTGTACAGTTTAATGGACGTGAGTCACACGTGTCCCGTGTGCCGGCAGGAACTCTTCCGCTTCCATCGCCTGTGAACCTCCACGAAATAAATGTCTAATGAGTGACCTTTACCTGCCCGTGTCCGTGCTCCTGGGGCTCCCTCCCCCCTCCTGCCCAGGGCTGTGAAGGATTGAGGCACTGCCCACCCGCCCTTCCCCTGCCATCTCCACAGGTCATGTGGGCGCTCAGACCTGCGCCTGCACATAGCAGGGCCTCAGGTAGCACCGGGTGAATGAAGGATGCCTAGCCCTCCCTTCTCAGGGTCCTTCTCTTCTAACCTTTTAAAAACCACAATCCATTCATTGATCCGTTTCAGCTTGTAAATCCTCTAGTCCACATCTCCAGCCCACAGGCCTCAAGATTGACTCTTCCCACCTACTCTTGTGGCCCTGGGCGCTGGGGATGGCAGAACCACCTCCCTGCAGCCCCATCTCTGACCCCATCCCCTCAGCAGCACCCTGTGCTGCCCTTGTTGCCCCACAATAATTTCCTCCCCTCCTTGATAGCCTACCCTGCTCTTCCTTGAAGGAGGCGCCAGCCCCTCCCTGCTGGGTCTCCCTGTCCAAGTCTTGCCTACTCCCTCCAGTCCTCACCAGCAACCAGTGACTGGAATAGAGCAAGTTCAATTATTGGGTGAGCATTAGTAACTTCAGCTCTGATTATGCCAGCTGCCTGCCTAGAACGTCCCAGACTCGGGGCTGAGTTGACATTTTAACATGGGGTCACCTGAGGCCATTGTGAGTGGGGCTCGGCCTCTCCCGCCTCTGTGCTGCTGCCCACCCACCACGTGTCCAGACACCTCCCTATGCTGCCCCTGGAATGCCCTCCCCGGCCCCCTGCCCAGCCATCACTTATTCTCCAGCCTCTACCACTTCCCCAGGGGGGGCAGGCGTGTTAATGGGAGCTGGGAAGGAAATCCCCCCAAATCTGTCCCCACTCCCCAAGCAGAGGTTTAATTCTTGAAATTCCTTCATGGCCACAGCACAGTAGCCATCCTGTAGGCCACGGTGACTGCGGGAGCCGGAGACGGCTTAGACTTTAAGTAAAACACCCTCGCTGGCTTAGGACGGATGCTTGTGGGTAAATGAGTCTGCTGGGGATGAGGTCAGGGGTGGGCATGCGCTAACGGAAAACCCAGGGCACAATGAGGGCCATTGCACTTGGCAAAACACAAAAACATATGACCCCACTCTTCTTTTCAATTAACATTAATTTCAGAGAGGAGGAAGTGAAGGAATTAGGGGGCAGAAGGGCCTGTGAAGTTCATTTCATTCACTGAAGTGTGGCAGGGGGTCGGCTGCAATGCTCCCCCATCCTGGGCACATGATGCCAGGGCCGGAGGTGGCTGGTCCAGATCCAAGAACTGGACCAGCAGCTGGAAGCTCGGCCTGTCCACCAAGATGAATGCAGTGCCGCAGCGAGAAAAGGTGCAGCGGCAGAAGATGCCCGCGTGCGGTGTGTGCGCCTGTGCAGAGCCGTCATGGAGGCACTGAAGCATCGCGGTGGCCTCTAAGTCACCGGTCAGAGGCAGACGCTTCTGAAAGCCAGTCAGGTGAGAGCTGCTCTGGCCACACCTGCTGTGACGGCACTAGCAGGGCCAGGGCTGCACCGGCCGGGGCGGGGTGTGTGTGTGTGTGTGTGTGTGTGTGTGTCACACTAGCCAGGGAAAGGGTGAGATTTCTCCAGACCAGAACGTCAGTGCTGCAAAGACACCCCAGCAGCTGTCCCACTGCCATCTCCTGCACCCCCAGAGGCCCTGGGGAGCCAGGGGAGCACCGACTTCCGAGGAGGCACTGGCTGTGGGAGAGTCCCAATTTCCACATCCAAACAGAGACCCATTTTATCTTTTCAAATACATTTTTATTGATTTCAGAGCTGAAGGGAAAGACAGAAACATGACGAGGATCACTGATCGGCTGCCTCCTGCACAACCCTCACAGAGGACCGAGCCCACACCCCAGGCACGTGCCCTGACGGAACGGCATCATGAGCCACTTGCTCGTGACTCAGTGTTCAACCTCTGAGCCACGGCGGCTGGGCCCAAGACCCATCTCAGGATTACAGAAGGTGAAGCATTTGACAAACTGGACTCCATTTCCTGGGAGCCCCTCACTCCTTTATAACAAACCCTAATAGAGTGGCACCAAATGGACACGGGGCCCACCAACTGGTCCCATGTTTCAAGGCGAGACCATGCTGTCGAAAACAGGAGTGTGTCATCATGGAGGGAAGGGCGGGTTACAGAGGCAGAATGGGCCCATCGGCCACCACCAACCCGAGGAGGAAGTCTTGAGCTGGGACTTGGCCAACCCCTGGCTGAGAGGAAGCCCCTGCCCCTGCCGAGGGGCCAGGCTTTGCAGTTTGCAGGGTGGTCACAGGGCAGGCGTGGCTCTGCCTTGGGCTGGAGCCGAGTCATCCGAGGAGCTTGATTGAAGGCCGGTCTCATCCCAGGCTGGCCAGGCGACTGGCTGGCTGTGACGTGGATGCCCAGACGGCTGCAGTTATTCCCGACAGCGACGTCCGTAGCAGACACAGGGCCACTGTGGCACATGGGCATACTGCCCGCTGTTGGGCTGGTGTCCCAGCCCGATCTCTCTCACCTGGCTCAGACACCTTCAACAAGGCCCGGCCCCGGGCAGCACCCTGGTGAGAGCCATGGACCAATCCCCAGGCTGGTTAGACAGCCCAAAGAAAATATTGTCAACTTTTAACATTGGGAAAGTCGCACTGAAAATCCAGACTCTTCGGCTTCTTTGAAAACTCAGATGCACAGGATGCACATTCAGCAAGCGTCAGACTCAAGCACGTCTGTCCCCTCGGCCCAGCCCTCCCCCTCTTCGCATCCCAGAGCCATCTTACCCCCTGCCTTGGGCACCTGGGCCCAGAGCATCATTTCCACTTCTTAGTGGCCTTGTGTCTGAGCCTGGCCCCAGGGCGGCCTTGGTTCTCTTGTCCCAGGACCTCAACGTAGAACCAGCCGGGCGCATGGGCACGGCGTCTCCCTGTGCCCAGCTTTCCCTAAAGGCTGACTTGGCTTTTCCATGCAGGTTTGTCTCTGAACCAGCTGGGAGCCGCCAGCAGTGCGGCCTGGACATTGTGTCTGGCAGGGCCCAGTGCTCAGAGGGAGACTGTGCCCTGCCCTGGGCTCCTGCGGCTCCCACTGGGGCACCTGGGGGCGGGTGGCACATGGCAGTGAGGTGGTTTCGAGGCCACCGAGAGCCCAGCTAGGTGCTCAGCCTCCAAGCCCATGTCCTGTCACTCTGGGCTGCCTCGCTGGGAACCGAGATGGGGCGGGCTCAGTGGCAAGTTGTTTGAGGACTGCTGACTTGTGGCCAGAGTCAAGACAGGACACATCCCCACCCTCCTTATCATGGGAGCACAGAGGAGGGTGTGATGCTGGCCTCCCAGCCCAGCTCCGCCACCAGTGAAGCTGTCACAGCCAAGAATACCTACCGCCACACCCAGGCTATGTGGGCAGAGGCAAGGAAGCAGGACAGAAGTCGGAGGGCCATGGTTGTATAGACTGTAACGTCCCTCCCACGCCCGCAACCCTACCCCAATGCCGACTTTGCAGAAAGGGGTCTGGAAGGGCTGTGGGTGCCCACTCCTCATCGGTGGGCAAGAGGAAAGGCCAGCACAAGTTGCCACCCCCCACACCCCAGTGGCTGGGATTGGGAAGTGGGAGACTCTGTCCCTATCTGTCCCACACAGTTCCTGGTCACCCCCAAGGTCAGGAAAACCAGAGCCCCACTGCTCTCTGCCTCACACGGTAACTCCAGCTCATCAATGCAGCAGACCACAAGGGGGAGCATCTGATTAGTGGCTTTACCCAGTATGGTAGGCATTAGCCACAACTTGCAGTTCACACACACTGCCATTCTGGCCACACGTAGCTCATGGCTGCTGCACAGGGCAGGGCACATGAAAAGTCGCTATGGCAGATGACGCTGGGGAGCCAGGTCACAACACAACTGCCGATGGCCAGACATACTGCTCAGTGACTCCCAGGTGTGCAGAACGTGGCTCTTACGTGACAGCAATGTGAGTGTGTTCAGTGAGGGGCAAGGTGGACTCTGTTCCAATGCACTTCCACCCCGGGGGCCATCTTACTATCAAATGCTTCAGCCAACCAGGAATCCCCCACGGGAGCTCCTTTCCTGCTTAGTCCGGGGTCGGCAAACTTGGACTTTCACCTGTTTTTTACAAATGAAGTGCACCCAGGCTGGGCCCCAGCTCACTGCAGGGTGGTCGGTGGCTGCGTTCAGGCTCCAGCGCAGAGCTGTGGCCCATGACCAGCAGCCCGCAAAGCACAAAGCACATCCACCTGCACAGCAGCTCCCAACCAGAGACCCACCCCTCAGAGCAGTCCAACCACCAGGGCCGCAAAGCGAGGCGAGGCGGGCCCCGGGAAGGCCTGGCTCAAGGAGCGATGGCTCTGCACAGCGCCTGTCCTCACTGCAGCCACACAACTCGGGCCCGGGTCACCCCTGCAGCTGTTTCTCCTTCGAACTGCGGCGTTATGCACCAAAGCCACACCTCCCAGCACAGCAGACTCGGGTTTTAAAAGCTCATTTATTAGTAGGTAAGGCTACTTGCAGGCACAACTGGAGACACATACCTAACTTCTAATGCAACCAACTTGAAGCTCTTAGAGAAAGCCAGCAACCATTTCGAAGGTGGCCCCCACACTGGGCAGGCAGGGACACTGGGAGGTGCTCTGGGAACTGCTGTTAAACGGATGGCGATGGCAAGCCCTGTCCTCACCTCACGCGCTTTAAATTTTAACGTGAGCTCCTTCCAGCACACTGCTCCTGTGTGCACGCGGTGGGCACCTTCCCCTTACACTGTGGTGCCAGGGACCCGCCGTTCTGAGACTTGGCTCACCATCACGAGACAGCAACATCTCAGAGGGAGAGGACAGAGGACGGGACGCCCTTGGGGGTCAAGAGTCAGCTATCTGAAACGCAGTGTCTCCATCCCTATCCCTGAAACTCAATTTTATGAGCTCAGGACACGCTTGATGCCGTAAACTGGGAGTAAAGGGCAAAGGAAACGCCCACATGGCAAAGTGTTATTTGCAAAAAGATTCATTTACTAACTTCAAGGAGAAGTCTGTCTGTGACCTAAGACTATATAACCTACCCTTAGCCAGAACTCAAGACAAAAAAACACGTTCTTTGGGCGAAGGAGGGGCGGTGCGACC
This sequence comes from Antrozous pallidus, assembly GCA_027563665.1. Classification (NCBI taxonomy): domain Eukaryota; kingdom Metazoa; phylum Chordata; class Mammalia; order Chiroptera; family Vespertilionidae; genus Antrozous; species Antrozous pallidus. The sequence continues at coordinate 101,857,613 of CM050512.1, read as the reverse complement.
CACACCCCGGCCCAGGGCAGCGCTGGGTGAGAGCACACGTCCCAGTGGAATCTGGAGGGACCTGGGGGGGGGGGGGGTAGAGACCACCTGGGGACCAGGGACCAGGAACAGTGCGCTGAGATGGGCCCTGGCCGCTCAAATGCCGGCAGTCATCCCACCATTTCAGTAATGTTTCCAGTCATCCTATTTGTACACGTGCTCACCTGGAAAACCTTTTACTCCTTAAGCTTAAATGGAACTAGTAAAAGGCAAAAAGAAAAGAAAAAAAAGCAGAATTGTACATTAGCAATACTGAAATTTGGGGGTTGGTCAGTGGGGGTGGGGGGGGGGGGCGAGATAGCTTGGTAAAACCTTATTATAAATGAACAGGTTTTCCAAGCCTCTTTCTGGGGAGGCCAGAAAGCTTCCTCAACTTCCACATCACTCACTGAATTATCATTTTTATAGAAAATTTTATTCAACATACAACATTTTCCAGCAAAAAGGCAATATACAGGAAGAGTTGGTATACACCGCTGCTACAGAAACAAACAAAAAAAATACTGGAAAAGAATGGGGAGGGGAGGGGGGAGTGTGATCTGCTGATTCTATTTTACTGCACTCAAAACTAGACACGCAGTTGGCATTTAGCTCCAAAATAAAAGGTCGGGACTGAAATAAACTACACACAATGAATATCAACATCAGTGAGTCACCTGTAGATTCACCCAAAAAGTCACCTCCTCCCAGCAGTAAATTGTACATGTTCATTCATTAAATATACAATTTCATTTTTCCTGTTTCTTTTTTTTCCTTTTAACTTTTATACAAAGTCAACAGCTTACTACCACTAGTGAGCATGCCCTCTTTGCTAAAAGGCTCTCTGTTCATCTGTTGTGTTTTAAGGAAATTCTATATAATTTTTCACCTGCTCATGTGAATGCGAGATCACCGTCTGCCAAGAGGCAGCGTAATACACCTTAATTGTAATTGACAGTGCTTTCCACTTAATAAAAGACCCCAGGATGGCTGTCAGACTGTGCTCCGTGCCCCCATTTTGCAATGGGCTGCAGAACAGTAGTGGCTGCCGGAAGTAAGACAGTTTTAAAAAGACCCAGGCGGCTGGGAGAGGACTGAGGAAGGGGCGACAGGACACGCAGTGAAGGAAAGAGTGCTATTTATTAGCTTGTGAGTTTCTCTGTTTTGCCTTTACAGATGCACAAAAGGCCACTGAAATATAACTGAAGGAATACGTCAGACGAGCCTAAACATACGACTTACTGGCTGCAGGTGGAGGCCAGGACCCCAGCAGGCAGCCAGGCAGCTTCTGCCAACTAGACGGACTATAGGCCTCTTGCCAGCGCCACGCATCCCACTAACCTCTCCTCCCCGTATGCTGACAGTTGCCTGGCATGTGGTTACCATAAAATAACTCTCATTGGCATCCAAGCTTTATAAAAACACCTTCATTTTGCTCAAAAAGGGCAGTCAATAGATACAGAGAAGCCAAACCGAACAGCCTCAACAAAATAAAATGAACACCAGCAGCAAATCCTCCTGGGAAGACCCGCTAGAGTGCACGTGTGCCAGAGTCCTCGTTGTTAAAGGGGCACACCCACACGCGGTCCTCGCCTTGCACGCACGGGTGAGGAAGTCAGTTATGGATTTTAATGGCCTTTTCAAGGTAAGTGTAGCGACTTCTCTTTGGGGCTTTGTTGAAGTGGTCGAGCCCTAGCCACGGCCGCGGGTGAGACATGTTACCTGGTGGGGAAAGAGGGGCGATGAGACCACAGAACAAGTACCAGGACCCCTACACCTGTGGTGGCCACACAAGCAGGTGTGGGTTCACAGCGACCAGGTGTGGGTCCAGTGAGGCTGGGGCTTGAGCCAAAAAGGCGCCCACACCGTGCCTCGGCGGCTTCTTCGGGCAGCTCTGCCAGAGCCTGCAGACCACACGGAGCCTTCACACCTTGACCTTGGAGCTTAGTTCTTTTAGCCACCACGTGACACAAGACACCTTTTAATCCTTGACTCAAGGGGGTCAGGCTACTGATCCTCCTATCACAAAGGAGGTCAGCAAGCCCAGGCCACCCCACTGTGGAAATGGACGGTGGACTCGACCCCGAGCTCTCTGCCTCCAGCTACTTACCGCTGGCTGGTTGGACCTCACCCACACAGAAGGAAAGCAGTGGGAGGGCTCTTACCAGGCTGAGGTTCAAAGTCTTTCAAGTTTACTTCGTACTCATCTTCATTTATGTATTGGTGCCGGCCCATCATCACAATGGCAAATTTAAACTACAAGACAAAAATGAAAACTCCTCCATGAACTGGGGATGCCTCTGCGGAGTCTAGGCCGCTTTCCCGGGAAGCCTCCAGCATGCTGCTCGCTGATTACTTGTCCAGCACGTGCGTACCTTCTCAAACTCCTTCTCCTGGATGTCTAGCAGGCTCTGAATCCGCTTCATGACTTCTCTGAAATGCTCGCCCTGTGGACAGGAGAGGACACTGCTCACGTGCCTATGTGCACCGTGACAGTGCCCACGGCCCACAGGGACGCCACCAACGTCCAAGGTCTGCCCACCAAGGCAGGAAGCCAGATTCAGCAACGCTAATCCAAAAGGGAGGCGAGACTTCAAATTTTGACATTCAGTGCTCAACCTGTTAGCTATAAAAGCTCACCTGGTGTATCCTCAGCAAAAAAGGGATTCCAAACGTCCCGAACACCTCCTTATGGAAATGTGCCACTGTGATCAGCATCTCATTTTCCTTATCTATGTCTACCTGGTCCAAAGGTATTTCCTGGGGAACAGTTAAACACAGGGAGCAGAGTGAAGCACCTGATGCAGACAAAACACTTATAATTCTGACCTGCTCCTGCAATGAGGTGGTTAGGTCATTATTTTTGCCAAAATGCCATGTTTGGGGTTTGTTAGAATGGTAAGAATTCAGAACCAGAAAATACCCAAGTTTTTTTTAAGGAAAAATGATGGGTTTTAAGACAGCAAGTAATGGTTTTTCCACCAAGTAACGGGAATTCCAGTGGGAATTCAGCAACTCTAGAAACCAACCGGGACCCAGATTCAGAATAGATTTGTCTGGTGGCCCATATTTAAAATGAATGTCTAAGTACAAAGACTATATATGATACTTATATGAGGTACCTAGGGTAGTCAAATTCAGAGAGTGGGATGGTAGTTGCAGGGACTGGCAGAGGGAGATGTTAGCGGGTATGGAGTTTTACTGGGGGGAGATGGGGATTGTGGCAATGGATGGTGGTGACGAATGCTCAACAGTGTGGTTGTACTTAATGCCACTGAAATGCACATTTTAAATGTACAGAGTACATTATGTAGGTTTACCACAGTAAGACAATCGGACAAGCGGCTGACAGCTGCCCCACCCACCAAGGACTCAGAATTCTCCCTGGTGTCAAGAACAGGGCAGTTACCTCTATTCGAAACGTTCTACTCGTTGCAGGAGATAAACATTCTAATAGCTCGTCTTCTTGGTGCACACCAATAATTTTGTAGCTTACAATTTCTAGCAGCCTGTATGAATGGAAGGGGGATGAAAGATATAAATTCATAGGAAAACACACTGACAAGTTGTTTTCTTATTAGAAAGCTATCAAGATTTGCTTGTCTTTTTAAGAGATTGGAAATGTCAAAGGCAGGTACCCATGGGAGAGGGCACAACACTGGCCAGGTGGCCCCTCGAGCATGCGATTCAAGGGGAATGACCTCAGGCCTTGGTGAGGCCGAGTCCCTGGAGCTCATGAATCTCCCTCTAAACCCATGTGAGGCAGGACTGGAGAAGCTGTGCTCACTGAGCCTTTGGAGGACAAGGGGCTCCAAATATTAATATTAGAGAAAAACATCCTGGAAGCCAATAGCCACAGGGGCAGTTCTGTCCTGGGCTGACTGGGGGGCGACGTCAGAAAAGCGCCCTGCCCTGTCCAGTTTGGCTCAGTGGTTGGGCCATTGCCACTCCGATCGAAGGACGCATGAAGGAGACAACCAATTGATTCGTCTCTCAAATCAATGTTTCTCTCTCTCCTGCATCCTCCCCTCCCCTTTCTCAAAAAATATCAATGGACGCCAAAACCGGTTTGGCTCAGTGGACAGTGTCTACGGACTGAAAGGTCTCAGGTTCGATTCTGGTCAAAGGCATGTACCTTGCTTGCGGGCACATCCCCAGTAGTAGGTGTGCAGGAGGCAGCTGTTCGATGTTTCTCTCTCATTGATGATTCTAACTTTCTATCCCTCTCCCCTCCTCTTTGTAAAAAAAAAAAAATCAATAAAAAAAAATATATATTCAAAGGAAAAAATGCCCTTGGGCGAGTATTAAAAGTAAAAAAGAAAAGCACCCAGCTCTCTGAAATAAAAACTACTCATCACATCTGTGGCTTCCATCCACACCCTGAACATTGCCCAATTTTACAAATGCAAGCTTAGCAGCTTTTCCCGTTTCAGTTATCACTCTACTGTCATCACATCCTTCCTCTGCTTGGCTTTCCTACCTGAAGCTCACATTTTTACTACAGGTAGTAAATATCAGGAGACTGGAAGGAAAAGAGGGGGAAATGGTTTAACTGTGAAATATTTAAAATCTGCTGCGAAAAACTGGCTGAGAGGCGAGTCTGGCAACAGGCACAGGGCTCTGGCTGTGCTGTGCCCACCAGCACACTGCAGGGCCGGGGCTGCTCACCACTCCTCCCGCCGCCAAAGGCTCCAGGAAATACTTGCCTAAGTTTCCCTGATGCCTTCTCCCCAAGCTCTACAGCCTTTTTACATTCTTCTAACAGGTCCCGGACACACCCGTGCTTGTCTGGATATAGTGTTATTTCCTAAAAAATGACAAGATAAAATACATGCTTTAAAGAAAACATAAAGGATCTGCTACAGCAAACCAATTTTGCTTGAAGACAGAAAACACAGCAACAGATGTCCTCAGCTGTCTTTAGCTCTCCAGGACACTCTCTCTCTCACTTACATTCCCGCCATGAGGGGCCCTGGTGTGAGACTTCACTCAGACCGTCCGCCTAAACCTGGGCCCACAGAGCACTGAGGGGACTTTAAGAACTGCCACTTTTGCCCTGAGCCTAAGTTTAGCTCAATGGATAGAGCATCAGTACATGGACTGAAGGGTCCTGGGTTCGATTCCTGCCAAGGGCATATACCTCAGATACAGGCTCCATCCCCGGCCCCGGTCCAGGCACATGCGGGAGGAAACCAATCAATGTGTCTCTCACCTCAATATTTCTCTCCCCCACCTCCCAACCCTTCAATTCTCTCTAGAAATCAATAGGTGAGGAATAACAACAAAAATGCCCCTTTCTGGTTATCTAAAAACTATATATTTAAAAACATATATATTTTTATTGATTTCAGAGAGGAAGGGAAAGAGTGGGGAGGGAGAGAGAGAAAGGAAGAGAGAGAGAAATATCAATGATGAGAGTGTGTCACCGACTGGCTGCTTCCTGCACAACCCCACTGGGGATTGAGCCCACAACCTGGGCATGTGCCCTTGATTGGAATCGAACCTGGGACCCTTCAGTCCGCAGGCCAATGCTCTATCCACTGAGCCAAACTGGGTAGAGATGAAAACTATCTACTTTTATTAACCAATGTTATCCCAATGAAAACAATAGTGGGGGAAAAATGCCACTATGGAAAAAAAAAAGGGGGGGGGGGGGAACCAAGATAGCAGCATAAGGTATACACCTGTCTGTGTTGCCTCTCACAACCACACCAAAACTACAACTAAAAGATAAAACTTCTATCGTCCAGAACCACAGGAAAGCTGGCTGAATAGAAGATCTACAACTAGAAGAAAAGAGAAAACAGCATTGAGACGTGCACAAGGGCAAAAAAGCTGAGGTACGCAGGTGCACAAATCAGGCTGGTGGTTGGCTACTGGGTGCGCTGTTTCTTTCAACTCCAAGGGAAGCACAGCTCTCCACTGCTCTGAACTGCAGTTTCTGGCGAGATTCTGGGAACCCAACCCCTACGGGGAAAAGCTGGACTGTCTGCCATCAGGTCGGAAGGTGAGGGTGGCTCTCTTACAGAGCTGTGCGCAGGAAGCGTTGTTTACTGCACTGGGCGTGGGATTCAGTGACTTGGAAACGCAGAGAAGGCTGACTGGCAGCCATCGCTGTTTGCCATGCCCTAATGACTCCCTGAGATCCAGTCCTGCCCAGTTTACAAACCCACCCAAGCTGTGCACAGCGGCATTTGCATATAAACGGCCTGCCCTATCGCAGCCTAACCTAAACTGCAGCTCTGGTCAGACCGGGAGCAATCTGCAGACATGGCTGTAGCTCCTGCTGGGTAGCCAGACAGTAGCTGACCTGCATGCCATTGGAGATCCAGAAGCCAGTGTACCTAGTGGTCAGTGTGAGATAACACCACATTTCAACTTCTCACATCCATAAGTGACACTTTCAAGAGGTAGACTCAATGAGCACCAAAGCCCCACTGAAGCGAGCCCTGCCCCATAAAGATATCTCCAGCACAGCAGTTCCTCCATTATAGACACTGTGGGTCCTCACAGCCAAATGGCCTGGAGGTCAATTCCTCTCAGGGATACCAACAATCAAGATTTAACTACAACAAGGCTGTACACACAATTCATAAAGGGGAGCACCGAGAGTCTCCATCTCAGGTAACTGGGGAGGCTGAGACACCTGGTACACAAAGCTACACTACCAACTCAGAGAAGCATTGAAAATGCGGAGACAAAGAAACATCACAAATGAAAAAAATGGAGGAAAGCAAACGACTGGATATAGAGTTCAAAACAACGGTTATAAGGTTTTTCAAGAATGTTCTAGAAAGGCCAATAAATTTAGCGGGATCCTTGAATATATGAAAAAGAACCAACTAGAAATTAAACATACACTGAATGAAATAAAAAAAATTACAGAGACTTAACAGCAGACTAGAGGAATGCAAGCATCAAGTCAAAGATTTGAATAATGACTGAAAACTTCCCCCACCTGGTGAAAGAAATAGACTTACAAGTTCAGGAAGCCCACAGAAGCCCAAACAAAAGGAATCCAAAGAGGACTACACCAAGACACATCATAATTAAAATGCCAAGAGCAAAAGAAAAAGGAAGAATATTAAATGCAGCAAGAGAAAAACAGTTAATTACCTACAAGGGAGCACCCATATGATTGTCAGCTGATTTCTCAACAGAAACTATGCAGGCCAGATGGGAGTGGCAAGAAATATTCAAAGTGATGAATAGCAAGAACCTACAACCAAGACCACTCTACTCAGCAAAGCTATCATTCAGAATTGAAGGTCAGATAAAGTGCTTTGCAGATAAGAAAAAGCTAAAGTAATTCATCACCACCAAACCAGTATTATATGAAACTAGGGGCCTGGTGCACGAAATTTGTGCACTGAGGGTGGGTGGTCCCTCAACCCCCTCTCACATACTGGGAGCCCTCAGGGTATGTCCAACTGATGGCTCACCCGCAGCCATTGCCCTGCTCAGCTCAGCCCCGGCTGCCTGTGACCACTCAGCCCCAGGGGCTGGGCGCTCGCCGCCACCTCCGTTTCATCTCCACCTCCATTTTACCTCCACCTCCAGGGCGCGGCGCTCATGCCACTTGGCCCGCCCCTGCTCCTGATTGGCTGGTAGCACAGCCAATCAGGAGCAAAGGTACAGTCAAATTTGCATGCTTCTTTTATTATAAAGGTATTCTTTAAGAAGAGGAAGAAGAAAAAGGTAAAGATAAAAACTATGAACAACAAATACATATCTATCAACAAGTGAATCTAAAAATCAAGTGAATTAAAAATATGAACAAAATAAACTGGTGAATATAACAGAATCAGGGGCATAGAAAGGGAGTGGACTGACAATTCTCAGGGGGAAGGGAGTGTGGGAAGAAACTGGACAATAATCGCACACCTATGGATGAGGAAAGTGGGGAGGGGGAGGTGAGAGCAGAGGGTGGGATGGATACCGGATGGAGGGGAGCTATAGGGAAAAAAAGAGGAACAATTGTAATAATCTGAATAATAAATATATATTAAATTTTTTTTTAAATGCCACTATGAAGTGAAAAGTTTGCCATTTCCAGAGCAGCTTCTCAGGAAATGATCCCCTGAAAGATCACCTACAAGCCTTTCGGATTCCAGCACAGTGAGAAAGAAGGCCTATTAATCCAGGCCATGACAGCAGGAGGCTTTACAATTTAAGCCTAACTGATCAACTTCAGATATACATGTAGCTCAATTTTGCCCTCAAAACTGGCTGAGCAAGACTTGGAATCCGAGCAGCCGAACTTCCTAGAACCACCTAAAGCAGTGGTTCTCAACCCTTGAATACAGTTCCTCATGTAGTGGTGACCCCCAACCATAAAATTATTTTCATAACTGTAATTTTGCTAGTGTTATGAATCATAACATAAATATCTGTGCTTTCAGATGGTCTTAGGCGATCCTGCTAGCAGCTCTCAACCTGTGGGTCGCTGCAGAGCCTAAGAACATCGAAAAAATAATTTCATGGTTGGGTCACCACATGAGGAACTGTATTGAAGGGTCGTGGCATTAGAAAGACTGAGAACCAATGACTTAAAATGTGGCTGGACATGCCTTCTGTATGCAATAAGCACATGCCACTGGAGCGGCTCACATAGTCAGTGTCAGCTCACTTGCAGGCCAGCTGCCCACACTGAGGTCTGATGGGGTTCAAGGAAAATACTGCTCCAGCCAAGCAGCAGCGGATCAACTTAAGACGTCCAAATCGGTAAGAAAAATAGTCTTGGAGGGTCAGGCAGATGACATTGCTATTCGTCCTCCAGGGCTCAGAGTGGTGACAGGAGGATACAAACTCAGGTTCTCCAACTGTGGACCCAGGGGCTGCTAAAACGCTATTCACTCCTCTTGCTTTTTTCTGTTTAGTTATCAAAGTCTAGAGACAGAAACCATAGACAAGCTCCAATAAAAATAAAGATTCATACCATTAAAAAAAACTTACCTCTTCCCTAAATTGGCTGTTTAACCATATACACTTAAAACTTCGCCTGTTTTCAAAGTCTGTGATTTTCATCTTCAGCTATGAAGGAAAGAGAGACTCCCTTTAGATGCACTGCCACAAAAACCCAAGGCTTCTCTTTATGACCCACGGGCACATTAATTTGGACTCATACCTGCTGATAGTAAAGTTTCTTAGGTTGTCTAGGCTTGAAGAATTGTAGAAGATCTCTTAAAGTACCTTCATAATTATGTCTAAGAGGATTACCTGGGCCATCCCTATAACTACACAAGAAAAGAGCATATAAATAAATGACTTATTTATTCACCTAAAACAAATATCTATGACTGAGCAGAAAAGCAAACCACTAGTCTTGCACCTAGACTTGCAATTGGGACCTGGCGCAGGGTTCCACTGCATGTTCCTAGATCCCGAGCCCTCCTCCCCGCTGGCTGACACACCCAAGTGCTCCCTGCAGTGTGGCACAGCACAAAGAGGTCTGGCTTGGACGGACCTAGCTGGATACGTGGAGGGGGGAGAGGGGGTGTTTATTGATGATGGATCTAAAGTAAGTCTGACTTGAGATGAGGCTGCCAATTACTTTGACATTTTGGAGTAGTGTGCTCAAGATATGAGGGGTGACAATTCTATATCTGAAACTAAGCGAGAAATGGCATGTCAGGTGATGTGGCCAGCTACTTATTAAAATTAGTTCCAGTATGTTTGGATGAACTATGAAAAGCATGCAGCTAGGACCAAACACACGTGTGTGCACATGTAGCTTACCCTTGAGATTTGAAAAACTGGAGCAGCATTGGGTCGGTGTTGAGCCTCTGTGCAACTGTCTTTGCAACCTGGGGAAGGGAAGAAGCCAGACATCAGAACGCCAAGGTGCACACTGTGGCAATGAACTAAATTTGCTTGTAAGCTTCATTACATTAATGAGGCACCTCGTAATCTTCACCCAATGTGGGACGAGCAGCCCACATTTCAGTGCCCTAGGAATTGACTACCTAACGGGAATAAGGCACAGTACTGTGAGCGTAACATAGCTGATGAAGATAAACTTTTGGAGGCTTTTTCATCTTTAAAGTGTAGACTATAGGTTTTCAAACTTCCTGATGACTGTTGAAACGCTTCCCACTTGGCATGTTATAACTGTAGCAATGAACCACCACCATCTCCAAAAGCACACTGTGCCAGGTAGAGAGGGTTTCGAAGAACCAGAGTGCAGATGGACATGGTAGCTGATGAGGAGGAGGCTGAAGTAAGAATGGCTTTGGTCCCATGGCCATCTTAGCACCAACCCATTTTAGTTATTTTCTTTGACCAGCAGAACTAACCCCTCCTCTTGAACCAAATCCATCAGCTTCATCAGCAAGCATTTTTTTTTTCTTCAAAGAACATGGTCTTTCTGGTGCAAAATGCAAAGGGAGAAGAGTCTTTATCAAATACCTGAAAATAATTCATTCTATTTGATAACGTGACCACAAATCCAGGATCATTAGGGATTGTCTTATCACAGAAAATGACATCAACACGGTGATAGAGGTCTCTGAAGTATTCTTTTGCGGTGGGTAATTCACTGTTATCATTCTCAGGGTCATCCCTGGGGGGAGAAAAGAACAAAAACCACCACAATTTATAGACTGAATCAAAGCCCAGGCCAGAGGCCATCATCTCTCACACAACAGTGACACCAGCAAGCATGGACAGAAGTTTAGGGTCCTATTTAGGGTGCTAGGGGGTCTGCCAGTGACCTTTGTAGACAGGGACAATGGGGAAAGGCCATCACGTACACGTGTGCCTGAGCTTTCTGTCCCGATCACAATACAAAAACAGGAGCCTCTTCTCTAAAGGGGTAGAGCTGCGGTGAAGTGTAGGGCCCACACAGCCTGTGGCACAGCCTGCTCTGACCAGGTGCCGGTGGGTGGCACTTTCAAGCCAAGGCAGTAGGACACGATAAAGTGGCCTGCCCACAACCTATACCAGGGCCACCTCACCAGATATTTTAACAGCAAGAAAAAGGTAACACCAGGCTGCTTTCAGACTAAGACCTTAGACCTGCTGGTTTTACATGCAGGTTTAAATCAATTACCTACGCAGAGTAGTTGCATACTAAGAAATGCCCTATGTTTTAGGGGAAGAAATACAATCTTGCTATTTCACAAAGACTTCTGCGGCCATGCTAACAGTGCTCATGCTCACTGCAGACATTTTTAGGAAATCAGAGCATTGATGAAAATGCTCATCACCTAATTCCAAGACCCACAGACAGCCAGCGCCTGTCAGCATTGTGAGGCATTTCAAATAGCACCTGACTCGGGGTCTCAACACAATCTTGTCAGTGTTATAGGACTAGGAAAAAAATCTTCTGGTACCAGCACAAAGTGAGCAAATCCTTCAAAAAGTACATACTTCTGAAACACTATAATATCACCATCCATTAGCTCATCCAGGGCTTTATCAAGAGACACGTCATAGTCCTGAATTCTCTCTGTTAAATTCGGTTTAACTTCCTAGAGGAAAAGAAATGAAATAGTTACCATGTAACATTTGTCTAATGTTTAATATGGCCATATACTATATGTATTTTCTCTACACCCAATTCTATCAGCTGTGTATTTTAGGTGTGTTAAAAAAACTAACAGGAAATATTAATATCCATAAAGATGTAATAACCACTGATGGATCCTCAATTGGTAAAAAATCACAAATCTACATATGTAATCACAAACTCAAGATCACCTCAACAGTAGACATTACCCATAACAAATACAGGGATAAGTGAAACAAGCAAAAAAATCCCTTTCTATCTGCTAACAATACACCGATTATAGAAAAATAAACTATCCAAACCTCATAGAGGATAAGGCTAGTATCTTGGATAAATCCTGCTCTTTCACACATAATCGGGAGCAAGTCACCTAGGAGAGAGGAAAGAACACAAAGCTGTAATATACCACAACTGCAGCAGAATCAAGGCCGAGATGAGCGCATCGGGACTTACGTATTTTACAGGATATTGGCGTGTAGATATGCCCACAGTAGTTCAAGCTCCGTGTTTTGGGATCATACATCTTCAAAAATAACATCACATCATCTATAAGATTTATAAACAGATTTTGTTAGGGTCTTACACTCAGTACACTGTTAAAGCAGTGATGGAGAACTTAGTGAGGCCCTCAAATGACAGCTTACTGTACCTAAAATTTTGTCAGACCAGGCCTGTGACTGCTCCCTCACTCCAAGCATCAAACCCCAGGGGAACACTCCATGTGACACAGTGAAGATGGAATTGGGGCAGTGAGCTTAGAAATCCTAGTTACGCCACCATGAACAGCGTAGGGGAGGGTTGCACTGACATGAAGTGCCAGGATGATCAGTGCTTTAATCGCTGGTTTGCTGAGAAGTTCCTCAAGGGGGACCGCTCCGGGGACCCGTGCACCGACCTCTTCAGGCACTACCAGCAGTGCGTTCAGAAAGCAATAAAGGAGAAGATTCCCATCGAAGGACTGGATTTTATGGGCCATGGCAGAGACAAGCCTGAAAGCTCTTCTTGACCTTGACAGCCACTTTGAAAATAGACTCCTCAAATCATAGAGGATATCTGAGCCCTCTGGGTTTTGTCAATTAAGGCTGTGAAGCTAGCCATCAATTTAATGAGAACTTATTTTCCTCCTAGATGTTTTCCTCACTTTGAACAACCACTTTTTACTTTGGGATGATTTCTCACTTGCTCTGACATCTTGCAGAAACTCGCTGTGCTAAAATGGAATGATTTCTTGGGATTATGGTTGCAATATGGTATCTAAAGACTGCTACACTTGTGTCAGGATAATCGTGGTTGCCTGACCCCTTGAGTTGCTAGTATGCCTCAAAGGACATTCTTTGTTCATGGAAGCAACTGGTTAGGACCTCTTTTCTCTCAGGGAGCTGATGCTCTGAAAAGGGATCACAGTATGACTGTTTCAATCAATGCTTGGGAGTTTTATTTTTTTTATACAGTAATTTAACTGTTAAGCTTGCTCAATGGTGGACTAGGTTAGCCAAGAGGAAGCTTTAAACAGTTCCTGGCCTTAACAAGAGGTGTCAGATCTCCGATTAAGATGTGAAACCTTCAAGAATGTCAGAGCGGAACACCATTTCAGAGTTCATAGTGTAGTTCAGTCATTAAGATCCTTGGAGTATGCTACGGAGGAAGATCCTAAATTGGAAAGATCTGCTGCTGTGGCCAGCTTTCAAGCTAAGTCAATGAATTAAGTCAACCTGTGTATCATGAAAATGCCAAAATACTGGTTAGGGGAGAAAGGAATTTGCTTTATTTGCGTTGTTTATCCACCCTGTCTGTAATATCTGTGATCATGAAAATGGAATAAATTGTAACATTAAAAAAAAAAAAGGAAATCCTAGTTTCAAGATCTGGTACTAACTAGATGGCTGGGTGCTGTCATGGGAACAATGGTAGGATTGTATGACTACGCTACACTAGAAGGGTGACCACTTATAGCAATAAAAACAATCTTATAGCAAAATCTGATCCACCTGCTTTGTATATGAAGTAGTGCTGCCATATAGCTAGAATGTCCATTTATACATCCTCTGTGCCCACTTTCCTGCTACAATATCAGGCAGAAACCATTTGGCCCACAAGGCATGAAATACAGTTGACCCTTAACAACTTGGGAGTTAGGGAAATTCCCCAAGCACTTACAAATCCATATGTAATTTCTGACTTTCCAAAAACATAACTATTAATAGCCTCCTGTTGACTGGAAGTCTGATGGGTAACATAAACTGTTGACTAGCACATATTTTATGTATTAGGAGCCCAGCATGTGAAATCATACAGCGCCAGCCACCCACTTGCCACCCTGTCCACGCTGAGCTCCAGTGAGCCTGGCCCAGCCCTCAAGCCCTCTGGCCTTCTCTGGCCACTTCCACCTCCACCCTTAGTCCCTCAGGTAGCCTCGGGCTGGTCCCCCATTCTCAGGGTGCCTCCCCACTTCCACCCTGTCTCCAGAGCAATGCAGTGGCGCCGCCCAATCACGGCACCAAAGGAGAGCATGGAAGCCTTCCGCCTGCTGCACTGTGGGCCACGGGGCACTCAAGAGTGCTAACGGTGAGTGGCGAAAGACTGGTGAGGGGGACCCTATGGGAGGGGTCTCACCCCTGCCCTCCCCAGCACAGGATGGTCCTGCCTCCTCCAAGCGCCTCCCCACTTATGTCCTAGCTAATATGCTAATGGTCTGGTCATTACCCATTACAGTGTCCCGACCATTAGCAAATTAGCTCTTTATTAGTATAGATTATATGCTGTATTCTCCCAATAAAGCTCAAGAAAGATTATTAAGGAAATCATGAGGAAAATACATACAGCTCTTTTTTTAAAAAAAACCACATATAAGTAGGCCCATGCAGCTTAAGCCCTGGCCATGCTATGTCTGGCCCTCGAGAGAGAGAGGCTGCAATGTGCATCGGCAAACATGGGGCCACAACTAAAGATGGAAGATGACACCTCAACACTGGGACCCTTCCTGTGCACCCGGACACTACAGCCCACGGCCAATCCTACTTCACTTCATCATGAAGCCTTGTCCACAACAGGGGTTTAATGAGCATTTCTGGGCTAAGGTTGTTTTACAAGGGAGTAACAAGGCAATATTTGGTACAATGGTCCAGGAACCCAACTACACTGCCCTGATGGTGGCTGGGTGTCTGGTGGGCACTTACGATCTTTATCAAACTTGGGTAATGTTGCTCCAGTAGCGGCCAGCTCCGGATCAACTGTTTCCAGGAATATTGTCCAAGGGTTTTCATTATCACTGAGTTCAATCATCTATTTCCAAAAGAGAGGTCAATTTTAGAAAATTGTAATGCAGAGTGAGAGTGAGAAGCTATACTCATGTACTGAAGAAAACATATCCACTGAACCACAGGGGAGGCTTGCTGCAGCCCCAACAGCAGAGGACCCGAGGTGTGCAGCTGTCAACAACACTCACTGTTTTATTGCCATCAGCCTCATTATCTAACATCGCCGGTCGTTTGGTTCCATTGCTCCTCGCTTGCATGGGCCATAATCGAATTTGATCTTGTGGAAATCCCTGGGAAAAAAATTAAACAAAAACAAAGTTAAGTCTTATTTTATTTCTGTATCACTGTAAACATTCTATAAGAAAAATAATCACAGGATCTCCCTGCTTTCAGGATCACTAGTATTCCCAACTCAAGTGCCCATTTTACAAAAGAAAAAGAAAAAAGAAACACAGGAAGGGGTACAAAAGAGAAGATTCGAAGATTCGAGTCACATTCAGCTTTCCTTCATTCATTGCTGATTCAGTTGAAAGATTAGGTCACAGGGCAGACACAGGCACCACCAAGAAGGAAATAAGTACAGGTCAGTTACCTCACTTCTCAGGCAGCCTAGACACAGCACCTACCCCAAAAGGTACTTGTCTTATCCAGATATAAAGGAGGGTGGAGCGTGGAAGTCAAAATAAACCATCACCAGAGCACTCGGCACTCACCATGGTCTGGGAGAGGTTCTGGACAAACTCAGCAAGCGAAGAGTTTTTCAGTACTTTGAACACAGTGTACTTGACTTTTTCTTCATCATACATATCGTTTCCTTGGTGGCCACAAAACTGGTCCTCTGCAACGATCTGAAAATATGCACAAAAATACCGAACAACTGACACAAAATACAGTGAGACCATGCTGATCAAGAACAAGTTCAAATAACCCTGGTGTGATGGCTCAGCTGGTTGGAGCATTGTCCTAGGCACCATAAGGTCATGGGTTCGATTCCTGGTCAGGGCATATACCTAGGTTATGAGTTCCATCTCCAGTTAGGGTGCATAGGAGAGGCAACCAATTGATGTTTCTTTCTTTTTTTCTTTTTCTTCCTTTCTTCCTTTCTTCCTTTCTTTCTCTTTCCTCCCTCCCTCCCTCCCTCCCTCCCTTTCTTTCTTTTCTTTCCTTCCTTCCTTCCTTCCTTCCTTCCTTCCCTCCCTCCCTCTCTCTCTCTCTCTCCCTCCCTCCCTCTCTCTAAAATCAATAAACACATCTAGGATGAGGATTTTTAAAAAATAGTAAGTTCAAATAGTAAAATGCTGAATACAACTAGTCTTGCTTCCTCAGAAGACCCAAGGAGAAAAGTTACAAAATGACTAATGAAATCAAGGTATGTATTTAGAAAAGACAAAAGTCTAAATTTTCATGCCGCCATTTTAACTCATCTGAAAGCATTAGCTAGAAATCCATCTATACGGCGATCACCAAATAATGTCGATATGGTGCACCCAGCAGGTGTCTCTCAGTTTGTTTAGCGTCATCATATGCACCAAAAGGTTGCCAGTTCAGTTCCTGGTGATGGTACATGTCAGGGTTGTGGGTTTAATCCCCGGTAGGGAGCGTGGGACAGGGAGTCAATTGAGATTTCTCTCTTTCTATCTTTCTCTCCCTCTCCCTTCCTCTCTAAAAAAAATCATCAACCTGTTACCAAAAAAAGGAGGAGGGTGATACACAATGCACCTTTTTCCAGGTAGGTAATCACAACTGACCCATGAACCAGGACCACCTGGAAGTTCACTTCCCTGCTGGACCTCTCTCCTGCCTTCTCCAGGCTTTCCATGGCCTGGCATGCCACTGACCCACACCCCATCTGGGCTGTAATCATCTCCCCAAGGGAGCCCTCCCTTCTTATGCATCCTTCCATCAAGGCCTTCACCCCTCTAACCCCTTTCTACATTATTCATAAATACTCTAATGTATTGGTGCTCTTTGGTGGCCCAAGTACTTCTGATATCTATGTCCTTACCCTGAACTGAAGTGTATATTCCAAATGGTCAGGAAACTAGCCTACACAGTCACTCAGCTCATAACACTCAGGGGCTGCCCAGAGCAACTCTTGATCTGTCAGCAATAAGCCCAGGTACATGCCAGGCCTCAGAGCAGTGTGGCTCTCAGCAGTCCCCTCCCCATCAGGGCCCCAGGAGGCTGAGGCTGACCTGCACTTGCATGTAAAGATGGGCTTCCTGCCGCTCCTTCCTCTTCTGGGCTTCAATCCTTTTCTCTTCTTGTAATCGTTCCACCAGCTGCTGAGGAATGTCATTGTCGGGGACAGCTTGTAACACCTCACCTGCAGGAAAAATGCATCTTCATTCACCTCTGCCAGATTCTCCTTTCCCCTTCTTAGAAAGTCCCCATTTTACGTCATCACTGCTATAGCAATCTAATAAAGGGAAATGACTGGGTGCCACGAGTCCACATCACAGCCCACAAGCCCAACCCCTCCTGCTCTAGATGTTGTAAACAGACAGACTAATAAGAGCATGAGTTTGCACAAGAAACACAGCCGAGGTCCCTGTAACATGGCCTGAAACACCACAGCAATGACTCATGGAGCCACTACAAAGCTCCCCCAGTGCAGAGCATGAAAGGCCACTCTACTCACTCAGCTTGGATTCCCTGATATAAACCAACATGTATGCATTCGTGCAGTGCCGGACGGAGAGGTCGTCATCATGGCCCCCATAATTGTGCTCGATTGCTTCTTCTTTCGTACACCTTGACACCACATCATCATCAAATTTACACCACTGGACAGGAGAGCAACGAGACGTTAGCAGAGAGATAGTGCTCTGAGCACACAAGTTTTCACACAGGGTTTTCCTAGAACAGATCACCTATATCTTATGACACAGTAGAGGCCCAGTGCACAAATTCATGCACAGATGGAGCCCCTCAGCTTGGGTGGTGATGGGGCCAGCCGGCCGAGGCGAGGCATTGCAGGAGGCTGGCTATGGGAGCATACTGACCACCAGCAGGGCAGCTCCTGTGTTGAGTATCTGCTCCCTGGTGCACGACATAGCAACCGGTCGTTTGGTCAACCAGTCATAACAGTCACTTAGGCTTTTATATATAGACTAGAGGCCTAATATATAAAATTCGTGCAAGGGGCTCAGCCCTCACAGCTGCAGCGGCTGCCCTCAGGCCTCGCAGACTCGGCTTTGTCTGGAAGGTCTCTGGAAGGATGTCTGAAAGGTTGTTCGGCTGTCTGGTCTAATTAGCATATTATTATAGATAGATAATTATAGCAAAGACCTGACTTTGAGGAAAAAAAAACAGCTGTACGAAGCTATGTCCCAGCCTCTTCATCGTGGATTAATAATTTTAAGTGGTACTCAGCCTCATAGTTAAAGATGCTATGAGGGTTCCCTTAGCATGAGCCAGGCAGGCTCCATCTTTGTTGTCCTCCTAGGCCCTATGCTGCTGGACACAGACCCTGAGACCCTCATTTGCTCCCCTTGGGGAAGATTATGTATGAGATCCAAATCAACCAGGAAAGACAGAGCATTGCACAGTGTGGACAACGGGGCACGTGGAATACCATGCAATCAATGCTGCCTCCCCTACCCAGAGAGCAGAGAACTGTTCTGTTCTTATTCCTAGGTAGAAAATAAATGCCTCATTGTAGTTGTAAATGAATTCTGTGAGTTCCAACATTCAATACTAACAGAGATACAAACATAAAGTATGATCACTAATTTACTATTCAACTTTAGAGTATCAGCAAATAATACATATCAGAACATACAGATCAATCAGAGGCCAAGAAAGCTCGTTTACTAGCAAGTGATCAGGAGGAACGGGAAAGGCTGGAGTGGTGTCAGTTTAAGTCCCCTATAGGCAATCACACCCAACTCCACCCTCCTCCTCCCCAACCCCAACCCGCCCCGCCCAGCACTTACTTTCCCATCCCCTTTGGGGTTTAGATAAACCACGTAATGTCCACCATGATTATCTCCACTGTGAACCAGGACTGCATGAAGAATATAATTTGCAGGGTCCTTAGGATCTGTTTTTTGCAAAAATTCATCAAGTGGTAACTGTTCAGGAAATTCAAACCTATTAAAAAAACATTTTTAAAGAAATCCAGGTTTCATTTACATGTAAAACATTTCCCCCTTAGGCTTTATTTATTGCTAGACCTTCTACTTGACTGGCTCTCTTTATTTGGAAAGGGAAGTAAGAATAAGTAGGGAGGCCCTATGAACTGCTTCTGAGGCAGCTCCTACTCATTAGAACAAAGTAATTGTTTATATGTCAAAACAATACCTGAAACTAGATCTGAGAAAAATGGCTATAAAGCACTGAGATACCTAACAGAATGTTAAATCCAAGGGTACAATATAACATTGAGTCTTGTGATAAATATACACAGTGACTTTTCTAGGAGAGAAATAATTCTGTGTTTGTGTTAATGAGTGATTCTGACAGTGCAAGACTGGGACCACTAATGGTCTCCTGCAGGCTGAGAAACATGGGAAAATCAAAACTGGAGGAGGTCATGTAAAAAAGAACCCCACCCTATGATTTTTAAAAACACCCTGGACACTACTTATTTTCAAATTATTGGCTCCATGAGCTTTCAAGTTAAATGGTAATTGGGAGTGCTGTCAGACGCAGGAAGGAAGTGAGCTGGGCAGCTGGGGCCCGAGGCAGAGCATGCACACTGACCCTAACAGGGCAGTGTCTGAGCCACAAGAATTCTGGCCCAGTGTCACCAAATATTCTGAATTCCTAAAAGATTCCAGAAATGTGGACTTTTATATAAAATCATGAGTTCCAATAAACACAGGAACAGAGCCAAGGTAAGGACCCAACAAAACACACCAGCAGGCTGGATTTAGTCTGCAGACTGCCAGTCTGTGGGGTCTGGTAGAGACAATTTCTTATATTCTCCACAGAAAAGAATGATAAGGGATAAGCAGATGAGTAAAGATCCAGCTGGTAGCAAGCAATCTGTTACATACATTTCCCCTTAAGTATGAAGGGTGGCTGGAATAAGGTGCGCACACACCTATGTCAGGATTCCTGAAAATTGTACCACATTCTACAAATCAACACCAACTGGGATATTAAAATATATCGGAGAGTCCTGTTTAAACAAACGCAACACTGCATTTGGTACTGCAGAGTCTGTGGAGTGGGTAGTACCCTCTTCACAGACGCCAACCTGCCACATTGCAGAGTGGCTAGGGCTCCTTGAGAGGGAGATACACAAGAGCAGCTCCAATTTTAAGCAAAAGTATTCCTTTAAAATGACAGTTGTTGGGCACTCAGATAGAAGGGAAACCTAAATACGTCAGAGATGAAACTGAAATACATATACAGACTAAAAAAACAACAACAAAAAAACCCCACAAGTGAGATTAACACCCTCCCCCCCCCCCAACATATCCAGTGATGATTAACCCACCTCCCCTCCCCACTTAGATTACCTATCATTGATCTTGATGTTTTGGTCCGTCTGAGGGTCATACATAAATCTCATCAGTTGTAGGTGTAACACTGGTGGCAATGTTAGGAATTTCACACCTTTCTCTGCTTCCTAAACATTGAAAAAGAAATGCAAATTTAATTCAAAGCTACTTGTTTCTTGAAGCAATGAAAATAGGAGAATCTCAGCAAGACCGAAACTTGCTGGGGACTTCTGAAAGGGAGTGGAGATGTGTAGGTATCCATCTAGGGTGCCATGAAAATATTTAGACCTAGCCCTGGCCGGCGTTCTCAGTGGGTAGAGTGTCGGCCTATGCACCAAAGGGTTATGGGTTTGATTCCCAGTCAAGGGCAGATCCCTGAGTTGCAGGCTCAGTCCCCAACCCCAGTCAGGGTTAAGTGCAGAGAGGCAACCAATGGAAGTGCCTTTCTCACAACCATATTTCTCTGAGTCTCCTTCCTCCCTCCCACTCTCTCTAAAAAATCTTGGAAAAAATATCCTAAGGTGATGATTAACAAAAGCAAACAAAAAAATATTTAGATCTATATTTATTGCGTGTGAGAGTTCCCTAAGGATGACATTCTATCTTGATATCCAGCAATAAGGGAATAGGTGAATAAATTAAGGTCTGATCACTTTCTGACATATTTTATAGTCATTAAACACTATGAAAAATATGGAGGAAGACAGAAAAACAACTAGGTGGAAAAGCCTCAGAGCAACTGCAATTCCGCAAGCAAAGGAATGCAAGGAAGACCTGGACAGAGCAGCAAAGGCAAGTGGTTATGGCTGGGGACTCTCCGGGAGCGGTGTCCTTGCCCCGGACATTCATCTTACTGTGCAGCACACACTGTGGACCACATGCGCAACGCTTACTGCTCAGCACACCTCTGAAGAAAGTTCCGTGTCAGTGCCAGCAACACGGCCTCTCCCTGCTGCTGCCTGTGCTAGCCACCCCCAGCTCCCAAACTCGGCTCCTCCGGAACCTGTGCCTGCACAGCTCTCACGCCTTTCCCATCTCTGCTCCACCTCAGCCAACGATTTTTCCTTCACAAAAGTAAGCCTTTGCCAACTCAACCACTTCCAGGCCACCTGTGACCCTCCTCAGGTTGATTCCAACTCAGACCTTCCCTCGGCAACTTTAACGTCCACCCAAAGAAACCGGTAGCTGTGCCAGGCAAGCTACTTGGCAATGCTCTGTGACGTGCATTAGTGTATTTAAGGGGACAGGGCATCTGGAAGGAAAAACAAATCCCAGAAACCTACTGCCACACAAAGGAATGGCTTGGTTTCAATACATCCTGAAATAATAGGATTCCCAGAAAACTGTTAATACCAGGGGAGTACAAACTCCACATTCCTAAGAAATCCTATGTGTGACTAGGAGAAACTGAGGATAGCACGTGCACTGACACCAGTAATGGGAGAAACAGAACAATGAACGGGTGAACTGGAGAAGTCTTCAAACAAGGGACAGAGTCTCGAGTGTGCTGGGTGACAGTCCTACCTCTGGTAACAAACTGCTACCTGACAGACCTGCTGACACCTTCGCTACCCCGTCCCGTTCAATCCCACCAGCCACACGGTCAGAGCTCGCTAATATGTACTGACCAGGCTAAGAAATGAAATCCTTTTGAGTTCTAAATACCAGCAGCATATGGAAAGTTACGAGGAAATTGTTAGTTCACAATTAAGCAAAAGATCTGAGAAGAAAGTGAGAAGCTACACCAAGAAGACACTGGTACAAATGTCCAAGTTACCTGCAAGCCGTGCTCCCCGGCATCATACTTGTTGTCACCTTCTAGTTGTTCTACCGCCACATAATCCACAAATGATTCAAATACTTTAAAGAGAGAAAGGAAACAGTCAGCCGAAATTATCAGTAAAGCTTTGATTACAATAAAGCCAACGCCATACATTTAGGAGTGCCAGGAAGGGAATGTTACGGACTGTGAGCAGTACCTCTCAGCCCCAAACAGAGAGCAGTTAACCCTGCCATACCACCTTCACCAATCCAGCAAAGGCATCAATGCTAATGACATGGTTTCCTAAGGTTCTTACCAAAATAACATGGAGTCAGTGTTCTAAGATTTTAACAAAGGCAAGTAACAAATTGTGAGCCATACACTTACTATAAAGCTACAGAAAAGGAGGAGGAATGGAGAAGGGGGGTGAGTAGGGAGAGGGTAGTGAAGGGCACAGACTTTCAGATGTAACATGAGTAAGGTCTGAGCATCTAGTGTAAAACACAGTGCCTAGAGTTGTTAAAACCATATTGTACAATTGAAATGTGCTGAGAGTAGAACTTAAGTGTTCTCTGCAAAAGAAATACAGGAATGAAACGTGAGGTGATGAATGTGTTAACTAATCAAATGAAAGTAATCCCTCACAAGGCATAACCATGTCAAATACGATGTGCACTTTAAATATCATAGAAGTGTCCATTAAACTGCATCGCAGAGCAATGAGAACATGATCGGACCAGTTCACATCCATGTGGAGGGGGTGAGGGGTGGCAATCAACCTTAACATCCCACACAAGCAAAAAGAACTATTAGAGGTGGGTTACAGATAAACAGAAAAGATAGAACAATAACAGGTAAGAGATCTTATGACTTCAGGGCAGATGTTCTTAGGACACAAAAAGCAAAGACTGATACAGTAGTGATCACTTAAGTTATGGAATTACGTTACATAAAAAGAGTGAAAAGGTGAGCCCCCCTCTGAGGGAAGGCCTCAGCGACCCCACCCAGAACGGGCATGCAGACAGGAAGACCTTCTGCGCTACTGGTGACAGCAACAGGACCCAGGCTTCCTGTCTTGCACTGGACCAGTAAAACCCTGGATGGACTTCGTGGAAAACAACAAACACTGCCCACACTCTGGATGACAGGCGGTGCGGAGTGGTGACCTCTGAGAGAGCCCGCAAGCATCCCAACTGCACGTCCTTTCCAGGGAAGAGAAACTCAAACAGGGCCTGAGGGGCCAGGCAGCTCGGATGTGTAAGACAGGGAGCCCAAGAAAAGATAGCTATGGAGGAGGAGAGCGCCAATGGCATGCACGGGGTCCTAGAGCCTTCCGTGAGCGCAGGTCAATGTACTCGGGAGAGTGAGATTTTCTGGGGCCGGGGACAAATCACCTCACCGATAGGGGCATAGGCCCCAGAGCTCACACCAGCCTGAGACTGATCTGTGCTCCCTCTTGCCACAGAGAAAAGCCTCCTGACTTTAGGCTGAAACTCAGAAAGGTGTTGCCTCAGTTGTGAGGACAAATTAGCCCTGAACTAAAAACTATTTATTATGCTCCCATCTGACAAAGTTTAAAAGCAAAACTTGAAGAAAAAAAAAAAAGCCCACAAATTATTGACAAGTAACTTAGTTGTGCCCCAGAACAAAGGGTAAGCATATGCAACACCCATTAAAGTCACAATGGCTGGCATCCAATGAAAGATTACCAAGCATACCAAAAAGCTGGCAAACTCGGCCATGAAGATGACAAAGGTGATTCAACAGAAATCACACAGGTGATAATAACTTAATGTCCGTGGCTGCAAGTTTTATTAACTGTATCCCATTATGTTCAGAAAGATAGCCATATTACTAATAGGTACTGGAAAAGGTGACCACTTCATGATCGTTAAGTGTGAATTAAAACCCAGAAAGCACCATACTCCCACCAAAACATTCAATCTGGTAAGTGACAGCTCCCACACATTGCTAGAGTGGGGGTGAAATTGATAAACCCCTTTGGGAAACTTGCTGGCTTTATCTATAAGCTTAATATAAGTGTACTCTGTGAGCCAGCAATTCCACTCAACATAATGTGAATATATACGTGCCCCGGAGACAGAAATAAGTGTGGTGAAGGAGCTTATGCCTAACAGCTTCATACTGAAAACAACCCAGACATCTATCAAAAAAAGATGGTTTCAAAACGCTTGTAATACATTTCCAAAGTGGAACGCTGTAAGCTAATGAAAATGACCAAATTATTGCTCCTCACAATATAGGTGAATTGCACAGAAATAATGTTGAGCAAAGTGAGAAAGGCACTACACCCTACATAAATATTTACCACATGCAAATACAAACTATAACAGAATGTTAGAAACTCAAGTAACTGTTTCCCCTGAGGAGAAGGCAGGGATGGGAAGGGCCGGGCAGGGCTGCGTGTGCGTGTTCACTGGCTGAGCTGTGCACTCAGTGTTTGGGCACTTGGATATCTATGCTACCATTCAATGACAAGCACTTCTGTAAGGAAGCACAAACCACAACAGAAATTACCACTGTGTGCATACAACTTACTGTTTTTCTTTCCTTTTATGCTTAGCTGGATGTCATAATAATCTTCTCTCCTATCAGATCGATAGTCCACCTCTTTACACTGAATATAGGACTACAAAGGAAGGGGACATGGCATGCGTATTATTAATCAAAACACTATTAGCATTTTAAAGTATTTTAAAATCATTCTTGAAGAGAGATAGCCACATACCACCATTTTGCCTCTGAATAATTTAGGTATGGTGCCTTCTACACACGTGCCTTTCATCTTATTTTCCACATTATCAAGCAGCTGGAAGAGAAAGTTTTGGCTTTAGGAAAATGTTATGTTTAATAAATATTCAGTAATTTGCAACTTGACTAGGAAATTTCAATGGTCAACGAAATTCTAGACTATAAATATTATGACCTTTGGCATGCAATTATCAAAAACATACAAAAATCTTCTTCCTTGGTTGGATATTTACAAAAATATCTACATGCAATAGTTGAGATTAACTCTCTATACAACCTTTGGAATGAATTAGTAATCTGTAGTGCCTTTAGAAGCATTTTTTATATTCATTTTACCTCTGTGGAAAAGCATGTAAATTGAGCACTAAACTTAACTCGTATTGGTCCACACCAAGAGATTAATGAGGTTGAGCCTGTCAACAGGATTGACTGGTTTGTCCATGGATATTTAATGAACTGGATTCAACCCAGCTAGTGCTGCAAAAAAGAAAACACACCTTGCCCAGCCAATCACCTTGAATAGCCATGTCATGTTGTATGTCTGTGTGTCTTTCATCACAAATGGAAGAATGGGATCTGCTAGTACCTAGAGCTGGTTTGGGGAGAATCACCCTCACAGAGTTCTGCCTCAACCAGAACATGTGTGCAAAGGAGGGGCCTGGACGCTGCAGGGCAGTAACAGAAGTCACCCTTCTGAAGTGCAGTAGGGCAGTCAGGGCAGCTACGTAGTCAACCTGTGGTTTTTTATAACAACTCAAGTAGATATTCTAGTTAACACATTAAACATATGCTACCTACTATTTAAATTCAAATTCCCCCTCATACTTCCCTCTCAAATAGCTTATTTTCATCCTTTTTGGATTTTTAACTAGATAGATACTGCTATTTCCTTCTGGCCTAATTTTGGTTCTGAACAAAGATGGGTATATCTGAATTATAGTGACATGAGGTAGGTCTAAGGTTTTACTTGAAAACAGCTGCAGACATAGTAGTATACAATTATAACTTAATACTTACCACTCGACATAGTTCCTGAACATCATGCTGCATGAAGCTATCTAAAGTTTCCCACCTTGGAAAGAGAAAATGAAGATTATATTGAAACTTTGAAATTTCAAGTAAGAATAAATTAACAAGCAACTTGGATTTTAAAAACTACACAGTAAAATAATTTGCTACTATTCGTAAATTCATTTTCTGAGAAGATTATTTGGGGGGTTATAATTAAAAGATAGTTAAACTAAGTTTTATCAAGACACCCAAATGTTCACAACTTTTATCTTGTTCTAAACAACTTACTGCAAGGAGAGGTCATATTTGCAAGTAAGTACACATTCACTTAAAAAACTATACATGTCCTTTTCCTGACAGGTAATGCTTTAAGTCGTGACTTATTCCTTAAGCAATTTTCTAAAGCCAAACCCCTATTTTCCAAAGAAGTCAAAATTCAATGATAAAAACACTCTGACATAATTAAATGCCTACACTATGTTCCCTTTCTTCTAGCAACTCACTCATCCATAAGAAAAGCCACAGAATGGAAAGGCAGCTTTGAATACCTACCCAAATGACTTTGTTAGCTTTTTTGTTCCTACAGGCTTATCACTGTGTTGCAGTTCATAGAACACTCTCTGCAATGCTAAAGGGACACTTTTGGATGAATCATCACCTTCTGTTGGCATCATGTACACGGCCTAAAAGAAGTCAAAAAAGTGAAATTTGATG
Organism: Antrozous pallidus; assembly: GCA_027563665.1. Classification (NCBI taxonomy): domain Eukaryota; kingdom Metazoa; phylum Chordata; class Mammalia; order Chiroptera; family Vespertilionidae; genus Antrozous; species Antrozous pallidus. The sequence goes on along the minus strand of CM050512.1, from coordinate 101,831,117 downwards.
TGAAAGTATACTTTCTAATATCACAATGGCTAAGGTAGTTAGCTTAATAAAGGCTTTAGTTATCCCCTAAATAGGCCAGAAAGTGTGTTGTTATTGTTTTTTAAATCATAAAAGTCTTTAGAAACAAACTAGAAAAAAAAAAAACAAGACAAAAATTTTTTAATTACCTATAGCTCACCATTCAAGAGAACCATACTTATGTCATACTACTTGGAGCAACATTTTAAAACTTAACATTACTTGTAAACAAAAGATTTGATGAAACAAATGCTACTGCAATTATCCATAATCAGATATTCCCAGGATACAATCCTTCTATGGCAATTAACTAGAATAGTGTGAACATAACAGAGAGCCAGCAGACCAGCCAGTGGTGCCCCCCAACCAGGAGTCCATGTTGCCTGCACAGCTCCATGCTGCTCATGACTCTCTCTCTTACATTAGATTCAAAGGAGGTTTGTTCTGGCTTAACTATTCTTACAAAAATAAGTTTTACCTATAATAGATGAAAATTATATGACACAGCCAGTAGTTTTCTAACTGAATAATTTTTTATAAAGAACTTTTCAAATGATGTTCATGGCTTTCCAATTTAAAACAAACCCTTATTATTTCTAGCTCAAAGTTAGGATTATTAGCTGTAGAGAACTTCTGATCACCCCCGTTAGCTTTGAAAGTGTCCAAATACCAAGGAATATAAATATGCACAAGCATAAAACAGGCTTTTTCTTGAGACAGCACTGTGGTACGGGAAGAAGATAAAGACAAAGGTTGGCGAAAAATTTTTGCTTGTGCCTTAACACTTGAGAGAAAAGGGTGGGTGGAGGTTGGGGAGAGAAATACCATCCATTTACCTTTCGTAGTTGATTTGTGAAAAATAAAGTCTGCAGCAGGCTGTTCATGTAACAAGTCGCTCCCTGATTCTTTAAACCGACATAGCCCGTGTGCTTCTTTGAATCCCACCTACAAGATCAGTTTGAGGTTGAGGGAAAACTGCACAGGACACCCCCTTGCTTCTGCAATGTGTGTGGAGTGATTCGACTAGATGTCAACATGGTGGCCAACATTTCACTTCCCACCGTTCTGACACAGGAATGAAGGCCAAGCATGCCTCCAACTGGGCCCGTGACACGGAGGACACCAAGGCCATGAGTTCTTTCACAGGGTTCCCTTCAATGGTCACTGACTGTCCGCCCAAGTATGTGTTGACCAGAGCTAATTCAATCTCAGTGTTCAAGAAGCAGCTTAAAAACACTGACTGCTGATAGGAGCATTGCCATCATTTACCAAGATCAGCACTCACAGACACGGCTTAAATTCTACCTACTTCTATCAAACTGACCCCACTGTGGTTCTTTTACATGCACATTAGGTCACGTATAGTCAGCAAGAAGTGGAAATAGCTGAGACCCCCGCCCCTTTTCTGTAATCATATACACAGAAAAGATAAGCATGTATACTGGCAAGTTCTGATGCAGACTTTTAAACATCTATAGCTTTTTCTCTTAGTCTTTTCTTTTGGTGGTTGGTTAGAAGATAGACTTTTTCTCTCTCAGAGTTAACAGTCCACCTGAAAGCAGAACAATCTCCCACCTCCATCTCCACCTTCGTGTGTGTGTGTGTGTGTGTGTGTGTGTGTGTGTGTACAGTGCAAAGACATAAACGCGATCACCACTAAGTGTGACCAATCTTAGAGGAGATATTATGAGGTCAAATGTCAACAGTACTTTGAATTCCAGAGTTAGTTCATGGCCTTGCAAACACACTCAGGTGTGTCAAAATGGCCCAGTTAAAATTTGCACATGTGTGTAAAAGTAATTTTTTAATGCAAGAATCACAAATACAGATTGTTATTTTAAGAACTAGAACCATAAAGGTGATAATGGTTGAATAAGTTTTGACAAATGTGGCTAAGCCAATTAATGTTTTGATTGGTAAGGCTGAAAACCCCAATCTACTTTTCAAAACAAGATACATAAGGTTAAGTGTTTTTAAATGAAGGGGGAAGGGAGATAAAAAAAAATTAATTAGCAATACCCTGTTTCAGCCTGCCACTTGATATCAAGTGTGTGTGTTTTGAAAAGGCTACTGAAAAAAAAAAAAGCTTAATTCCTCCGGTATCAGTCCAATTAACATAAAACTAATTAATGTTATTTGCTTTTTTAAAAATTCCCAGTGCCATCCCCAGGCCACATCAGCCAGGACCTGGACTAAGTAACAGCTCCTTCAGGGCCACTCCACTGTTCTCTGTTCCATTCCATCGGGGTCAACCAATGATGCACTCTTGCCAAGAGGAGGGCCATATGAAAACAAAATATCACAAGCAAGACACTGGAATCTGCCTGTCACCTAACTTCTTCCTGGACAAAGTATTACTATTTTGCTTTGGCCCTTAAAAAGTGTGTTGGGCCGAGACCGGTTTGGCTCAGTGGATAGAGCGTCGGACTGCGGACTGAAGGATCCCGGGTTCGATTCCGGTCAAGGGCATGTACCTTGGTTGTGGGCACATCCCCAGTAGGGGGTGTGCAAGAGGCAGCTGATCGATGTTTCTCTCTCATCGATGTTTCTGACTTTCTATCCCTCTCCCTTCCGCTCTGTGAAAAATCAATAAAATATATATATATTTTTAAAAGTGTGTTGGGCCCAGCTGATATGGCTCAGCGGTTGAGTGTCGACCTATGAACCAGAAGTCACAGTTCGATTCCCGATCAGGGTTGTGGCCTCAATACCAATCCCCAGTGGAGGGCGGGTAGGAAGCAGTCAATCAAAGATTCTCTCATCATTGAAACATCATTAATGTTTCTCTCTCTCTCTCCCTCTTCCTTCCTCTCTGAAATACATTTTTATTTTAGAAGTGTTTGTCTTCTATAACATGATCCCAATTTATCATCTTAGCCTTCAGTTGTACTCTTCATACTTTCCTGATACTCTGCCCAATCCCAAACTTTCCTGCTGGTGTCTTCATTCATGTCTTTCTCCCTACTCCCAAATTCCATTCTCCCTCCTCATCACCCACTCACCCAATTCACTCTTTAAGGCCAACAGACCCTCTTACACCCAGACCTTCCTGGATGAGTGGCAGAAGCATCTCCAACCAGGCCCTCCTCCTGTGGCACCCCACTCTTTACTTCACTGCTCAGTGGGCCGGGCCCCTTTCAGCACACGCTGATGCTCCCAAATTTGTACATCCCATGACCTCTTCAAAATAAAACAGAGTTGCTCCTGCTGAAGTTATTTACATGCTGGTCTTACTCCTTTACCAGAGCAGCATGTACATTCTTTGAGGGCAGAAACCCCAGGCTGTCTTGTTGACCCTAAATTATATTCTTAGTACATAGCAGGGTCTGGTATAAGGAAACTGCTCTATAAATCTACTAAACAAAGCAGTGAATGTGAAGCTGCATATATGTCTGTGTGTTCCATGTGTGCCAATGGGGCAACACAGAGAAGGTGCTTATCTGGGGAATACGTGCATCTCTGATAATATGCGAATGTTGCCCTCACTACAGCACAAAACACATTTCTTAATAGCACCCAATTAAAGAAAAACTTACGCAACTCCATGGGGAGCATCCGCCTGTACAAAGACTTCAAAAGTCACTTTGTCATCATCTATAAATCCTTTCTCAGGATCAGTCACTTCCTATAAAAAAATTTAAAAAAAGAATACCCAATTTGCATAAGATCACACAAATGCTCCCTTCATTCCAGCAAGGTAATTATCCCAGTGTCCTGTGCTTAATAAATTAAAGTGCTACTTTAATTTATTAAGAACGCTTCATTTTGTAGTGTTCTTGTTTTACTTTAAACAGTGTTCTTTGAACAAAAGGAGGAATCCCAGAGGTGCAATCCCAGAGGTGCAATGCCAGAGTGTAGAAGTGAAAGGATCAGCCTCTTCTCATCAAAGCAGGAATGGAGGTTCCAGAGAAACCATGCTAGCAGAGTATTTCCACCTCTACAAAAAGCACCCACAATGAACTGACTTGAGAATTCAGGAAGGTACCTACTACCACCATGCACCATGTCTAACTCAGGAAAGGACCCCAATTAGTATTATTTCTTTTAAAGGAAATGTACCTATCAGGAAAGCTATTAACTAACTTATCAACTTTGACCAAATGTTGAGACTTGAGTCCTTGTTGGCTGCTAAAAAGCTTAGCTAAGAAACAAAACCACATATAGATACCTGGCCAACTTAACTCTAGAATAAATAGAAGGCCTTGAAAGATAAAAGATTTAGGGTAACACAGAACGATGCTCAGATTATTCAGGCTAAACCCACTGTTACTTACACTCCAGGCCATAAAATTGGAAAATCCCCAATCATTTTCTTTATGGAAGAACAAATGACTAATACGACGACTGAATGACTTCTCGTCATCTCTGTAATTTATTATCTTCAGCACCGCTTGTGCATGACAAGACCACGACCTGTTTAAAGAAAATAATCTAAGACTTAGGTAATGTATTTCATTGATGTTTACATTTTAAAAAACACAGCACACAAAAATTCCCATACTTATTGTTTTTCTCTTTTGGAGGCGTTGGGAAGGAGACACATTTACCTTTAACGAAGAAAAAAGCTGAAAGGGTTTTGGGGGTGCTCCTATGTACTGACTGGTTTAATTATTTATTAATTTTTCAAAAGTTACTTATAGGTATCTCTATAAAATACAAGTTTAGATTTTATAAGAGACTACAGCTTTGGGGTCAGATTATAGCTCTACTGATATTCTTTGAAAAGAATAGGAAAAGCCCTAGCTGGTTTGGCTCAATGAATAGAGTGCTGGCCTGCAGACTGAAGGGTCCCAGGTTTGATTCCGTTCAGGGCACATGCCCAGGTTGTGGGCTCAATCCCCAGTGGGGGGACATGCAGCAGGCAGCCAATCAGGAGTCTCTCTCATCACTGATGTTTCTATTTCTCTCTCCTATCCTCTCTGAAATCCATAAAAATACATTTAAAAGAAAGAAAAGATTAGGGGGAAAAAATGGTTTTACTAATAAAGATGTCATCACTTCTAAGCATCATTCCTGCCCCTGGTTGCTCATAGGTGCTGTGGCTGTCAAATTCTCAAGAGTATCTTCCACACAGGCCTCCAACAGGGCTGCACCAGGGGTTCCTGAGGAACTCGAAGCATGGGTACCCAATTACAACCAAGAAACATGACAATAGAGGCTGTCAGTCACATTTTGGGCAGAACACAAAGGGCCTCTGGATCGATGTTGAAAAAGAAAAAAGATACTGACAGGTGTGACTCAGTGGTTGAACGAGGACCCATAAGCCAAGAGGTCTCTGGTTCAATTCCCGGTCAGGGCACATGCACAGGTTGTGGACTCCGTCCCCAGTAGTGAGCATGCGGGAGGCAGCAGATCAATGTTTCTCTCCATCCCTCTCCCTTTTTCTCTCTGAAGAAATCAATAAAAACGTTTTAAAAACCAAAAAGATATGCTACTTTACAGGTCCACCATAAGGTTACAATGCAAGTAGAGCTTATAAAGGCATGTTATGAACGAACTCTGAACGGGCTGCAAATTCACTGAAATACTTAGCACACAGGGCTGTCACCTCGGCACTTCTACTTGCTCTGGATCCTGATGCTGGATATGGATGGCTCACTGTGCTTCCCAACTGTTCAGGCTAAAGCTGTGAGACTGGAATTTAGCCCAATACTCATTAGATCTGATCACAATGTGAACATAGGGGGGAACATTTTTAATCTGAATACAGCCTTGGCTGCACCATAAAATGGGCTTGGCACTTCCTAAAAATTCAGGTAAAATAAAAATGAGCTTTGGCAGAACTAGAACCAGTGCCCTCTGGGGAATAACCTTCCCCATGGGGCACAAAAGAGCCACAATTAGGAGGTGACAGGGAGTCTGTGCAGATGTGGTCCAGGAAGAAGCTTGGTGACACAGTGATCTGGAATCCCTTCAAACAGTGTCACAACTAAGGGAACTGATAAGCGCTGAACAGTGACAGTTTTTAATTAAAGGAAAGAAGAATAAAGAAACTTTTTGGAAGTAGACAGAAAATGTGAAACCTCTAATCTCTGGCTTCAACTGAATAGAGGGACCACCACCAAGACACTTCTTATTTCTAAGGACATTTTATAGTGTATCTCTTTTTAGAAATTACATGAATAAAAATTTATTCTCTAAAATAAGCCAGACAGGCTCATGTTGTAGAACCCTCCGATGTTTTCATTTGAATTTTCTGAATGACCCACAGGAACTGATTAACACAAAATGAGAAAGATGTCAGCCTAAATAATTTTTCTTAACCAAAATTTTCCCCTTGGAAACTTACTGCTGAAAAGAAAGTAAGCCTGGTGACCAGTATTCAGCTAATCCACTGGGCCCTGATTCTGTGTTCATACAAACTTTCGTTTTGTAAATGCAAGAAAAATACATATCTTTTTAGTTTGGATATAATACCTACCGGTGAGTTTTAAAGAGGGAAATGCATTTAATCTAATTTAAAATCAAAGGACTATAAAGGCAGTAAGGAAATTCCAACAAAAAAAAATTCAAAAAGAGGCCAATCAAATTTGACTTCCAATGTATTGTAACTATCTGTGGATTTGTAATTGCATCATTTAAACTGTCTTACGTGGAATCAGATTCAGCATTGCACTGGAGAAAGAATCCTACGCTTTTTTGGTGTGGTCTGTCTGGATAAAAGCGTGGCATCACCATAATCTTCCATGGCAGATTTCGCACAAAACACGGAGGGCTAAGGACCGACTCACTCAGTCTGCTGAAGCGCTCGACAGTGAACTGAAAGGTTGCCTCGGAGCGCCAACTTGTGTCTGCAAAAAAACATGTGACTGTCAATCAGAGCCCATAAAACAGCCCTGAAAGCACCAACAAACAGGAATAAGCTATTCTACACAACATCAACTATCTGCTAAAAACCAGCTCTCTGGAAAAATAACATCAGCCCAATTTACTAATAACCTAAAACAGCAATGAAACACCAAATTCAGGAGGCTAACAACAACACACCTGCCTTTCCTCCTAGATTTAAGAGTCCAGTGTGATAAGAACAGCTATTCTACTTCTTACTTCTCACATAATTCTTAGTGCATGGAGGAGCTTTGGAGAGAAGGGATGAAACTTGTGACATCTGTCAAGGTCAGGGGTTGCGGAGGAAAAGAAAAAGCCTTGAGACTTGGGCTGAGCTGAAGAAGAAAAACGAAGGGGGTGCTGAACTTGCAAACACAGGTGGCCTTTTGGGTAAAGGGCTATTCCCAAAGAAGCGTGGCACTGTTTACAGACAAAAAAGATTGCTGAAAAGTTAGCCTACAAATAAAAGTTAAATAACTTCATTAGTTCACAATTTTTGTGAAACCTCAGCCTGGACTCCCTAGCAAAAAAAAAAAGGGGGGGGGGGGGAAGGGTGAGGGGTATTCTTTGTTACTCAATGAGACTAAAGGGCAATTTAAGGAATTAGGATTTTCTCTAATAAAAAGCAATGTGTTGCTGCAGTGCCTGTTAGTAGACATTCAACTAATATCACAAACTTTAGAATTCCAACTTTTACTGATAGTGGCTGTCATTCACAATGGACACAAGCACCGGACTAGCTTTGACAAACCCAGCAGTGTCCATAGTGACACTTCTCAGACTTCTTGTGTGAAGGACTGGTCCTCCCAATGCCACCCACCAATCTAACACTGCCAGCACTTCATAACAAAGCATCGTAAAACTGCCACAGCAAGGTACATGTTTCTAAATGCTTCCTCTCACTTTCTGTACCCATCCCCTTGCAGACTGGCAACAGTTCACTTATGGGCAGGGGACCAAGGGCCACCCCTTGAGGAGCCACAATTAGTTTGGAGAATAGAAGGGGCATGGAAGGTTTTTTAAGAATCAGGTGCTATTTTGACATCCTGCCCGACTGGCTCCTGAGGCACCCAATGAGACTGGAGGCTTAGGGGAAGAAGAGCGGGTTACGAGAACACTCTCTACCTTCATCCTTCAGTCTCCAAACTGCACCGAGACAGCTGAGCGCTCAGGATGCAGACTTCTCATTGTACACAAACTGCTCGATTTGTGACTAACTGAATTTGTTCTTGGGAAAACATGTCCATCAGCCCTCATGAGAGGTTAATATTCTTCACCAAAGAAAGAAAAACCAAATGTACGTGTGTGCGACAGCATTTTTACCTTCTTTTAAACACTCTTACTTCATCCCTAACAATTTTTTCTACACATGACGCTGCTCGGCAGTTTATAGTGAAGCCCTTTAAAAGGAGAGTAGCTGAGCAGGGGTTAGTCACATCTAAGAGGTGATCACATTCTGAATTCGAGCCTCTCCTAGTGGCAGGCAACCCTAATCCCCTTAATGGACAATAAAGTTCACCGAAAAGGCAACAAACTTGCTCAAGAGAATGGTGTCTAGAATGGCTCAGGAGAAAAGCATGCCACTTTTTCACAGACACACAGATCACATTTGAGTGGTATTTAAATTCTGCAAGGTAAGCAAGGACAGCTAGTACTCAATTCCCACTTTATAGACAAGGAAACTGAGGCTTCCTGAGGCTCATCTTATCTAAGGTGTTTTACAAAGTGACCACGGGAATTTTAATACTCAAGATCTGTCAACATTAAGCACAATGACCCTGCCTCTGATTTGTAGGATGCCATTCCAACACTCCACCAAACAAAGACCCCAATAAAACTGACCTGCTTTACACTGATTGAACAACTGAACAGAACCAAATAAAAAGCACCCCAGGACACTCATTCCTGGGGTCTAAAGATTTTGAGGCTGCAAAATCTCACCTCTCTTCTAATTATGATTTTGTTTTCAGATACAATTCAACTATCAGTAGGATTAGATTCTTATATAGATTAAAAACTGACACTATCAGTGCTTTTCTGTACTTCAGAATTTGAGTCAATTTCTAAATTCACCTTTAAATATTATTAAATAGGACCCAACAACAGTGAAGTCAGCATGGCACTGAGTCCATGCAATGGCAGGCCTGACAGAGGCTCAGTGCCCTGAGCCTGGTGCCAAACTAGCTCTGGGCACTCAGTTCTCACTCATTGAATTATACACTAGATGTGAGATTCTGCCTCACAATGAGGGCACAGTCTTAGAACTTATCTTCCAAAAAGAAAAATTTAACATCTTACTCTATCACTAAAAATTATTTATACTAACTTAATAATTCAAAATTATTTTGAATACAAAAAGAGCAAAACAAGAGAAGCTTACATGAAACCCACCTTTGACAGATAAGGCCTGATATAGCCCTATAAGGAATTACAACAGGCTAATACAAGTGTATGTCCAAGAATATGGATGAAAGGTCCTTGGGATTCTATGTACAATTTTTGCAACTTCCTGTGTCTATAATCACTTCAAAATTAAAAATGTTTTAAGAAAGCAGCAAACCTGGAATTATGAAGGATACCTCACATTTTTGCAGTATTAGTATTTCATCCAAACAAAGTCTCTAAATTGCCAGGATGCCACAGAGCACCTATCACTCCAAGAATCTTTCTATTGTAAATAACAGAACAATGACCTGTGTTAACTGCTGCCATCAGACATCCTCAATAAGAAAACTTGATAAACCACTCCTTTCCCATCCTGTCTCCAAAGAGCAGCAGCAGCAATAGCTTCCATCTAGTTCCCAGCTACCATTTTGCTTATTCTTACAACAATCTTATCTTTGCGGGTCAAAGGTCAGTGTACTGGCCTGGGGTTTAGTTTCATGAAAAAGTAGAGGAGGATAAAATACTTGGGTTTTCTGAAGCAGAAAGGTTAGAGTGAAGATTTCCCAAATGGCACTCTTGCAGTTAATTGTATCAAGCCTCCAATACAAGTCTTCACAAAGCCCTAGTGAATTCTCAGAAATTACTTGTTTCATGGGTACCAACAATCGCAATCTAGATCCCTCTAGATCTGCAGAGGCTGCCCTTGCTCTAAAACTTCTCATGGTCATCTCAGGAAAGACAGTAAGACTAATATCAAAGTAAAGTAGGTGCGCACAACTAGAAAATGATTGGATACTTGTCAACAACTGTTAACAGGATTTATGCCCTCTACCTCACAAACATTTTCCCAAACCGTGTATTAGCTACTTAACTTTTACATAGAAAATGTACCTTACTAAGGCCTCTCTGCACAGTTATGGCATTGATCATTGAAATCCAGTGTTTTCCAGATTGAGGTGTTAAAAGGAGATTCAGGGGAAAGGAGTTCTAAAGCCCAGAGTTTGGGGGAATCATTAACAAAAAGAGTCTTTTGGAGAAAGATGTTCAGATATTAAGTGAATCAGAGACCAATACCACCGAAACTTGTTTAACTTAGCACTCCTCAAACTTCCTAGATTCACAACACACTGATGTCCTGCAGAAGAGTGTTTTGAAATCCACATGATGGCTGGCAAAATGCTGCCCTTAAATAAAGTAAGGCTTCTACGCCGAGAACCACCTCCCTCCTGCTTCCTTTGCCATCAAATAGAAATGACCTTTTTTTCATCCTCTTACTCTTGGGTCTTGCAAAAAGCATCTAAAATCCAAACCAGGAAGAAAGTGCTATTGAAGACCACTCTACTTTCTCCTATAATATGCTTTTCCCATGTGGTAATTCACAGCAGGAGCATTTCTACTTTTAGGGTCTATGGTTCAGCATCATTACTTAGTACTAATAATTTAGTAAAATTGCCTTGAGAGAAAAGGGATTTTACATACACTATGATCTCATGTAAGTGGTTCACAAATGAGGCCATTCCAGCTCTAAAGATCTAGACATTTGGTTGTCACAACTAGGGGGATGAGGGTGGTATGACACTAGTGTCCTTTAATGCAGAGGACAGCGGCCTACAACAAAGAATGACCCATCCAAAAAGGCAACAGAGTTGAGGCCGAGACACATGTCCTTTTACCTATACCTGTGCCTTCTCCCAAGCCCTCCGCCCATAAAAACACCAGTGGAAATAGCAGATTGAAATTGCTCTGTGGAAACTAGACTGAGAGTACTATGACTGGGTTAGACCAGCTATTGCTCTACAAATGGTTAGAATTGGTCCTTCTCTCACACCTGGCACATCAGACCTGGCTGTGCCTTCCCACTACACTCTCTGAATTACTTTTGGCATCTCCGGTGTCTAAAATAAAACCAAGAGCCCAGCAACCAGAGACCACACCCACACCGTTGCCCTTGGTCTAGAGTGGAAAGCGCACTCCACAGGTAACAAAGCAGCGGGGTTTAGACCACTCTTCTTTACCTTCCTCAGATATTGCCTCAGCCAGCTGCCAGGGGGTAAACCGCACTGTCAGAGAAATCTCAACTACGGCTGCAGTTTCTCATGGAGGCTGAACTTTTGGCAGGAGGTCTGAACAGCAGTCCTTCTGGTGGTGCAGCCCGTGACTGATGAAGTTTCTTTCAACTGCCCCGTTACACCCCTGGGAAGGACACAACCCTCATGAGGATTGATGGACATGCTTTTGACAGAACATGGTTTCATATTACACTGCAAGATTCCAGGGGCTGCATAAAGTGATGACTGGCTGCTACCTGCTCACGATTTTTGACCTTGCCAATGTACAGGTCACATAATCTAATAAATTATAAAAAAGAAACTGCCTCAAAAGAAAACGATTCCCTGGGCATTAAATGTCCATGCATGTAAATATGTATATGTTTTCTGCATAGAACATATAGACCTAAAAAGTTAGTGTAGGAGAATGAAGTCCAAAGCTTGGTCTGATTTCACACCTATCAGGAGTGGGATACAGACACTGATAGACACACTGCACTAAGAATGCAATGGAAAGCCAAGTTCCAATGTTTGGAAGTGTCTTGCTGCCAACAAGGAGGAAAGAAGAGTAACATGTAGTTAATCTAAATACTAACAGTGGCCGGAAAATTGCAGGCCTGTGTACCCGTTATAACATTATAAACTTCTGCATTTAAACCTTCTCACTTAGGCTGGGGACAATCAACTTACCTTGAAATTTGTAGGTAATCTTGAACTCAACACCAGTTCAACACCCAATTTTTCTTCAGGCACAGCCGCCTAAAAACTAGCTACTTTTAAGAAACTCAGAAGAACTTGAGGAAGAAATAGGCATCACATCTACTTGTGTTTCTGACAGAGTTTCTGTCTGGTGCAAGTAAGCAAACCACACGTACTTACCATCCTCCATATCTTCCTCTGTGTTGTTGTGCCCATCACTCATGGCTACATTCCCGTTGATAACAGGGTTTTGAGTAATTCTTGGTGGGTCATCTGTATCTCCAGCTTTAAAGAAAACAAAGAAATTCCATGGTTTTTACCTTCTTGGCTTAAATTAAATAAAAATCTACTGGTACTTTTGATGATTTCTAGGCACTAATAAGTTCCAACTGTGTCAAAATAAATGCACTGTTACCCAAAAGGCATTTACTAGTATGTTTACTAAATATGAACTTGGGTTGATTTCCAAAACGCTAAATGTACTTTAAAATGCATCTGTTCCATCTGCAATGATATTTACTTTGAAGTAGGTTTCCTACCCATTAAAACCAATCAGTCCTAGAAAAAATGTTGAGGATTTAAAAAACCATTCATTTTACCATTGCTTAACTTACTCAAACTCTGAAACGTGTACTTTTTGCGGGGCACAGGGAATTGGAAAGGAGGCTCCTGGGAGAATTAGCATGTACAGAGTCCAGAAAGGACGAAGAAACTAATAAAACAATTTTGTTATTCTGAATGCTTGCTGAAAATATGTTTTGGAAAACATTTACATAGAATCAAAAGTGTGGATTCAAAACTTTGAAGCAATGGCTTGGAAATATAAGGTGTCAATTCTAACTGTAACATTCTCATTACTATTTTTACCAATTAATTTAAAAATCATCTTCTTATACAGGCATAGGTCCATGATGGAAAAGAAGAGGAGAGTGGAAAAAATGATGGAAAGTCAGGACTTAAATACTATCTACTGGCCAAAAGGGCCATATTTCACATTTTTAGGTCCTTGCCATCTTCCGCATATCAGAATTCCTCTTTACAACTAATGCTGGTCTCCATGTTGCCTGTGCACTGAGCTTTCCCTGGGGCATCAGGCACTTCTATAGAAATTAAACAGTCTCAGCTACAAACAGGAGATGTGGTTTTAAAAATATGTACATAGGTGTGTCCTCAGCCTCCAATATTTTAGTGTTTCCAGCATTTAGATCTGCATGGTTCAGTTCAGCACCATGGACAGCACCGTACATTTCCCTCTCTAGACACTCCTAAACCCCAAACTATCAGGTTACATCTCTCAACCACATAAACTGTACTTTTACCCTTCTTAAGCATCACACACACCTTAGAAAACGGCATTACCACCATATTTCGACAGACCAGTTCCAATCTTAACACCCTTAATTAAGTTGTTCTATATACACTTAAATTAACAAGTCAAAAACTATTGTTAACAATAAACCTTTTTTTTAAAGTGGTCCCTTGATACTACACCCGACAGAAAAAACTGGTGGAGGGAAAATATGGCAAATTCCTTTTACTGTTGCTTAACTAGCTCAAACTCTGAAACATGTGCTTAAATTAAAAAGCAATAAAAAATCAGGTACTGTGGCCAAAATGTCTTTCACCCACATTTGTCCTCCAAAATTAAAACTACATGAAAACACCACAGAAATATTATATGAGGAAAAAGTAAAAAGTCCTGAGAAGGCTTAATGAAATTAATAACACACAATCCACCGATAGAATATTGCCCAGCTGGGTACCTATATGGAAAATTCAAGTCAAGTTAAAAAAAAATTCTTAACTTGCTTGAGATCCAAGCAATAAATGCAGCAACTATTACAAGGTTCTATAGAAGCTGAAGAGTATTTTTCACCATATACACACAGTCCCATCATGTGAATGTACTATGAATTTTAAAGTATTAGTTTGACACATGCCCTAATACTTTTAATTTAGTTCCTTGGTTTAAACCTGTCTAACTACAACTGCTTTAAAGTATGATTTATAATGAGCAAATGCAAATATGACAAATAATTATCTGTGCACAAAACAAAAAGCATTGCTCCTAAAAACAGGGTGTTATGTAAAGGCAAGCAATCTAAACTATGGCAAATGATAACTTGCCTGACCCATGATTCTGAGATCTAAGAAAATTCAAATTATTGTTGAAAGAAAGTATTTTCAAAGATTTGTTTTGATGGCTTGAGATAGAGCATTTTTTCACCAGAAGTTACGGTACTAATAAAAGTAAAGATCGATTCAAGAGATCTTATGGCTCACTATCCACAACACCTTAGTGTGGGGTGGGGAAAATGAATAAATTGGACCAGTTTTTCAGCAGCAGAATTAACTACAATATGGTGAGTGAAGAGGGCCTAATATTTTATGAAATGAGAGCTCCTGTTCTATTGTTAATGAAGATAAGATTTCTCTGAGTTGAATAAACAGTTGAACAGGGTTCTCCTGGGCAATACCCCATCTTTTACACACCAAGGTACACATTTCAGATAGGCTGACCAATTTGCTCTTTCCCACCCTTCATAAGCATAAAGATGGGGGTCAGTGGATGTGAAATGGCACAAACTCCGAATTAGTTTACCGTGCACATGAGAATCCAGGACAACAGGGCCCATGAAGCTCCCAACCAACTGCCATGGGACCTTTGTAGAAAGTTGGCAACTTAAGTCTAGCTCTTAAGGGACTGAATATCCAGTTTTTAAAAGTATCTCATAAACGAGCTAGTTCAGCGAGAGGATTAAAAATTTAATTAAGGCACAGTAAATCCCTGGACCAGAATTAAGTGAAAGTACCCGATAACCACAAAGTCTATACCAGGCTTCCAGAAACATCCGAAATGATAAACTGCCTTCCTTATCATCAAAAGGATGCAAGATTAGTGTATACATATATGTATTGCTATAGTAGTCCTGCTCCTGAATTTTATGTACCGCACAGCTGGAATTTTCCCAGATGTGTCGACTCTCATTTATCCCATATGAACGACACTAATTTTTTGATACACAGCAATCTCAAATGATAAGATTGGAGACATGTTTGGCAAACACTAATGACAATATGGAATGCCTCAAATAAACAGATTTTTTAAGAAGTCCCTGATAGGCCAGATGTCTGCAGGGTGAAAAAAAAAGCCAATTATCAATGCAAAATATACACTGACACCCAGAAAAACAACAGAAATCATTTCTATTACTCATGGGTAAGCCTTTTGACAACAAACCTTGTGGGAAGTATCAAAGGCATAATTTTAATATATATGTAAAAAGACACAAAATACTTTTTTCAAAGAGTGAGTTTAGAAACACACAAAAGACTACCTTAGCTAGTTACAAATCCTCTATATCCTCCTTTTACTGAGGATGCCTATGCTTATGTCAGCTTTCCTTCCTGATGATTTTCATTTGTGATGTCATAACAGACTTACTAACCCAGAGAACATGGCCAATTGCTATGGAAATGATGCAGCACTAATTTGGCACCTGAATCTTCTGAATGAGCTAATAGATGAAAAATAAAATTTCAATGTGCTGGCTTTGACATTTTCTTTCACTTCATAAAGATTTCTGAAACCTTTCCCAAAAGGGCTGGGTTTGGGGAAACCAAACACCACAATAATACTTCCCAGCCTTTCAACCAAGATAGTTTCAAGACCACAAAGACCATGGTACACTAAGATGCAGGCATTCCTGAGATTCAGTCTCCACTTGGTCCTTCAGAATCCTCCTTGAATTTCCCACCTAGTGACACAACCCAGTGAGCAAAACCAGGACTCGGTTAAAATAGCAGATTATGAATTACCAACTTAGTCCCTGAAGTGGTCAAGCAAGCCTTATTATAACTGCATATCTTAATCCCAACTCTACCAGAACACCCTGAATTCCAAATAACCCCCTCCCCTTCATTCTATTTGGTCTTCCCCTCCTCACATCTCTCCCAGCAATGAACCCATTTTAAAGAATATTACATAAAACAGAGGTTATCAAGATAAATTAGAACACTAGTATCTTTCTGCATACTCATTTCTTAATTGTCAATCCCAAATACATTTCAGAAGGACAGCTCAGAAATATCAGTATTGGTTCTGGAAACCTATCAAGCAGCATCAAGACTCCAATCTGAACTCCTGAGTCACCTTCTTGTCCAAGTCTGTGGTTTCCAGCCATGTCTGCATGGCTCTGCAGCAGAATCTGCTGGGCTGGGGGAGGGGAGGGTTCTCTCATCCACATCAGAGTGACTGCATAGAATCTCTTGGAGCTCTATGCCTCAACATTCTTTTTTTCTTTTTCTTTTTTAATTTCCCACAAAAATAAGGACCAGAAACAGATTCAAGCAACTTCAACAACTTAAATAATCACCTTCAAAAGGCAATGTATCTGGCTCTATAGGGTGGCTTTTATGACATAATACTACCATATTAGGTTCTCTATATTTATAGCTAACAAGAACCATTCCTATGTAAAATGTGTGTATAGTTGTGTGCATATATTCTTACTGTGAACCTGTACATTGCAAAGAAGTTTAGAAATCTGTAAAACACAAAAGCACAACCACAAAAGAAAATGGCGTGCAGTTATTAAACTTGATGTAGTTTAATTGTAACGTAATTTATCAACCGTTCCATTTTCTATGGCAAAGAATTTGACATTAGAAAAACTGAAGCAATACTTGATTTATCTTTTTAAATATTTAGGATATTTAATAAATGATTGTCCAATATGGTAACAGTAAAAAAGGGGGTGAGGATGTTAACAGGGTTAATTAGGGGGTGGTGGATACGATCTGGTTGGGAGCATTTGAGATCTTGTTCCGCTGTATATGTTGTTAGTTTGATTCAAATAAACTCTTACAAAAAAAATTTTTTTTAATTGGTTACTAGTTTCTTAGTTGATTTAAGCTGCTAATGACTGGAAATCGGGTGAGGAGTACATGGGGACACAGCAAACTTTCTTTTAAAAAGACAACACAGCAAACCTTCAAGCCCAAGAAGCAAAGAATATTAACATTAAATTTATATGTGGAAAATTTAGCATGAAGCAATCCACATAAGCATATCTGAAATTTTCACACATTTAAAAGGAGAAAAGAAAGTGGAAAGAGACTTGACTTTAGGTGGAGAATTCACAATGCACTCTGCAGATGGTATTAAATAATGGCATATTAGAAACCTGTTAGATTTTATTAACCAATGTCATCCCAATAAATCTATACTAATAATAGAGGAATATGCAAATTGTCCAGGACACCATCACAGTAACAGTAATGACGGAACAGCAGGCTGCCTGGGGCGACCAGGCCAGCAGGGGGGCTAGTGAGGGATGATCAAACAACTCAACAGCAGGCTGCATAAGGCGATCAGGCCAGCAGGGTGTGGCATTTGCGGGTGCTCAGGCCTGGGGGGAGGGAGGGGAGGGCAGTAGGGGGCGATCAAGCCAGTGGGTGGGGAGGGGGGGCAGTTAGGGGCAACCAGGCTGGCGAGGGGGAGGGGCAGTTAGGGATCATCAGTCAGGCAGGCAGGTGAACAGTTAGGAGCCAGCGGTCCCGGATTGTGAGAGGGATTTCTGACTGCCAGGATTGGGCCTAAACCAGCAGTCGGGCCTAAACCGGCAGTCGGACATCCCCAGAGGGGTCCTGGATTGGAGAAGGGGCAGGCTAGACTAAGGGGTGCTCCCCACCCTCCGCCATGCACAAATTTCGTGCATCAGGCCTCTAGTTAAATAATAAGTAGTTGGATGAAGAAAAAGGGCAGCCTGGGAGCTGAGGCAGGAAAAGCTTCCATACAGATGCCTGGGTAGGCATGCAGAGCAAACATCTTCAGGAAGGTCGCTGGGAAGGAAAGTTCATGTCTGTTGTCCTGGGGCAATGTGAGCAGCACCTCAAGTTTGCTTGAAGTAGTTCATGAACCAGTAGCTCCCATTTACTGGCCCCCTACTGGGTCTCAGGTAGTGATCACAACCTCTGGTTGAGGCAAAGTGGGATGCAAGAGATCATGTTACCAGAAGGGGTCACAGCCAGGCTCTCTGAGGACACTGCCATAGGAGGAATCCAGGTCTATAAAGCCATGGCAGCCCTTGCTCTTTCTCTACCTTTCCTCCCTAATATACTATGTGTCCATGTGGCCCTTTCCTCAAGGAGGCATGCTCACTCCTTAGATACAAGTTTGATGGAGCGGCCAAATGAATCCAGAGGCCCTAGTCAGGAAGAAAATAAAGATGAAAGAAATTCCTAAGCATAGAGACACAATGCTGTGAGATTCTTAACTCTATGAATATACACTTTTTACAATGCCCACTCTCAATATAACCTGTAGTCCTGCACAACTTCTATATTCCTCAATTTCATGTTTCTATGAAACTGGTATCACGGGTTCACAATTACTATAGAAATAACAGAGATCCCTCTCCCTTTACCCAATTTTCCCCAAAAGTACAATTTTGCAAAGTATCATCACAACCAAGATACTGACACTGACACAAGATATTAATCCAATTCCTATTCACTTGTACTCATTTTATGACATGTGTCTGTTTATGTGTTCATCACTGTCATAATACTGAACAATCCCAACACAAAGACCTCAAAGTGCACTTTCACAGCCATACCCAAGTTCCTAAACCCTGACAATGATTAATCTCCACATCTGTAATTTGCCATTTTGATGATGTTATAGAAATGGATATAGATATGTAACCTTTTGGAAGGCCTTTCAACATTCAGTGTGACTCCCCTGAAACATATATTGCCAAGTAGGGTTCCATGGCAAGGATACACCATTACCTGACCACTCACACCTGCTAACATCTGGGGATAGTATGAATAAATGATAGATAATATGAATAAATGATAGATAGTATGCTATAAATATTTTTGTATAGGTCCTGCTTTAGTATTTATTTTCAATTTTGGATTTCCAAGAATGAAATGCTCACTGCTCAAAATGGCAAGGCAAGGTTTGCAGAAATGCATTCTGGGAAACAATGACCTTCTCTCCTGCAAGCCAAATGGGAAGGAATCCGCTGTTTGATATGTCACCTTCCAGGTTTTCTCAATGCTCACATACAAACATATGTATGTGAACTTTTGTCTGGAAAAGAAAACGGTATACTAATCATAATACATGGATCAATTACAGCTATCCTGAGTCAACATACATGTACATATGCATAAATATGCACATGAATACATGGATTTAATTTTGAACAGCACCATAGCATTCCGTCATGATTTACTCAAGCATTCCCTTACAGATGATTGTTTCTAGTTTGAGGGCTTTCCCTCCCCCACTCCACTTGCATAATGCATAGCAAACAACTCTGAACTATGATTTTCACCCTGCTCCAAGTTTCGTAGCCAGTTCTTTCTCAAACAGATTTGGTCCTTAAGTAGCTCTTCACATCAAAGAACCAGAATTCTACAAAATGGCTCCAAACAACTAAATCACAAGACCCACCTCCAGCACAAAGTTCACATACTGTGTTCAGGAGAACTCCTCCAGCTCTCAGGCACAGCTCCGTTACTATTTTTTGGAGGAATCCAAACACAATCAATTTCTTGATGGTCTGGCCCAGAACAAACTTCAATGTATGGAACCTAGCTCCAAGCTCACAAAGAGTGAAAGGCAGCTAAGAGACACAGGTGTACTGAGCAGACTAAGATGCAGGGCGCTGCAACCAACCAACTATAAAGGGAGAGTGTCCAGAAGCCAGGGCAGCACTGACCTGTCAGGAGGACACAGCAACCCAAAGGAAGGTGCGCAGTCATGAGGGACACCCGGGCTGGAGCTGCCACACTCCCTAAGAAACCAGAGTTTCTTGTGAGCTGGAAAACAACTTCCTGCCACTTGGAGAGAACATATGGTTCTGTGAGAAAACTCAGTAACTGTGAAGTCAACTCCACTTCCCTCTGTGCAAGTCGTCTAAGGCAGTGGTCACCAGCGGGTGGTCTGTGGATCGCTGGTGGTCTGTGAGGTCCGAAAGGTTGGTGACCGCTGGTCTAAGACAACATCACGCCTCAGATGAAACCATGGAATACAGCCAGTCCTTGGACAGAACCTGAGGTAACCAGGGACTGAAGTTCTAACATGAATACAAATGGGAGGACTCTAGGATCTGAATTACTCCACTCTCACCTCAAGTCAGTATTTTCTCCCTTCCTTGAGTCAATGGCTCCCAAAGTTTACCACCCTCATGGCCACTGGGAGGGGAGAAGCAGGTGCCAACAAGACATGGCCCCTGCTTGTCCAGTCAGAGACAAAAACAACACTGCCTGCTGGCTCCAAGGAAACAAAAACACTTTCCAGCCCTCACTCCCTCTGTGCCAGACTAAGAAAGTGAAGCCTCCCAGAAGTAGACAATTTCTGATTGTGGTCCTAAGTGGAAAACTTCAACTACACTTCAAAAAGATCACTTCTAATCTATTACGATGCCATTACCAAGGACTTCAAGCATCCCAAGACGGTGGGCATGCCCTATTTGCCTGCAATCACAGTAACAACAAAGGCATTCTAATTATTTCTAACACACCTTTCCAGACAGGAAGAACCTGGGAGGTGAAGGTAAGCATTTCTGGCGGGGACTGGGCAGAGCCTACACTCTTCTCTCAGAAATTAGTCAACCTACCACTTATCAATCTCTTGCGTGTGCCAAGAAATGGGAGGGGCTCTGGGGCTCTGGACGGAACAGGCAGATAAGCTATGGGAGAAAACAAGAGGGGACAACTGCAATGCAGGGGAAAACAGTATTAACAGAGCCACGGGGCTTGAACATGTATCATCAACCACAGGTCAAAACCACGAATGTAAAAGAGCCAGTTTGGCAGAGAACTTAGAGAAACGTGCTCTAGATAGATTGGCAATGCAGAAGATGGGAGCTGAGGTTCAGATACAAGGTGGGCAGGGCCAAGGCTGTGAATGGGCCATGAAGGCCATGATAAGGACTCTACATTTCATTTCCAAATGTTCCCTCTGGGAAATGCTCCCACTGGGGAGAGGTGGTGAAGGGGCAATAAGATGGTAACAAAAGGAGACTTGACTTTGGGTGGTGAACATCATACAATATACAGATGATGTAGTAAAGAATTATGCACCTGAAAGCTACATAATTAATAACCAATGTCACTCCAATAAATTCAGTAAAAATTTTAATTTAAAAAGAAAAAAGAAAGAAAATCACATGGCCTTGAAAGCACTACTGAAAGAAGAGCTTTCTGGTCCATCGGAGCTAAGATGGTTACAGTGTTTGGAAAGTGGCTGCCAACACCATACATCTATCTGGTCAAGCCTGCCAGATAGATGTATGGGGTTGCTATGCTGCAGAGGTGTGGGTGCCCCTCGGGGCTAGCCTGCCAGGTTAGCAGGGCAGCCTCCAGAAGCTCTCAGAATTCTTTTGGTCATATTATTAAAAAGGAAATTATAGCTTAGTCAATACAACAACTCTAAGGTGTTCTGGTTTTAATTATTTTTTTAAAACAGATTTTTATTATTTTTAAAATATATTTTATTGATTTTTTGCAGAGCAGAAGGGAGAGGGATAGAAACATCGATGAGAGAGAAACATCCATCAGCTGCCTCTTGCACGCCCCCTACTGGGGATGTGCCTGCAGCCAAGGTACATGCCCTTGACTGGAATCGAACCCGAGACCCTTCAGTCTGCAGTCCGACGCACTACCCACTGAGCCAAACCAGTCTCTCTGGTTTTAATTATTTTATGACTTTTACTTGATTTGGCTATATGCACCGCCCATTTAAATGGCTGGCTAGCCTGACCAGCATGGCTCAGTGGCTGAGCATCGACCTATGAACCAGGAGGTCACAGTTCAATTCCCCGTCAGGGCACGTGCCTACATTGTGGGCTCGAACCCCAGAGGGGGGCATAGATGAGGCAGCCAATCAATGATTCTTCCTCATCACTGATGCTTCCATCTCCCTCTCCCTTTCCCTTCTTCTCTGAAATCAATAAAATATGTTTTTTAAAAGGACTGGGAGTCCTGTCCTATGAAGCCAGGACTTCTCTGGTCCTCTGCCATTGGTGGGCCACCACAGGGCCTGATGTCGATGTCTGCCCAGCTACTTAGTAGAGCCTGAAGGTTCAAAGTAGACCCACTCTATTGAAATCTGACAGTTGGCTCTATACTCTGAAGCAATCCCAATTTAAATTAGTTATATGAAAATAAGCCACAAAGAAGCCCACATATAAATGTGTGTTCCTTAAATAAAACTATTTGTTTGGGGTTTTCTGTTAGACTTGACTATGTAAAAACCATCTGCTCCCTAGGGGATCATCCTAACTGCCAATCATGTCTGTCCCACAAACCCTGACTGACGACTATGAATGCCAACTGGGCACTGAGAGGGATATTCTAACATGAATACAAATGTGAGGAGCTTATATGTATGTCCATTGCTTCTTTCACATCTGATCTTGTTCCACAGAAAAAGAGAAGCAGCATTATCTGCTAAGTTGTGTAGCACAGGTCACTTGTGGAAAAGAAAGCCTCAGCATACCTAGCAGAGACACATGTTTATTGAAGCTACATGATGCAGGCAGAAAATGGTTGCAATACACAAGAACCAAAGGACTGATACTCAGAATGTAGTTTCTAAAAATTAGGAAGAAATAACCCAACTAAGGAGAAATTAATAAGAAGCAAAAGATTATCAAATAGGCTTGACTTCCCTAATTAACGCAATACCATTTTCCATCTACCATACTAACAATGGAAAATACTGGAAATGCCCACTGATACTGAGGGTCTCGCAAAATGGGTGGCATCAAATGGCTAGCTGAAGCGCATATTAAAGTCAAATCATTCTCCCCAAAGGTAGTATTTAATAAAAACAGAAATCAAACCTTTTCAAACAAAATGAATTCATTCCAAAGAAAACTACTATACCCAAAGATGCACACAAGCAAATTTCTTACATTAAAAACCTTTTTTTTTTTCAGAGAAAAATTAACAACCTAAGTGCCCATTAACATCAAGGGCCATATATTATATACTAAAGCTCCACTTATATTAAGTGCCTTAGAGACAGAATGCCTCAGTTGAGGGGGGAGTGGGTAGGTAAGGAATGGGGAGATTGGAGAGGTGATGGATAGGGGATATAGGGGCTTCTTTTGGTGAAATAAAAATCTTTCCAAAATTGATTAAGGTTATGGTTGTACAACTCTGAAACTATACTAAAAGCCACTGAACTGTACACTGTGAAGAAGTGAATTGCAAGGTATGTTAATTATCTTATTCTAGAAATTCATGCACGCGGCAAGGGGTAGTGGTGGGGGTTCCCTCAGCCCAGCCTGCACCCTCTCCAATCTGGGACCCCTCGAGGGATGTCTAACTCTTCTCTCACAATCCAGGACTGCTGGCTCCCAACTGCTCATCTGCCTGCCTTCCTAATCACCCCCTAACCACTCCCCTGCCAGCCTGATTGCTCCTAACTGCCTTCCCTTGGAGGCCTGGTCACCCCTAATTGCCCTCCCGTGTAGGTCTGGTCCCTCCCAACTGCCCTTCCCTGCAGGCCCGGTCGCCCCCAACTTCCCTCCTCTGCCGGCCTGATCACCCCTGCCTTCCCCTGCTGGCCATCTTGTGTCCACATGGGGGCAAGGTTTTTGACCACATAAGGGCAGCCATCTTGCGTGTTAGAGTGATGGTCAATTTGCATATTATTCTTTTACTAGATAGGACAGAGGCCTGATGCACAGGTGGGGACTGGCTGGTTTGCCCTGAAGAGTATCCCAGATCAGGCTGTGGGTTCCCTTGGGGCAGTGGCTGGCAAACAGTAGCTCATGAGCCACATGCGGCTCTTTGGCCCCTTGAGTGTGGCTCTTCCACAAAATACCATGTGAGGGCACACAAGTACATTGCGATTGATATTTTGTGGCCTATGCGCAGAAGTCGGTTTTCAGCTATCAAAATAAAATTCAATCGTTGTACTGTTGATATTTGGCTGTTGACTAATGAGTTTGCCAACCACTGCTTTGGGGCATGGGGTGGCCTGGGAGAGGGGCCTCTGTGGTGTGCAGGCCGGCCATGCCTCCCGGTGACCCAAGCGGAGGCCCTGGGATCTGGGCTTCTATAATTCAAACTTTGTAGCCTTGAGTGGAAGCCAGGGTCAGCCAGAGTGGGCAGAAAGCTTGGCTTCCTCCATTGCCAGGGAAACCCAAGCCTCCTGCTCGTGCCATGACTGGCCAACATCTTGGTTGTGTTAATTTGCATACTCGTTCCTGACTGGCTGGTGGGTGCGCTTTGTGGGTATAGTGGAGTGATAGTTAATTTGCATGTTTTCTCTTTAATCAGTGCAGATAATAAAAGGCTAATACACAAATTGACCACATGGTGGAATGACCAGTCGCTATGAAATGCACTGACCACCAGGGCTTAATGCAGGAGCTGCCCCCTGGTGGTCAGTGCACTCCCACAGGGGGAGTACCACTCAGCCAGAAGTCCTGAGCAAGGCTCACAGCTGGTGAGTGCAGTGGCAGTGAGGGTTCCTGGCCTGAGCGAGGGCACAGGCCAGGCTGAGGGATAACCCCCTGAATGCCACATTTCGTCACTGGGCATCTAGTATCTCAATAAAACACTATTAAAAGGAGGAGGCACAACAACTTAATAAAAACAGACCATTTCACCTAGAGACAAGTAGTTCCACAAATCACACATTTCTGAGAGCTCTACAGAGTAAATGATGTGGATACTGAGCAACTGTGTATAAGGGGTCCATTCTCTGCAGTATTTCTCTAAAAATAATATTAAAGTTTGGTGTCTAAAAATTCAATTATCTCGATTGGCAGGAGAACCAAGATGGCGGCATAGGTAAAACACCTATCTTGCCGTCATACTCAACAATTTTAATACTACAACTTAACGAAAGAACAAACACCAGAAAGCTGGCCGAGTGAAAATTCCACAAATAAAAGTGAAGATAAGACACTGTGACTCAAAGGAGCAGCTGCGGACAGCATTGAAAGATTCGTGCGGACAGAGGTTTGGAGCGCACCAGCGGAGAGGGCGGGCGGCTGAAAACGAGCCAGTTTTCTCCAACGGGGAGACAAAGACGTCCCACTGGACTGATTCTCCAGCTTTGGGTGAGGTCCAGGGAACCATCATACGGGGTGAAAACTGGACAGTGGGAGGACACGCCGAAGCTCGGGTGCTGCAGGGGTCTCCCGACTTGTGGAGAAGGCAGCTTGCGCGAACAGCTCGGCTGCATGACCGCGCAGAGAGCGATCTGCCACTTGCTTTCTCCTTTGGAAAACCATCAGACTGCTTTGTTTTACGACCCTGGGTGAGACTTTGGGCGTGCAGAGTCATTTGGGGAGAGTCTGAATTCCCTGGCAGCTGGTGGAGCTCGGCAGCGGCTCTCTCTCAGAGGTGCTGGCAGCCATTGCCCCGGAACAGAGTCCCTGGGGCCGCATAGGGGGCTACACTGTCTGCTTGCCTGACGCCCATCCAAACTGAGCACAGCTGTCTGCAATTGGCCTGGAGGTCAACCCCTCCAAGTGCTAACAAGGATTAAACTGATCTCAGCTTCAGCAAGACTGTGCAGCCCATATCTGCCTCAGGTAACCGGGGAGGCTGACCCACTGTCCCTAGTAGGAAGTCTACCACACAAAGCTAATTGACCAACTCAGGGAAGCAGCCACCATGCAGAGACATGGAAAGAAATCAGATGTGAAAGAAATGGAGGAAAAAAAACGACTGGACATGGAATTCAAAACCACGGTTATAGGGTTTTTCAAGAGGCTCCAACAAAAGGTCGAGGCCAATAAGGAAATAAGCGAGACCGCAAAGGAAATGAATGAGTCCTACAAGGAAATGAACGAGACCTGCAAGGAAATGATCAAGACTAATGTGGAAATGAAGGAGACTCTCAAGGATATGAAAAAGGACCAACCAGAAATTAAGCATACACTGACTGAAATAAAAAATATTATACAAAGACCTAAAAGTGCTCTGGAGCACCCCAAGAACCAAGTTAAAGATTTGAAATACAAACAGGGAAAATCCACTCAGCTGAAAAAGCAAGAAACCAAAAAAATCCAAAAAATTGAAGATAGTGTAAGGGGCCTCTGGGACAACCTCAAGCATACCAACATTCGAATTATAGGGGTGCCAGAAAAAGAGAGAGAGCAAGACAATGGAAACCTATCTGAAGAAATAGTGACCTAAAACTTCCCACACCCGGTGAAAGAAATTGACTTAGGAGTCCAAGAAGCGCACCGAACCCCAATATATAAGAACCCTCAGAGGACCACACCAAGACACATCATAATTAAAATGCCAAGAGCAAAAGACAAAGAGAGAATATTAAAAGCAGCAAGAGAGAAACAGTTGGTTACCTATATGGGAGCACCCATACGATTGTCAGCGGATTTCTCAACAGAAACGATGCAGGCCAGATGGGAGTGGCAAGAAATATTCAAAGTGATGAACAGCAAGAATCTACAACCAAGATTACTCTATCCAGCAAAGCTATCATGCAGAATTGAAGGTCAGATGAAGTGCTTCGCAGATAAGAAAAAGCTAAAGGAGTTCATCACCACCAAACCAATATTATATGAAATGCTGAAAGATATTCTTTAAGAAGAGGAAGAAGAAAAAGATAAAAGTGTAAATTAGGAACAACAAATACACATCTATCAACAAATGAATCTAAAAATCAAGTGAATTAATAAGCTTATGAACAGGATAAACTGGTGAATGTAACAGAATCCCGGACATAGAGAGGGAATGGACTGACAACTCTTGGGGAGAAAGGGGGTGTGGGAAGTGCAGCAAGATACTGGACAAAAATCATGCAACTATGGGAGAGGACAGAGGAGGGGGGTGAGGGCGGAGGGTGGGATGGGTACCAGGTGGAGGGGAACTATAGGGGGAGAAAAAAGGGAACAATGTAATTAATATACTGAACAATAAAGATTTAAAAAAATAAAAAATAATAAAATTCAATTATCTCAGTTTACTTATGTGTGTAAATTTACTCTACATTCATGTAGTTTTAAATAAAGTTTAAAAGACATGTCCACCAACAGAAGAATCATTGAATAAATTACAAATTACAAGGATGTCCTTTTAGAATGAGTAAACTTGCATATATGAACCTGTGACAAAGTCCAAATACATTAGGGATACAAATTAACGCTTTGAGGAATGGAGGCTTTCTTTCTAGCTCCTATGTTGTTTGAATGTTTTAGTGAATATGTATTACCTTTACAATGAAAGTTAAAACACACACATACAAGGAAAGCAAATCGTGGTGCAAAAGGGCACAACCCAAATATTGCCCAAGCACGACACCACCTCCATAGCCATCAAGAGTTGTACCAGAGAAGGAAAAAGAGAGGCAGGAGGAAGTAGGCATTTGGAATAGAACCTACAATAAAGGTATTAAATTACCTAAACAATTTGTGGCCTAAAAGATCAGTTTACATATTGGCAAAAGGCAGCATCCTCTCTTAAATAGATTTTCCTTAAAAACTATTTTAAAAGACAAGGTTCTTGTCCCTTACTGGTTTGGCTCAGTGGACAGAGTGTTGGCCTGTGGACTGAAGGGTCCCAGGTTTGATTCCGGTCAAGGGCATGTACACCTTGGTTTCTAGCACATCCCCAGTAGACTGGGGATGTGCAGGAGGCAGCTAATCGATGCTTCTCTCTCATTGATGTTTCTCTCCATCCCTCTCCCTTCCTCTCTATAAAAAAGAATCAATAAAATATATAAAAATAAAAGACAAGGTACTTTAGGTGCTGTGAATTAGGTCAGAGATAAGAGTTTTAAACAAGCTAGTTAAAACTAGTCTAACACAACCAATTTCAACTGAATTCCTTTTTTTAAAAAAATATATTTTATTGATTTTTCACAGAAAGGAAGAGAGAGGGATAGAAAATCAGAAACATCGATGAGAGAGAAACATCAATCAGCTGCCTCTTGCACACCCCCTACTGGGGATGTGCCCGCAGCCACAATACATGCCCTTGACTGGAATCGAACCTGGGACCTTTTAGTCCCCAGGCCGACGCTCTATCCACTGAGCCAAACCGACTTCGGCTC
Source organism: Antrozous pallidus (assembly GCA_027563665.1). NCBI lineage: Eukaryota > Metazoa > Chordata > Mammalia > Chiroptera > Vespertilionidae > Antrozous > Antrozous pallidus. The sequence goes on along the minus strand of CM050512.1, from coordinate 101,803,076 downwards.
AACTGAATTCCTTTATTTGAATAAAACCACAAACAGAATAACCCTAGAACAGAAGACTAAGTTGTTTGTTTTTTTTTTGGGGGGGGGGTGGTGTTGTTTTTTTAATGTGTTGGTTCAGGCAGAAAAACCACTCAAGTTTTATCATCCTTTTGAGAAGACCTTCCCTGGGTTTTAAAGGAACACCACCCCTATTTGTAAAAAAAACTAATGGCCAAAGAAATGGTTTAAAAGTTCCTGGAAGACAGAAGAGTTTCCCAGGAGTAGGAAAGAAAATTCGGTGTCTCCCTCCCCACTCCTGGGGGGAGGGAACCGTACAGTTCACAAACCAGGAAACCTTGAACATCGTTGATGCACTAGCAATGTCCCCTGTGAAAGCTGGACACCAAGAAGACTTACTGCATTCACGAACTGGGCAACTCCATAGTAAAGATATCAGTTTTCTTCAAATTAAACTGTATGTCTAAATACAGTTTCAATCAAATCCTAGCAGGATTTTTTTCTACCTACAGACAAGCTGATTCTAAAATTTGTAAGAAAAAAATAAATGAAGTAAAACAACCTGGAAAATTAAGGACACAATTTGATGAATTAAACTACCTGATTTTATAATTCACCATAAAGCTTTAGTAATCAAGGCAGAATTACACTAGCAGAGAGATACACAGACCAATGAAATAGAATAGTCCAAAAGCAGATCCACATAAGCACAATATTTGACATTTTACAAAGGTATAAGCAATTCAGTGGAAAAGGAACAACTGTATACCCACAGGCCAAAACAAAGAGCCTCAATCGATCTCATACCTTAAGTAAACATTAACTCACAATGATCATAGATGTAAATATAAAATTTAGAACTAAAACAATAATGGGCAAAGACTCCTTAGACATAACAAAGCAATATCCTTAAAAGAAAATTTTGACTAACTAGATTTCACCAAAACTGAAAACTTTTGCTCCAGAAAGTCAGTTAAGAAAAAAGACAGACCAAGTAAAGATTGGGAGAAAATACTAGCAAATCACTCATCTCACAAATAACTTGTATCCCAAATATATAAAGAATTCTCAAAACTTGATAATAATAATAATAAAAAAAGACACACCAGTATCTGAACAGATACTTCAAAGAGAGATGGCAAATAAACCTGTTTGAGCAAGGAAAATGGGAAGTCAAAATAGGACTGAAAGAAAATATCCACTAAAACAATAGTTTAATAACACACACATATTCTGCTCTGACAAACTCAAATATGTAAAAACAAGATATGTTGCCCTAGCTCAGTGGTTGGCAAACTCATTAATCAACAGAGCGGCAAACCGCGACTCACGAGCCGCAGTTTGCCGATCACTGCCCAACTGGTTTGGTTCAGTGGATAGAGCATGGGCTTGTGGACTGAAGGGTCCTAGGTTCGATTACGGTCAAGGGCACACGCCCGAGTTGCAGGTTTGATCCCCAGTACAGGGTGTGCAGGATGCAGCCAGTCAATGAATCTCTCTGATCATTGATGTTTCTCTCTCTCCCCTCCCTCCCCGTCCCTTCCTCCCTCCCTCTCTACTTCCTCTCTGAAATCAATAAAAATATACTTTTTTTTCTACAAAAACTTGTGCTATTTTATAACATTTAAATTGCAAAAGGGGCAGGGAAGGTTGGGGGGAGGTGCTGCAAGAGATCAACTGAAGGACTTGTATGCATGCATAGAAGCATAACCATAGGACACAAGACACTGGGGGGAGGGCATGTGCTAGGAGGTTGGGAAAGCTGGGGGGAGAGGTTAAGGAGTGGAGGACGGAAAAATATGTACTACTATTTGTAATACTTTAAACAACAAAATAAAACAAATAAAAATAAAATAAATTGCAAAAGGGGGAGATACAAACAAAAAAAAGTGGAATATTGGCCATTATGAAGGATTAGAAAGCAAAATAATCAAGATCAAAAATTACATCTGATATTGTGCTCTCTCCTTAAATATTCATTAAATACCTGTTATTCATCTTAACAGAACCACCTTTAAGTGGGGCGGGGGGGGGGGGGAGATTCTGGTCTCCACTTCCCCATCACAGGGACCATCCATCACTGCCTGCTCCCCATCCCCATGCCATTAGCTGACACAGAAGTGGCCACCACCCTGCTGTGGATGACTAGGCTGCCACAAATACCACCCAACTATCTTTACACATGCTGCCAAGGAGTATTAAGGCTCTTACATATAGAACAAAAGTCACTGCTCTGTGTCCCGATAAGATTTCAGGAGATAGAACTACAATTCTGTCTCCAAACAGGTAACAGCATGAGGCTGCCACATACATGAATGTGATATTTTAGGCACTTGCACTCAATGTTCTAAAATGTAACTGTAATAAAGAAATCTATCCTACCTAATAAAAAAGTAATTTGTGGATTGACCACCACTCCAATACATAAGAGGGCTTCCCCCATGTGGACACAAGATGGCCACCACAAGATAGCCAGCAGGAGAGGGCCGTTGGGAGGTTCCAGGCCTGCAAGAGAGGGCAGTTGTGGGTGATCAGGCCAGGAGGGGAGGACAGTTGGGAGGGACCAGGCCTGCAAGGGAGCAGTTGAGGGCAATCAACCCTGCAGGGAAGGGCAGATAGGGGTGCCCAGGCCGGCAGGGGAGCAGTTAAACATCAATTAGGCTGGCAGGGTAGTGGTTAGGGGATGATCAGGCTGACAGGCAGAAGCGGTTAAAGACAACCAGGGAGGCAGGCAGGTGAGCAGTTTGGAGCCAGCAGTCCTGGATTGTGAGAAGGATGTCCAACTGCCTGTTTTGGCCCGATCCTACCAGTCAGACATCCCTCGAAGGGTCCCAGACTGGAGAGAGTGCAGGCTGGGCTGAGGGACATCCCTGTCTCCTGTGCACAAATTTCATGTACAAAGCCTCTAGTCAATATTTAGAACATCTGTGTAACTCAGTGAATCAGTCTTTTCCAAATGACCCAAACAAATGGCATTAGAAAAGATCCATTAAAAGTATAAGACAGCCGAACCGGTTTGGCTCAGTGGATAGAGCGTCGGCCTGCGGACTGAAGGGTCCCGGGTTCGATTCCGGTCAAGGGCATGTACCTTGGCTGCGGGCACATCCCCAGTTGAAGGTGTGCAAGAGGCAGCTGATCGATGTTTCTCTCCCATCGATGTTTCTGACTTTCTATCCCTCTCCCTTCCTCTCTGTGAAAAATCAATAAAATATAAAAAAAAAAAGAAAAAAAAAAAAAAGAACGTGCATAGCTAATACTCATTGAGCACTTTAAAAAAAAAAAAAAAAGTATAAGACAGACCAATGAATTTTATTAGAGCAGTGGTCAGCAAACTGTGACTTGAGCTACAGTTTGCCACTCTATTGACTAATGAGTTTGCTCACCACTGGGATAGGGGCTTAATCACAAGGAACAACAGCCTGTAATTACTGGAATCAAGAGTCTAGGTCAGTGGTTGGCAAACTCAGTCAACAGAGTGGCAAACCGCGGCTAATTAGATCAGACAGCAGAACCACTTTCAGGAATGACCAGTGGGCAGGGCCGCACTGGGGTCGTGAGGTGGCCGGGGCTGCAAGGGCCGAGCCCCTTGCATGAATTTCATGCATCAGGCCTCTAGTCTATATAGAACCTGCTGACTTCCCTTAAGCAAAGACATCTCATTATTTCTACATCTTTGAACCACACCCACACCAGAGCCTGAAGCAGTGATTCAGTGATTGCCAGATTGCCAGCAAGTATGCTATATGATGCGCCTGTTTGGGGAACGTTCTTCCTAGCTTATTACAGAAAGAAATGCTGGGTTTTCCATTATTCTAACCAAGGCAAAAGCTAAACCGAGTTCCCGGGCTGGGTCTAGAGCAGCAGTGGCAACACAACTCTCTGTGACCAGTAGATGCTCTACAGCTGTGCTGTCCTATCTAGAAGCCTCAAGTCACATGTGGCTACTAAGCCCCTGAAGTATGGCTTAGTGAGGCTGAGGAACTGCTAACTTTACTTAATGTTCATTAAAATAAACCTAATCATCCAGGTCCAGAAATCACTTCAACCTTCAGAAGCTGGGTTTCAACACCTGTAGAATTGGAGGCACAAAAAACACTTTCGGCCCTAAAACAAAATCATACAATCAAGTGCCCTCTGATATCGACAGACCCAAAATGAAAACAGTATTTTAAGAAACACGAAAAATGATAGGACTGAACTTCATCAAAAGAGAAATTAGGTGTTAATACTGGCCACAACAGAAAGCACTTAGATTTGAAGTAATTAATTCTCCCTCTCCTCATATTCTCCATTCCCAAGGTAATCAATAACAAACTTTGGAATAATCTTCAAGACATTAATCTGCAGGGACCACAATCCCAGTGAACTGGAGTGCTGAAGGAGGCTACAACCACCTGTCACTAACTTGCACTGCTAAAACACAGAAGTCGTGCAGCTGGCTGCCATGTGTCTTGAAGCTGAACTAGTCACCTCAAAAACCATATGCAATTCTGTTCCCCATGATGAGGTTCAAGGATTGCCTCACTTATTTGCATGGTCTCCAAACATCCCCCAAATCAACTTCTTTGAAGGTCTCAACTTTGCCGACTCACTGCTCATTGGCAGTTATCATTTGGTGCCTTCATTCATTCTGTGGACCGCTTCTGCCCGTTCCCTGAGGCCATCTCCCTAACTTTTCTCTGCAGAAACGCACATACATAACTGACAGCCAGTAAATATCCTAAACCTATCTGCACAACTGAAACCACCCATCTGATGCAATGTCCAGTCCAAAAAAGGTATGATTTCAGAGGAAATCACAGAAACTTAAGACCCCGCTGCTGACACACTTCGAGAGAGATGGGTCCTACACTGCATTCTGAGAACAGAAGGGACACTGAGAAAAACTAAGAGCAAAAGGCCACATTGACTTAAGCTTTCTTCAATCAGTGACTTAACAGCCAAAGGCTGACATCAAACCAAGTGAGGCTTTCTTTATATTTAAAACTATATTTAGTTTTTCTAAAGTTTCTGACTTACTGCAATCACTCTACAAACTAAACATGCTTCCCAGAGTTACCTATGAAGATGGATAACCTGTTTTAACATTCCATCAGGAAGAGCCCCAAAGGAAAACATTCAAAATATGCCACAAAAGCAATACCACACAACTAGCTGGAGGTTAGTGAGGCAAGGAGGACTAGCCTCTGAAGTCACCTCATTCCTTTCAACCCCTACCCAGGTAAGGCAGCCCGGAGCTCTGTGCCTCTGACCCAGTGTCCTTTCCACCTTCTGAAAGCCACCATCGTAAGGAAGAAACTAGGTGATTTAGAAGAGAGAAGGAAAGTGCAGCTGGTCAGGGCTTCAAAACAGACGGTGGCCCAGGGAGAGGGGAGAACAGCCAGGTTCATGCCACCTGTGTAGGCCTGCTCATCTGTAATGCTGCTCTGGGGACAGGACCTCAGTAGAGGTCCGCATCTTGGATTAAGGTTGCCTCACCAGCTAACCCTGTAAGTCCACAGAATTGGGTACTCCCAAACGTAGCATACTTGTGACCTGAGCACCAGCTGACAAGACTTTGGTCTTCTCCATACACCCAGAGCCCCAGCTGGTTTGCTTTAGGGATTAAGGATGTTACTGAATATCTGATTCAGTTACTGCAATTCTCAAAGAAGGGAGGAGTCATCTACCTTTAAAGCTCATACTATTTTGTTCTGTGTCTTCTGCCACCCTATTCCACTTGCTGAACTGTAGGGATGGCCCCAGCCGATTTTGGCAGTAGCTACTTTATTTTTTTCTTTCCCTCTAAAAATATATCTTTATTGATATCAGAGAGGAAGGAAAAGTAAGATAGAAACATGAATGACGAGAGGGAATCACTGATTAGCTGCCTTCTATTGGGGATCAAGCTAGCAACCCAGGGTTTGCCCTGACCAGGAATTGAACAATGACCTCCTGGTTCATAGGTCAACACTCAGCCACTTAGCCACACCAGCCAGGCATGAGCTACTTTCTGTATTCAAAGCGTGTGGTGAACCACACAAAATGTTCAAACTAGAAGCCCAACTATAGCATACCAGTACGGGCTGGTGAGGGAAGAAACATAGGAGAAGGCAGCAATTGACTGCCCTGGCTAATGTCATTCTGTGCACCAAAGGGTCGCAGGTTCAATTCTGGGTAGGGGCACACAGGCAGGTTGCAGATTCCATCCCATCGGGAAGCACGCATACAGGAGTCAACAGATAGGAGTTTCTTACAGAGATGTTTCTCCTTCTCCTTCCCTCCCTCTTTATGATCAGTAAAACGCAAATGTGTGGGTTCTCATCCCATCACTGCCCCTGAGAAAAGTAATTTGATCAATGCCTTGTTCTGTTCTGCTACAAAACAGGGATGCTGCTGCATCTACTTCAGTGTTGTAGTAAGGAGCAAAGGAGTCAGTATAGGTACAAACCCACATCACATGTCCTAGCAGAGTGAGGGTTAGTTCCCTCATACTCATCAAGCCTCTCTGCAGTTTCTAAAGTTCAAGGCCAGCTACATTGGACACCCACCTGGCTGCTTCTTTCCCACCTCCTTCGCTCCTGTATCAATTTCCAATTGCTGCTGGAACAAATTACAACTTTGTAGCTTAAACAACACACACCTGTTCTTTTATAGTTCTAGAGGTCAGAAGTCTGGAAATGAGGCTCACTGGGCTAAATAAATCTGAGGGGTCAAAAAGACATGTCCCTTTTGGAGGCTCAAGGGGAAAATCGGTTTCCTTGCCTTTTCCAGCTTCTGGAGATCATCTACATTCTGCAGCTCCGCTTCCATCTTCAAAGCCAGCAATGGCCTTCTCATACCACACCACTCTACTCCTACCTCCCTCTTTCAGGTACAAGGACTTCTGATTATAGTGGGCCCACTTGTATAATGATGAATAATCTCCCCTTAACTTAATCACACCTCTAGTCAGAGCAGCAACCTTTCTGACCACCTGTTGGCGACCGCTGAAGCAGAGACTTGAAGGTCCGTATCCTGTTATTCTGTACCTCCAGCCTCTGACCAATCCAGCCCTTCCCTCTTTTCAAACTCAGCTGTGATTCCTTCACTCACCCATTCCTTCCCCAAAGCAGGCCAGCCCTGTGCACAGCCACCTCCTCTGCACCATTCCACAAAAAAAAAAAAAAAAAAGAAAGAAAAAGCCCTTCCCTGAGATCTTCCCTGCACTCACCTGTTTTTTTAACAGGTGTCTGCACTCCATGCTATCAAGGCTGGGCCAGTCAAGAGGGCTTTCACAAGTGTGTTTAATAAACAAAGCCCTGCGATAGGCTCTGATCACCACAGCAAAGTCAGCTCTGCTGCCACTAGGGTGCAAAGAGTCAGGAGCAAGCCATGATTCTGGTTCACACGAAAACCAGAAAGCAAAAAGGGTGGGGCTAAAACCAAGATGCTCAGAGTGCCCCTCTGTGGACCTGTCAAAAAGAACAAGCATAGACACTGTTTAGCAATCTTTCCTGCAATATCCAAGCATGGGCCCGCTGGGGTGTTGTTGAACTTGTGTGGTAACTTGTCACAAAGGATCACATTACAGCCCGACAGATTTTAAGGTAGGTTTAACTGCAACCCAAAAGTAGATACAACCCAGAACCCATTTCTTTCAATGGAAGACAATTTAACTTTTTACAAAATACATGTTTTTATTGGAGGGGTGGGGGGAAAGAGGGATAGAAAAATAGAAACATCATTGGCTGCTCCCTGCATGCTCCCTACCTGGACGGAGATTGAGCCAGCATATGCCCTGACTGGTAATTGAACCAGTGATCTCTTGATTCATGGGTTGACGCTCAACCACTGAACTACACCAGCTAACTTTAAGTTGGTAAGCTACAGTCGAAGCTCTCTACAGATAAACTTTGGAAAAATCTCTTTAAAGCTCTTTCCCATTCTTATTGCTACCTCTGTAGCACTGGATAGATAGGATTCACCAAACTATCGGTAAAACAAAGAAGCGATCTGAATAAATATCATCCTCTCTGAGAAGCAAGGATGTTGTCCATCCAAGCAGGAAGCAAGATTGTTACTTCAAAAACTATTTGTATAACCCGAATTCTTCAAAGTGTGCATGTAGGCTTCTAAATTAGGGAATTGTGATAGTGTTTCTTTATGTTAATGGCCTATACACATACTGCCAACAAACATGTACAGTTTATGCAATACTTTCTTTTCTTCCTGTTTGTTCTAACTGTTCAAATGGAACTTTACCTTTGTTGAATTTTAATAATTGGGGCTTGTCTTTTATTTTACTTAAGTAATTTGTTTGCATTGAATTTCTACAAAACACAACTTAGAAATTGTCCACCATGAACTGGCAATTAAAGGGAAAAACCTGGTTCTGTACCACAAGTAGCTGAAGAAGCCAAGCTCTAAATAACGAGTTTGCCCAAGAACTAGTTAACTGTAAGTTTCCACTGCTTTTACTTATTTTAATGTTACTTTTCCAGGACACACTGGAACACTTGCTATCATTTAGTATCACACTAATGCTATCAGACCACCTTCAAGCCAAGGAGCCAACCACACCAGCGCTGGCCATAACATATTCATTGAAGGACAGGTTCATTTACACTGTCCACCAACGTATATAATTACTGAACACATAAAATGCAATTAATCACTTGAGGAATGAGATTTTAAATTTAAAATCACTGCCACATGGCTGGTGGCTACCACACTGCAGAGTACAATAAACCCTTAAGAGTCTTCTCACATATGTATCTCCTCATGCCCCCGTAAGAAAACAAGTAGCGAGGAACCAAGATGGCAGCATAGGTAAACACCTATCTTGCTGCCCCACAAAGCAATTTCAAAACTACAACTTAACAACAGAACAGACATCATCCAGAATCACTGGAAAGCTGGCTGAGTGAAAATTCCACAAACAAAAGTAAAGATAGGACACTGTGACTCAGAGGAGCGGCGGAGGGCAGCGTTGAAGACACGAGCAGAGTCAGAGGTTTGGAGCCTTGAGTGAGCGTGTGCGAGCGAGTGGAGAGGGCGGGTGGCTGCAAAGACAAAGGCATCCCACTGCACTGATTCCCCAGTTCTGGGCAAGGTCCGGGGAACCCACACTCATACGGGGTGAAACTGGACAGTAGGGAAGCACGCTGAAACTCGGGCACTGCAAAGGTCTGCGAGCCTGTGGAGAAGGCGAGCTTGTGGAGAGTGAGCAGAAACTTGGGAACAGCAGAGGTGCGCAAGCGCGCAGAGAGGTAGAAAGGAAGACTTATGACTTGCTCTCTTGTTTGAGAAACCACCAGACTGCATTGTTTTACAACCCTGGGTGAGACTTTGGGTATGCAGACTCATTTGGGGAGAGGCTGAATTGTCCAGCAGTGGGTAGAGTTAGGCGGCAGCTTTCTCTCAGAGGTGCATACAGCCATTACCATCCGGCAAAGACCCAGGTGACACACAGCTCAGCCCAGAGACTCCGCCCATACAACCTGAGCACAGCTGACCCTCACAGCCAATTGGCCTGGAGGTCAAACCCTCCTAGTGCTACCAACAATAATCTAGGCTTAACTTCATCAAGACTGTGCAACCCATAAAGGGCTACAGCAAGAGTATCCACCTCAGGTAACGGGAGAGGCTGAGCCACTGTCCCTTAGAGGACATCTACCACACAAAGCGAATCGACCAACTCAGGAAAGCAGCCACCATGCAGAGACATGGAAAGAAATCAGATGTGAAAGAAATGGGAGGGGAAAAAAACAACTGGACATAGAGTTCAAAACCACGGTTATAAGGTTTTTCAAGAGGCTCCTAGAAAAGGCCGATGAACTTAATGAGACCTACAAGGAAATGAACCAGACCTATGAGGAAATGAACGAGACCTCTGAGAATATGAAAAAGGACCAACTAGAAATTAAGCATACAATGACTGAAATAAAAAATATTATACAAAGTATATGTTATACTGCAAGAGCCAAGTCAAAGATTTGAAATACAAAGAAGCAAAATCCACTCAGCCAGAAAAGCAAGAAGCCAAAAGAATCCAAAAAATTGAAGACAGTGTAAGAGGCCTCTGGGACAACCTCAAGCATACCAACATCTGAATTATAGGGGTACCAGAAAAAGAGAGAGCAAGATAATGAAAACCTATTTGAAGAAATAGTGACTGAAAACTTCCCCCACCTGGTGAAAGAAATTGACTTAAAAGTCCAAGAAGCGCACCGAACCCCAATATATAGGAACCCTAAGAGGACCACACCAAGGCACATCATAATTAAAATGCCAAGAGCAAAAGACAAAGAGAGAATATTAAAAGCAGCAAGAGAAAAACAGTTACCTACAAGGGAGCACCCATGTGATTGTCAGTGGATTTCTCAACAGAAACTGCAGGCCAGATAGGAGTGGCAAGAAATATTCAAAGTGATGAACAGCAAGAATCTACAACCAAGATTACTCTATCCAGCAAAGCTATCATGCAGAATTGAAGGTCAGATAAAGTGCTTCGCAGATAAGAAAAAGCTAATGGAGTTCATCACCACCAAACCAATATTATATGAAATGCTGAAAGATATTCTTTAAGAAGAGAAAAAAGAAAAAGGTAAAAATAAAAATTATGAACAACAAATACACATCTATCAACAAATGAATCTAAAAATCAAGTGAATTAAAAATCTGATGATCAGGATGAACTGTTGAATATAACAGAATCATGGACATAGAGAGGGAATGGACAATTCTTGGGGAGAAAAGGGGTATGGGAGGTGCAGCAAGAGATTGGACAAAAATCATGCACCTACGGGAGAGGACAATGGGGGGAAGGTGGGGGCAGAGGGTGGGATGGGTACCGGATAGAGGGGAGCTATAGGGGGGAAAAAGGGGGGGATAATATAATTAATAAACTGAATAATAAAGATTATTTTTTTTTATACAAAGAAAGAAAACAAGTAGCTTTCTGGACAAAGACTGGTCTAAAGTAGGAAAACCACCTCAATTTGTTCCCACCAGTACCAGTGGCAGGAGATCTGGAGTGCTTCAGAGAAATGAGGACTTCTTCGGGCTAGGATAGACACACCACACCAAGCCAACCAGGAGAAGCAGTCATAGGCCACCATTGCTCCCAGATTTGACAGGGAGGGAGAGCCCAGAGGCTGGAGCTCACAAAGAGCCACAGCAACCCTCATTCCACCAGTTACTTCTGAGGGCATTCTGCAAGTCAGGCACTCCAGCACCTTTCTGTTCACCCTCTAAGTCTCACAAGCTCAAGACATAAGACGAAAAGGCTGAGATTCTTGGGGAGAATTTCAACAAGTATAGTTATAAAACAACTAGAGGCCCGGTGCACAAAATTCATGCACATGGGGGAGGGGGGGGTCCCTCAGCCTGGCCTGTGCCCTCTTGCAGCTCGGGAGCCCTGGAGGGATGTCCGACTGATGGTTTATTGGGCCTAAGCCATCAGTCGGACATCCTTAGCATTGCCACGGAGGCAGGAGAGGCTCCCACTCACCAGCCGAGCCTGGCTTCTGGCTGAGCGGTGCTCCCCCTGTGGGAGCACACTGACCAGTAGGGGGCAGCTCCTGCATTGAGTGTCTGCCCCCTGGTGGTCAGTGCACATCATAGTGACTGGTCATTCCACCATTTGGTCACTTGCATATTAGTCTTTTTATTATATAGGATTTATTATATAGGATGCATTGTAGATGAGTCTCCCTAGAATCATAAGAAATGCAAAAAATTTACTCTTAACTTCATTCTCTAATCCCCCCACCCCCTTGGGGCATGTGCTGCATCTTAGGAACCACTGGGCTTGACACTTTTCCTCTCTGAACTTCATTTCTGAATACATACCCGTATACCATGGGAACTGTAATCTCTTCTCTGCCTACCTCACTGGGTTGTCATGAGGAGGTTCTGAGCTAATAAACCTAGAAATGTTTCATCAAGTAAGTGATGTCTAAATGGGAAGGGGTTGTTATTTTTAAGCTCACGGGTACGTACCCTCCCCGGTAGCAGGTGATTAGGGGAGGAGGGCATGATTGTTTCCTGGGACTGCAGCTATGGAAGCTTTGCAGAGGGTTCCGCAGGCCTCGGAGGGGCGGGCTCTGGCCAGCAGCCCTGTAGCAGTGGTCATCGTGGAGGCGCTGGCAGGTGCGGGGCATTAGGGGGACAGCAAGGCAAAGGGGTAGTAACTGTTAAACCTTCCCACTCAGGCCATTCTTTAAGTTGCATGTGGTTCTTACTCAGCTGTACCTGCTCAGAGTAGGGCTCCAATCTCCTGGAGCAGGGTGAGTACTGGGCCAGAGCAGAGCCAGGTGGGCTAGGGGGCAGGTTTAGCTGTGCCCCCAGTGAGGTTCAGCGTGCTTCCTCTGCAGAGATGGCACTACTGCTATTGGGGGGAAGGGTCTGACCCTGAGGGGCCGCTCAAGCCTGCCTCCACCCAGGTCTGGAGTTGTAGGGAGGAGAGGCATGCCCGGCTCCAGTGGAGGGGGCCGGCATCAGTGGGCCATGGGCTACCGGTGGCTCAAGGGTGCTGACTGATGGGTCGTTGGCATGCTATTGTTGTAGGTGCCCCTGGCAGGGTGGCAGGGCAAGAGATTGGAAGTGGGAGGTGCAGACTGCAGCTACCCCCAAGGCTGGGTCTTCTCCCTGACCAGTCAGCCTCTCTGTTCCCCCAGGGGTGCCAGGGCTGGGGTAGGATGTCTGTGCAGAGGGACTGGAAGAGCTCCCTGTAGCACTTCCTCTTCCTTCTTTGCAGTCCAGGCTCCTGTCAGGCACTCTTCTCAGGCTCCCAGGAACTTGGCTCCACCTACCCTCCCCCTGCTGTACGTGCAATCTCCCGCTGGGCTGTCAATATGCAAATTGGTTGTTACTAGGACACTGTAACGGACAATTAGCATATTACCTCTTTATATGTATAGATGATCTGGGCTATGGGATGTTTCTAACGACTTCACAGTTTATTTGATTTTCTCCTCCAAGCTTATATAAACTACTAACTGTAAGAAGCAAGCACTTCAAAATTACCTACCCTACATTTTAAAAGGAGCTAAACTATGTAAACATGTTAAAGAGTGTTAACATGTGCTTGTTGTGTTTTTTTTTAATTGATTTCTTTTAAGGCAGAAAGAGAGACAGACAGACAGATAGACATCAACTTGCTATTCCACTCATCGTGCACTCACTCACTGGTTGATTCCTGTATGTGCCGACTGAGTATCTATACTACAACCCTGGTGGTCAGGACGATGCTTCAACCAACGGCGTGATAGGACCAGGATAGCAAATGCTTCCAGTAAATGCAGAAAACATCTGAGATCTTGCTTCCTGGCACTGTCATCAGTTTGGTTCAAATAAACTCATATAAAAATTTAAAAATTAAAGAAAATTAAAACAGCAAGTGCAGGCCTGACTAGTTTGGCTCAGCGGATAAGAGCATTGGCCTGCAGACTGAAGGGTCCCAGGTTCGATTCCGGTCAAGGGCATGTACCTTGGTTGCAGGCACATCCCCAGTAGGGGGTGTGCAGGAGGCAGCTGATCTATGTTTCTCTCTCATCGATGTTTCTAGCTCTCTATCCCTCTCCCTTCCTCTCTGTAAAAAATAAAAATAAAAAAATAAATCAATAAAATGTATATATATATTTTAAAAAAAAGCAGCAAGTGCACAGGGTCAAGTAAGAGCCTTGAAATAATTCATTCTCTGAAGTCATATTGATGAAATGTATTTGCAACTCTAGGTAAATGGCCCATATGTCTTTTTACAAGGGGCTTTTTTATAAGGGGCCATAGAATGGCAAGGTCTGCTCAGCTGCCACATTAGAGCAATGCCACATGATTTCCTTTGGAAATACTCAACTTTCTGAAAGTCCCAGGGAGTAGAGTGGCAAGAGGGATAGCCAAGAGAAGTGAGATTACCACCCAGACTCCTGTGGCTACACCCTGGGTGTGAGCTTGCTCTGCAATACAGGTCATCCTAACAAACACATACTACAACCTGTTTCCAAACCAGACGCCAGTTGAACAACTTATTGCGATACCTAGACCTTCCCCTAGTCGATATTCTGGAGGCTGGTGCATAACACAGGACACTGCCTTCCCAGCATTAGGATCTCAAAAAACTAATTTAGGCACTGGCACGAAATCAAAACCAAGGGAGGACCTGGGTTTCGAATATTCTATGCTAGGCAGGAAAATCCAGTATAACTGTTGTGGTCAAACAGGAGGTCTCCTTCTCCACAGCTTTTAGAGTCTCAGTGACCCAAAAAGAAAGAGGACCTATACCACCTAGAGACTCAGACAATATTCACTCATATTTCAAACATTTAGTAAGATAGAGCTCCTGTCACTCAATAGCTTGGGCTCCTTGAAAAGACATGTGGGCATCTCTGTGAATATTAACAGCTGTGACCTCACAAGAGTGGTCCCCACACCTCAACTGTAACCAAGAGCTAAACTTGCTACAATGTGGCATTTGCACAGCCCAGTGAGGGTCCAGCCAGTACCAGGCAGTGAGCCATCCATCATTACAACCCCAGTGTGGTCTTCTACTCCCAGCTCTTGTCCACCAACAACACAACAGTGACACTATTTCTCTGGGTGTGTTCTCCCAGAGGCCCTCTTTCTTGCTAGTCCCACATTCAAGGTGTCATCAAGTTCTGGAAGCATTTGGCTCTTGCCCAGGTTGGTATATTTCTCTGCTTAGGAAACATTCTAATTACCTCCACTCCCAACTTCCAAACTTAAACCAACCCTCAGAAGCAAGCCTGCTTCTCTTCAAGAAAATTTCAACATATCTGACTTCTCATTATTAGACAAGGCAAGTGTTAACCCACTAGAAAAATGGCATCACTCTCTTTCTGGACTACACACAGCACTTAAAATCCTGCTTCGTCCAACTTTCTGACGTCCAACTTAGTTCAGAACAAGAAGCTTATGAAGCAGGTGACATTTAACACCGAACTCTGTCACAGTACATGTCAAGAAATACCTCGTTACAACTGTTGGTCTCCAGATTAACAGTTGGAGACCAGTAGGTAGCCTGGAGGACCAGGCTACCTACTGCTCATCCAAAAACCAGAAACAGCAATAAAACAAATTTGAAAATATTCAAAAGAAATCTTCAGTAATTTATGAAGACCTATCAATGTCCTTATCTGGAAAACAAGCTTTCTTTCCAAAACCATAAAAAAATGTCATTTGAAGCAAGTTCCGTTTGAAGTGACAAAACTGAATTTGTAGCTAACAGAACAATATTGGTTTATGGCTTCGGCACTCTTTCACAGGCCATCTTGCCAGCCAGCCATAGCTATCTCCTGTACTACTTACTACCTTTAGCCTTAGAATTGCTGTTTTTTTAAAGAAGTATCTTCCACAATACATTTACAAAAAAGGAACATAAGATAGTCACTTCAGCACAAATAGTCCAACAGTGAGAAAGATGGGTACACAAGTGGCAACCTCACAGGTAGCACATGGGGCAAAAGGTTGGCAAAGAAAGTGGCTGAGGAGACCAGAAAGGTTTAGGGAAAAGGTGGCATCTGAATGGGTTTTGAACTTTCTTCCTGGGGTGTCTGCCCTGTGCATTCCAAAAAGAGAATGGCACATCACCGTCTACACTACTGTGGGGTCCCGAACCTGGAGCTGTACTCCATGCAACACAAATGTGTGCTTGCTGGGAGCCTGAAGCACAAAGCAGGCTGAGGCCATCCGAGGACTCTGATGGCCTGCACTAGCGGTCGGCAAACTCATTAGTCAACAGAGCCAAATATCAACAGTACAACAATTGAAATTTCTTTTGAGAGCACAAATTTTTTAAACTTAAACTTCTTCTAACACCACTTCTTCAAAATAGACTCGCTCAGGCCGTGGTATTCTGTGGGAGAGCCACACTCAAAGGGCCAAAGAGTTGCCCGCATGTGGCTCATGAGCTGCGGTTTGCCAACTATGGGCCTAGACTGTGTGACTTACCCTCTACAGGGAAGGCAGCACACTGAGTCTTTTTAAAAAGCAGGAGGGAGGGAGGGAGGGAAAGGGAAGGGGAAGGGGAAGGGGAAGGGAAAAGGTGGGAAGGAAAGGGGAGGGGGAGAAGGAAGAGGAGAGGGAGAGGAAGAGGGAGAAGGAAGGGGAGAGAGAGAAGGAAGGGGGGAGGGGGAGGGGGAGGGGGGGAGGGGAGGGAGAGGGAGAGGGAGAGGGAGAGGGAGAGGGAGAGGGAGAGGGAGAGGGAGAGGGAGAGGGAGAGGGAGGGAGAGGGAGGAAGGAAGAAAAGCAGGACTGTGGCAAGACTGTGACAGGGCCGGGCAGTCCTGTGGGCAGTCCATTTTCATAGCTGTGTGGGAATCAGGAAGCCAAGACCAGTAAAAGGCTATTGCAAAGTCCCGGCATGAGGCAATAAGGACCTTGCTTTAGGGTGGCAGCTGGAAAACCAAAAGAGCTTGGTAATAGAATATGGGTATCCAGAGAGTTCAAGGCCAACTCCCAAAGTCTGGAGGCTTGGTGACCTGGCTTCCCTGCTACAACCTGATGCTCCGGCTCCCATTAGATGCTCTAACACTGGTGCAAGAACAAGAATGTCCTTATCAGAGAAGGCTATGGAGCTGACCAAACTGCAGTACCTGTGTCACAGCAAACATCCACTCCTCATCTCTATTACCCAGTTAGTTTTTTTAAACATATTTTTACTTACTTCAGAGAGGAGCGGAGAGGGAGCGAGAGATCAACGATAACAGAATCATCGATCAGCTGCCTCCTGAACGTCCCACTCTGGGGACTGAGCCCACAACCCGGGCATGTGCCCTGACGGGGCAATCAAACTGTGACCTCCTGGTCCATAGATCGATGCTCAACCACTGAGCCATGCCGGCTGGGCTACCCATTTGATCTTTCTTAAAATATTTATACCATTGGCCTTAAATACCTGTTTAGGTACATCAGTCCCAAATTTCATAAACAAAGTTGCTTAGAGTGAGACTGGTTATATTTTCTTCCTGATCCACATTAGGATGTAATTACCCTAGGACAGTGGTCAGCAAATCACAGCTCGAGAGCCACTTGCAGCTCTTTGGCCCCTTGAGTGTGGCTCTTCCACAAAATACCACGGCCTGGGCGAGTCTGTTTTGAAGAAGTGGCGTTAATAGTTTTTTAAGTTTAAAAAATTTGGTTCTCAAAAGAAATTTCAATCGTTGTACTGTTGACATTTGGCTCTGTTGACATTTGGCTCTGTTGACTAATGAGTTTGCCGACCACTGCCCTAGGACATTTTTGCATACCTCCAAAAACCAACTCATGCTGCCTGGATTTGGCAAACTTTATTCCTCCTCAGGTGCAAAGGTTCAACCAACACAGCATTACCACTGACTCCACATCACCTGCACTCCCAACTCTGTGCCTGGCGCCTGACCTGTGCTTTGTGCTTTCTCCCTCACAATCTTGCAAAACAGAACTGGCCTCCTTTTCAAGGACAAAGAAACTGAGGTACCAAGAGCTTAAGCAATGTATGAGACTAAAGAACAGTGAAATGGCAAAGTCTACATTCAAACTCAGGCTCAGCCCTAAACCTGTACTCTCAAGTCACCCCACAGCCCCACCAAGAGTTTTCAGTGGCTTCTTCCCACAACACCAGATTCAAAAAATAAATAATCGGAGGAAGAAAAGTATATACTTTCTTCCCATATTTGCTGTAGCACTTTTTGTTTACAGATAATCAAAATCAGTACCTTGAAAGAATAAGGCTGATGCCTCTGACAGTAACTTCCAGTATGTTCAAAAACGGACAGGCTCACATCAGATTACGTTTCCAGGTTCAACCTAATTTCATTTCTTCTATATTTCTTTTGAGTTCTCCGAATTGATGTTCACTTTGTAGCTTTGCATAGTGTTTTTACCATACCAAACTAACGTGAGAATAACATCAATATTCTTATTATTTGATTTGTCTTGTTACAATGCTATTTGAAAAGGAAACCTTTTAGATATAATAAAATGCACTAATTTGGTTTATCTAGGCGCATGTGTTCAACAGAACTCACTTTCTACTCCCAAACATGCTTCAGCAGAAAAGTAACTTGAAACTCCACCTACCCACACAAGTTTGAAAGAAAAAAACCCACGGCTGTTTCCCCCCCCCCCGCCCCCACAAAAAAAAACGAACAAACATGGAAGGCAATAGTCAATTCTTTTCAGAAACTGCAGGTGACTGACTCACTGATTTGCTTGACTGAGGCTTGGTGTCCCTGATAGCAGTGGTCTGAGTGCTGTATGAAAGTCAAACCAAACTGTCCCCTCAGAGATTACACTGAAGCAGACTGCTCACCAGAACAGAAGAAACACACCAGGGAACAGACATGAGGATATTTACATTTGTGCTAGCCAGTCTATGCAGCAGAAGCAAGACCTTGGGAAAACTTCCTGTTGACAGGGCATAACACAGACCAGATTATCACCTCCTCAAAGTACTCACAGGGCAGAAGAAGCCTGTGCAAGTCATTCTTTCAGCCTTTCAACCTGCATTGCCTAAGTGAGAGAGTAAACTGCCAAGAACATTCAATCCTGGCCAGACCTAACAACACAACATCACCACCTCCACAGTTCTATGTGCCCCCAACTTGAAACGTGAGATTGGTTGCTTCATGCTTCAGGTCTTACAGGAAGCCTGTGGTCCCAACCCCAATGAAATTCCATGTTCTCCACCTTTCCCCATTCTGCCTTCAACCTTCATAACTTTCCTAATTGCTCAAAGCAAGGTGTTTGTGTTTTTTTTTTCACCATAACTAATCCAGGGCACTGTTATTCTCCAGCAGATGTACAAGGACTGTGCAGAGTTCAGTCAGAAGCAAATTCAACCCCAATACAGTGGAGCAGGAGGACAGACAACAAACTAACACTGACATCTTTATAGGAAAAAAGAACCCAGCAATCTAGTCTCCCCATATAATTTGAAACCACCCTGCCCAGGAGGGTCAGGCAGGATGCTCACTAACAAAGCTGCAAGCTGATCAGAACCCTGAGATTCCAGCTGTTAATTCTATTGGAATTAAGGCAAACAGGTGCAAGTCACTACCACAGTCTGACGTATGGAGCCAACCAGACTTGACAGGAACTAAATCCCACCCTGCTGGCTTTTTAATAGGATTCTTTCACTCTTCCCAAATTCTAAACTATAATATAAACCTAGCACCACATTTTAAGAAGGGGAAGGCTAAGAAAAGCAGGAATAGACTGCTTAATACATAGGCAGCTTTTTAACCCGCACACCTGTGGGTGCTCCAAGGGTGTCAATCACAAGCCTGACAAAGGTACCTTCTGGGTGATGAATCTGGGACAGAGGCCCACTCAAGAGAAACAAGTTTCTTACATTTCCCCCAAAGAGCACAGTTCTGTACCAGAAATAGACTTCAGTGATGTCCATGTTTATTGTCACCAGCATTCAATAACACTTGACAATAGGTAAGGCAAGGTAGGTAGAAAATCTATGCCCTAACCCCGATTTGGTCCTGACAGGGTAATATCCGAAAAAACAAAATGAAAAGCACCCTTTTTGCTAGGTAGCATCAAAGGAATAGACAAAATTCTCTCAGACAAGTATTCCTTCACTAGCTGCTTGAGTCACACTCTGCAAAGTGACTGCTTGCTGGGGCCAAGTGAAACAAGCCAGTCCTTGAGGGGGCTCCACTCTCCTGGCCCCCATGCCTGCTATTGTAAGTACCACTGGGAAGTGCTTTCTGCAGGCACCTCCACCACTCCGCCTTTTGCAATCTGGCCGGCCAGTTTTTCAGTGAACACCCAATATATAGGCAGCAAGTTACTCACAAGGGAACACCAGTCATGGTAAGTACTTCCACCAACCAGTGCACAGCACCCCACACGTGTAGTAAGTAGCCAATGCATATGACAAATGCTCCTTCTCCCAGCTCCCTTAGGGCCTCCTTTCATTGATGCAACGCAAAATCTCTTGCTAAAAGCAAATGTGAACAAAACATTCAATGCCCGGGTCCTGCCAGGCCGACTCCTCCAGGTGTATGGGAAACTCTCTTTTGATGAAGACAACTTTGACTACACCCTCTTAGGTACTTAGCTGTACCCAGGTAGTATATTCTAGCGCCCCCCCCAACCCCCCGCGAGAAATGAAGAAGCATTCCAATGACCAGCTTTGCCTGACCAGGTAAATCAAAGAGCTTTCCCTCCCAGTGGCTTTACAAACCTAACCAAGACCTTGCCTCGCAAAGTACACCTTGGAAAACTGCTGCCACATGGGCAGAAAATTAAATTACCTTCGGAGTCAGGTTTGATGCGGATGCAGGTAGCCAAATGTGGCGGGGCATTCGCGGAGTTTCAAACACACACCTGGCCGGATGCTGACTGCACGGCACACAGTCGGGGGCCACACTCCCCGAAAAGCAGGTAACTTAGAAGCCGAGAGCACCTGGCTTCACCGCTCTGAGCCGGTCCAAAGGCTGACAACATCTGCGTTCCTGGCAGGTGTTTCAAAACGAAGCCCGACGCTGGCAAGTGCTGAACCCGGCGATCTGGGAGCCCGTCGCTAAGCCCGTGGGCTCTCCGGGGGAGCGCGCGGGAGGAGCAGGTGCCGGCCAGCCCCGCGTCCACGGACATTAGTTCCCGAGTTACCGGCCAGAACCGGGCCAGCCCAGCGGGCCCCGAAGACGCCCGACCGGGGGGCCGGTCCCGGGAGCCCCGCTCCCCTCCCGGGCGGCGGGAAGCCGCCAGCAGCGAGAGAACGCCCGCGTCCCCGCGCGGCCCGGGCGCCCTAATTTACCAATCGGAGCGCTTTGTGCCCAGAGGCCGCCGGCCCGGCCCGGACAATGAGCGGCCGCATGACGGTGCAGCCGGCCCGGCCCGGCTGCCGCGGGCCTGCTTTAAAGATGGCGAGCCCCCCGCGTGGCTCCCGCGGCTCCCCCCCCACCCCCCGGCCACAATGGAAGGCGCCCGGCCCCGCCGCTGCCCGCGGGCCTCACCTTCCATCTCCATGTCCTCGGGCTCGCTCAGCTGCTGCTCGCCCGCTTTCTGCTGCTGCTGCTGCTGCTGCTGGTGGTTCATGTCGGCCGCGGCCTGGGCCTCGCCTGCGGCCAGTGGCCCAGGCTGCGGGCCCGGCGGGCGGGGGGCGGCGAGCCGGGGCGGCGGCGGCGGCGGCGGCGGCGGGACGGCCTCCTCCTCCTCCTCCCGCGCGTCGTCGGCGGCGGCCCCGGGGAGGCCGGCGGCGGGCGGCGGCGGCGGCGGCGGCAGGGAGACGCGCACGTACTTGCTCGCGATTCGCCCAATCTCGGCGCCGAGGCGGGCGGACGGCCGGCGGGCCGGGCCGGGCGGCCTCGTCGCTCGCAGGGGCCGCCGCCGCCGCCGCTGCTGCGGCCGCCGCGGGGCCCGCCTCCCGCCGCCGGGGCCGGGGCTGCGGGGTTGCGGGCCGGCCGGGGGCGGAGGACGGCCGGCCGGGGGCCGCGGACTCAGCCCCGCCTCGGCCCGGGCGCGGCGGGCGGGAGGCCTGGCCTGCGCGGCGGGCCTGCGGGGCCTGGGCCCAGCGGGAGCGGCGGCGGCGCGGGCGGGCGACGGGCCGGCCGCGCTCGGGGCGCTGCGGCCTCGGCCTCCTCGGCGGCGGCTGCGCTACGGAGCGGACGCGGCGCCCGGCGGCTCGGCTCGGCTCGGCGGGCTCTCAAAATGGCGGCGGCGGCCTGAAATGTCACATCCGCATGGGGGCCCGAGAGCGAGCGAGCAGCGAGCGAGGAAAACCAGCGGGCGGGCGGGCGACGCCGGTCCGGAGGGCGGAGCAGGAGGCGGAGCAGGGAGGCGGGACCCGGCGGGGCCCGGCCGCAGCCACCGCCTCCTGGCCGCAGCGCCGCGCCCCCTGGCAGCCCGGCCCCCCGGCCTCTCGCCCAGTCCCCGTCTTCGGTCTCTGCTTCTAAGCCCCGAGATCTGCTTGGGCCCTGGACGTTCCGATGCGGACAGCCTATCTCCCCCACCCCGGACCCTAAGTGGGTACCTTCCCCGGAGTCTGTCCCGTCCCGGGATGTGGTCACCCAGAGACCCGGCGGCGGCCCGGAGTGGGGGGCCGTGCGGCCCGGGGCGATGGCGGCTGTGCCCTCGCACAGCCGGGCCGAGCCGGAGCCGGGCGCGGGGTCCACGCTTGCGAGCAGCTGCTGGTGGTATTCAGCGCCCTTAGCCCACCTGCGATCGACTCACCCTATACCTCACGTGAGAACTCATTTTCTCACTCTAGTCCGACCCAGAAAATGTAGTCCCTCAGAACCAGCCCAAAGAGCTTTCCATTTGGCGGTAGTTTGTTCCCTTCCTGTTAGCCGGGTCTGTCTAGATGCACCGAGAACGTCCCTCATTCCTGGAGGCACTCTCCGTGCTGTCTCCTCCGATGCTGGAGGCGGTGATCAGGGCTTCAACTTTTCCATGGTAACCAAGGCAGTGTAAGGGCGTGCAGTGAAGGAGATGCATCCCTACACACCTGGACATCTAAGCGGCCGTCTCCAGTGAGGATGTCATTTCACACTAAACATGGCCAGGAAATTGCCCTGGCGGGTACCTCCCGCCTCTCCCCCTACCCCTCCGCCAAGATTGTGAATTCTATCCAGCGTCAGGGCACATTCAAGATTCAACCAATGGGGGGGGGGGGGGGGGATAAGGGGGAGGGGGAAAGGAAAACATGTACTACTGTTAATTATAAGTTATACTGCAAAAAAAATCAATAAAAATATATTTAAAAAAAGATTCAACCAATGAATGCATAAAAAGTGGAACAACAAAAGGATATGAGGGATAAAAAGGACACCTTGCGTGATGGCTAATTACACGTTGTATACCCATAAAGGAAATACTATTTGGCAATAAGAAACGAGGCTTTGTCAGGTCGGGTGGCTCCGTGGCTTGAGCGTGGACGTCTGAGCCAGGAGCTCAGGGTTCAATTCCTGTTCCAATTCCTGGTCAGTCTTGATCCCCAGTAGGGGGTGTGCAGGAAGTAGCTGATCAGTGATTCGCTCACTTATGTTTCTATCTTTCTCTCCCTCTCCCTGGCCTCTAAAAGCAATGAACATATATTTTTTAAAAATGAGGTTCGGACAGAGGCTACAAGTGGATGAGCCTTGAAAACACTGTGCTGAGTGAAAGAAGCCAGAAGCAACACACCACATAGGATATGATTCCAATTACATAAAATGTCCAGAATCACTATATAGAGATAGAGAGTAGATTGGGGACAGGGGAGTTGACATAGGATTTCTTTTGGGGCTGATAGAAATTTCTTGAAATTTGATTCTGGTGATGTTTGCACAGCTCTGTGAATATACCAAAAACTATTGAACACTTTAATTTTACAGTATATGAATCATATTGCAATAAAACTAATTTTGTAAAAGAGTATCTTGCAAAGAAGAAGAATGAGTGAGGAAGGTGCCCACCTAGACAGGAGACGGAGGTGAATTGGACAAGGATGGCGGAGATGGGAAAAATGAGGACAGGTTTAGGTAAGGTGGCCAGTAGAACTTACTGGACTTGCACATGGACTTGGAGTTGGGTGGGAGGGAAGGAGAAGAATCAAGCATCGCTCTCCGATTTTTTTTGGCTTGGGCATAGAGTTCATTGCTAGGCCACAATAGTCACGAGAAAAGCAAAACTGGCACCCTTTGAGGCCTACCAAGAAGGCCCAGACTCGATTACTCCAGAGGGCTGCACTAGCCTATTTTCTCCTTCCCCTTGTAGAATTAGGTCTGCATTAGCCACAGGCCCATTTACACACAGAAGGGGTGTGTGCTGAAGAAGTCCACAGAAGATGTGAATCGGCTGAGTAATGCTGACTTCCTGGGAGGCTTAACGCCAACATGCTATAAGAGATCTGGAGAGTTCCAAAGAGGGAGAGAGGACTGAGGCGCCATTTCTGATCATTGCCAGCTTTTAATAATTTTACACCCCTTTCCCTGGTTGAGAATCCAGAGATGAGGGAAACCTGAAAACCGGGAAGACAGGAATTGCTGAGCAGCTGACTTGTCATTAAGTCGAGTCAGTCAAGTGTAGGGAGGGGCTACCCTATCATTACTCTCACAGCAAAACATATTTTACTCCTCCCAGGGCCCGTGCCATGACTTGGCATAAACAAGGGGTTGGTTTTTCTTCCTGAGGACTAAATATTTACCTGGAAGTTATGTTGGTCAGGGTCTGAAACAATTTCATGGAAGTATCAGAGAAGGAATGAGTATTAACAGGTATTTCCCCCACCGCCACCACCACGTATTAATTTTAAGTAATCCGTATCTGGATAGAAACCTGAAACCCCAAGCACAAGGTTAGAGAAGGATTTGGGTTTGAGATCAGGCGTTTGCCAGGGCCATGCAGCTGTAAGCAGTTTGGGAGGACAAGGGGCTTCAGGATTCAGAACCAGATGGTCCAGGTGGGAGTTCTGCAAACGTGTCCATGGGAGTTGATCTAACCGCTCATCGGACTTAACTTTCCTGTCAGGGGGATGGGGAGGAAAGTTTCTATCTAAAGGGACTATTGTGGAAATCTTATGAAATGCTAAAACTTTATGGAAATACTTCACAATCCAGAGGTTTTGAAACGGTTATTGTAAGAAAGAGCAAGGGCAGAATGAGACGAGACCTCAGCCCCCAGTTTGTGACCCACCACCCTGTCACTCAGAATTGCTCATAGGTGGCCCAGCTGGCATGGCTCAGTAGTTGAGCTTTGACCTATGAACCTGGAGGTCACGGTTCGATTCTTGGTCAGGGCACATGCCTGGGTTGTGAGGCAGGCAGGAGGCAGCCGAGCAATGATTCATCATTGATGTTTCTATCTCTCTCTCCCTCTCCCTTCCTTTCTGAAATTTATATATTTATATATATTACATATAGTTTTTAAAACTGTTTATAGGTGGAGTACCTATGTGCCAGGGATTGAGCTGCCCAATGTTAGATGAATGGCAAAAATAGGCATCGGGTGACTAAACAAAGTCATTTTACCAACATTTTCCCAGCTGTTACCAACATTTTCCAGCTGTGAGATGGCAGAATGCTAATGCTAAGTACTTTGCTACAATGACTGCTCATGGTTGGCCAGGTGAGAGTACAGATGCTAGGTCTTGTTTATTTTTTAAAGCTCACAAAAGATGCTTTGGTAGTGTGACTGAATTGACTCAAATTTTAAAAACAAAGAGATTCGTGCAGTAATGAGAGGTGTTGAGAACATGAGCAGCCAAGTGTCTTCTTCCTCCCACCCCCCCGTCTTTTTTTTTTGGTTTTCAGGAAAATTTGTCGAACTATTACCCACTTTTCTTAGTCAGGCTTTTTTTTTTTTTTTAATTTATTGATCTCAGAGAGAAGAAGAAGAGAAAGAGAGAGAAATATCAATTTGTTGTTCCACTTCTTTATTCATTTATCTGTTGATTTTTGTGTGCCCAGACCCTAGTTTGAATCCACAACCTTATCATATTGTGATGACACTATAACCAACTGAACTATCTGGCCAGACTTAATCAGACCATTTTAAAAGGATAAGAGCCGAAACTGGTTTGGCTCCGTGGCCTGTGGACTGAGGGGTTCCAGGCTCGATTCCGGTCAAGGGCATGTATCTTGGTTGTGGGCATTTTCCCGGGGGTAGGGGGGTGTGCAGGAGGCAACTGATTGATGTTTCTTTCTCAGCGATGTTTCTGGCTTTCTCTCTCCCTTCCTCTCTGTAAAAAATCAATAAAATATATAAAAAATATATTTTTTTAAATAAAAGGGTAAGAATATGGTGCAATGGGATCTTTTCAACTGTGTGGTTTTAGAAACACACACACACACACACACACCCCAATTGAATTGCTCAGTTAAACAGAGCTGATAGTGTGACAGGGGCTTTTTTTATTTTCTTTTTTAAGGATAAATCTTTTTTTAATGTATTTTATTGATTTTTTACGGAGAGGAAGAGAAACGGATAGAGAGTTGACAATATCAATGAGAGAGAAACATCGATCAGCTCCTGCACACCTCCTATTGGGGATGTGCCCGTAACCAAGGTACATGCCCTTGACCAGAATAGAACCTGGGACCCTTCAGTCTGCAGGCTGACACTCTATCCACTGAGCCAAACTGGTTAGGGCTAGACAGGGGCTTTTTAAAGCACTTTGCATATCAACTCATTTAATTCTCACCAACAACCCTATGAGGCAGGTGTTATTATCCCCATTTTATGGATGAGGTCACTGAGGCACAGTCTGCAGGCTAAATAACTAGCTCAAGATCACATACGCTTGTAAAAAACAGGCCCAGATTTGAACCCATGCAGTCTAGGTCCATATATTGCAATAAAATATTGATGAGACTTTATGCCCACTGTAAACCCTAAATGTGAAATGCCCCTCCCCCATTAAAAGTATGAATCAGGAATCCCTTAATTTTACAACTGTCTTACACTATTTTCTTATCCGCATTAGCTAGAAAACAGATATAAGCCATCTTTCGGCAGCATTGCTCTGGAGTCACACAAAATCTTCTTTAGGAACTATCCTTTGCTTAAAACAGTGGTCAGCAAACTCACTAGTCAACACAGCCAAATATCAACAGTACAACGATTGATATTTCTTTTGAGAGCCACATTTTTTAAACTTAAACTTCTAACGCCACTTCTTCAAAATAGACTCCACCAGGCCGTGGTATGTTGTGGAAGAACCACACTCAAGGGGCCAAAGAGCCGCATGTGGCTCGCAAGCCGCAGTTTGTCACCCACTGGCTTAAAAGACACCTATATTTTTAGTTTGGCCAATATTCGCCTGGAAGTTTACCACATCACATACATTCTTGACAGAATTCTATCAGCAGGAATTATAAACCAAATAATAAGTAACTACTCACAGAGCTAGCTAACATGCTGTCTGTGAGTGTTTTACTTAATCCTCAATAACCAGTGAGAGCAGTGCTTCCTTGTGCGAGGCACGTTCCAAAGGCTTAACATTAACTCATTTAATCCTCCCAACAACCCTGTGAAATACACTGTCGTGAGCCTTCTTTGTAGGTGAGGTAGCCAAGGCACAGAGAAGAAAGGTGCTCAGGTCTCAGAGGTAAAAGTAGCAAGGGATGTCCGGCTACATACCCAACAGAACTGAAAACTGGGTCTCAAACAAAAACTTGTGCACAAAAAAATGTTCACAGCAGCTCTATTCTCAATCACCAAAACAACCAATGGACAAATGAATGGACAAAAAATGCAGTTGACCTGGACCGCATGGAATATTATTCAGCCCCGTGGTTGAGCATGGACCTATGAACCAGGAGGTCATGGTTCAACTCCCAGTCAGGGAACATGCCCTGATTGGGGACTCAAAGGCCAGTGTGGGGTGTACAGAAGGCAGCCAATCAATGATTCTCTCTCATCATTGATGTTTCTCTCCCTCTCCCTTCCTCTCTAAAAATCAATAAAAATAGATTTTTTAAAAAAATATTGTGACATGCTATCACAGGATGAACCCAGTAAACATTCTGGTAAATGAAAGAAGCCTGCCACAAAAGGCCACATATTGTATGATTCCACTTATATGAAACTAGAGGCCTGATGCACAAAAATTCGTGCAAGAACGGGCCTTCCTTCCCCTGGCTGCTGGCACCGTCTTCGCTCTGGCCTGGACCTGCCTTTCCACCTTTCCACACTGCCCAGAGGCCTAGAGTGGCTGGGGCCAGTATGGAATGCCTGCATTGTTCCCGTGGTGATGACGCAAGTGTCCTACCCCGCCCCCAGCTGCTGGGCGCCTGCAAATAACCTTCCATCTTTGTTGGGTTAATTTGAATACTCACTCCTGGTGGATGTTGCAAAGGTACGGTCAGTTTGCATCTTACTCTTTTATTAGTGTAGGCTAGAGGCCCAGTGCATGAAATTCGTGCACTTGGCGGGGGGGGTCCCCTCAGCCTGGCCTATGCTCTCTCCCTAAACCATCAGTCGGGCATACTTAGTGCTGCCATGGAGACAGGAGAGGTTTCTGCCACCACCACTGCATCACCAGCCATGAGCCCAACTTCTGGATAAGTGGAGCACCCCTGTGGGAGCACACTGACCATCAGTGGGCAGCTCCTGCATTTATCATCTTCCCCCTGGTGGTTAGTGCATGTCATAGTGACCAGTTATTCTGCTGTTCAGTCAATTTGCATATTAGCCTATTATTATATAGGATTAGTGTAGACCCAGAGTGAACAAATCCATAGAGACAGAAAACAGGTTAGTGGTTGCCAGAGCCTGGATATGGGAGTGGAGGCAGTGGCTGCTTAATGAACATGGGGTTTCCTTTTGTGGGTAATGAAATGTTCTGGAAATAGATAGTGATTATGAACATGGTGAATGTATCTAATATTACTAATAGTTAAGTTTACGTTATAGTATTTTTATGCCAAAAAATAGCAAAGTAAATATTTGAACCATGGTATTTTCTCATTCCATAGTATATGCCACTGATCACTATGCCATTCTTTCAGTTCTGGTAGAAAGTGTTATTATGCTTATTTTACAGGAGAGGAAGCAGGCACAGTTAGGAAGTGGTGGAAATGGGGTTAAAGCTTAGCTAAGCTGAAGAAGTCAAGGCAGCCCCTGCTGATTGCCTTATTCAATGACTCAACTTATTTTTAACAACCCTTTAGAAAAGCTGCTGACCTAGAAAATTAAATTATTTTAAAAGACATTTGAGCCAAAACTGGTTTGGCTCAGTGGACAGAGCGTCGGCCTGCGGACTGAAAGGTCCCGGGTTCGATACCTTGGCTGTAGACGCATCCCTAGTGGGGGGGGGGGCAGTGCAGGAAGCAGCTGATCAATGTTTTTCTCTCTTGTCCATGTTTCTAACTTGCTATCCCTCTCCCTTCCTCTCTCTAAAAAAAAATCAATAAAATATATTTTAAAAAATAAAAGACATTTGAAAATGAGGGTTGAAAAGATCTATATGTTAAAAGTAAAATTCATTGAACAATTCTGAACTTCACACACTTTTATTCATTCAACAAGTGTTGGTGGATCGCCTCTCCTGCCCCATGTTCAAGGTCTAGACTGGAGTTCACTCTACCAGGAGAAGGGACTATGAGGCAGTGTTGGGTTCCCTGTCCGGTGAGACCATCCAAGGCTCAAGCTTCCAGCTGGAAATGCCTTTCTTGGAACCCTCCTCCCATCTCTCAGGATATCCAGGTGCAGAGCACAGCTACTGGCCTCTGTGTGTCAGTCAAGAAGCAGGTCCTTTATTCATTAGCGCTTGCTCAAGAAATATTTATCTAATCAATGAATACATACACTGGCAAGAGCTTCAGGCAGTTGTTTTTTTTTTTTTTTTTCCAACAGTTCAGTGACTGTGGCACGCAGTAGCCGGATTTTATCTGCCTGATGGGAACTCTAGGAATTAAAATTAATTAAAATAATGGCACTTGATACCAGAGTTGATAGGGAAACAGTATCAGTCTCTGGTTTTAAGGACCACACGCTTGAGAACACCTTTGTGTTAAAGAAAATCACATATTCACAAGGGCCATTTATTTAGCACTTACTATGTGCCAGGCACCCTGATGAGTGTTTTACCTGGCTTATTTTTTCTTAAATAAACCTAGAATTTCCAAAGACTTCATATAGAAAGATAATGCCCCATATTAATAACTGTCATTTTTTTAGAAAGTAATTTTTATTCACTAGTGATCTCTGCTCCACCCACCCCCCACCATGTCTACCAAAGTAAAACATAAAGGATATTCTTGTCTGTAACACACATATCCCCATTTTGACAATCTTTTGAATTTCTTTTAAAAACAAAATCAACAGTGTGTTTAAATGGCACAGGACAACTTGTGTTAGGATTTGGTGTTAAGACTTTTTTTCCACCAAAAAAAAAAAAAAATAATTGAGGCCTTTAAAAAGGGTAACCTTGTTAGCTAAGTCCTACTTTTCCCACTTTGTTTTTTACATATTTACCTAGGAGTTAATTTTGCTATTAACTTGAAGTAACAACAACAAAAACAAATAAAAAGTGATAATGGACCGATGAAACCAGTTTGGCTCAGTGAATAGATCGTCAGCCTGCAGACTGAAAGGTCCCAGTTCAATCCTGGTCAAGGGCATGTACTTTGATGTTTCTGACTTTCTAGCCCTCTCCCTTCCTCTCTGTGAAAAATCAATAAAATATATATTTTTTAAAAGTGACAATGGTAAAATACAACTAAAAAGACAAAAGTAAATATTTAGATATATCTAAGAGTAGAAATTCAAGAAGAAAGAGAATACAAATGTGAAATGAATAAATCTACATCATTGCTATGACCCTGCTTCAAATTTTGCATTCAATCCACTGGGCCAAATTTAAATTAAACATTTTTTGGAACACCTATTAAGTTGGTCATCACCCTAAACATATCAACCCATTATCTTAGAACATCCCTATTGTTGTTTCTCAACTCTCTCTGACTTGGTTTATTAATTCAACAACATATATCTTTATTAACCTACTAGAGGCTGGGTGCATGAAATTTGTGCAATTGAGGAAGGGGGTCCTTCAGCATGATCTGTGCCCTCCCACAGTCTGGGAGCCCTTGGGGGAGGGGGATGTCTGACTGAATGCTTAGGCCCACTCCCCACGGGAAAGGCTCCCACCACCACCACTGTGCTCGCCAGCCGTGAGCCCAGCTTCTGGGCTTCTGGGCTTCTGGCTGAGTTGTGCTCCCCCTATGGGAGCACACTGATCACCAGGGGGCAGCTCCTGCATTGAGTGTCTGCCCCCTGATGGTCAGTGAGCATCATAGCGACTGGTTGTTCTGCTGTTTGGTCAATTTGCATATTAACCTTTTATTACATAGGAGGATTATATTCAAAGCACTGAGGATGGGAAGTGGGTTGGGCTTTTTCTATCACCATAAAGTCTGACATTACCTGCCTACTTTTATTTCACTTTTATACAACAACTCTGCTAGTAATATTATCCCTAACTTACACAGCAGCTCATCCACAGGCACACAGAAGCCCAAAAGTAATCTGAGACAGTTTGGCTCCCAAGCCACACTTTTAGCCACAATACTATGCATAAGGAACCACTAACAGTTATTTCTTCTGAGGCTGGAAACAAGAATTAGGAGCATCATGTCTACATTTTACTTTATACTTTTCCCTTCTACATGGATCAGCAAACTACAGCCCGTGTGCTATATCTGCCATGTTTGTTTGTTTTTATTGATTTTAGAGAGGGAGAAGGAGAGTGAGAAATATGGATGGATTGTCTCCTGTATGCATCCTAACCAGGAAACAAACCTGAAACCTGGGTATGTGCCCTGAATGGGAATGGAACTCTGAACCTTTTGGTGTATGGGACGCTTCAGCCAACTGACCAACCTGGCCAGGGATGCATGTGTCATTTTAAAAAGTAAACTTTTATTGCTTGGCTGGTGTGGCTCAGTAGCTGAGCATCAGTCCATGAACCCAAAGGTCACTGGTTTGATTCCCAGTTAGGGGACATGCCTAGTTGTGGGCTATACCCCCAGTAGAGGGCGTGCAGGAGGCAGCTGGTCGGTGATTCTCTCTCATCATTGATGAGAAGGATGTCTGACTGCCTGTTTAGGCCCAATCCTACTGGACCCCCTGCCTTCCCCACCTCCCACACACGAATTTCATGCACCAGGCCTCTAGTATTATAATAACTAATTTAAATTTAAAAACAATTTAGACGGCCAGTGTGGCTCAATAGTTGAGTGTCAACCTATGTACCCGGAGGTCACTGTTGGATTCCTGGTCAGGGTATATGCCTAGGTTGTGGGCTTGATCTTCAATGTGGGGCTTGCAGGAGGCAGCCAATCAATGATTCTTTTATTGATGTTTCTATCTCTCTCTTCCTCTCCCTTCCTCTCTGAAATAAGTAAAAATATATATTTTTAAAAATAAAAAGAACAATTTAGAGTTTAGAAACTTTTGAACAGTTGGATTTGAATAACTTTTGGCTGCCCTGATCCATTTGCTCTCTTATTTTTCCCTTGTGCACTTGTGTGTAATGGAACCGGACACAACCAGACCATCTGAGCTCTGTGCCCTCACTTCTCTGAACCTGCCTTTGCATGTATTAAAAGTGAAAAATGGTTGACCAATGTCACCCCAATAATGTTATAAATTTTTTAAAAAATGGAAAACCATGCCTCCCTGTCCACCTCACTGCACCATAATCAAGTTCAAATGGGATAAAGCAGGGCTTGACAAACTACAGCACCTGGGCCATGTCTGGTCTGTTTCCTGTTTTGTATAGCCTAGGGTCTAGAATGGTTTTTACATACTTTTAATGATTGAAAAAAATCAGAAGAATAATATTTCATGACATGTTCATGAATAAGGTTTTATTCTAACACTAGAGGTCCAGTGCATAAAATTCACTGGGGTGGGAGGGTGTCCCTCAGCCCAGCCTGTACCCTCTCCAATCTGGGACCCCTTGGGAGATGTCCAACCATGTGAGAGTAGTCGGACATCACTCTCACAATCTGGGACTGCTGGCTCCCAACCACTCACCTGCCTGCCAGCCTGACTGATGCTTAACTGCTCTCCTGCCAGCCAGATTGCCCCCAACTGTTGCCCTGCCAGCCCGGTCACCCCTACCTGCCCTCCCCTGCTGGCCTGGTTGCCCCTAACTGCCCTCCCTGCCAGTCCAGTTGCCCCTAATTGCCCTCCCCTGCAGGCCTGATCCCCCCCCCCCCCAACTGCCCTCCCCTGCTGGCCTGATTGCCCACAACTGCCCTTTCCTGCTGGCCATCTTTGACCACATGGGGACGGCCATCTTGTGCAAGGGTGTGAGGGTCAGTTTGCATATTACCTCTTTATTATATAAGATGGCCACTCCCATTCATTTATGTATTGTCTGTGGCTGTTACAATGGCAGAGAGAAGTAGTTGGGAGAGACTCTATGGCTGGCAGCAAAGTCCCAACTATAGTATTTCCTAATCAGGCCTTTATAAAAAAGACTTCTGGCCCCTGGACAAAGGATGCTTTCAGTAAAATAGCACATGCCATAGAAATATCAACTATTATCTAGTCTTCCTTATTATCAATGTCCCTAATATATACACCAAACTTTCTATAACCTATATTTTTGAACTATTAGATTTATTTGTGACCATGCATTTTCTTCTATAAGATATTTCAAAACATTAACCCCAGAGGAACCAAGATGGTGGCATAGGTAAACACCCATACTGCTGCCCCATACAACAAATTCAAAACTACAACTAAAGGACAAAACAGATATCATTCAGAACCATCAGAGGGCTGGCTGAGTGGACATTCCACAAATAGAATGGAAAATAATAGGACTCTGAGACTCCGGAAGCTGCAGAGGACAGCGTTGTGGATATGCGCGGAGTCAGAGGTTTGGAGCTGCACGCGAACAGAAAGGGCTGGGGGCTGCAAACCTGGCTGGTTTTCTTGAACTGGGAGGGAGACAAAGGCGTTCCACTGCACTGAGCCCTGGGTCTGGGCAAGTCTCTGGGAACCCAGACTAATATGGGGTGAAACTGGACTGTAAGGAGGAAGCACATTGAAACTTGGGCACTGCAAAGGCGTGCGAGCTATCAGAGAGGGCTCTTGGCTGGCTCTATCATTCAGGAAGAACAAACAAACCATCAGACTTCTTTGTTTTCCCATTCTGGGTGAGTCTTTGGGTGTGCAGACTCATTTGGGGAGAAACTAGACTGTGTGGTAGCAGGCAGAGTTCTGGGCAGTTTTCTCTCAGAGGTGCCTGCAGCCATTGCCACGGGGCACGGAGACCCTGGAGCTGTTTAGGGCGGGGCTGACGAGAAATCAAAGCTGCCTGCTCAGCCTGGAGACTCTGCCCCATCCAGGCTGAGCACAGATGCTCTCCCAGCATAAACACAGCTGATCCTCACAGCCAATTGGCCTGGAGGTCAACCCCTCCCAGTGATACCAGCAACAATCTAGGCTTAACTACAACAAGACTCTGCAGCCCATAAAAGGCTGCACCCAAGAGTATTCACCTCAGGTAACTGAGAAGGCTGAGCCACTGTCCCATAGAGGACACCTATCACACAAACCTACTCGACCAATTCAGGAAAGCAGCCAAAATACAAAAACAAGGTAACAAATTACATGTGAAAGAAATGGAGGAAAAAAGAAACGACTGGACAGAGTTCAAAACCATGGTTATAAGGTTTTTCAAGAGGCTCCTAGAAAAGGCCAATAAATTTAACAAGACCCTTGAGGATATGAGCAAGACCCTTGAGAATATGAGCGAGACCCTCGAGGATATGAGCGAGACTATGGAGGATATGAAAAAGGACCAACTAGAAATTAAGCATACACTGACTGAAATGAAAAATATTATACAGAGACCCAAAAGCAGACTAGAGGACTGCAAGAATCAAGTCAAATATTTTAAAAACAGAGAAGCAAAAATCACTCAGCCCAAAAATCAAGAAGCAAAAAGAATCCAAACCTCAAGCATACCAACATCTGAATTATGGGGGTGCCAGAAAAAGAGAGAGAGCAAGATACTGAAAACCTATTTGAAGAAATGGTGACCAAAAACTTCCCACACCTGGTGAAAGGAATAGACTTAAAATTCCAGGAAGTGCACCAAACCTCAAACAAAAGGAATCCAAAGAAGGCCACACCAAGACACATCATAATTAAAATTCTATGAGCAAAAGATAAAGAGAGAATGTTAAAAGTAGCAAGAGAAAAACAGTTACCTACAAGGGAGCACCCATACAATTGTCAGCTGATTTGTCAACAGAAACTATGCAGGCCAAAGGGAGTGGCAAGAAATATTCAAAGTGATTAATAAGAAGAACCTACAACCAAGATTACTCTATCCAGCAAAGTTATCATTCAGATTTAAAGGTCAGATAAAGTGCTTCGAAGATAAGAAAAAAGCTAAAGGAGTTCATCAACACCAAACCAGTGTTACATGAAATGCTGAAAGGTATTCTTTAAGAGGAAGAAGAAGAAAAAGGTAAAGATAAAAATTATGAACAACAAATACACATCTATCAACAAGTGAATCTAAAAATCAAGTGAATTAAAAATCTGATGAACAGAATAAACTGGTGAATATAATAGAATCAGGGGCATAGAAAGGGAGTGGACTGACAATTCTCGGAAGAAAGGGGTGTGGAGAGGGGTGTGGGAAGAGACTGGACAAAAAGCATATACCTATGGATGAGGGCAGTAGGGGGCAGGTAAGGGCAGAGGATGGGAAGGATATGGGGGGAGGGGAGCTATGAGAGGGAAAAAAGAGCAACATTGTAATAATCTGAACAATAAAGATTTATTAAATTTAAAAAAAAACATTAAACCAAAAAAAATAAATATAGGAAAAAATACTTAGCACATTGTCAGAGATCCTTGATGTAAAAGGCATACTTTTAGATAAAGAAAACTAAGCTTATAATCATTAATGTGGCCATAAAACGAAATAACAGTGAACAAACAAAAGATGTTCAACCTAGTTAGTAATAAAGAAACCCAAATTTAATACAAGATGTTTTCACTCAGTTGATTGGCCATGGTTAGAAATTACAAAGGTGTATACTCAGTGATGGAGAAGATGCAGGACCATGAATATACATTGCACATGGAATGTTTCCCTGAGTAGTACTTTTAACTTTCAGGTTTAACTTAAATGGCTTTAAATTTACACACACACACATTTGGAACAAAATAACAAAATATTTTCCATTATTTGTTCACAAATATTGCATGAGTGTCAAATAAACACCAGACTATGGGAAAGAATTTATATTTGATATCATTGCAATGGGAAGCCATCGGTTGGTTTTAAGCAGGGAATGGCACCATCAGATTTACACTTTTAAAAATATCTCTTTGGCTGCTGGCTGGAGATTTAGCCCTGGAGCAGAGACCAGTTAACAGGCTTTGACACTGAAAGATGAAAGTACATGAAGTAAAATATGAAAGTTACCAAAGGATACCACCCATTGCCAGCACTGCCTTCTCTCTTCCTATCACAACCTCTAGTGTATTTTTCCAAATTTTCACCATGACACTTGGGTCCAAAGTAGATTTCTGGGCTGGCTGTCCAATACAAGTATAATATGAGGCACATATACAATTTTAAATTTTCTAGAAGTCACATTTTAGCAGGTAAAAATCAGTTTATCAATAGGTATAGTTACCATGTGATCCAACAATTCTACTGCTAGATATACATCCAAGAGAACTGAAAACTTGTCCTCATAAAAACTTACATATGAGTGTTCACAGCCACTTTATTCATAATATAGCCAAAACATGGGTGTAACCCAAATGTCCACCAACTCTGGAATGGATAATACAAAATGTGATATATAACTACAAATAGACTATAATTCAACCATAAGAAGGAATGAAGTACTGATACATGCTACAACATTTTAATTAAAGAAACTAGTTACATCCCTAGCCGGTTTGGCTCAGAGAATGGAGCGGCCGCCAGCTGACTAAAAGGTCCCAGGTTTGATTCCAGCTAAGGGCATGGGCTTGATACCCAGTAGAGGGCATGCAAGAGGCAGCCAATCAATGATTCTCATTGATATTTCTATCTCTCTCTCCCTCTCCTTTCCTCTCTGAAATTAGTAAAATAAAAAATAATATATATATATGTATATATATATTAAAAAGAAACCAGTTACAAAGAACATATTGTACACTTCCATTTATATGAAATGCTCAGAATAAGCAAATCCGAAGACAGAAAGTAGATTACTGGTTGCCATGGATGGGGGAGGGGCAATGGAAAGCAAGTGCTAACCCCCCCTGGTAATGGGCAAGGAGACGCCTGATTGGTGGTGTTGCTCTTCTATCAATCAGGGCCAAAGCAGATGTACAGTCCTTAGTTCATCCTAGCTTGATGCTGTTTCATGCCTGAGGCCCATAAAGGTATAATTGTTAGGTCTTGGAACACTGGCCTCACACTGGTCTCACAATAAATAGATTATTATTAACTGAGGCTTAGGAGGGATGTAGTTTTAAAGTTTGTGGAGCTGTGATTGCTCTAGTAACTTCTAGATAACAGTAGGTAGGTAGTTCTAGCACAACTCTATTAAGAGTGAACATGTCACATAGTTTTGGTGGCATGGATATATGTTATTTGCACATAAAACTGGTGCTATGAGAATAATAAGTGGGTCACTATTTGCTTTCAGAAAATTAGATGGGGGTCTAGTATGGCAATATTGGGATTATTTCAGAAGGCAGTTACTGTGAATCATGTATTCTCAGGAGCCAGAATGTTCAAATCCTGAGTCTCCGCCATTTAACTGTCAGTGTGATCTTAGATGCATTTAACCTGCCTGTTTCTTGCCTGAAAAGTGAGTTTTAATAATAGTGTATATAAGTTGTTGGAAAAAAACAAAACATGAGCACTTAAAATGGGGCCTGGCACAGTTGTAGCTAATAATATATATATCTCCTATCTAATAAAAGAGTAATATGCAAATTGACTGTACCTCTGATCAAGCCACACCCACAAGCAACGCCCACCAGCCAATCAGGAGCTGGGGCAGAGCCAGCCAGCGAGAGCATGGCCAGGCGGGGGCGGGGGGGGGGGCAGTGGGGCCGAGGCAGCCAGAGGTGGGGGGGTGGAGCCAAGGCAGCCAGCACGCACTCAGCCCCTGGGGCCTGGTGTGTGCTGGCCAGGGCAAAGGCCTGGGCGGGGGGGCGGGGGGGGGGGGGGGGGCGCGGGGCTGGAGCGGAGCCAGCCATCGGTTCCATTGCACTGCAATTGCTGGGTGCCCAAGGCCTAAGAACCTAAGAGGCTTTAGGCCTTGGACAGGCTGGGGATGAATGGTCAGTAGGACATCCCCTGAGGGCACCCAGTATGTGTGAGGGGGCAGGTTGGGCTGAGGGATCACCCACCCTCAGTGTATGAATTTCGTGCACCGGGCCACTAGTATATATATAAAAAGAAAAGAAAGCAAATGTTAAAGAATATGGATTTCTTTAGGGAGTGATGAAAATTCTTGCATTATAATTGTGGCAATGATTGTACAACTTTGTGAATATACTAAAACTCACCAAATTGTACAGGTTAAAAGGGTGACTATTGGACTCATGAGTTATATTTCAATTAAAAATATACATAAAAGAAGGAATCTGGTGATATTAATTTTAAACCAATTGTATCCAAAATATAATTTCATTAGGTAATTGCCATAAAAATTATTTTACATTATTTTTTCTAACTAAGTCTTCAAAATCTGGTATATATTTCACACAGATTATTTCTATTTTAGATGTTAAAATTTCATTGGAAATACTAGCTCTGCATTTACATTTCTTAAAACTCACCTTTAACAAAGTAGAGTCAAAAATGTTATTAGGAGCTACTTAAATGGCATTTTAAAGTAGTTTTCAAATTTCCTTTGACAATAATATATTAACTTTTTTTAAGTAGGACAACATATCCAAGTTGTTCCAAACACACTTAAAAGTTTTCCAATAAACAGAATCAAACATCCATTTTTAAACTTAAATTACAACTTCAGCTTCTCAGTCCCACTATTTATATTTCAAAGGGTCACTTGCCACGTGGGGCCAGTGGCTCTCTTTCTGGGCAGCCCAGATTTAGAATATTTCCATCATCACAGAAAGTTCATTTGGCAGCACTGTCTTTGAGGGTTATTGTGAGGATTAACGGAGCTGGTGGATATAAGTGCTTAGCATGGTGCTGAGCAACTGTCCAGTTGTCAATATAGTACTAGATACCATGTAGTTATTTCATTGCTACATCCTCCAGGTAGGCCAGTTTCCTGGCAGGGCAAGGCTCAAGCCTGTCCAGCATGCCTTTCCCTCTTTCCTCCCACTTGTAACTCAGTTCTGCTTCCTAACAATTTTTAAAAGTAAAATATTTTTATTGATTTCCAAAAAATGAAATATAGGGAAGGAATGAAGAAGGAAAGATAGAAACTTCAGTTAGGAGAGAGAATCATTGATTGGCTGCCTCCTGCACACGTGCAACCCAGTCATGTGCTCCCAACTGGGAATCAAACCATGACCTCTTGGTTCATAGGTTGACGCTTAAGCACTGAGCCACACTATCAGGGCCTAAAATTTTTTTTTTTAATATATATTTTTTTTATTTCAGAGAGGAAAGAAGAGGAAAACAGAAACATCAATGATGGAGACAGAATCATTGATCTACTGCCTCCTGCACACCCACTACTGTGGGCTGAGCTCGAAAGCTGGGCATGTACCCTTCACTGGAATTGAATCTGGGACCCCTCAGTCCACAGGCCGATGCTCTATCCATTGAGCCTAACCAGCTAGGGCCTCACAACTCTTAAAGGAGCTCTCCACTTCTATCCCCACATCCACCTCGGCCTGCCCAAGTTCTGGCCAAATTCCTTATCTCAAGTCCAGTCCGTTCTCCTTCTACCCTCCCTGGGCAAATGCAAATTTTACCTAAGGGCATCCCCACCCATCTCAATCTCTAAACTATTCTTCCCCGGGGCAGCCAGTCATCCTTACAAAAAGAAATTGAATGGATTAACTTCCTTTCTTACACCCAGATCTGCTCTAGCTAGATAGAACTCAACCCTCCTGCCTTTCCACTAAGACCTGGAAGTGCTTCTGGCCTCAGGCCCTTTCTCTAGATGCCTGAGCCTCTTCCCTCCCAACAACCTTTTCCCCAAATTGACTCCAGTCACTTTCTTGTCCCCTTTCTCTCCTTATCACTGTACCTTTACTTCTTCACAGCACTTGCCTTTGGTAGCAATTTGGGTGTGGCTGGTTAAAAGCTTTGAGTTAAAAGTGTTATTCCTACTTAGATGAGATTTTCTTGACTGAGGAAGGGCCCCACCTGCCTCATTGATCCCTATTTCCAGGGCCAGGCACACACACGTGCCTGTATGTAAGTGTTCTTTTTTTTTCTTTTCTTTTTTCAGAGAGGAAGAAAGATAGAAACATCAATGATGAGACAAATCATTGTTTGGCTGCCTCTTCCACTCCTCACACAGGGGATGGACACCGCAACCCAGGCATGTGCCCTGACCCGGAATCAAACCATGACCTCCTGGTTTATAGGTCAACACTCAACCACTGAGCCAGGCTGGCTGGGCTAAGTTCATATTTTTAGGTAGATTTTTAAAAAATGTATTATTTTTTAATTTTTTAAAAATCCTCACCTGAGTATATTTTTTCCATTGATTTTCCAGAGAGAGTGAAAGGGACAGGTAGAGCAAGAGAGAAGCATCGATGTGAGAGAGGCACATCAATTGTTGCCTTCCACGTGCACCCCGTCCAGGGCCAGGAGCCTGCAACGGAGGTACAGGTCCTTGACCAGAATCGAACATGGGACCCTTCAGTCCTCAGGCCAATGCTCTATCCACTGAGCTAAACCAGCTAGGGCTGGATTTTTTTTTTTAAATCTCATCCTCAGATGGTTAGAGCATCATCCCTATATGCTAAGGTTGAGGGTTCAATGCCCAACCAGGGCACATATAAGAAGCAACCAAGAAATGCATAAATAAGCAAAACAAAAAATCTCTCTCTGAAGTCAATTTATTTAAAAAGTCTGTCTTCATTAGAATGTAGCCTCCATAAGGTAGGAGGCTTGCCCTTATCTGGAGAAAAGACTTAAATATTGCCTGAGGGAACAGACAGATTCATTTGTAGGTTCCAGAGTGCCAAGATGTCTGAGGCAAATGCAGAAAGTAGCCTTGGTTGCTGCTCCATGTGGCACCTTTCCTCAATGCTCCTACTCCAACCCCACACACTCACACAGCCTTCTCCCCATCTGTGGCTTTTGGAAGGATAGGTTCTCCAAGTAGGCAAAGCAACAAAGGGCATCCTCTGCACAGTAAAACAAGAATAAGTATAGGAGGGTCCTAGTTGGTTTGGCTCAGTGAATAGAGCATCAACCTTCGGACTGAAGGGTACTGGGTTCAATTCCGGTCAAGGGCACGTGCCCGGGTTTCGGGCTCGATCCTCAGCAGGAGTTGTGCAGGAGGCAGCTGATCAATGATTCTCTTTCATCATTGGTATTTTTATCTTTCTCTCACCCTTCCTCTCTGAAGTCAGTAAAATATATATATTTTAAAAGAATAATAAAATAAAATAAATTACTTAAAAAAAAGAGAGAGAGAGGAACCTGAAGATGGTGTTTGAATGTCCCCTAGTATCAATTACAAAGGCATGAGAATAGGGGCTGTGAGAGTCAAAGGAAATCATGAGAGGGAAAGCACCTAACAGAAATTTTTGAGCATGCTTCCTCCTAGTCGACTTAGCCTTGAATCCCAGCTGCATGCATCTCACAAAATAGCCTTGCAAGATAGAACACTGTCAGCTTTCTGAAGAACAGGATGACCCTGTAAATAACATGGTTATCAATAACATGACCTTGACATTACTTAAGAAAAACTGTTTTGTCTTAAATTGCTTACTCTACAAAAACAAGATGTGGTAAATGTGCTTAAAAGTGGTCCTGCACAAAGGGTCGAGGCTGCTCTCTGGACTCCCTGCGTGGAGAAAGGCAGAGCAGTCGCCAGCCGGCTAATAAAGGTTCCCTAAATTTTAATTTGGCCTGGACTCCAGTGGTTGTTCACTTGAGTTCTCTCCACAACACACCTTGTGAGTTTATGGAGCTGGAGCAAATGTTCAGTCATTTTATGTTAACTTACATGACTGATGTGATGAGCAGATCTGAAGATTTTGTTTGGAAGAGGAAGGGGAATGTAATAACATTTCTAAATTTAGCAGTCCCCAGTAAGGTGATCTGTTCCTATCTTGGAAGAAAATGGATTGAAAAAGACTACAAAGGTGACTTAAAGGATTTTCAAAAGTAATTATTTGTACCAATAAAGCATTTGTACCAATCCAGCATTGTACTGATCTTGGAGCTGGGGTTCTGTGTAGAAGCTATTTAGCTATTATTTTGATTAGACCTGATAACAACTCACCCTTTTTTGCTTTCTACCCTGCCGATAGCCTCTTTCTCCACATCCATTCTTTTACTACTTGCTCAAAACAACGACAAAAACAACCAAAAAAACCCAAAAAACTATTTTGATCAATCCAACCAAGTTACAAAGGAACAAGGCCAAAAGCAAGAGAACAAAACACAGGCTCAACTACAAAAGGTTAGGTCCAATGTGTATGCGCAAATCACAACTATACACCTAAAACCCTCCAGAGGAAAAACCAAACCAGCTTTGGGAAGCGAGGTTGCCATGAGGTGGCCAACAGCAAGATCTACGCTAGACTTTGAAATCAACAATTTTCTTATGAACACACAATAAAGTTGGAAAATCTGATTCTAAAATACATACCTTGAGGGTGGGAGCAAGGTGGAGAGAGGCAATCAGGAATACTTTCAAGGATATAAATAACAACAACAACAACAACAAACATACCTTGTTTCTTGCTGCTGCAATTCCAGGAAAAGTCAGACAATAAGAGTCTGCTCATGAAGCTGGTACTGGGGACTTCAGGAAGAGGGGACCGCTTCCGACGTTTGGGACGAGACCACAGGGCTTTGCGCCTGCGCTTCCTTTGCACAGGCATCTGTCCCAGGGCCCTCGACTGCTCAGGTGAGTCCTGTGAAGTTCTCTGGGCCTCACAGCTCGCCCTTTGCCAATTCAAAAGGAAGTAGCAAAGGGGAGAAAGGGATCTGGTCCCAACTCTCACAACCCTCAGCCTTTTATAGGCCCCTCCCAGCAGGCCCAAAGGCAGAGTCTAGAATTTTTGATCCATCTGCATAGCTTAAAGATTTACTTAAGGTGTGGCTCCAGAACAACAGCAACAACAACAAACAACGGTTCTATAAAGAAAGTTTGAAGCCTCTACCTTTTCTATGTTTTAAAATATGGTGCAAAAGACCTTTCATTCGAAACTTTCATTCCAAATATTCACTATGGCACTTTGTTAAATAGATACATAGATGACAGATAGAGTAAATTTAGCAATGATCAAAATAAGTGTCTGCTATTTAAACATGTGCTTTCATCTTACCCATTCCTTCTCTGAAGACTTAACTCTTAGTTGGATTCTGATGTGGCTTTTGCCTTGTATCTTGGTGGCTACTGAATCAAGCTCACTTTAGATAATATCCTTATAATTTTTAAATGTATTTTGTTGATTTTTTTTTTTTTTACAGAGATGAAGGGAGGAGAATAGAGAGTTAGAAACATTGATGAGAGAGAAACATCGATCAGCTGCCTCCTGCCCACTCCCTACTGGGAATGTGCCTGCAACCAAAGTATATGCCCTTGACCAGAATCAAACATGGGACCCTTTAGTCCACAGGCCAACACTCTATCCTCTGAGCCAAACCTGTCAGATCATCCTTATAATTTTTAACATATTACTAATTGTTCAATTACATGACAATACAGGGTTTTTTGCATGGTTAAAGAAAACATAATTTAACATAACATAATTGTATGCCATACATACTGTACAATATTGA
The DNA here is from genome assembly GCA_027563665.1 of Antrozous pallidus. Taxonomy (NCBI): domain Eukaryota; kingdom Metazoa; phylum Chordata; class Mammalia; order Chiroptera; family Vespertilionidae; genus Antrozous; species Antrozous pallidus. The sequence continues at coordinate 101,759,737 of CM050512.1, read as the reverse complement.
GGCATACTTCACATCACTCCCACCAATGAGTTCATTAATGTGAACTAATCAGGTCATTTTAAAGGCTTTCTATTTTGCAGAAAATCCTTAGTAGATTGTTATATGGGAGGTTAGGAATGTTTTAATAATATGTTTAAAGAGCATATTAGCTGGAAACACATAATTATTTTTTTCTTTTTTAAAAAATGGAAGCCTGGCTAGTGTGGCGCAGTGGTTGAGTGTTGACCTATGAACCAGAAGGTCAGAGTTATATTCCTGGTCAGGGCACATGCCGGGGTTGTGGACTTGATCCCCAGTGTGGGTCATGCAGGAGGCAGCCTATCAATGTTTCTCTCTCGTCATTGATGTTTCTATCTCTCCCTCTCCCTTCCTCTCTGAAATTAATAAAAAATACTTTAAAAATCGATGCTAATAAAAAGGCAATATGCTAATTTACCATGGACAAAGCTATGGTGGCCAGAGCTGAGGCAGAGGCAGTTAGGGACGATCAGGCAGGCAGGGGAGCAGTTGGGGCATCAGGCAGGCTATACTGACAGCATAGCCTGGGATATACTAACAGCAACAACAACAACATACTAGAAACAATCCAAGTGGTCATCATTAGGAGAATGGCTGAATTATTTGAACTATAATCATGCAATGGGTTACTCTAAACAATGAAAAAGAACAAATTATTGAGACATGCAACACATGTATGATTCTAATTATATGAAATATAAGAAGAGGCAAAACTACTTAGTGGTGCAAGAACGTGGAATCACGGTGACCATTGGATGGGGTGTGGGTGCTGCCTGAGATGGGACAAGAGGGAACATTTGGTGCTGGGAATGTTCTATCAGTTGGTGTTGGTATCATGGTGGTTGTGAGATGTGGAAGTATGCAAAAAGTCATCAAGCAGTACATTTGAGATGAGTGCCCTTTACTGTGTGTAAGTCCATTTTTGTTCATGCTAGTTGACTAGGGGGGCCATTATTTATTTATTTATTTACTTACTTACTTACTTACTTATTTTGTGGTGGGGGACTGGGAGAGCATTTTAAACAGCTAAACTGGCCAGCATGGCTCAATGCTTAAGCATCAACCCATGAACCAAGAGTTTATAGTTCAATTCCCAGTTGGGGCACATGGGCCGGGTTATGGACTCCATCCCCAATGTGGAGTGTGCAGGAGGCAGCGATCAATGATTCTCTCTCATCATTGATGTTTCTCTCTCTCCTTATTCTTTCCTCTCTGAAATAAATTTTAAAAATATTTTTAAAAAATGCCCTGCTGATGTGGCTCAGTGGTTGAGTACTAACCTATGAGCCAGGACATCATAGTTCCATTCCTGGTGAGGGCACATGCTCGGGTTGTGGTCTCAATTCCCAGTAGGGGGTGTGCAGGAGGTAGGCCATCAATGGTTCTCTCTCATCATTCATATTTCTTTCTCTCTCCCTCTCCCTTCTTCTCTGAAATCAATAAAAATATATTTTAAAATAAATAAATACATTTATACTAATAAAAAAGAAAGATGCAAATTGACCATACATCTGCAACACCACAAGCCAATCAGAAGTGAGTATGCAAATTAACCCAACAAAGATGGTGGGTTAATTTGCATATGCAGGCGTGGAGCTGCCAGGTGGGATGACTGCTATGAGGAAGAGGACAGTGGGCCGAGGGAGCTACGGAGCAGCACTCAGGCCAGGAGCAAAGACTGCAAGCTTCCAGCCCAAGCACTGTGAGAGAAGAATGAAGGTTCCCTGGCTATAGGGTGGGAACTTCTGCTGCATCACCATGGTGACGCAGCCAAGGCCGGAGAACTTGCAGTCTTCACTCACAGCGCTTGGGCTGGGAGCTTGCAGTCTTCGCTGGCAGCGCTCGGGCCAGGAGCGAAGACTGCAGGTTCCCCAGCCGGCCAGAGTGAAGACTCCGGCTGGAGCGAAGGCCTGGGTCCTGGGTGCCAGAGGAAAACTGGTGCCAGCAACCAGGTGAAGGAAGGCCTATTCTTGCATGAATCTTTGCACAATGGGCCTCTAGTAAATAAATAAATCTCTTCTAAACGTTGATGTGTAAAATCTGCCGTGGAGGTAACCATTAGTTAAATATGCAGCTACCTGAGTAATAACTACTCACAAAAGGACACTCTAGCTTGACAAACTGCTACTCCCTCGGAAACCCCTCACATCTCTCTACCCTATGCCCTCTGCTGCAGTCACAGCTCTACACCTTTGTTCTGGTCATTTCTATGGCCTGCAGGTAGAATCCTGGTCATTTTTCTGGGTCTTGCTCAAACTTCTGCTCTTTCTGAAGTCTTCTGAAGTGACCTTCCTCACTCTCTATACCCTACTCCAACTCCAACCCCTAAATAATGATTATTTCCAACTCTGGCTTTGTTCTAACTACAAGATGAATAAGTTCTAGATCTGGAGATCAGCTGTTCAACATAGAGCCTGTAGTTAAACACCGTGCTTTCATTTAAACATTTGTTAAAAGGATAGGTTAAGTGTTCTTGCCACAAATAAAATAAATAAAGTAAGGGGACACAAGAAATTTTTGGTGGGGGATGAATACCTTTATTGCCCTGATTGTAGCAATAGTATCATGTGTATATGTGTATGTTCAAACTCATCAAAATGTTTACATTAGCTCAAGCTATTGTGGCTCAGTTGGTTGGAGCTTCCTGCCATACACTGAAAGGTTGTGCGTTCAGTTCCTGGTCAGGACACATAACTAGGCTGTGGGTTTGATCCCTGTTCAGAGTGCATGTGGGAAGCACCTAATCAAGGTTTCTCTCTCTCTTCCTCTCCTTTCCCCTCTCTCTAAAATCAATAAGTGTGTCCTCCAGTGAGGATTATGTACATTTGAACATCAAGTATTCAAAAGAGGTGAAAAAAGCATGTGATAGAAAAATAAATATAATAAAATAGTTATTTGCACATTGTAGTAAGAGAAGTTTATGAAAATATATCTTTCAAATCCACTATTTTGAGCTTCATATCACTTTCAGTTTAAATGCAAGGTGCTAAAAAAGTACATGACATAATAGCAAGAAGAAGAAAGGAAGGAAAAGAAGGAGGGAAGGAAGGGAAGGAAGGAAGGGAAGAAGGAAGGAAGGAAGGAAGGAAGGAAGGAAGGAAGGAAGGAAGGAAGGAAGGAAGGAAGGGATAAAATGAGGGCAATGTGGACATGATTTAGCAGTGAAAGTTTCACTAATTCATTCCTTTTTTCAAGTATTTATTGAACCTCACATATGTGCCTGACATGGTGCTGGGCCCTGTGAATAGTGTTACTTAACAAGTCTAGCAACCAGTTCCAGAAATAGGAGAGCTTCTGGAACTGATAAGGGTTTAAAGGGCTAATCAAAGTCAATGAAACTCATTTCTTTCTAAATACAATTATTTTCGGCTGTGTGCACGATGCCACCAGCAGGGGATGATTAATCTGGAAGCATTCCTTTGGCTTTATGTTCTCATGGGAGAGAGACAAGAAGTGAACCCATCTCTAAGCCAGGAAGAGAAGCAAGGCAGACTGAGGCAAGAGAGAGGCAGAGGGACCTTTCAGAGAGCACCTCCTAAGGAGGAGCCATAGGAAGTAAGAGCCAGCCCAGCCTATGTGACTCAGTGGTTGAGCTTTGACCTATGAACCAGGAGGTCACGTTTCAGTTCTGGTCAGGGCACATGCCAAGGTTGCAGGCTTGACCTCCTGTAGGGGGCGTGCAGGAGGCAGCTGATCAATGATTCTCTCTTATCATTGATATTTCTCTTTCTCCCTCTCCTTTCCTCTCTGAAGTCAATAAAAATATATCTTAAATAAAAGAAAGTAAGAGTCAGATGGTCCCAGATGGTCCTGACCACCAGGGAAAGCCTCTCGGTGACTCAGCCTTTGGATTCTGGGAAATGAAGATACTGAGGATATCCCCTGGGGTTGCCCAAATGGAAGGAAGCCACACACAGAGAACCTGACCTTTGGCTGTAACTGTCATGAGTACTGACTGGACAGGAAGCCCTGTGTTTCTAGGACCCTCTCAGATTTTGACCTTGTGCCACAGACTGAGAAATGTCAATTCGCCTCTATTAAGAATGCACAAGATAATAATAAAAATTAATATGATTATTGCCCTCAGTGCATAGAGCGTCGGCCTGTGGACTGAAGGGTCCCAGGTATGATTCCGGTCAAGGTCATGTACCTTGGTTGCGGGCACATCCCCAGTGGGGAGTGTGCAGGAGGCAGCTGATGGATGTTTCTCTCTCATCAATGTTTCTAACTCTCTATCCATCTCTCTTCCTCTCTATGAGGAATCAATAAAATGTATTTTTAAAATAATAATAATTATTATTTGTTCAGATATTTAGTTAATTTCCCGACTCATCTGTCAACTCCACAAAGCAGGAAGAGTTTCCTCTGCCTCCTTACCACCCTTCCAGGGCCTGCACAACTGGGGGCATGAGTAAATCAATCTAAAGACAAGATGTGAGAAAATACCCCGTGTTGTGTTTTTACCTTAGAAGCCACTTGGAGTAGAACAAGAATAGGCAAGGCCTGGGATAGGAATCGGGGGGAGGAGTGCACATCTCTTCTGCCTCTCTGTCTCCCTACCCCAGCATACAGTAGGGGTTCAAAGAGTGTGTGTAGAATGAGTGAGTGGACGTCCTGCCTGGTCCCCTGTGTCCTTGGAGAGCAGGAGCCTGCCCCATTGCATTTCCAAGATAGAAGTACACTGGCATGTCTTATGCACAGTGTTTACTCACGTCTTGTCTTCAGATTCTTTTTTTTTAATCTTTGAAGGAGGATATGTTTATTGATTTTAGAGAGAAGAAGGGGGAGAGAGAGAGAAAGAAAAAAACCAATTAGTTGCCTCTCAAGCATGCCCCAAAGGGGACCAAACCCACAACCTAGGTATGTGTCTTAACCAGAACCAAGCCCATTGTTGTAGGTAGCAGAACTGTACCACCTATTAGACCCATGAAGTCCGACTGGACCTGGGTTCAGCAACCTCAATACTTGAGTTCTGGCCAAGAAAGAATTCAGAACCAAGACCCAAACTATAAGAGAGCATTTATAGGAATAAAATGAGGGCAATGTGGACATGATTTAGGTAAATCACAGAGGTAGAAAAAGTATTTCCTAGAAGAAATGGGCTTAGGAAACAACTTATAGAGGTAAAGAAGGGCCTGTGGAGCTTGGGAGTGAGGAAGCTAGTGCCTGAGGAGAAGGGGAGAGGGTAGAAAAAGGCTCTGGTGGGCTCCCAGAAGGGAAAGTGCACTGCGCCCTCCACCCTAAGTGTCTTAAGGGTGAAGATTTTAGGGGAGGCCCCAGGGGAAGATCTCAATAGACTATCCAGAAGTCTTCCAGGTGTGTCCTTTTAGGGTTGTGGTCTCCATTGATTGATTGATCTGCATTAGGGCAGGGGTTAGTATTAATGCAGCTGGTTCCGAAGTCAGCTCTGGCTGGTTTTGTTGCTCTTCAGGGTCTGGAGTTGAAATGCAACTGAGGCCTAGTTGTTATCTCTAGGGAGGATCGAACTCCATTACCAGCAGTATGCTAGGGAGGAAAGGTCACCCTGGGGGCAAGTTCCCACCCCACATTTTGTCCTTTGCTAGGCATCCAGATGCTTTCCACCCTGATGACCTTCTGTACCTGACCCATTGTCCTTGATTTGCTCTTGTCTGTCTCACTGCCGACCACATACTCCCATCAAGGATCTTGGCTCTGAATTCCTTCAGAGAAAAGGGGGACAGGGTCTTTTCTGTTACTGGGTCATGCTGAAGAGGGATGAAGTTTTCCTTTAGAGTCAAGAGATCCTTGCTATCTGTCAGAGAGATGATGAGGCCTGGGCATGGATGGAGGTGGAGATGATACCTAGAAGTGGTAATCCCTGAGTAGGAGTAGGCTTGTAACATGGTGAAGATAAATAGTGTTACAAATTTAATAATATTGGGGCAAAAGCTAGAATGACAAGAATTATGACAAATGGTGTGTCTGGTTGTAGGAAAGACATATTAGTTTTAACTTATTCCATCAAAGGATGAGAGAAAATGAAACCTTAGTTTGAAGGATTGTAGCCAAATATTTAAGAAAATTAGATAAATTTAGGACTCAGTTCAATACATATATTAAAAATAAAACGTTCAAGATAATTAACTGAATTAGAGTCTAATATTCACAACTGTGTATTATAGAGTCTATTGAAACATATTTTCCCCCTAAAATCACCCTCGTTCTTATTAAAGAGCCAATTTAAGATCAATTTATTTATTGTATTGTTTAGTTCAGTGATGGGCAAACTTTTGAGCTTGGTGTGTCAAAATTTACCAAAAAGCCAAACATAACTCAAGTGGTGTGTCACTTCGAAACAAAAAACCCCATAATTTTGCGATACTTATAGTTTAAATAATAAAAATGTATAATTGTAATATATAGCTGTATTTAATAAACCAAAAATTAATTATTTAACTTAACCTGCTTAGTGACTTCTTTGTTCATCTGTCAGTCTGTTTCTTTTGTCGTTCTTGATATTATTTAACTTGTGTGGGATGCTATGAACTAAGGTAAGTGAGGGGGAGGGGGAATCCTTTAACTAACCTGCCTATTAGTGACTTTTTGGTTGCTGAATTTCATTGGCTAAACCTTCGATTGAAGGTTGGTATTTTGTACACTTCAAGCCCAAGCAAGCACTACTAACTTCATCTGTCAATCTGTTTCTTTTGTTGGTTTTGATATTATTTAACGCTGAGAGTAAGGTTTCACAAAAGTACATAGAGGGAAAAATTGTGAGTAAACCCACTGCTATATTTTTCAGGGTGCTAAAAGTGTCTGGTAATCGGTTCCAGGCACTCCAAATTTCCTGTTCGTAGTGGCACTCCTCTTGATTCTCCAAGCAGCACCTTTCCAGATTCTCAACCTTTGACCTCAAGTAGACAAACACCTGAGCCCAGATATTGTCTTGAAATTCTGCAGGTTGCATCTCCAAATCATCAATTTGCATACATTGGAAACCATTTAATTCCAAACTACTGTAGACTACTACATCAGGATACTTAATTATTTTTACGGTTTGTTCTAGGCTTCTAAATGCATTAAATCAATCACTGAACTGGTCACTAATGAGTCTAAAACGTGCTGGTACTTTATGTGCAAGGATTCCACTTCATTTTGTACAGCTGCACTGGCCTTCTCAAAATACTTTGCTACTCGAGGAAAATACTTATAAGTTTTAGTTTCTACATCTCACTTGAAAATTTTAAGTTTACTTTCAAAAGCTTTTATGTATCCAAACATAACATCAATACTTTTGCCAAAACCTTGTAACTTTAAGTTCAGTTCATTAATATGAACAGAGAGATCTGTAAAAAACATCAGGGTGTTGACCCACTTATCATCATTGAGCTGTGAAAAGTTTCCCATATCCTTATCCTCAAGAAATTAAGTTTCTTCAAAGCACTCCACAAAGTGCTCAAGAAATTTGCCTTGGCTCAGCCATCTTACATTATTGTACATCAGCAGTCCCCTATAGGTGGAATCAACCTCCAGTAAAAGTGCAGAAATTCTCGCTTGTGAAGGGGGTGAGCAGCTATTAAATTAACTATTTTTGTAACAACTGACATGAAGTCATTTAAGTTGGTGAATCCTGCCATGGCACATAAAACCTCCTGATGGATAATACAATGAAAAGGTGCACTATGGAATGTCCAATACCTTCCATAAACAATTTGACAAATACGGCTTTTCCCCCACCATGTTTGGTACCCCATCTGTCGTCACTGACACAACTTCAGAGATATCACGGGATGTTTGTATAACAACCTTACACATTTTGCTTCCTGATGTACTTGTTGGCACTGATACTAAATTTATCATCTCTTCTCTCATTGTGAGATCATCAGAATATCAACTGATAATGGCCAACTGAGCATGTGATGTGACATCAGTACTTTCATCAAAAGAGATCGAAAAATATTTACAATTACTTATGTCTCTCTGTAATTGATGTTGTATGTTGTGTTCAGTCTCATTATTCAGTCTTTTATGATATTTCTACTGAGTGGTAACTCAGATATTCTCTTAATAATTGCATATTTATTCTGTATATCGTGAAATAGAACTGGTGCACATCTTAGGAGAGTTTCTTTAATAAATTCTCCCTCGCTAAGTGCTTTTTCCATGCTGAGCTATGGAATGAGCAATGCTCACACTTGCAGATGTTAAATTTGTAGAGCCTTTTATAGATGGAATTAGATTGGCTATTATAAAGGTTTAGCTGCCTAGGAATGTATTCCTTCCTTTCATCCTCACTTTTTTTTCAAGAACTGGGAATGATTAGTCTCAAAATGTCTATTTATATTCCAGGTTCTATTTACTACTGTTTCCGTACATAGAACGCAAAAATGATCTGCCTTTTTTTCTATAATGCCATACATCTCGGTCCATGTCTCTTGAAAGGGTTGGCTACTGCTACTACCATTTCCTTTACTTAACCTTGATTTTTTTATTTTTTGGGTTCTCCGGGGGGGCGGGGCAGTGACAGAAGATAGAATTATAGATAGCCTGTTAGCCCTGCAACAATTAGGGGTTAACTAGCCTAACTGACCACAGTTACAGATGGCACATGTAACTGTCTGTTAGGAAAGGGCAGGGTTAGTAAGCAGAAATAGGGGTTAATAAGGATGTACAACAGTAATAGTGGTGAAATGGAGTCTGCACCATACTGCAAAATGACGTTCCTTATATAAATTGAGATGGCTGCTGCTATTTCTAATGGCAGGAAACAGCACCCATAGCACAGGCCCTCGCCTCTCCCAGCCTCTCCCTCACTTATCTCAGTAATGATGGTCAATTAGAAATCTATGACACCAGAGAACAGTAGATTGGATGATGGTTGCTGTGGTTATGTGGTTGCTGGTAATGGCGATCACAGGGTCCCCAGAGATGCGTCCCCTGTGGCATTCCGCTGCTCCCTGCTCTGCTAGCCACAAGTGAGGTCAAAGATCCCCTAATGGCCTGACCAGAAGTCCCAGAACTAGACGCCCTGTGCTGGACTGCTGTTGTTTTGGCCAACAGACCTCTGGCACAGAGTGTCTACACTACACTACAGCAAACGTTTCATCCTCGGCTATTGCACCTGGCCGTGCAGTAGCCAAGGATGAAATGTCCTTCTTGACATGCGGCCCCACACTTCTGTGTATGTGACCACATGTTGCCTCGTGTCATCGAAAATGGCTATGTGTGTCAGTGCTGACACGCGTGTCATAGTTTCGTCATCATGAATCTAGTTCCAAATTCACCTGGTTATTTGCATAAATATAGTAAGAATAGTCATTGATCGTATAGGCTTTTTAAAATTTGCCTTGCTGGAATTTCATGATCAAGCTTTAATAAGCCCCTTGATGACAAGAAGCTGAGCCACCGAATTGCCATTAGGTTTGTCTGAAATATCTATAGACTTGGGTGAATTCTTCCAGTTCTCGAGGTTCCCAAAATGTCTTGAAGTTCTTTCCTTGCCATCTTTCAGGAAAGCAATCTTCATTTCTCACTGGAGAAGGCTGCCGTGAACCACATGACTAAGCAAGGTATCAGGCTTTCTCCAAGGAGCTCTTATTGGCTTCCAAGTCAGTCTTTTCTTTCTTTCTTCCTTTTAATTCATTTTTTTCTTTCTTTTTTTTTATCCTCACCCGAGGATATTTATCCATTGACTTTTAGGGATAGTGGAAGAGAGAGGGAAAGACGGAGAAACATCAATGCGAGAGAACACGTTGATTGATTGCCTCCTGCACAAGCCCTGATGAGGGCTTGGGCCTGAGAGAAGCCTGCGACCAAGATGCGTGCCCCTGACTGGAATCAAACCCAGGAATCTTTGGTCCATAGGTTGACACTATCCACTGAGCCAAACCAGCTAGGGCAGTCTTCCTTTCTTTTCTTTTTCTTTTATATATATATATATATATATATATATATATATATATATATATATTTGATTTTTTTACAGAAAGGAAGGGAGAGGGATAGAAATTCACAAACATTGATAGAGAGAAACATCATCAGCTGCCTCCTGCACACCCCCCACTGGGGATGTGCCCGCAGCCAAGGTACATGCCCTTTACAGGAATCGAACCTGGGACCCTACAGTCTGCGGGCCAACGCTCTATCCACTGAGCCAAACCGGCTTTGGCGAGTCTTCCTTTCTTAAGGCTTTTTGTGACATCCAGAAACAGCCATGTCTCTCTGAGACATGACCTTCCAGCCAAAGTCTTGGTTAATAAAACCATAATTGGAAACTGGTCTTATTGAATTCATGTAAAGAAAGGTACTTCCATGACTCACTCATTAAAAAATGCTAAATTTTAGAGGTATTAGGCAGGGAGAAAAATATATAATTCACCAAATTGCTTTATAAAATAAGTCTCCTCATATTTGAAAAGTAAGAGGAAAGTTATTTTCCTTTTAACAAAGTAGAAAGGAACCAAATTCTAACTCTGTATTAACTTATTTTTATTTTTAAACTTATTCACTTAGTTAAATTTATTATTCAAAAGAGCACATATTGGGCCTTCATTTTGAAGGGCTTTAAGACTGGGCATTTAGGGGAGGATCTCAATAGAATTCATTAGTTTTAGTTGATACTAAAGGCCTGGTGCACGAAATTTGTGCGGGGGGGCGGGGGGAGTCCCCCAGGCCAGCCTGCACCCTCTCCAATTTGGGACCCCTCAAGGGATGTCCGACTGCCCATTTAGGCCCGATCCTCTCACAATCCAGGACTGCTGGCACCCAACTGCTCGTCTACCTGCCTTCCTGATCGCCCCTAACGGCCTCTGCCTGCCAGCCTGATCACCCCCTAACCACTCCCCTGCCAGCCTGATTGATGCCTAACTGCTCCCCTGCCAGCCTGATTGCCCTTAATTGCCTTCTCCTGCAGTTCTGGTCACTCGTAACTTCCCTCCTCTTTCAGCCTGGTCACCTCTAACACTCCTCCCCTTCAGGCTTGTTCACCCCCAACTGCTCTCCCTTGCATGTATGGGTCTCCGCCCTCCCCCCCCTGCCAACTGCCCTTCCCTGCAGACCTGGTTGCCCACAGCTTCCCTCCTCTGCTGGCCTGGTCACCCCTGACTGCCCTTCCCTGCAGGCTTGATTGACCCCAACTGCCCTCCCCTGCAGGCCTGGGTCCCCTGCAACTGCCCTTCCCTGCAGGCCTTGTCACCTCAAACTTCTCTCCTCTGCCTGCCTGGTCCCCCACAATTGCCCTCCCTTGCTGACCTGATCACCCGCAACTGCCCTCCCTTGCAGACCTGGTCCCTCCCAACTGTCCTCCTTCTGCTGGCCATGTTGTGGTGGCCATCTTGTGTCCACATGGGGGCAGCCATTTTTTTGACCACATGGAGGCAGCCATCTTGTGTGTTGGAGTGATGATCAATTTGCATATTAGTCTTTTATTAGATAGGATACCAAAGTGAGGTTTATCTCAGCTTCATTTGTTCTTGGATAAGGTGGGCAAATGGCATTAACTGAGTTTCTGCTATCTATCTTGCTGAGTAGGGTGACTGAAGCTATTTACTTTCTAGTTGGGGAGGAAAGTGTAAATCATTTATTCTTAAATATCCTTGCCAAAACTGCTCAATGGATATTTCTATCTCTCCCTCTCTCTTCCTCTCTGAAATCAATAAACAAATATATTTTTTTAAATGGCCTAGATAAGCCCTACCCTGTTTGGCTCAGTGGATAGAGCATCAGCTTTCGGACTGAAGGGTCCCAGGTGCGATTCCGGTCAAGGGCATATGCCTGGGTTCTGGGCTTGATCCTCAGTGATGTCGTGCAGGAGGCAGCCGATCAATGACTCTCTCTCATCATTGATGTTTCTATCTCTCTCCCTCTTCCTTCCTCTCTGAAATCAATAAAAATATATTGGGAAAAATAAAAACAAACAAAAACCTTATTTAAAAAAAATGGTATAAGAGATCCAAGATGGTGGCATAGGTAAAACACCTATCTTGCCATTATACACAGCAATTTTAAAACTACAACTTAACGAAAGAACAAACACCATCCAGAATCACCGGAAAGCTGGCTGAGTGAAAATTCCACAAATAAAAGTGAAGATAAGACACTGTGACTCGGAGGAGCGGCTGAGGACAACATTGAAGATATGCACGGAGAAAGGTTTGGAGGAGCGCACGCCAGTGGATAGGGCAGGCGGCTGAAAACCAGCCAGTTTTCTTGAATGGGGGAGACAAAGATATCCCACTGGACTGATTCTCCAGCTCTGGGCGAAGTCCAGGGAACCCACTATCATACGAGGTAATTAATAAACTGGACAATAAAGATTTTTAAAAAATGGTATAGCTAAGACTCTTTGACCAGTTATTTTACATTTCAAAGGTCCTAATATTTTGGTTTCATAAAGTCAATTATCTATAAGGATTTTGAGGTGAACAGGGGACGTTTCCGGGAAGGTAAAAGGATTTAGTGGGCTTTCACATTCTGGAGTCCCCTGTCTGGTCCTGTAAAGACTATTTGTAAAACAAAGGCAATAGTGTTGTTGGTAGGTTTTTTTTTTGTGTGTTGTGTGTGTTTTGTTTGTGTGTGTGTGTGTGTGTGTGTGTGTGTGTGTTGTATCTTTGGTGGGTTTTTTGGAAGGGGAGAGGTCATTTTTTGTGAAATTTTGAGGATTGGTAAATGTTGACAAAGGACTAACTAATTTACTCATCTATTTTTGGATTGTTCCTTTCCACTTGGGTATATTTTTCTTTCAGGCTCTGTAGCAATTATAGAGATCTAATTTACAGGTAGCGTATAGCTGAGGTCATTGCTGAGAGCCATAATGGCTTGCATATATGGAAAAGACACATTGATCTAAAAAGGCCTCATTTTTCATTCACTTCCCTTGGAACGGCAAAACAGATCTAATGCAGGATATATTAAACTTAACGGTGCCATTAACTGGCCAAACCTCCCCATTGCCCACAGTATAGTGGGGCCAGGTTATGTTGCAAAAGAAGCTTAAGGGACCCAAAGGGGTATCTTGAGACACTGTAGACTGGTCCCACATCTACAGAGAGACAAATTCTGAGCCAAGAGTTACCAGTGTCCCTGCTAGTCTCTTGGCTGTTGTCCTATGGTTGAGAACCGCAATGGGGCAGGTTCCCTTTTGCCAGGGAAATAACTGGGGTGTGGAGTAATACCCATGCCCTGAGGGCAGACTTACCAAGTATTCCCGAGATGGCCAGTCACCAAGGGGATGGACTCACTTCGCTCAGACAGGTGGACTCCACTCCACAGGGATGTCCTACCACCTGGGTGTCTCCGGGGTGTAGAGTTTTACCCTATGTCCTGTGGACAGACTTACTAACGGTCACAGTGGTAGCTGGTCACTGTACCGATGGACTCGCTCAACTCAGACAGGTGGACTCCACTCTACACAAAACTAATCCTAAGGGAGCCATTCCCTGCTTGTCTGCCTTTGGACTTAGCCAGCCTCACAGGAGGTCCCCCCTATCATATCTGTTCGTACAAGGGGTACCTAGAAAACTTGTGCCACAGCTCTTATCTATAGTAGTTGGGCTAGTCACCTGTTGCCTTGCCTTTCATGTTCCCAAAAGCACTGGTCCTATGAAGAGGCTTAGGAGAGCAATGGGCCCTCGAAGGGAAGGGAATTCCTCTTAAGTTATCCCTAAGACTTTCAAAGAAGTTGGTTACAGAGACCAGAGAAGACTCTTGGTGACCTCTGTATGTTACTGGGGCCAGCCAGCCAGAGATAGCACTTTGGGCCCTGGGGGCAAATCCTGTCAGCCTTCTCTAGAAAGGTTAGAACCGCCAGTGTCCCTTACTTTTGAGGCAGAATGAGTTCAGGCTCTCATTTATCCAGTAAAAGGTCCAGTTCAGGCCTTCATAAGCAATTGCAATTGAGAAGTCAAAGTTAAAAAGTAGCCACCCAGGCCCTGGCCAGTAGCTCAGTTGGTTAGATCATTGTCCCAATATGCCAAGGTTTCGGATTTGACTCCCAGTCAGGACACATATGAGAATTAACCATTGCATGCATAAATAAGTGGAACAATAAATCAATATTTTCCTTTTTCTCTTTTTCTCAAAATCAATAAATAAAATTTTTAAAAGCAGCCATCTTTTCTTCTTTGGGGGGGGGGTCTTTAGTTATCTAGATTCTTATCTTTTGGCCTATGGTCTTTCAACCCTTAACCCTTAGCTCCACTTTGAGGATTTCAAAAAAGCTCAAAGAAAGTCAGCCTGAATTTAACTCGAGACATAAAAAAAGGAAGAGAAAGGGAAAAAAGGAACATCCTTCCAGTCAAAGGGCACAGGATCTCTTTCTCCGTTGGAACTCATAACCTGACAGGGAAAAGCAGAGGGGAAGGGCTTGGTGTGATTTTACAGTGTCCCTGGGTGCGTGGACATTGTCTTACAGCCGGCAGAGTGCCTAGTACAAACCTCCCAGCCCATGACCCCACTCATCCTGGCATGGGAGTCTTCTAAGAGAGAGAGAGAGAGAGAGAGAAAGAGAGAGAGAGAGAGAGAGAGATGACTGGAGGAAACAAGTTATAGAGGTAAAGGGAGGGCCTATGGGAATGAGGAAGCTAATGGTAATGTGGGAGTGAGGAAGCTAGTGGTAATGTAGCTGGGGAAAGGTTTTAAGGGTGGAGATTTTAGGGGAGGCCCCAGGGGAAGATCTCAATAGACTATCCAGCAGTTGTCCAGGTGTGTCCTTTCAGGGTTGTGGTCTCTACTGATTGATTATTCTGCATTAGGGCAGGAGTCAGTATTAATGCAGCTGGTACTGAGGTCAGCTATGGCTGGTTTTGTTGCTCTTCTGGCCTGGAGTTGAAATACAACTTTCTTCTAGGGAGGATACGTAAGGGTATCCAAACTGCATGACCAGCATTATGCTAGGGGAAGAAAGGTCACATGGGGGCGAAGTTCCCACCCTACACTTTGTCCTTTGCTAGGCACCCAGGGCTTTCCACCCTGATGACCTTCTGACCTGGTCTATTGTCCTTACTCTGCTCTTGTCTAACTGCCTACCAACCACGGCATTTGATGTACGGAATGGCACTCAACCAACTGAATAGCACTGGCCAGAACTTTTCTTCAGATTCTTTCATTCATTCAACAGGGGCCTGAGGTGCCAGCTGAGACTTTGATGGGCTGAGTTGCTTTAGGCCTTGGGCACCCATTCATCGCCCTGCTCAGCTCAGCCCAGGCTTCCTGCGACCACCCAGCCCCGGGGGCTAGGCCCTCACCTCCACTTCCGCTCACAGTGCCTGGGAGCCGGGTGCTCCCTGCCACCACCACCACCACTGCTGCTGCCGCCACTTCCCCTCAAAATGCATGGGGGGCTGAGTGCTCGCTGCCACTGCTGTTTCATCTCCAACCTCAGGCCCAGCGCTCACACCACTTTGCCCTGCCCCCACTCCTGATTGGCTGGCAGCATAACCAATCAGGAGCAAAGGTATGGTCAAATTTCCTTGTTTCTCTTTTATTATATAGAATTCCATGACCTAAGCATTGATATCTCTAAAGTTGTGTCAGTGACGACAGATGGGGCACCAAACATGTTGGGGGGAAAAGTCAGATTTGTCAAATTGTTTACGAAAGCTACTGGACATCCGATTGTGTCTTTTCATTGTATTATCCATCAGGAGGTTTTATGTGCCAAGGCAGGATTCACCGACTTAAACGAATTAATATCAGTTGTTACAAAAATAGTTAATTTAATAGCTGCTTGCCCCCTTCACAAGCGAGAATTTCTGCACTTTTACTGGAGGTTGATTCCACCTATAGGGGACTGCTGATGTACAATAATGTAAGATGGCTGAGCCGAGGCAAAGTTCTTGAGCGCTTTGTGGGGGTGCTTTGAAGAAATTAAGGTATTTCTTGAGGATAAGGATCTGGGAAACTTTTCTCAGCTCAATGATGATAAGTGGGTCAACACCCTGATGTTTTTTACAGACCTCTCTGTTCATATTAATGAACTGAACTTAAAGTTACAAGGTTTTGGCAAAAGTATTGATGTTATGTTTGGATACATAAAAGCTTTTGAAAGTAAACTTAAAATTTTCAAGTGAGATGTAGAAACTAAAACTTATAAGTATTTTCCTCGAGTAGCAAAGTATTTTGAGAAGGCCAGTGCAGCTATACAAAATGAAATGGAACCCTTGCATATAAAGTACCAGCAAGTTTTAGACTCATTACTTGATCAGTTCAGTGATAGATTTAATCCATTTAGAAGCCTAGAACAAACCATAAAAATAATTAAGTATCCTAATGTAGTAGTCTACAGTAGTTTGGAAGTAGATGGTTTCCAATAGATGCAAATTGATGATTTGAAGATGCAACCTGCAGAATTTAAAGACAATATCTGGGCTCAGTTGTTTGTCTACTTGAGGTCAAAGGTTGAGAATCTGGAAAGGTGCTGCTTGGAGAATCAAGAGGAGTGCCACTACGAACAGGAAATTTGGAGTGCCTGGAACCGATTACCAGACACTTTTAGCACCCTGAAAAACATAGCAATGGCTTTACTCACAATTTTTCCCTCTCTGTACTTTTGTGAGACCTTACTCTCAGCGTTAAATAATATCAAAACCATCAAAAGAAACAGATTAACAGATGAAGTTAGTAGTGCTTGCTTGGGCTTGAAGTGTACAAAATATCAACCTTCAATTAAAGGTTTAGCCAATGAAATTCAGCAACAAAAAAGTCACTAATAGGCAGGTTAGTTAAAGGATTCCCCCTCCCCCTCACTTATCTTAGTTCACAGCACCCCACACAAGTTAAATAATATCAAGATCGACAAAAGAAACAGACTGGCAGATGAACAAAGAAGTCAGTAAGCAGGTTAAGTTAAATCATTAATTTTTGGTTTATTAAATACAGTTATATATTACAATCATACATTTTTGTTATTTAAACTATAAATATCTCAAAATTATGGGTTTTTTCCTCGAAGTAACACACTACCTGAGGTAAGCTCGCTTTTTTTTTTTTTTTTTTTTTTTTTTTTTTTTTGTGAATTCTGACACACCAAGCTCAAAAGGTTGCCCATCACTGTCTTGTCGTAATAGTAAAAGCCAGAGCAAACATTCAGGACCAGGAGGCAAATTTGCAAGAGATTTCATCCACATTTGCATTTTTTATCCTCACAACACATCCAGGGACAGTACTACAACTATCATCTTTATTTTTCAGAGGAGGAAACAAATGACCTGTCCAAAGTCACCAATCTAGTAAGATGGCAGAGCTAATATTTGAATTCAAGACTGCCTGAGTACTTAACTGCCATGCCATGCTGCCTGCTTACACCAGAGACCTAAACAGGTGGCAGATAACACACAAGACGAACAGCAAGTGCAGGCACCCCTGGGGAGATGTTTCCCAGGGCATAGATTTGGCGTTGAGACCTCATTTGTCTTTTCCTCTAGCCATGATAGAGACCTCTATCAGACACTCCTTCAACTCCTAGGATGCTGTTGACCATAGGTGGAGGTCAAAATGGTTAGGAATTTGATGCATGGAACTGAGGTAGTCAGGACCAACGTTTGATCCCCAGAACATTAGGCTTGTTTCAGCATGGCACCACTTAGAAGAGGGTAGATTTTACTGCTGTAAACGTTCAGACATATAGACCTGGTTGGCCTGACTGGGAAGATAAGGTGAGAAGCAGTGGTCCCCTCTCTCCTCTGCAAAGGTCAGCGATGTCTCAGGGAGATCATACCTATTTCTGTCTCCTGCAATTTGTGACAGCCCCATGCATTCTGTATGTCAGGGTGGCTCATGGCGGTCAACATCACCTGTTTTCTCTCTGAAACAGACATAAATGAGATCTGAGGTTTGGTTGCTTCTGTTACTGACTTCTTAAGAGGGGCCCTGTGCTGGGCAGGATCATGACTCCCCAAAAGAGTCTACACCTCAAACCCTGGAACCTGTGAATATGCTATCCTATATTATAAAAGTTGTCCCTTTGACTGGGAGTTGTCTGGGAGTTCAACCAGGGAGTAGGGCTGATGGGGGGGGGGGAGGGAGAGAGGCCCCAACAGTGGCAGGTGGGGTGGGGGGAGAAGGGAGGAAGTACCTGGCCAGCAGCCAGCAGCTGCTAGGGACCCTACCAGTTTAGAAATTTCGTGTACTGGGCCTCTAGTTTTACATAACAAGGAGGGAATTTAGGTTCCTAATCAGCTGACCTTAAATGAGGGGTTAGTATCCTAGATTATCCAGGTGACTCCAAGGTAACCATAAACTTCTTAAAAGAAGCAGAAGAACCAAAATCAGGGATATGGAATGGTGAGCAATATTTGGGCAGTCATGGCTGGCTTTTAAGATAGAAGGGGGCTATGGCTCAAGGAATGTGTGCAGCCTCTTAGAGAAGCTGGAAAAAGCATGAAAACAGATTCTCCTCTAGGACCTCAAGAAATACACACAGCCCTGATGACAATTCCTATTAGCTTGCTGAGACAACCCCCCCCCCCCATCAGAATTCTGACCACGAGAGCTGTGAAATAATGCATTTGTGTTTGTTGAGGCCACTAAGTTTTTGATAACTTGTTATAGCAGCCATAGGAAACTAATACTGGTGAAGAGTACTGACACTTGGCATGATGCTCAGGGGCCCTGCTTAACCATCCATGGCCACCCTATATCATCTACCACACGGCAGGAGAGAGAGCAAGAGAAACATGCTGTGGCCAGGATTGAGCTCTGGAGCTGGACAGTCCTTGGCATAGTCCAAGAGCAGAGGAAACCAGGCTGGACAGAGAAAGAATGAATCCAACCTGAGGAGAGAAATAAAGCCAAGAGGCTCTTGAAATGCAAATCAAGTCTGCGTTTCTGATGGCTTTCCAATTCTGGACCACCCTCAGGTCCTGCCCGCAGCTCCCTGTCTTTACAGCAAGCCCTCCCCTTTGCTTGAGCGAGCTGTGTTCCTGCTCCAGCAGACTCCTACCAACCCAGGGAGCATTTGGATACAGCCATCAATCTCTTGGGTTGACTTTTGCCGGAGTTAAGATTCAGATTATACCCAGTGCATGGTGCCAGTGTCCTTGGACGTTGTGATGAAAATGATGTTTGATTCTCTGTGATTGGTGGATGAGAACTTACTCCCCTCCACTCATCTGAATTGTAGCTATTCTAGGAAAGCAGCTCTGTCTTCTATGAGAGTAGCTTTTACAACAAGCATGTCAAACTCAAAGGCTAACACGGACCAAATAAACGAGGCATGCTGCCTGTGGGCCACGAGTTTGACATGCTTATTCTACAAGAAGCCTGTGTGGTATAGTAAAAGAAATTCCTTTGCCTGGCCAGTGTTGCTCAGTGGTTGAGCATCAACCTATGAACCAGGAGGTCATAGTTTGATTCCTGGTCAGGGCATATGCCCAGTTGGGGGCTCTATCCCCAATGTGGGGTGTGCAGGAGGCAACCGGATCAATGATTCTCATCATTGATGTTTCTATCTTTCCTTCCCTCTCCCTTCCTCTCTGATATCAATAAAAACATATTTTTGAAAAAAAGAATTTCCTGTGACGAGCCTTAGAAGAATCAACTAGACAATCAGACTCCAGGCCTTTCCTGTTTTACCAGGTCACAAGACCCAGGATGATGAGTTCATAGGCAGCATCATGGTAAACATGGCACTTTCTCCCTTCCCTGTGAAACACCCTGGCATGTGCTGTAGAATCATTTTATATTAGGTCTATGATTTCATAATACTGGTTTATCTACTATGCAAATACAGGGTAACCTTGTATAAATGGAAATGTCCCCTCTCTGGGTCAGAGTGCCCTCAGTGATAATATGATGGATATGGAGAAAAGGGTTGCAGTCCTTGTATAACATACTATATGATTAACTATTGTATATTTCCACCTCTCTCCAGGTTCCTCTCGGAGAACATCAGGTGGTCCTGGGCTACCCCTTCCTTTCTTCTCTCCATGTGGCTTAGGTTGGTCAGAGTAGTTCATCCCCAACAGGCCATTGGATTGGTTCAAGACATAGGCATGCAGTCCACATTGAGCCAATCAGAATCTTCTCTAGGATGTTGGGAGGCAAAAGTTTTTCTAATGGGGCTGCTTAACTGGGGGAAGTGGGAGGAGAAGGGAGGGAGTTTAAAGGCACCAAAGGTCATTGTTTCTGCTACTTGGAGAGGCTATCCATTTAAATAAAGCAAGGCAGCAACTCATAGAACAGAGAGAAAGGAAGAGAGCAGGGAAAGAGAGACAGGAAGCTCTTACCTTTGAAGTTCCAATGACTCACACATCTATTAGCTACTAGCTAAACTCTTTGGGTTTGCACTTAAATGAGAAAATCTCGCCCTGGCTGTTTTGCTCAGTGGTTAGAGCATCCACCTTTGGACCAAAGGGTCCCAGATTAGATTCCGGTCAGGGGTACATATCTGTTGTAGGCTCCATCTCCTGCTGCGTACAGGAGGCAACCAATCAATGTGTCTCTCTCACATCCATATTTCTCTTTCTCTGTCTCTCCCTCTCCTTTCCACTCTCTCTAAAATTCGATGGGAAAAAATATCCTCAGGTCAGGATTAACAAAAAAATAAAATAGGAGGAGGAGGAGGAGGAGGAGGAGGAGGAGGAGGAGGAGGAGGAGGAGAAGGAGGAGGAGAAGAAGAAGATGGAGAAGAAGAAATAGAAATATAAGGAAGTCGCATTTTGTGGAGCCTCCAATTTATGTGATTTGGAGAGGCCCTTCTCAAACAAAGAAAGTTGAATCACAGTGATAAAATTAGTATGAAACAAAGAGCAGGCCAGATTTGCCCAAAAGATATAGTTTGCTGACTCCTGATCTAATGTATCAAAGGAGAACATAGGACTTATAAACACAACACCTAAAACAAAAAAAAATTATTAGGTTCCCTCCCAGGGCTTAGGAAGAAATAAGGTAAGGCTCCCCAACTCAGGCTGCATGACCATCACCTTTAAGGCACCTCTGTTTGCACCCAGCTAGGATGAGTGGTTTTATTTGTTTGCATCTATTAGTGTTTTTTTCTCGGGGTATTACATCAGATTAAGATCACACTGCCTTATGACTATATTGATCTCTGAGTTTGTCTACAGGACACTTGATAGATGGAAAATTATTAAGAATATTTATACTTTTTCTTTTTTAACCATACCCCTCCCCCAAAAAAGAAAATAAAAACAAAACAGAAAAATAAAACCCCAGATTCCACCAGTACTCCCTGTTCTCTCCTTTGGAAATCAATTAAGCAGCTCTGTGCACTCAATTCAGCTTCCACTAACAACATAGATAAGCTTAATAACAGGTGTGAGGCACTGTGCTAAATATTTTAAACACATTTTCTTAATCTTCTTGATAATACTGGGAGGCAGTCTGGGGGTGGGGGGGACTATTGATTGCCTACTTAGCATCTAGTCTATATTTTCTTGAAATTCAGATATGCATGTAGCCCACCTGAGAGTGAAGGTAGTCCAATCCTATCCTCAATTATAGGGGTGGGCTCTGATTGGTCTAAATTTGTTAATACCATTCCCCTGCCTGTGATTGGTTCAGGAATTCAGGCATAAGCCAATCAGCTTTGGGCATTCCACAGTGAATGAGTTTTCAGTCTGTGGGTGGGTATGAGACTAAAATTGGACCAATTATACTAAAAGGAAGGAATTTATTGCATGATGGAAGGGCAGGGGAGGAGGGACTCTATTGCTCATTGGCTATGAACAATAAGGCCTTTGGCCTCAATTACCATGAAAAGCCAGAAGCATCTAGTACCCACAAGAGAAACTCAACCACATAGAGAGCTGGAAAGTTTCCAGGTCCCTGTTGACCAGATTCAACTTTTGGATTAGCCATTACAGAAGGTCACCTTTGGGCTTTTTGTTATGTGAGATGATACCTTTTCTTATGGTTGATGTAGCTTTTTATCCCTTATAGCCAAAAACATCTGGCTGATGCATGTAGATATTTGCCTTCATAGTAAATGGCAGATATGGGTTTGTCTCATTTTGTACTAACTCATTAATCACACTACTATGAGGATTAACCTGAGCATCCATGCCCTACCCCCCCCCCCCATTTCTGCAATGCAACTTATGATAATACCAATAATAATAATAATAATAATAATAATAATACTTGTTAAATGTCTACTACCTGCTAGGTAGTTCTAGGGAATGCAACTGCATTCATTCTTGTAAATAATTACTATTGTTCCCATTTAACAGATGAGGAAACTGAGGCACAGAGGGTTTACGTAACCTGTCGAAGGTCACATAGCTAACAAGGTTCTAACTATAAATGCTCTTGCTCACTATGCTAAATACAGAAAAACACTTTAGTACATACTTCCATTGGTCAAACTCTCACCTTCGATGCTTTTTTAAAAAGTATGTTTTTATTGATTTTTTAGAGAGAATGGAAGGGAGAGAGAGGGATGGTTAGAAACACCAATGATGAGCCTGGCTGGTGTAGCTCAGCCGTTGTGCGTCTACCCAGGAATCAAGAGGTCGTTGGTTCAATTCCCAGTCAAGGCACATGCCCAGGCTTAATCTCCCGGGGCAGTGCAGGAAGCAGCCAATCTATGACTTCCTCTCTCATCAATGTTTCTATCTCTCTATCCCTCTCCCTTCCTCTCTCTCTAAAAATCTTAAAAAGGAAGGAAGGAAGGAAGGAAGGAAGGAAGATAGGTTAATGATGAGAGATAATTATTGATTGGCTGCCTCTTGCAAGTCCCTCACTGGGGATCAAGCCTGCAACTTGGGCATGTGCCCTGTCTGGGAATCGAACCGTGACCTCGTGGTTCTAGGTAGAAGATCAACCACTGAGCAACACTGACTGGGCACATCTCTTAAACTTAAGCTGTGAGAGGATGAAGACTTGTTAGTCTTTTAAATTCTGTATCCCACTACCTAATACACTTCCTGGCACAGACTAGGCACCTAGTAAATGTTTGTTGAATTGGTCAATATTTGTTAAAGCCAAATCATTTCTAGCAGATACATCATACAGGTAATGAATGAGGTTTATCTCATTTTGCCCAATACAAATTCAGGGTATTAAAATAAAATAAAAAAGTGTTATCCAAATGATTGCTGTGTGGGTGATTGGTCTGGCAGCACCTCTAACTTTCCTTTAATACTAAGGCACGGTGTGCCTCATGTGGACAGTCTCCAGAAAGAATGAATCCTACTGTTGCATGGCTCAGGTCCTTTATCAATCTTAGAAACCTATTGGGATGTTCCTAGAATTATTAAGGCAATCCACTGAGACTCTAAGCACTACTGCCAAATTCATCGCCCTAAATGCCATGTAGCTCCTTTCCAAAACCTCCCGGTGTTGTCATCTTATGATAAAATCCAACTCCCATGACATCATTGGAGGATTTCACTCTTTGCTGATTAACATCACCTCTCTTAGCATATAGAGCATATGGCCATAGCATTTTAGACTCAAATCCTGCCTCCTCTTTTACTAGTTCTGTGACCCTGGGAAAATCACTAAACTCCTGGTGGCTTCCATTTCTCCATCTGTAGAATGGAGTTAATAATACCCATTTCTTTTCTTTCTGTTTTTAAAAATAATTCTTTATTGTTGAAACTACTACATATAATAATACCTACTTCATGAGGATGTTGAGAGGATAAGACAAGACAATGATTGTCTTTTTAAATTATTTGTAACCTTCACCTGAGGATATTTATCCATTGATTTTTAGAGTGGAAGTGAGGGAAGAGAAGATGGGGAGGGGCGGGCGGGGAAAAACATTGATGTGAGAGAGACACATTGATTGGTTGCCTTCTGCATGTGGCCCCAGCCAGGGTACAGGGGATCAAACCAGCAACCAAGGTATATATATACATACATACACACCTTTCACTGGGAGTCAAATCTTTGACCCTTTGGTCTGCAGACCGACACTCTAACCACTGAGTGAAACTAGTCAGGAAAAGACAATGATTGTCTAGCACAAAGCAGGGTGTGTACATTCACCACTGTTGGTTCATGTTATGACATTGGCTGTATTTATCCTTTCATCTAGCTAGGCTGGTCTGATGACCACACCCTGAGGAGGAGTGGCCCATTCTTGCCAATATTAGCAACAATGATGAGAGGATAAACAACTCACATTTATTAAGATTTATTCTGTATCAAGCACTATAAGGCCCATCCTGTCTTCAATATATATATATATATATATATATATATATATATAATATTTTATGACTGTATTGGTACAAAGACAAATTCCATTTTTTCTTCTGGTAGTAAAACAAATTAAAATATTTTGGGGGCCTCTAAAAGTATCAGGGCACCTAGGCCCTGTGCCTGTTATGTCTAATGGAGAATTTGGCCCTGGAATTTAATTGTCCTAAGCACAGTCTCAAATTATTGTCCCAATGGAGCAGGGACAGGATGGAGCACCTTTTATGTCTAGAATTTATTTCTAAATATTTGGTATAATTTCAAATTTATATAATTTGCCACCAAGCTGGACCCAAATTGGCAAATGTTTCCATTTCCTAAAGACATACTTGTAAGAGGAGCCATTAAATCATATTCAATATTCTGAGCCTTACATTCCTCAGACCCTAGTAACTTTGGAAATTTAATGATTTCTGATGCATTTACATTTCAGGGAGAGACATTTCAAATTATTTCAAATTGGGTGCACTGAGCAAGTTTCACTGGTATTTGGTGTATCGTGCAATTTCAAATTCACAATATTCAAACAGTACTATGTTGTTATATCCATTTAGAGTTAGGGCTGCAGAGATTGCTGAAGATTGTCTGATTCCAGAGCTCAAGATCTCAGCCACACCATATCACCTTTGTACCTATCTTCTCCTTACCCTAGCAAGCTCTCTTTAATTCTCTCCACTCCTTCCTCAAGGCCTTCCTGGAATATCACCTCCTCCAAGCTGCCCCGCCCTGATCTCACGGCTCACACAGCTCACACAGGTCTCCCTTCCTCAGCTCTGTTCCTATCCCAATTGCTGGAAGCTAATTCCAGCATGTCAGCAGGACTGAATCATCTGGAATGGCTGAAGGCATTTCCCCAAACCTGAAAAGGTTGCATAAATGATTGCTTGCTGTCAGACAGCTGAGGACATTTCAATCTACATATTATTGCCTTCTGCTGGCCAAACACCTGAACAGCTGAAGGCAGTTCCCCCAAACTGACAGTGGATTCTACATACCAGTGGTCGGCAAACTGTGGCTAGCAAGCCACATGGCTCTTTGGCCCATTTAGTGTGGCTCTTCTACAAAATACCATGTGTGGGCGCGCACGTACAGTGCGATTGAAACTTCGTGGCCCATGCACAGAAGTCAGTTTTTGGCTCTCAAAAGAAATTCCAATCATTTTACTGTTGATATTTGGCTCTGCTGACTAATAAGTTTGCTGACCACTGCTGTATACTAAATCTTGCCTTTGATGTATATCTACTTTGCCTTAGGACAATTTGTGCGAATAAAAAGCAAGGGATTCAGAAGAACTTGGATTCTTTAGCTAAGTCTTCTCTGGCTCCCCAAAATGCCTTAAAAATTTTTGTTTCATCTTTGGACTCTTGATTAATTTACATGCAGTGCCTTCTCCAGATTCCTGAAACACTACTTGCTGCTGGATAAAGACCCCGGGTACTTATTGTCAACCAATGGTAAATGGTCAATGTGAGCAGGAGGCCCCAATTTTGGGTGCAGTGAAGAAACTTTATTCAGTACCAAACAGAACATAATGCCATATGGCTGTGAAAAACAACACAGTGTGAGGCAGCACTTCTCGGGCCAGGCAGCTCTGCTCTGGTCTGATCCTCACTGGTCTGCACCGCTGTGCATTGCTCTGCTCCATGCTGGTCTGCTTTGCTCTGTGCTGGTCTGTTCCACTCTGCTTCTGTGACATATATTTGGTGTTTCAGCTCAGTCAGGGAAACACAGTCTTTGGCCTCTGGTAGAAAGGGAAAGTAGCCAGTACTTTTTACAGATGACAGGATAAAACATGGCTTTGATGAAAAAATAATAATAGCCCTGGCCAGTGTTTCTCAGTGGTTAGAGCATCAGCCCATGGACTGAGGGGTTACAGGTTCAATTCCCTGTCAAGGGCATGTACCTAGGTTGTAAGTTCTATCCCCAGCCCCTGTCATGGCGGGTATGGAAGGCAACTGATCGATGTGTCTCTTTCACATTGATATTCTGCCCGCCTCTCCTATTCCCTCCCTTCCACTCTCTCTAAAAATTAATGGAAAAATAATAATAATAAGAGAAGTGCACTCTCAGAGCCAGAGGGGAGCTGGATTATATGGATAGAAGTTCTCCCCTCTGGTCCCTGATTGGTCCATTCTTTTTCTTTTTTTTTTAAATTTGAGCCCAGTTAGGTCCATATTTCCCCCCTTCCGATCAGAACCTGTGAACAGACAGTGTTGGTAATCCATCGCATCAGTCATGTCAATGCCAGAGTGGCTTGGCCACCTGCTCTGGTTCCATCTAGTCCCTCGGTAAAACTCCTGGGGCAGGGAAGTAGCCAATGGAGCAACTAGAGCCATTTCCTTACAAGAGGTCTCAAAGGCACCTACAAATTCTTATAAAAGAAGCCCAAACGAGTTAAAACAACCAAGGTACTGAGTTCATAAGAGAAATCATGGATAATTGACAAAAGGTATTTGGCATCAGGAATAAAGGTTCCAACCATCATGAATTACACACATGGAGGGGATACAGTGGAGTGATAGATTGTGTCTTCTTTTTTTTTTCCTCTCTTCTTTTCTTTGTTAATCTTCACCTGAGGATATTTTTCCACTTGATTTTTAGAGAGAGTGGAAGGGAAGGGGAGAGACACTCAGAGAGAAACATCTACAAGAGAGAGATACGTTGATCTGCTGCCTCTCACATGTGCCTGACGGGAGATGGGGATTGAGACTGCAACTGAGGTACCTGCCATTGACCGGAATCAAACTCATGACCCTTCATTCTGCAGGCCAAAGGTCTATCCACTGAGCCAAATCAGCTAGGGCCTGATGGATTATTTCTATCCTTTATGCAATGATTACTTAAGTTTTTGTAGGAGGCTTTAAACATTTGGTTATACGGAACACCACTAGCTTGACAATAAAATATGTTAAAACAAATTATAATAACAATTTGCAACCCAGATCTTAAAATAGCTTGGATCCCAGTTGGGATCCAACTGAAAATGTCAGAAAATTTAAGTCCTAACCAGCCATAGACACTAGAAGCAAAACTGGGATGCTCCTTAAGGGATCTGGCAAGGTTAAGGAGTTAGGTTGTTTCAAACTCGACCTGGGAAGAAGTATTTTTCCCAAATACGGCAGAAGGTATTGGCTGTGGCTCAAACTCCTCTTTGGGCTGCAAGCACATAATCAAGAGTGACTGTTGTTGAGGACTATTTGTACTCAGAAGTCTAAAGATATTTGCTGGATTCAAATTGTAAAAACAAAAAACAAGCAATTTGATTGATGGTTCTAGTTAAGTTTCACAGTATATTTAATTAAGCAGTTCCAAGGCCACCCCCATGAAAATACAATTCTGAGAAAGCAATTATTCCCACCTCCTGAAAAACCTGCCAGCAAGTCACATCCCACAGAAAGGACATGAGAGTTATCTTAAAATATATATATACAGGTTCAATTCAGGTTCAATAAGTATATATATATATATATATATATACTTATTTTTCATTGCTTTTTAATTCATATATATATATATATATATATATATATATATATATATATATATAATTGACTTTACAGAGAGGAAGAAAGAGGGAGAGTTAGAAATACCAATCAGCTGCTTCCTGCTCCCTATTGGGGATTGAGCCCGCAACCATGGTACATGCCCTTGACCAGAATGGTACTCAGGACCCTTCAATCCGAGGGCCAATACTCTATCTACTAAGCCAAACCAGTTAGGACTTTTTAGATGATTTTTTTTTTTATTGATTTCAGAGGAAGAGAGAGAGAGAGAGAAACATCAGTGATGAGAGAGAATTATTGATGGGTGGCCTCCTAAACATCCTCTACTGGAGATCAAGTCCCCAACCTGGGCATGTACCCTGACTGGGAATCGAACTGTGACTTTGTGGTTCATAGACTGACGCTCAACCACTGAGCTATGCTGGCTGGACAAGCACTATTTTCATAAACAGAGGGATCCACACATCAGGTGACTAATATACTCTGATCAGGCCTTCTTTTTCCTCTGATGAGAACTCAGAGGGGTGGCTGTTATCATTCTGAGGATAGTAAAAGAAGGCATCAAGTGTCCCAGTCAGCCTCCAACTATCTAGACAATCAAGTGTCCAAGGCTGATTTACGTACACAGATACAAAATATAACCTGTGGAGGCACAAAGGTGCCTGGTAGCGTTTGTTCATTTCTACCCATTAACAGGAAGGGAGTGAGAACATTTTCCAGCCGGGGCTCAGTGTGGTTTGAACATCCCTCCAGAAGTCCTTGTTGGTATGTTTGAACATCATGGGGTGAACATTCAGGTTCATGACAGTGTGACCTGTTTCTACTCACAATGGCCTTACAAAGGGCCATTCCAAAGTAGTCTGAGTTGATAGACACAACCATATTTATGTTATTTAAGCCACAGGTGGTCATGTGAGAAGGGGTGGCTAGCAACTAATTCAATTGTGGGAGATGGTTGGGTATAATACTTCAGGGGAGTGTAACCAATGCATAGGTGGGTTTAGGTAGACATAGGGGAGAGTAGAAGTTCCTTTTGCAATTTAACCTGACAAGTTTCAGAAGGAGGAGTTTTGGTGAAATTAATAGTAAAGTTAGGGATAGTTGAGAAACAGCTAATAGGAACAACTATGGGATCATCCGTTTTATCAAATTTAGGAACAGGCACTAGATGGCAATCCAGTAGAGGGGTTCCAGGAGAAGGCTAAGACTTGAAAGCATTGTATCGTAATACATCTACGCCCAAGGTTTCCCCTTTACAAGGGTTAAAACAGCAAAGTTTAGGGAGTACTGTATAGTTGAGGGTCAAATGATGTGGAATAACTAGAACATCCAATTTAAAACAGGTGACCCGCTTGTTGAGAGAGGATTAAGGTTGTTAAAATATCTAAGAAACAAATGTTATAGCAACTATGAAATAAACATAAGAGTTATACATAGCAGGAGTTGATTTTACTGGCTCAATCCCTGAACCTGAGAAAAGCCATATCTGCTTTTTGTCTGCGTGGTTTTCTGTTCTGGATAACTTTAATTTGAGGTTTCTTATAGGCTGTGGTATTCAGACAAATGAGGTGTAAGTTTGGGAGCCTTTTTAAATGAAAAACATAAATTCATGTATCAACATCTTTTTAACCTTGCAACCCAGGGACTGGTTAAAGTGCCTGATGTGGTCCCTTCCAGCCAGGCTGGAGTGAGTCCTGGTGGCGATGTGGTTTTTGTTGGACCATGTGTCCGGGTTGCAGGCCATGATAGTCAGTGTCAGTCTCCTGGGAGCACGCTGTGAAAACTACCCTATGAACTTGCCTTAATTCCAATAATCTCCATAAGTGCTTCCCAATTAAATTAGAAGGCCTCCTTAATAAGGCAGGTTTGCACATTCCCTAATCTAGCCTCACAGGATAGGTCTTCTGGAACAACTCTAGAAGGAGACAATTGATGTTTACCAGAAGGAGTAGCAACATCAAGGGAAAGGCTTCAGGTCAAGGCAGATGAAAAGATTCAATAAGTTTTACCAATTGAATTCTACTTATTTTGTCATTTTATTCTATAAAACCAGAGGATAGCCTGGTTGGTATAGCTTAGTTGCTTGGAGTGGCATGTCCGTCCCACATACCGAAATCGTGCAAATTTGATTCCTGGTCAGGGCACACACCCAGGTTGCGGATTTGATCCCCTTTCAGGGTGTTTACAGGAAGCAGCTGAGTGATGTTTTCCTCTCTCTCCCTCTCCATCTTCTCTTTCTAAAATTGATAAAAAACATATCCTTAGGTGAAGATTAAAAAAGAAGAAGAAACAAACAAAAAACAGTGGATAAGTGCAATGGAAATGCTGCAATATCAGCCAACTTTGGCACACCTGGTGTAGTATTTGTCTACTAAAATGGGTTTCCCTTTCTGGATGGGACTTTAGGGGTTTTCAAAGCAGGAAAAATCCTTTTTTGAAGTATTTTTTGTTGTTGTTAATCCTCACCCAAGGATATTTTTCCTTTGATTTTTTAGGGAGAGTGGAAGAGAGAGGGAAAGACAAAAAGAAACATTGATGTGAGAGAGACACATTGATTGGTTGCCTCCTGCACCCACCCCAACCAGGGCCTAGGCTGGGGAGGAGCCTATAACCAAGGTACGTGCCCTCCACCAGAATCAAACCCGGGGCCCTTTAGTCCACCGACCGGCCCCTATCCACTAAGTCAAACCAGTTACAAGTATTTTAGTAACTGCTATGGCTGTAGCCCTTTGACAAAGGAATGTTCTACCCAATGAGAAGACATATGGCTCATCATTAACACATTTTTATCTGGGGGGAAGGGTTGGATTGAAATTCACCTTTCAAACATGAGAGAGGCCTCATTCGTTTCTTTTTTTAAAAATTATATTTATTGTGGTGACATTGGTCAACATGAACATATAGGCTTCTATGTTATAAGACCTGTATACTATACCATGTGCCCACCACCCTAAAGTCAAACCTCATTAGTTTCACTTCCTTCTTTTGTAAAAACAGAGTCCCTTATTTCAGTTATGCATTCAATCATTCAGTTTTGATTTTTAAAAAATATATATTTTATCGATTTTTTACAGAGAAGAAGGGAGAGGGATTGAAAGTCAGAAAATAGACCAGCTGCCTCTTGCACACCCCCCATTGGGAATGTGCCAGAAACCAAGGCAAACGCCCTCGACTGGAATCGAACCTGGGACCCTTCGGTCCGCAGGCTGACGCTCTATCCACTGAGCCAAATCAGTTTCGGCAATTCAGTTTTTTAAAAAAACACATTTCACAAGCAATTATAGAAAGCTAAATGGTGAGAAGTAAAATTTAGCTTTTTAAATATTAAAGTCTGTTGATGCATGGTATATCTTTATGATTTTCTCGTAAGTGGAGACCAATAGTATGTAAAAAACACTTTTGTCCCCTTAAGAGAGAGAGAAACCCAAATCCCAATTCTGTATTGGCATACTTTGTTGATGTTTTTAAAAATATTTTTTATTGATTTCAGAGAGAAGGGAGAGGGAGAAAGAGATAGAAACATCAATGATGAGAGAGAATTATTGATCAGCTGCCTCTGCATGCCCCACACTGGGGATTGAGCCTGCAACCCAAACATGTGCCTGACTGGGAATCAAACCATGACCTTCTAGTTCATAGGTTGATGTTCAACCACTGAACCACACCACCAGGCTCAGCATACTTTGTCAAATAAATCTGTTGCAATCTTAGTTTGGTCATACATAAGATTTCTTTTTCAAGATTCCTTTTCTATGAGCCTTCTGCAACATACACAAGTTTTCTGCAATTTTCATAAATCTTTCACCCTTTGTCCTATCTTTTTCCTTTTCATTGTAGAACAATCATTTACTTTAGGACAAAATTACTTTTTTTCTTAAATTAAAATGTATTTCCATTCCCCATAACTTTTTTTTACTAAATGCACATCTTACCATCTACATTAATCATTTCCAGTCACCATAACATCCTAATAAGGCTCTATAACAAGGATTTGGATCCCCCTAACTTGGTCATAGGAAACCATTTTCTCTACATTATACCCTGGTTTTCCATCTGGTCTGTGGGTTCCAAAGCTAGAAAGCAGTGGACAACTGTATGTCCTTAATGAAACCAACATTCTTAAGGAGCTTTTATTTATTAAACATTAATCATAGATCATGCATACTTTTAAAGCCATTGCATTAGTTTTTGTTACTTCTCCAATTTGTATGAGTGTTCATTTATTTTAAGGCAATTGAATAGAGCCCTTTTATGATCTAAATTTGAATTTACCAAGTTATGTTTTTATTGATTTTTAGAGAAAGAGGAAAGGAGAGCCATAGAGAGATAGAAACATCAATGAGAGAGGAACATCATCCATCAACTGCCTTCTACATACCCCCTCCCCAGGATTGAGCCCCAAACCCAGGCATGTGGCCTGACCTGGAATTAGCCAGCGACCTCTTGGTTCCTGGGTTGATGCTCAAACGACCCTTCAGTCCGCAGTCCGAGGCTCCATCCACTGAGCCAAACCGGTCTCGGCAGAAACATACTTTATTTATAACATGCATACATAGACACACATGAATACATGGGCAGCACAACAATACAAAATTCAAAAGAAAAATTATGGATCTAAAAGCAAAGAGAATGGCCTTAAAAAGGACAGATTTTCCTGGGGGAGGACTGAAAACTAGTTCAGAGGTGAGGCCTGAGCATCAGATGGCTGCTGTGCATCTGGAGACAAAAGATGGGGTGGGGGGCATAGAGGGTAGGCAGGGGTAGGCAAGCGTGTGGGGCTAGAAAGTGGAGGATCTCCAGGGTTTGTGTTAGTAAACCTAGTTTTCCAGTTGCTAGCACAAGTGTAGGACAAGTTTTATAATGATCTCTCATTTGTTCCATTTTCACAAGAGCCAGTTTCCTTTTTAATACATCAAGAATTTACCAAATTTAGAATTATTTTTCCTAAGGGAGAAAATAGAGCCTCTTGATTTCTTTTAGAGCTATCAAGGTACCAGGTGTTGTTGTTGTTGTTGTTGTTTTTAAAGCTCCCCATTGTCTCTGGGAGGAAGAGTATTTCTTTGTTTTCACTGAATGTGCAAATAAACAGGCTTTGGGTTTGCAGAGGAATCCCATTTGGCCAAGAAAGCTTGAGATCACCTCATAAAACTTGAGTCCAGAGGCCTAGGCAATTGCAATTCTCTGGACCACAATGTTGGTGCATGCAATCAGCCAAAGCCTAAATAGTGGCTGATTAACATGTGAAACTTAGAGAATGAGTTATCCACTATGCACTTCTTACGGGGAGTCTTTATGCCGCACTCCCTTCCCCTCAGAGCCTGTTAGTGTGAGCATTCTCACAAACTGAGTAAGGCCTAGTTCCAACCTGGAGCATAACCTCCCTGGGTATCTGCAGAGGGCCAGCCCCCAGGGAAGGCACCTCAGCATTTTTTTTTTTTAATATATGTTATTGATTTTTTACAGACAGGAAGGGAGAGGGATAGAAGTCAGAAACATCGATGAGAGAGAAACATCGATCAGCTGCCTCCTGCACACCCCTACTGGGGATGTGCCCGCAACCAAGGTACATGCCCTTGACCAGAATCGAACCTGGGACCTTTCAGTAAGCGGGCTGATGCTCTGTCCACTGAGCCAAACCAGTTTTGGCGTACCTCAGCATTTTTTTTAAATCAGTGTCAGTTGAATCCAAGGTGCCAGGCAAAACCACGACTTGGAAATACATCCACCAAAAGGGTTGGATGCACTACTCAATACTGACTTTAATTTGCTTCAGGTGTCAGGGGAGAGCCCTTGAAATATAGGTTTAGTGGAGCCCCGGAAATGAGGGAATGAGTGGGCCCTGGGCTCACTTAAGCTCCTTTGATTTTAAGTCTTTTTATATGAAACTTGTTTCTCCATCAGAGAGCAGAGATTCCACCCAGCCCCAGCTTTATTTTCTACTTTTGTGTCATCTATTCTTCCTTATTATTTTCTCAATCCCCAGCCCCTCTACTTAGTAACTGGACCCTACTTCCCTCTCCACGCTGGTTGTAGAGAAGAGAGGAAAATCCCAATAGGTATCAAATGCAAGGGAGGAAAGCCCTCCCAGGGGGATATCCCCCTGGTGCCAACCATGACTGAGGGATACTTCTCCTAGGTACCACACTCAAATCCTATGGAGGGGCCCTCAGTTCAAACGTATGAACTGAGATCACTGGATGTGGATTCCCTACCTAAATTCAACAAAGTCTTTGAGAACTCAATGGCCTGTGGGAGATCTTGGATCTGAGAGGACTTACCCAAGGTCTTCTGATGGTACTGGGAAGACAGCTCAGCACATGGAACTGGTGCAGGTGCCAGACCAATTGGTTTCAGGATGGTGTTAGGAGACGAAATCATCGCTTCAATGCCCCACATTAGGCACCATGGAATGCTAACTGAAGGTTGTTGACTCCAATTCAATACCATCAGAAATGCCCAATTTGGATGCAATGAAAAAGGAAACTTTATTCAGTGCAAAACAACTCTATTGTGATACAGCACCAGTGTAAAAACAGTACTGCTTGTGAGGCAGCCCTGGGGCTAGGTGGTCCAGGGGCCAAGTCCCTCTCAGGCCAAACAGTTCTGCTCTGCTCCTTGCTAGTTTGCTGTGCTCTGTTCTGTGCTGGTCTGATCCATTTTGCTCTGTTGAGACACCTCAAGAAAAAGTCAGTTTTCAGTGGAAAGGGAAAGTACACTCTTGTCTGGTATCAGGACAAGAGCTAGGGATGAAGCGGGGGGGGAGGTTGGGGGAGGGCAGCTTTCTGCCAGACAAAAGTGCTGGCAGAGGCCATTTTTCTGAGGCCACTGCCCCGCCCTCCCTACCCTCCCACACAGAGCCATAGGCAGGCATCATATCTGAGTCTCCATTATCCAGGCTCACAGTCTTTGACAAGCCCTTGTGATACCCGGAGACCCTGCCCCACCCAACTTGCGGGCCCACCCAAGCCATTTGCAGTGTCATTCTCATATGAATGGCTTGTTTGGAATCATGCTTCAGACTTCCCCTCTGGTGCCCAGAGTCTGCCCTTGAGTCTGTCTGTTGCTTATGGAACTGGTTAGGTGGTGCTTCAATGTGACCTGAAACTGTCCATCAGATGCAATGGCTCTGGGTCCTCTTGGGAGGTGCAGGCAAGGTCAGCTGCCACATGTGTTCTACCCAGACCACCCATCATGAGCTACAAAGTGACCTGCAGATGGCTGCTACTTAGGCTGGTCTTGAAGGTGCACAGAAGAGGCTAAGCTGCGAAACATGGCTGGTTGATGCTAGTGCCTGGCCTAGGTCTACTTAGAGAGAAGTATGGGCACTCTGAGACCAAGTGCTGCTTGTTTGAGAGAGTTTAGAGAAGCCTGAAGCATAAGCTCAAACAGACCATTCATATGGGAATGATACTGGAATGGGTTCCTACACAGTTGATCCTCCATGAAGGTCAGTGGTCACAGCCAGTCCTTGCAGTAGATGGGCCTGAGGATAAATCCTTTCCATTGATATACCAACAGCAATCAAGGCTCGGTTATACAAGGCTCAACTACATGGGGTGATTGGAGTGCCCAGCCTGGGTGATTGGGGAGGCTGTACCACTGGACCCTACAGAACACCTACTACATTAAGCCATTCTACCAAGCCTAGGAGATGTAGCAGCTTTTACCTAATATATAGCAAAAACACAGAGAGGCTGCCAAAATAAGGAGACAAAACAAAACAAAACAAACCAACAACAACAACAACAACAAAACAAAACAAAACAAAAAAACCATGTCCTAAATAAAAAAACAGAACAAAACTTCAGAAAAAGAACTAAATATGCCCAGCCAGATTAGCACAGTGGTTGGATGTCCACCTATGAATCAGTAGGTCATGGTCCTATTCCAAGTCAGGGCACATGCCTGGGTTTTGGGCTTGATCTCCAGTGGGGGGCATGCAGGAGGCAGGAGATCAATGATTCTCTGTCATCATTGGTATTTCTATCTCTCTCTTGCTCTCCCTTCCTCTCTGAAATCAATTTAAGAAAACAAAAGGATATAGAAACTGTAAAAAGAACCAGTCAGAAATGAAGGACACACTAACTGAAATGAAGAATAATTTATAGGGAGGGAAGGAAGGAAGGAAGGAAAGAAGGAAGGAAGGAAGGGAAGAAGGAAGGAAGAAATGAGGTCTCTCTTGCTCAATGCCACATCCTCTGTGTCAGTCACACTGTTAGGATAGAGCAACATTTTATTAAATATCTGTTGGAGAAACAGAGGAGTTTAAGAATGAACTGTGCATGGAAATGTGGTCTGATTACTTCCTGGTTGAGCTCTATGCCTCACCCTCTTCATAGCTCCACTGTGATGTTTACCCCTAATTAGTTTCCTGTGGCTGCTGTAACAAATTACCACAAATTGGGTGGTTTAAAACCATGGAAATTTATTCTCTCACACTTCTGGAAGCCAGAAATCTGAAATCCAGTAGAGCTGTGTTCCCTCTGGGCCCTGTAGGTAAGGATCCATTCCTGCCTCTTCTAGCTTCTGGTGACTTCTGACATGGTATTCTGGGGTTTGTGGCTGCATCACTCCAGGTTCTACCTCTGTCCTCACATGTCTTTACTTCTTCATTTATTCTCTTCTGTCTCTTAAAAGGACAATTGGCGTTGGATTTAAAGCCCCTTTGAAAAATCCAGGATGATCACATCTCAAGATCCTTAACTTAATGACAAGTCCAAAGACCCTATTTTCAAATAAGGTCACATTCACAAGTTCTTGTGATGAGGATGTACACACAGCTTTTGGGAGGCCACCATTCAACTCACTACACCCATTAAATTGTAATTGCAGCTTTTCTTTTTGGCTCCTTACCAGAATGTTGTGTTACTTATAAATATATTTAGCTGCAAGTTATAGATAACCCCATCCAGAGATGACCTGGCAGTTCAGTGATTATCACCAAGGACCCAGGCTTTGGACATCCCTCTTCTCCACCATCCTCAGTATTGTGGCTTTTCAACCTCGGGCTCAATCCCTCATGGTCAAGCTCTAACCATCAAACTCTTACACAACAGCATCCACAGCAGGAAGGGAGAAAGGGTGACAAGTAGAGCCACTTTCTTCTCATGCTTGTCTCTACATAAGGGTGGGAAATTTTTCCAGAGCCAGCTGCCCAGGTTCAATTCCAGTCAAGGACACATGCCCAGATTGCAGGCTTGATCCCCCAAGGGCTCCCAGACTGTGAGGGCACAGGCCGGGCTGAGAGGTTCCCTGAGTGCATGAATTTTCTGCACCAGGCCTCTAGTATATAATAAAAATAAAGAAAGACAAGAGTTTAAAAAAGAAACACTGATGCCCAGAACTCACCCATAGTTAAATTAAATTACAAGTGGGAGGAGGGCCCAGGGTTTTTGGCTTATTTATTTATTTGTTTGTTTATTTATTTAAAATGTATTTTATTGATTTTTTACAGAGAGGAAAGGAGAGGGATAGAGAGAGAGAAACATCGATGAGAGAGAAACATCAATCAGCTCCCTCCTGTACACCTCCTATTGGGGATGTGCCCACAACCAAGGTACATGCCCATGACAGGAATTGAACCTGGGATCCTTCAGTCTGCAGGCTGATGCACTATCCACTTAGCCAAACTGGTCTCAACTTGGCTTTTTTTAAAAGGTAATTTCGAGAGAAGTGAAAAAATGGTGGTGGAACAGAGGGATACGATCTGAATGTTGTCCCAGGGTAGACGAAGGGAGCAGTTGAGGGTCGAGCGGGGAGTGTTTGTTGGTGAGTTGGGGGACAGCTGTGCTCTGGGAGAAGATAAGGGACTACTGGACTGGCCTCCCCTGACTGAGCGGCCCCGGTGCTGCTGGCTTCTCTTGTGGAACCACCAGCTCGGAGGCGGACCACGCCACCTTGAAGGGGAAGGGCTTGAAAACATACAGCTGCAGTACCCACTGGATCGCTGAGACCCCCAGAACACTGGTGCCCAGTTGGTGCAGACACGCAGGTTTGAAGGAGCTCTGCGCTCCGGCATGGAAAGGTCAGATTTCCCCTGGGGTTACTTTGGGCACAAGGCAGAGGGAGCTGGCAGAGTCAGGAGATCTGCACCTGAAATAAAGTCCATGGCTGTTGGAGCTAGTAAACATGAAAGGGGGCCCTCGGAGCTGGTGGCAGAGGGAATTCCTAGAAAGCAACCCATTTGACAGAGGAGGGAAGTCCAAAAATTTTGGGAGGGTCCTGGCTGTTAAACCCAAGGGGGAAAGGGGATTTGTGCAGACATACATGTAGAACCTGAATTTGCGCACTTGGGTTTTTTCCTCTCCTAATCCAAGCTTCTGAGCGCTAAACCAGGATCATGGGATCCCCTGGTGGGGCATAACCTGGGAGACCACAGGGGAGAACTATTTTTGGAGCCTGGAGATAAAAGTCAGTAGTCTCCATTAAAGAGGGCAGCTCTGGGGTAGCCCATCCCCACAAATCAGTATTGAATACCACAGGGATAGTGGAATTTTAGTTCAGGGTAGAGAGGACCAATAGACCTAGAGGTCAATCTAGAAACATGGTCACCCAGAGGCTGAGTCACAAATTGACTCTTGTGTAACACAAATTAAGGAATTAATTTTATTTTCTCTTTATTCTACTTGGGGATTAGTGTTCTAAAGTCTATTTTCATCTACCCGTTAGTATCTTTTTACTCTACCTCAACTTCATCTTTATGCTACCACTCTCTTGCTAACCTTTCCCTATTTAGTGCCTTGTTTCTCTTACACTTTTCCCACTTTAGGTTTACCTTATTCTTTCTTTTTATCCCCTGTTAAAATTTCACCCCACTTATATATCTAATCTCCAACCACCTACTCCAAGTCCATACACACCTCTCGCTTCTCTGACTTCACTATCCTAAATTGTTTTCACTCTGTTCTGTTGTTGTTGTTTACTTGACTGCTGATTATATCAATTTTTTATGCAGGTTTGTGAGATTGGTTTCTTATTCTTTTCTTTTGGTTTGTTTTGTGGGTTTATTTTGGTGTTGTTTTTTGTTTTGTTGTTCTCGTTTGCATTGTTTTTTGATAGACTTTAATATCCCACTATCACCATTGGACAAATCCTCTAAACAAAAAATCAGTAAAGAAACATCAATCCTCAATGACTCACTAGACCAGATGGAATTAATTGACATCTTCAGATTATTTCACCCCAAAGCCACAGAATATACATTCTTTTCAAGTGCCCATAGATCATTCTCAAAGATAGACCATATGTTGGGTCATAGGCAAAGTCTCTCCAAATTCAAGAAGATAGAAATCGTATCAAGCATATTCTCAGATCACAGTGGCATAAAGCTGGAAGTCAACTACAATAAAAACAATCCAAAGAAATCAAACACATGGAGACTAAACAGCATGCTATTAAACAATGACTGGGTTACCAGAGAAATCAAGGAAGAGATAGAAAACATCATGGAAACAAATGACAATGATAGCACAACAATCCAAAATCTGTGGGACACAACGAAAGCAGTTTTGAAAGGGAAGTTCATAGCTCTACAATCCTACTGCAAAAAACAAGAAACAGTGGCAATAAATTATCTAACCTAACAACTCAAAGAGTTAGAAAGAAAGCAACAAGAAAAGTCCAGTGTAAGTAGAAGGAAGGAAATAGTAAAGATCAGAGCAAAGATAAATGACATAGAGACCAAAGAAACAATACAGAAGATCAACAAAACCAAGAGTTGGTTCTTTAAAAGGATAAACAAGATTGATGAACCTCTAACCAGGCTCACCAAGAAGCAAAGAGAGAGGACCCTAATAAATAAAATCAGAAATGAAAGAGGTGAAATAACAACAGACCCCAATGAAATACAAAGGAGTGTGAAAAAATACTATGAACAACTCTACTCCAACAAACTGGACAACCTGGAGGAAATGGATATATTCCTAGAAAAATATAACCTTCCAAAACTCAATCAGGAAGAATCTAAACAGCTCAATAGATGAGTAAATATGGAAGAAATTGAAGCAGTCATCAAAAAGCTTCCATCAAACAAAAGCCTAGGGCCAGACGGCTTCACAGGGGAGTTTTACCAAACATTCAAGGAAGAATTAAAATCTATCCTCCTCAGACTATTCCAGAAAATTCAAGAGGATGGACCACTTCCAAACTCCTTCTATGAAGTTAGCATCACCCTAATACCAAAACCAGATAAAGATGACACAATGAAAGAGAATTACAGGCCAATATCCCTCATGAATATAGATGCCAAAATCCTCAATAAAATTCTAGCAAATCGGATCCAGCAGTACATCAGAAAAATCATACACCATGACCAAGCAGGATTTATCCCAGGAATTCAAGAATGGTACAATATCCACAAATCAATAAATGTGATACATCACATAAACAAATTGAAAGATAAAAATCACATAGTCATATCAATTGATGCAGAAAAAGCATTTGAGAAAATCCAACACCCTTTCTTGATAAAAACTCTCAACAAGGTAGGAATAGAAGGATCATACCTCAACATAATAAAACCCATATATGATAAACCCACAGCAAACATCATACTCAATGGGCAAACTACAACCATTTCCTCTAAGAACAAGAACAAGAACAAGACAGGGATGCCCACTCTCATCACTCCTGTTCGACATAGTACTGGAAGTATTAGCCATTGCAATTAGAAAAAAGAAGAAATAAAAGGCATCCAAATTGGAAAAGAAGAAGTACAGCTATCCTCATTTGCAGATGACATGATATTGTACATAAAAAACCCAAAAAACTCCATAAAAAAACTAATAGACTTAATAAATGAGTTTAGCAACATAGCAGGATACAAAATTAATGCCAAGAAATCTATGGCATTTCTATACACTAATACTGAACTTACAGAAAGAGAATCTAAAAAAGCAATCCCATTTGCCATCACACCAAAAAAAATTAAGATACCTAGGAATAAACTTAACTAAGGAGGTAAAAGACCTATTCGAGGAAAACTACAGGACACTAAAAAAAGAGATAGAGGAAGATGTAATCAGGTGGAAGAACATACCATGTTCATGGTTTGGGAGAATCAACATCATTAAAATGTCCATACTACCCAAAGCAATCTATAAATTTAATGCACTCCCCATTAAAATACCAATGGCATATTTCACAGACCTAGAAAGAACTCTCCAAAAATTCATCTGGAATAAAAAAAAGACCCCAAATAGCCACAGCAATCCTGAGAAAGAAGCACAAAGTCGGTGGGATTTCAATACCAGATTTTAAGCTGTACTACAAAGCTACTGTTCTTAAAACAGCCTGATACTGGCATAAGAACAGACATATAGACCAATGGAATAGAGTAGAGAATCCAGATATCAACCCAAACCACTATGCTCAATTAATATTTGACAAAGGAGGCATGAACATAAAATGGAGTCAAGATAGTCTCTTCAGTAAATGGTGCTGGGAAAATTGGTCAGAT
This sequence comes from Antrozous pallidus, assembly GCA_027563665.1. Taxonomy (NCBI): domain Eukaryota; kingdom Metazoa; phylum Chordata; class Mammalia; order Chiroptera; family Vespertilionidae; genus Antrozous; species Antrozous pallidus. The sequence continues at coordinate 101,718,637 of CM050512.1, read as the reverse complement.
ATATGCAAAAAAATGAAACTAGACCACTAACTTACACCATACACAAAAGTAAACTCAAAATGGATACAGGACTTAAACATAAGATGGGAAACCATAAAAATATTAGAGGAATCCACAGGAAGAAAAATCTCAGACATATGCCAAAAGAACTTCTTCAGTGATACCGCTTCTGGGGCAATGGAAGCTAAAGAGAAAATAAACAAATGGGACTACATCAAAATAAAAAGCTTTTGCACAGCTAAAAAACCATCAACAAAACAATAAGAAAACCCACTGTATGGGAGTACATATTTGCAAATGTTATCAGTGATAAAGGTTTAATCTCAAGCATCTATAGGCAACTCATACAACTTAATAAAAGGAGGACAAATGATCCAATAAAAAAATGGGCAACAGACCTAAATAGAATCTTTCGAAAGAAGACAGAAGGAAGGCCCAGAGACATATGAAAACCTGCTCAAAGTCACTAATTATCCGAGAGATGCAAATCAGAATGACAATGCGATACCATCTCACACAGAATGGCTTACATCAACAAATCAACAAATGACAAGTGCGGGCGAAGATGCGGAGAAAAAGGAAGTCTCCTGCACTGCTGGTGGAATTGTAGACTGGTGCAGCCACTGTGGAGAACAGTATGGAGTTTCCTCAAAAAAACTAAAAATGGAGCTCCCATTTGACCCAGTGATCTCACTTCTAGGAATATATCCCAAGAAACTAGAAACGCAAATTAGAAAGGATATATGCACCCCTATGTTCATAGCAGCACAATTTACCATAGCTAAGATTTGGAAACAGCTTAAGTGCCCATCAGCAGATGAGTGGATTAAAAAACTATGGTACATCTACACAATGGAATACTACGCTACGGTAAAAAAGAAGGAGCTCCTACCATTTGTAACAACATGGATGGAGCTGGAGAGCATTATGCTAAGTGAAATTAGCCAGGCAGAGAAAGATAACTATCACATGATCTCACTCATTTGTGGAATATAATGAACGACATAGACTGATGAACAAGAATGGATCCAGAGACTGAGAAAAGTCCATCAGAATGTCAAACCTCAGGGTAAGTGGGAGGTGGTGGGAGTAAGGGGGAAAGACAATATATTTGGCCTCTTGAACTAAAGTAAGCAATTTGTGTTTTTACATCCCTGACAAAGTTTATATAAAGTTATAAAAAAAATTGACAGATAGTTTGAGATTGAATTGACATGGCCTAGAGCTTGCCATCTCCTATGGACACCCATCCTTAGGCTAGGCCCTCCTTAACCTCCTGTGACACCATAATATCCTTACATGATATTATTCTACAATGTCATTATAATTTTTTATATTTGACAACAGCATATTGTACAATTATCCCAAAGAAACTTACAAACTAATTCTTTGAATGTTTGGCAGCAATTTAAAAAAGGATAGGAAAGGAAATAATCCCTTTCAGAAGGAATTAAGGCACTGGGAAGGCATCCAAGCATTCTATATTGGCCCCTCTTGCCCTTTTGCCAAGAGGGACCCTCTTCTTACTATCCAAATACACACAGCTGTTGCCTGAGCTTTCAGTTCAAGCTGTGGCTGAAGCCTCTGGGCAGCTGGCACCATGGATCTGTCTCTCGCCCAATGGTGTGAGCTGGGCCCTCCTGGAGAAGAAACCTGAGTCCCCAGAGATATGTGATCAGTACCGGGACCCCGCCAGCAGGTGAGGGGACCCCAAGGCAGGTGCTGGGCATGGAGCCCACGGGGGGCATAGACTACAAAGGAGACAGAACTGAACCTCACATCAGCCTGTTTGGCCCCGGAGGATGGCTGGTTAGCCAGAGACGGGGAAGATTCCTCAGGGAAGGAACAACCTAAGACAGGCACAGTCTCAGAGGGGCCAACAGGAGAGAACTAAAATGTCAACAGAGGTGGAGCACAGACCCTCACCCACAAACCTTGCAGGGGCCTGAACTCTCACCCCTTCTGAGGGAGGTCTCCTGCCCCCAAGGCTGCTTTTCCTCCCATGCACAGCTCAGATCGGGACCCAGGTTGCAGACAGAGACTCGGCCAGCAACAGCTGCTCTATATCTAAATTCAATCTATTACCAGGAATGCTCAGGGCCTACTGAAGAATGCAAATAATCCTTTCCACTAATATTTACAGGGTAAACTAAGATTTTTGCTTGAGTATTAAAATTGACAGTAAAATAGTAATCAAGTATTCAGATTAATTTAAATTGGCCAAGTGAAATAAGTGAATACTCAAGAAAATTTAAGTGTACTGGACAAAAAGCTGTTCCTAAAACATTAACTAAAATATCTATTAGTAGTTCATCTCACTGTAAAATTGTCTAACATCCAAAGAACCTAACGCAGTCATATTTGTGTGCAAAAATTAAAATTTAAAATTACCAAGACTGCAATATAAAATTTCCAAAAGCCCCCATTAATAAAAAAAGGGGGGGGGGGAGACAGTGTTGTAATATCATGTAAGAAAAAATATCCTGTAAGTAAAATACATCTAGAAAATTCTTACTCCAGGAAAGTAACTTCCATTTTTAATGCCAACAGCAAGACACCCATGAAAAACACACATGATGTCAAAATAAGCCAAAGGAAGATCATTTGGGTAAAAATAAAAAGAATCCCATAATTTGCAGAGAGGATCCCTGTGTTAACTTTTGGTCAATAATGTGTTTGTGTGTTTTCAGAGAACAATTCTAAGACCATGTGGGTTTCTGCGACAGTGTGGAACTGACAGGTCTGTTCCAGCCATGAGGATTGTCCAGAGATGGGGGACACTGATGACACCTTGCCATGCTAGCAGTCGGCAGCTGTGCATTGCTGCAGTCGGCCCAGGACCAAACCAGAGAAGATGGAACTTGCATTGCCACGATGTGTCCACCATCTGGATACCATTGCTGACATGTACACATAAGGAACTATTTGACATTGAAACTGGGACTCAGAACAGTTGGACATTGAAACTGAGACTCAAACATTTTTTGTTTTTATACATTTATTTTTAGTATGCAGAGGCAAGATATTTTTAAAGATAAGAAACAGGGGAGAGCAATTGATATAGAGGCAGGGAGGCATTGAACAGGCTGTTAAGCTACAGGGGGAAGGCTGGGGAGGGTGTGGGGACGGGTGCTATGGGAGATCAACCAAAGGACTTGTATGCATGCATATGAGCATAACCAATGGATGCAAGACACTGGGGCAGGGGGGCAGGTGGGGACATGTACTGGGAGGTAAGGGAGACTGGGGGGAGGACAATGGGGGGGGAATGGAAAACATATGTACTACTATTAAATGTAAATTATACTGCAAAAAAATAAAAATAAAAAGGAAAGACAAGAAAAGAAAAAAAATAAAAAGGTAATTTCACCCTGGTCATTTTTGCTCAGTGGTTGGTTAGCATATGAAATAAAGGATCGAGGGTTTGATTCCCAGTAAAGGGTAGTTACCTTGGTTTCAGGTTCCCCAACCCCAGTAGGGGTGCTTGTGGGAGGCAACTAATCTATATGTCTCTCTCAGATTGATGTTTCTCTCTCTCTCCTCCTCTTCTTTACCCCCACTCTCTCTAGAAATCAATGGGAAAAAAATATCCTCAGGTGAAGATTAAAAAAATAAAATATAGTTTCCCCAGATAATTCTAATATATAGACAAGTTTGAGCTTAACCCAGGGGTCAGCCAATTTTTCTACAAAGGGCCAGATATCAAATATTTTTGGCCACAGACTTTCTGGCAACTACTCAACTCTGCCTTAACGTAGGGAATGACTCTAGAGTTAATCCTGGGATTGACCTCTGGCAGAGCCACAAACAAGTCTGTTTAGAAGGCAGAGCTCTCTTAGCATAATTAAGCTTGACCTTATGGTCACCCCCTAGATCATTCCTAGGTAGCTAATGGGATGTGGGAGATGCAGCAAGTGCTGCCAAAACAAGTGAAACTCACAATAATATTGTAATTATGTTGACAGCTACCCTGTTTTTCTCTGACTATAAAATAAAGCCTCAGCTTGCTGGCTGGATCCTTCTCTGTGGCCTCATCCAGATACAGGAGATCCACTAAGCCCCAGGTATATTCTCTTTGCTTTTTCTTTAATCCTTCGACGTCCCTCCTCAGGCTCACTGAACCCTTGGCTGTGCTGAGGAGGCACACCTTTATAGTGCAAAAGTAGCCACAGACAATACTGTCATGAATGAGTGTGGCTATTTCAATAAAGCTTTATTTACAAAGACAGGTGACAGGCTGTACTTGACCTGTGAGCCATTGTGTTCCACCTTTGGCTCAAACCATTGATTCATGCTCTGGAGTTGGACCAATTTCAGTCTGCACAAAATTCTGTGGCCAAGAAGAAAGGGGAAAATTGCCCTGGCTGAGTAGCTCAGTTGCTTAGAATGTCATCCTGATATGCCAAGGTTGTGATTTTGATTCCTAGTCAGGACATATACAAAAAAGAAACAATGAATGCACAAATAAGTGGAAAAACAAAATTCATGTTTCTCTTCCCCCCCTTCCCCCCACCTCTCTCAATGAATAGCCCTAAACAGTTTGGCTCAGTGGATAGAGCATCACCCTGTGGACTGAAAGGTCTCAGGTTCGATTCTGGTCAAGGGCATGTACCTTGGTTGCAGGCACATCCCCAGTGGGAGATGTGCAGGAGGTAGCTGATTGATGTTTCTAACTCTCTATCCTTCTTTCCTCTCTGTGGAAAATCAATAAAATATATATTAATAAATCTATCAATAAAAAATAATTTGACAAAAAGAGGAGAAATTATTTCAGGGGGTTGGGAGCCACAGTTGTGAATTTCTTGAAGGCAGGATGGATTTTGTTCATCTGTTTTGATGGGGAAGAGCCACAACTCAAGCATCAAGAGGACTGGGCAGCTCCACTTTTGCGCTTTGGGCAGTCCCCAGATATGGTATGTAAAGCAGTCCTGCTGAAGTGGTCGGTTTGGAGAGGAGAGACTCCGAGACAGCTTGGAGTGGAGAGGGGCCCAGTGACTTGCAAGTCAGGCAATGTTTGTTGAATGAAAATAATATCCAAAGGGAGTGTTTATGTAAGAGCATGAGGAATATTTTTCCTGAAGCACATTTCATGATAAATCTAATCCCTAAAAATGTTTTCAGAAGTTATGTAATAAAGTGTCTTTCTTCCTGTCTGTGGAATAATGTCCCCCCAAAATGTCCATGTCCTAATGCCCAGAACCTGTGAAGACGTTGTGTTGCATGGTGAGAGTGCAGATGGAATTACGGTTGCTAATCATGTGACCTCAAAATGGGAAGATTATGCTGGATTATCCAGATAGATCCAATGTTATCACAAAAGTCCTTATAAGAGGAAATAGGAGCATCATATAAGAAAAAACATATTCACCCACTGGCTGCCAGGATTGGAGGTCAGAGTTTCTTGGGCACCACTGAGGAAGATGGTGGTTACCCAGGAGGAAATTAAGAAGGATCCGGAGTCAAAACCTGTTTGGCTCAGTGGATAGAGCGTCGGCCTGCAGACTGAGAGGTCCCGGGTTCAATTCCTGTCAAGGGCATGTAGCTTGGCTGGGGACACATCCCCACTGGGGGGTGTGCAGGAGGCAGCTGATCGATGTTTCTAACTCTCTATCCCTCTCCCTTTCTCTCTATAAAAAATCAATAAAATATATATATTTTTAAAAAGGATCCGGAGAAGCCAATCGACTGCGATTGCTGTACGTCTTCACTATCAACAACAGGCGCCACCACCGCATGGATGAGTTCTCCCGCAGGAATGTGCTGTCCAGCGGGCTGCAGATCTACACCTGGATGGATGCAAGCTTGAAAGAACCGACTAGTTTAGTAAAAGAAGTCTACCCAGAAGCTAGAAGGAAGGGCGCACACTCCAACTCTGCAATTGGTTTTACGGATATTAAAAGACCTGGCTACCGGGAGGAGATTAGCAGCACCATATCCAGGAGAAAGAGGACTGTTGATTCCATGACCCTGCAGTCGCATAAGTTTCATACAGGAGATTATCTGGATATAGTGATCACCCCTCCGAATTCAGAGCGCATGAGACCATATTAAATTTTATTGACAACTAGAGGCCCGAGGCATGAAATTCGTGCAAGAGTAGGCCTTCCTTCCCCGAGTGGTCAGCACTGGCTTCCCTCTGGCCTCCAGCAGGTACCTTGGACCTGAGCTTCCCTCTAAACCCAGCTTCATCTGGGGTTTCTGGTCTAATTAGCATATTATACTTTTATTATTATGGATTTATTGAGTTTATTTTTCATTCAGTTATGTAAAATAAATTTAAGCCTTTTCCTCCCCTTTTTTTTATTGCCATTAAGCCTTTAAACTAAACTAATTGTAGTGCATTTATTTAGGAGTTAGGTTTGGCTGTGCTATGGTATGAATGTTAATAGAACGTCCATGTTTCAAGTCCTGTAAAATATGAAGTGCTCTTAGCACTTTATGTAAAAGTGTTATTAAATATACATGTGCAATCAAATGAGAAAAAAAAAAAAGGAAAAAGAAGCTGTTAAGCCCTGGCTGGTCATCCCAATACACACCACAGTTGTGGGTTTGATCGCTGGTCAGGACATGTACAAGAAGCAACCAATGAATGCATCACTAAGTGGAACAACAAAATCAATGTTTCTCTCTCTCTCTCTCAATTCAAGAAAATTATAAAAAGAAGCAAAGGGGCAGTGATGATGAACACAGAGGTTGAAGTAATGTGCTTTGAAGATGGGGAGGAGCCACAACTCGGGGAATGTGGGTGGTCTCTAGAAGCTGGAAAAGGCAAGAAAAAGGACCCTTTCCTCCAGAAAAGAAAGCAACCTGGCCCTCTGACGTCAGCCCTCTGACACCTGTTTTGGACGTCTCTCCTCCAAGACAATAAATGCATGTTGCTTGCAGACATTAAGTTTGTAGTGATTTCCTGCAGCAGCACTCGGACACCAAAGCACCATTCTGGTGTCCAGTCCCTAGCAGTGGTCCTCTGTAAGCCACATACGGAGTATTTGCTCTCTGGGTGTGTCCTTCCCACACTACTCAATGCTGCCTGGGACTTATCAATGCATGATAACAGATGAGATGTGGTGTCAGCTCCAGACCCAAGCATCAAGAGGACTGGGCAGCTCCACGCTTGCGCTCTGGGGAGTCCCCAGATGTGCTATGTAAAGCAGTCCTGCTGGAGTGGCCCGTGTGGAGAGGAGAGATCCGGAGACAGCTTGGAGTGGAGAGGGGCCCAGGCTTCCCAGAATTCCACTTTAGCCCCTCCCCACCCCATGACCTCAGCTCATCAGACTGCAACAGCATGAGGGACCCCAAGCAAGATCAGCTATGAAATAGCCCATTGAGCTCAGCCTGTCCACAGGGACTGGAGAGATAATGAGATAGTTGTTTCAAGCTACTGTCCAATTTTAGCTACCATGAGTAAAGGCCCTACTATAGTGGGGCCTAGGGAACCATTGGTTCATATTACTGTCCTGAATATCATTCCCACTTTCCAGATGAAGAAACTGAGGTCCTGGAAGAAGATAACTAGATCTGCTGGTAGATGGGAGAACTGGGTTTCAACCTGTCTGTCCAACTCTGGAGCCCCGGGCCCTTTGCACTTTCCAATGCAACCTCTCCTCAAAGCTCTTAGATAAAATTCAAAGGACTAGGTTGGTCCCCGTCGCTGCTTTTGCACCATTGGCTACCACCATGCTGGTTTCAGCAAACTCTTAGCTCCATCCAGTCCTGTTTCCTCCACTTGCTCTCAAGTCTCATCAGAGAAAAGGATTACTTACAGTAAATGAAAACCAAGACTTGTACAGGAAGCACAGGCTGATCCATTACAGGGTTATTCTAGCCTGTAATGTACCTGTGTGCTCTCAGACACAGCCAGACTGTCTGGAGAGGGACTGGGAGGGTTCAAACAGCCCTGTGGCTGCTTCTGGGGTCAAGGTTCAGAGATGCAGAACAGGAGAAGCCCCCACCCCCACCCCCACCCCAGGCTGATCCTCAGAATCTCCAGGAACTGCTGTCACAGAAGTCAGGGAATGTTCTGGTGCTTCGGTGTGTATCTGCAGCCCTGAGGGCTTTGGAGAGCTTGAGAGCCAGGAAGGGCTTCTATGCTGAATCACCAACCACAGCCCTGACCCCAGGCTGCCTGACCAGCAGCCGCTCGGGGTCCTTGCACCCCCTAGTGGTCATGAGGAGAAAAGAGTTACTTCTCAACTAGTCAGTGGAGATTAGGAAGCTGGGTCCCAGGTGCATCGAAAAGTAAGACTCTCCTATTCCTTCACTACCAAGTAAACAGAAGACACAACTCAGAAGAATGGATGGCCCCAGTCAGACTTTATTTTTTTTAAAGAACAATGTACCCGGCCGGTGTGGTTGAACCAGGAGGTCATGGTTCGATTCCTGATCAGGGCACATGCCCGGGTTGCAGGCTCAGTTCCCAGTAGGGGGTGTGCAGGAGGCAGCCAATCAATGATTCTCTCTCATCATTGATGTTTCTTTTCTTTTTTTAAAAAATATATTTTATTGATTTTTTACAGAGCTGAAGGGAGAGTTATAGAAAGTCAGAAACATCGATCAGCTGCCTCTTGCATGCCCCCTACTGGGGATGTGCCAGCAGCCAAGGTACATGCCCTTGACTGGAATCGAACCCAGGATCCTTCAGTCCGCAGTCCGACGCTCTATCCACTGAGCCAAACCGGTTTCGGCCTCATCATTGATGTTTCTATCTCTCTCCCTTTTCCTTCCTCACTGAAATCAATAAAAAAATATATTTTTTAAAAAGAAAAAGAGTTGCCCTGGCCAGTTTGTCCCAGTGGATAGAGCGATGGCCTGGGGCCTGATGGGTCCCAGGTTCAATTCTGGCCAAGGGCACCTGCCTGGGTTTCAGGCTCGATCTCCAGTCAGGGGACGTGCAGGAGACAGCCAGTCAGTGGTTCTCTCTCATCATTGGTGTTTCTATCTCTCTCTCCCTCTTCCTTCCTCTCTGAAATCAATAAAGAATTTTTTTTTTTTAAAGAAAAAGAGTTGTTGATGGCGGTGAAAAATGGCACCAGGTGTTAGATGGGTAGGGTCAGACCAGACCTTGGTTTAGCAACTTCAGTTCTTGAGTTCTGACTAAGAATTCGGAGTCAAGACAAACTATAAGAGAAAGTTTATGTAAAAAGTCACAGAGGTAGGAAAAGTGAACCACCTGGGTGTGGGATCATAAAACAAGCTACATAGATACAAGAAAAGCCCTTGGGGCTTAGGTAAGAGAAAGGTAAAGTTAACAAGCCTGGGGTAGGCAGAGGGGGAAAGGGGAGAAAAGAGGAAGAGGAAAAGGTGCAGATGTGCTCCCTCCTGGCAGGGAGAGCAGGAGCTAAGAGCTACTGCAGCCCCTGTCCTCAGGGCTTTTAATGGGGATTTTAGAGGCAGTCCCAGGAAGGACCTTAATAGAATATGCATCAGCTTTCCAGGTGTGCCCTTTAAGGGTCGTGTTCTCCACTGATTGGCCAGTGCCAGGGCTGGGGTTCATTACTCAATGCAGCAGGTCCTGAGGTCAGCCATGGCATCATTTGCCTGGTTTTGCTGCTTCTCTGGGACTGGAGCTGAAACACAGACGAGGCCCAGATGTTATCCCCATGGGTCAATGCTGAAGGGAGTGGTCCTGTAAGGGCTGGCATGAGAGTCCCATGAGGCCACTCTTAGGCCCCTTGTTCCTCCTCCAACAGGGTCTACTGCATGATTAGTGACTTGCCAGGGGAGGAAAGGTTACCTGGAGGTGAGGTCCTTCTTCTCTCAGTTTTGCCCAAGGCTAGACACCCAGGACTCTCTGCCCTGGTGACCTTCCCTAGCTGGCCCATCATCCATCCATCCTTGCTCTGCTCACATCTGTCTAAATGCCTACCACAGAGTGGCCTCTAACTACTGAAAAGGGAGACAGGATCATTGGGCCAGGAGCCACTGAGAAGACAATCAATGCCTCCTATTTAATGAAAGAGTAATATGCAAATTGACTGTACCTCTGCTATACCCACAAGCCACTCCCTCCAGCCGATCAGCAGCGAGCATGCAAGTTAACCCAACCAAGATGGCTACAGCCACGGAGCAAGCAGGAGGCTTAGGTTTTCCCGGCAATGGAGAAACCAGTGGACAAGCCCGGGAAAGAGGACTCCGATATCTGCTGGCTGCCCGGTGGGGCTGCTGCTAACCCATACTGTGCTAACCAGATAGAGGTGCCTCTTCCGTGGGGGCAGAAGCTGCCTTGGATTTAGCCCCATCAGCCCTTCCGCTGGACACCTTGTGCTCACAACCCCCCGGGGCCTTCAGCTCATCACAGGAGGCCACTCCGCTGGGCCTTCCCTGACCCTCCAAGAGCTTGTGAGGCTAATGAGGTACCAGCAGGAACATCAAAGTCACAGGACTGTTCAGAGGGGTGTAGGGACCTCCTCTCAGTGGCTAAAGAGGCCGTTATGCATGAGAGCGAAACTTCTAGCCCAGCCACTCTCCCGAAATGTGAGACCATTAGTTGCCTAATGCAGCGATTCTCCACTTGGGCCAGTTTTCCCCTCAGGGGACATTTGCCAATGTCTGGAGACGCTGTTGGGTTGTCACAGCTTGGAGGGGCGTGGAGTGTGTTCCTGGCATCTGGTAAGTGGAGGGCAGGATGCTGTTAAGCACCCCGCAGTGCACAGGACAGTCCCCACCCAGTCCCTGGGCCTGTATGTCAGCAGCCCGGGAGGAGAAGCCCCGCCGGCCTGTGAACTTTAGCTCCCCGTCGCTGTTTCTGTTTGGATGATGCTGCACCCCCAGCAAAGTACTTCCTCATTCTTCCAAGACTTCCGAACAGGTCCTGCCTTCCTTTTTATGATCATTGAAAAAGGGACAAAATCCGAGAGCTGTGTGATTTGTTATTTCTGTCGCGACTTAGAGGCTGTGCTGTTTCACCCTATGGTATTGGCGGGGGGGGGGGGGGGGGGGGGGGGGGGATCTCTCCAGCCAGCCAGATGCTTTGCTCTCTAAATTTAGCCACAGACACCCCCTTTTGTTTTGTTTTTAAATACATTTTTATTGATTTCACAGAGGAAGGGAGAGGGGGAGAGAGAGAGAAACATCAATGATGAGAGAGAATCATTGCGGGCAATCAGGCCAACAGGGGAGGGCAGTTAGGAGGGACCAGGCCTGCAAGGGAGGGCAGGGGAGTGATCAAGCCTACAGGGGAGGGTAGTTAGGGGTGACCAGGCCGGCAGAGGAAGGAAGTTGGGGGCAACTGTGCCTGCAGGAGAGGGCAGTTAAGGGCAATCAGGCTGGCAGGGGAGTGTTTAGGGTGTGATTAGACTGGCAGCCAGAAGTGATTACTGTTAAGTCTGGCTATCACAGTTACAGGCAATTCGGAAGGCAGGCAGGTGAGCAGTTGGGAACTAACAGTCCTGGCTTGTGAGATGGATGTCCGGCTACTAGGATCAGGCCTAAACTGGCAGCCAGACATCCCTCAAGGAGTCCCAGATTGGAGAGGGTGCAGGCTGGGCTGAGGGACCTCCCTCCCATGCACGAATTTCATCCACTGGGCCTCTAGTTTGATAATAATTGTAATTTCCTTTGGTTGTTTCCAGGAATCGGGATGAAAAGGAAAAGAGAGAGCATAGGCTTTTCGCTAAGTATCTAAGTTCAGAGGGGAGGCAGGTGTCATTCTCCAAAATCCAGGAAGAAAGGTTAAGTTAGAAGCCAAGCCTGGGCAAGCCATCATGTCTCACATGTTCTGAGAAAATCACATTCTTTCTGTAAGCTGGAGAAGTTAACAGTGCTTTTGGTTCCAGCAGGGAGGCATCGCCACAGCAAAATGCAATTACGAGATCAAAGGGACAATTTAATGCATCTTTAAGAGCCACTAATTTGATGCAGATGTGACCATCAAACCCTGGTCCCAAGACTGGTGTGCTTGACCTGGAAAAAAAAATCGTTATTTTGCGCCATGCTTTAACTTTGCAAATAAGAACATTTATTCTCACGGCATTAAAATATAAACAAATAGCAATGACAGAGACCCAGAGAGCTTCAGGGACTAGTGAGAGGTGATTTCATATAGACTCTCCCCATAAGAGCTAAAAAACGTGGCCGTGGGAAGCTTATCTTCAGAGACATCCAGATTCAGGACCCAAAGTTTCCCTCCCTCTCCTCTCCCCTCCAACCCATCATTATCTCACAGGTAGTGGCTCTGAAACGAGGAGGGAGGAATGGTTCACACACAGACACACTGACACACACACACATACATTTTGGCAACGTTTAGATACATTTAGCGTTGTCACAAAGTTTAGATACATTTAGTGGTGTGTGTGTGTGGTGTGTGTGTGTGTGTGTGTGTGGTGTGTGTGTGTGTGTGTGTGGTGTGTGTGTGTGTGTGTGTGGTGTGTGTGTGTGTGGTGCATGTGTGTGTGTGTGTGTGTGTGTGTGGTGTGTGTGTGTGTGGTGTGTGTGCGTGGTGTGTGTGTGTGTGTGGTGCGTGTGTGTGTGTGGTGTGTGTGTGTGTGGTGTGTGTGTGTGGTGTGTGTGTGTGTGGTGCATGTGTGTGTGTGGTGTGTGTGTGTGTGTGGTGTGTGTGTGTGTGTGTGTGTGTGTGTGGTGTGTGTGTGTGTGTGGTGTGTGTGCGTGGTGTGTGTGTGTGTGTGGTGCGTGTGTGTGTGTGGTGTGTGTGTGTGTGGTGTGTGTGTGTGGTGTGTGTGTGTGTGGTGCATGTGTGTGTGTGGTGTGTGCGTGTGTGTGGTGTGTGTGTGTGTGTGTGTGGTGTGTGTGTGTGTGGTGTGTGTGTGTGGTGTGTGTGTGTGTGTGTGTGTGTGTGTGTGGTGTGTGCCAAATGCAGTGTGCACAACAGGAGGCCTGGGTGGTGGAGAAGAGATGGAGGGGCAGGAGGGGAGAGGAAAAGGGTAGAGGAAACACAACATGAAATAAGAAAAGGTAAATGGGAGAGGAAAGGCGTGAGGCCTCACATAGGTGCTGGATCCACCCAGACCCGAAATCCATCCCCCCTTGGACTTTTCAATTATGTGAATCAATCACTTCTCTTTTTAGCTTATGCCGGTTTCAGGTGGGTTTCACTCGCTTGCAGCCAAAAGACTGCTCGCTAACACAGCAGTGACCGCGAACTGCTTAAGGGGGTCTGCAACGTTGAGCAGGGTTGCTTTTACCCTCTGGCCACTCTCAAAGCCGGGGGAACGCGCTGCTCCGCGATCATCTTAGGTTTCTGGTGTCCTGTGGGCGTGAAGACAGAGACACGGGTCCCTGGGCGACAGAAGAGGCGGCAGGCAGGAGCCACCCGCTCCCGAAGAAGCAGGCTGCAGCCTGGTAAACCTTAAATTGGAGGTGGGAATCCATCTCGCCTGCGACAGACTTATCTGGGTGTTGACGGAAAAGGTGACTCCAAAGAGAAGTGCCCTTGGGGCCACTTGCGTTCCTTTGGGATGCGGAATTGGTGCACAGGCAGGCGCACAGCAGGCTGGAGCAGGTGGGAGGGTTCCTTCCTCCTGCAACGTCTCCTCTCCCCCTCCTCGCTTGCCTGCGCGGGTGGCTGGGATCGCCCAGCCGGGAGCAGAGCGGGCGGAGCTTCATCTGCATTGCGCCAGCCCCGCCTGAGGGTGGGTGGGAGTAGAGGTTGGAGCACTTTGGGAGTCAGGATTGGAGAGGGGGGTAGTGGGGGAGAAGCGGGAGGAGGCGGCCCAGGGGGGGGAGGCGGCCCCAGCAGCTGCCTGCCTGTCCCCTCCCCAGATCCTCCTTCTTCTCCAACTAAGCCCGACTCCTGTTTCTCACCAGGTCGGAGTCATAGTGGGGGGCTGTGGGGGAGGGGAACACAAATGAAACGGAGAATACTTTTTTTACAGAGCGGAAGGGAGAGGGATAGAAAGTCAGAAACATCGATCAGCTGCCTCTTACACGCCCCCTACTGGGGATGTGCCCGCAGCCAAGGTACATGCCCTTGAGCAGAATCAAACCAGGCACCCTTCAGTCCGCAGTCCAGCTCTACCCACTGAGCCAAATCGGTTTCGGCGAAATGCAGAATACTCTTAGCTCCTTTTCTAGCATGTGGTATGCAGAGACGTGGGACACCACCACCCAGACCTCCTGATTTGGCACACTGCATTAAGCAGGTGTGACAAATGGCATCCGCCTAGACAGCAGGAATAAGGAACATGAGGTCACCAGAACATGCTCTGGGAGAGAGCAGGATGCCCCAACCAGTAGTTCTCAATCCTGCCTGCATGTGAATTACCTTGGGAGCAAGTAAATAAATAAATAAATAAATAAATACTGATGCCTGGGTGCCCTGTCCAGGGAGTCTGGGGTTTGATTAATGCAGATTAAAAAAAAAAAAAGTAAAAGCAAGCAAAAATCCTCCTGACCAAACAGTCACTTCTAACCTGTAAGCGTCCTATAAACCTGGCTTGGAGTCCTGGCTTTGTCTTGTTTTACCCCCTGCTGGTTGATCTTTGTTATGTTCACTTATAAATAAAAAGACCTGCCCAGCGGGTGTGATTTGATGGTTGAGCATCAATCTATGAACCAGGCAGGTCACGATTCAATTCCTGGTCAGGGCACACGCCCAGGTTGCAGGCCCAATCTCCAGTGTGGGGCATGCAGGGGGCAGTGATCAATGATTCTCTTTCATCATTGATGTTTCTCTCTCTCTCCCTCTCCTTTCCTCTCTGAAATCAATAGAATTTATTAAAAATAAGTAAATAAGAAAAATAAAAAGACCTTTCAAAGTGAGAGGCAACAGCATGTATTTGAAATCAATAAGAATAACTATTTGATAGAGAGAAGACAGTCTCTTCAATAAATGGTGTTGGGAAAACTGGACAGATACTTGCAAAAAAATGAAACTAGACCACCAACTTACCCCACACACAAATATAAACTCAAAATGGATAAAGGACTTAAATGTAAGATGGGAAAATATAAAAATCTTAGAAGAAGCCATAGTCAGCAAAATAGCAGATAATTGCTGTAGCAATATCTTTACTGATACAGCTCCTAGGGCAATGGAAACTAAAGAGAAAATAAACAAATGGGACTACATCAAAATAAAATCTTCTACGTGGCAAAAGAAACCATCAGCAAAACAACAAGGAAGCCCACTGCATGGGAGAACATATTTGCCAATGTTAACTCTGATAAGGGTTTAATCTGCAACATTTACAGGGAACTCATACAATTTAACAAAAGGAAGATAAACAACCCAATCAAAAAATGGGCAAAGGACCTAAATAGACACTTTTCAGAAGAGGACTTTCAGAAAGGCAAGAGACATATGAAAACATGCTCAAAGTCACTAATCATCTGAGAGATGCAAATCAAAACAACAATGAGGTACCATCTCATACCTGTCAGAATGGCTATCATCAACAAATCAACAAACGATAAGTGCTGGTGAGGATGTGGAGAAAAATGAGCCTTCCTTCACTGCTGGTGGGAATGCAGTCTGGTGCAGCCACTGTGGAAAACAGTATGGCATTTCCTCAAAAAATTAAAAATGGAACTGCCATTTGACCCAGTAATACCACTTCTAGAAATATATCCCCCCCCCAAAAAATATATATATATATCCCAAGAAAACAGAAATACCAATCAGAAAGGATATATGCACCCCTATGTTCATAGCAGCACAATTTACAATGGCTAAGAATTGTAAACAGCCTAAATGCCCATCAGCAGATGAGTGGATTAGAAAACTGTGGTACATTTACACCATGAAATACTATGCAGCTGTAAAAAAGAAGGAATTCTTACCATTTGCAGCAGCATCTATGGAATTGGAGAGCATTATGCTAAGTGAAATAAGCCAGTCAGTGAAAGAAAAATACATCATGATCACACATTTTCTATCTAATAAAAGAGTAATATACAAATTGACCATACCTCTGATCAAGCCATGCCCAAAGCCATGCCCACCAGCCAATCAGGAGCAAATTATGCAAATAAATCCCAACCAAGATGGCTGCACCACTGAGAGCAGGAGGGAGGCTTGGGTTTCCCCAGCAATGGAGGAAGTCAAGCTTTCAGGCTGCCCTTGCCAGCCTAGGCCTCCACTCAATGTTACAAGGTTAGATAGATAATCCCAACAGAAATGGTGGCAGCCACAGAGCTTGAGAGAACAGAGGCTAAGGTTACTGGGACGATGAAGGAAGCCAAATTTCTGCAGCCCTAACCTAGGCCTCCACTCTAGGCTACAAAGTTTCAATTGTAGAACATAAATTAATCCCAGATACCAGGGCCTCCGCCTGGGTTGTCCGGGGCGGGGCGGGGGGGAGGTAAGGCTGGCCTGCAAACCACAATAGGCCCCTTGCTCAGGCTGCCCCACACCCCAAGGGAACCCCCATCCTGATCCAGGACACTCTTCAGGGCAAATCAGCTGGCCCCTACCCATGTACCAAGCCTCTATCCTATCTAATAAAAGAGTAATTTGCAGATTGACCATCACTCCAACACACAAGAGGGCTGCCCCCATGTGGTCAAAGATCCTGCTCCCATGTGGACACAAGATGGCCACCACAACATGGCCAGCATGAGAGGACAGTGAGAGGTTCCAGGCCAGCAGGGGGAGGTTATTGGGAGGTTCCAGGCCTGCAAGGGAGGGCAGTTGGGGACGATCAAGCCTGCAGGGGAGGGCAGTTAGGGGTGACCAGGCTGGCAGAGGAGGGAAGTTGGAGGCAAACAGGCTGGCAGAGGAGCAGTTAGACATCAATTAGGCTGGCAGGGTAGTGGCTAGGGGGTGATCATGCTGGCAGGCAGAAGCAGTTAGGGGCAATCAGGGAAGCAGGCAGGCTAGCAGTTTGGAGCCAGTAGTCCTAGATTGTGAGAAGGATGTCCGACTGCCCGTTTAGGCCCCTTTAGGGACTACCAGGATCAGGCCTAAACGGGCAGTCAGACATCCCTCGAGGGGTCCCAGATTGGAGAGGGTGCAGGCTGGGCTGAGGGACAGCCCCCACCCCATCCCTGCATGAATTTTGTGCACTGGGCCTCTAGTATGGATAATAAAGAACATTATAAACTGATGAACAAAAATAGATACAAAGGCAGAGAAGCATCAAACAGACTGTTATCCTGCAGCAGGAAGGTTGGGAGAGTTGGGGTTGGGGGGAGGTAAGAGATCAACCGAAGGTCTTGCATGCATCTATATAAGCATAACCAGTGGACTCAAGACACTGCGGGGGCGGGGGGGGGGGGAGAACGGCTTGTACTGAGGGTAGGGGCGACAGGGGGAAGGTCAATGGGGGGGAGGGAGGAGACATATGTACTACTATTTGTAATACTTTAAACAATAAAATAAAATTTAAAAAATTTTTAAAAGACTATTTGAGAATCATTAATTCAGGCAGAAACCGACAAAGATAATGCATATTTATGAGAAGGGAAAGCAGAACAAGTACATCAATAGAAGGAAGGCATTTCTATTGGTGTAGATAAGCTAACACAGTGCTGCTAATTCTGAACGTTTTTAATTTTCAGTCCAGTAGTCATCAGTGCAGTAGTCATAATAACTGCTTTCTTGTTGTCTTTGCAAACAGTTCTTTGCAACACAGCATTACCTTAGGCTCAGTCCAAAGGTTTGTTTGTTCTGCTTTTAACATTCTAAGGTTTCAAGTATAAGACATGCAAAGCAGTTCCTCCGGTGTGGCACTCGGCTCCATTTTAAAGTGGTTTCGTTTATATCAGTGGTCAGCAAACTCATTCGTCGACAGAGCCAAATATCAACAGTACAACGATTGAAATTTCTTTTGAGAGCCGAAAACCAAGTTCTGCGCATGGGCCACAAAGTTTCATTCGCACTGTATGTGGGTTCCCTCATGTGGTATTTTGTGGAAGAGCCACACTCAAGGGGCCAAAGAGCCGCATGTGACCCGTGAGCCACAGTTTGCCGACCACTGGTTTATACTATTGTTTACAGTTACAGCATCCAGTTCATAGTACTGTTGTGGGGCGACTTCCACAACCAGTTGCAAATGACCACGGAGGCGATTAAGTTGGAAATAAGCAAGCAAGGATTTACTGATCTGGCCAGGATGGTCGGAGGGCACCATGTGGAGACCAAACACTCACGGCCGTGCTGTCTCAGGTGTAGGCAGTCTTTTTATAGCGTCTGAACCATAAATTTTCATTGTTTTAAATTCCGAGAACAGGCTGCAGAGTCGTATCTGAGGTAGGGAAGTGCCAGTGGACTATGATTGACCCTGTTGTCTGCTTCTTATATCTAACCATACATTTTGGATGCACATGGGAATGTAGTCCTATTTCGCAAAAGCCGAAGGTACAGTTCAACTTCTGGCACCACTTGGTCAACAAGAATTACTCTTTTATGGTTCTGGTCCTCAAATAGATTTATGTGAATTTTTAGGTCTCAATCTGGAAGCTAAAGTAACTACCCTTTTGCTTTAAGCAAGCAATCAGGATCAAAATTCAAATAGCAGTTTTATCTGAGATGAATGCTACGGTATTTCAGTACAGTATTCTAACTAACACACCACTCATTCTCTACCTACTCACTCTTGTCCCTCTTGCCCTAGTCGGTTTGGCTCAGTGGATAGAGCATCGGCCTATGGACCAAAGGGTCCTGGGTTCGAATCCTGTTGAGGGTGCATACCTTGGCTGCAGGCTTCTCTCCAGCTGGGCCCAGGTCCAGGCTCTTGCGGGAGGCAACCAATTGATGTGTCTCTCTCACATTGATGTTTCTCTCTGTCTTCCCCTTTCTCTTCCTCTCTCCCTAAAAATCAATAGAAAAATATCCTCAGGTGAGGATTCACAAAAATATAAATAATAAAATTAATAAAATTAACTTAAAAAGCACAACAACCAAGTGTAACAAGTGGACCTTGATTAAATCTTAATTTGAATAAGCAATCTGTAAAAATAAAAAATAAAATAGGTCGCTCTTCATACCCACACCTTCATCTAGTGTGCTAAATACTTTATATATACTGTATCTTTGAATTTCCTCTGTGATAGTAGAAAGGGAATCTTTATTATCCCATTTTACAGACCAGAAAGTATAGCCACAGAGAGACAGACTCCTCGGCTCATCTGATCCCGGGACCCATTACTACAACATATGCCACAAATGCAGGTGTGCAAAACGATCACTTTCTTGAGCTTTTCTCGAGCTCGGGTTCATGCAAACCCTGTTCCTTCCTGGGACACCTGCCCCTCTTACCATGGTTGTGCTGTGATCCTGGGTCTTTCAGGTGCTGAAGTGTTCCTCTGTCATTGATCCACCTGGTTGCTGAAAGGACAAAGAGGGACTGACTATCTTCCACCCTGTAGAGCTAGGTCCACAACCTGACCTCCCTACCGAACCGCAGGAATGCCAGAAATGTCCTGACTTCCCCAGCCACGACCTGAGCTGACCAACAAAGCTCCAAGAATACAGCTAAGGTCCAAATTAGGCTGTACCACAGAACGCTCCCTATGCGCCAGTCTTGACCAATCAGGAAGTGGTGGGGGATGGCACAAACCTTAGAATGTGTTGGTCACTTCCTGACCATTGTGCCGTAAAACCCTGGAATAAAACCCTGACCAAAGTGACCAATCTCTGTAACTTAAGTCACTCACCTAAGCCCACCCAGATGACTAGCCCTATATAATCTTTGTTCTCTTTGGCTCTCTCTTGCTTCCTGCCGCGGCGACAGTGGGGCCGGGAGAGCCAAGCCTGGGCTTGAATAAAGGTTCTTTTGCTCTTGCATCAGTATCGGCTCCCTGGTGGTCTCTGGGGATCTTGAAATCTGGACATAACAGTTGCCATGAATCCGCTGTCTTGGTTTACATGATTTCTGAGGCTCTAGAATTCTCTGTTGCTTCTATATCCTGCTTGGGGCTCTAGGAAGCTTGGGTTCAAGCTTAGCTCTGCCACTTGGGAGTCAGCTCACCTCTCCTAGCCTTTGCTGCCTCACCTGTGAAACAGGGATGTAGATTCTGTGGTGTGTTTTGTGGGGGTGCATCACCCATCAGCCCCCTCTCCACCCCCTTCCATCCTGCTGGGTAACTTAGCTCCAGGTGCAGCCCTGGACTACAAGGCCCACAGACCAGCAGTCGCTTTTCTTTCTCCTGTCCTCAGTCCAAAACAGTCCTTTTCGGCTCTCTGGGTCAAAGCACCACCCTTCTTTCTGCTTCTGCCTCAGGCAGTCTGACTGACCCGCATATCCGTTTTATTTTTGCAGAATCTCCAAGGGAAGGCAGGGGAGGGTGGGTAGGAAGTGATCAACCAAAGACCTTGTATGCATATATGCATAAGCTGTGGACATAGACAATAGGGTGGTAAAGAGCCAGGGTGGGGTTTGGGGGAGGGCTGGAAAGGGTCAATGTGGGAAAAGGAGAGACATATGAAATACTTTCAACAATAAACATTTATGTATTTATTTATTTTTGGTCTTCACTTTATTAAAAATGTAATTCAGCAAAGGAAGCGGCAACAAACATGACAAAGTGAGGTGCCCACCCTGGTCACATAGCCGCAGTGGCAGGGCTAGTATTAGGACCCTTATCTCCTTGGCCATCTCTACAATACTCTATATTTTGGTCACATAGCCGCAGTGGCAGGGCTAGTATTAGGACCCTTATCTCCTTGGCCATCTCTACAATACTCTATATTTTGGTCAGAAATGGAAATCAACAATAAAGATTTAATTTTTAAAAAGATATGTGTATGCTTAACAGATATAAGAGAGGATACAGTAAAAACCCTCCCTGCTTCATCCTTCTCTCTCCCCACAATTCCTCACCCCAGATGTCAACATTGTTACCAACTCCTTTGTCCTTCCAGAGAGGATGTCTGCATTTCCTAGCAACTAGTTTTACACATCCTCTTCCTTCCCACATACACACTGTTTTTACATTTTCTTGAGAAAAATTTCAAACATGTGCCAATAGTAGAGAGAATGGTGTAATGACCCCACCCTGTGCCCGGCACCCAGATTCAACCACTGTCCGTGGATGGCCAGCCTCGTGTCATCTCTACCCCACCCACTTTTGCTCCCAAAAGATTAATTGTAAACGTCTTTATTTCATTCATATATATTTCAGAATGGACCTCAAATATATAAGACTCCTTTTAAAGATCATAATCACAATATCCTCATCATCCTATATAATGAAAGAATAATATGCAAATTTGACCATACCTTTGCCACACCCAAAGCCACACCCACAGCCATGTCCACCAGCCAATCAGGAGCAGATTATGCAAATAAACCCCAACCAAGATGGCTGCCGCCATTGAGAGCAGGAGGAAGGCTTGGGTTTCCTGGTCAACAGAGGAAACCAAGCTTTCTGCCTGCTGTTGTGGGCCTAGGCCTCCACTCAATGTTACAAAGTTTCAATTATAAAAGATACAGAAATGGCGGCAGCCACTGAGCTGGAGAGAACAGGGGCTTGGGTTTCCCTGGCAATGAAGGAAGCCAAGCTTTCCACCTGCCATTGCTGGCCTAGGCCTCCACTCTAGGCTACAAAGGTTCAAACAGAAATGGCTGCCATCCCGGATGGAGCAGAAGGCTTGGCTCTGCTCCAGGCTACAAAGTTTCAATTGTAGACATAGATTAATCCCAGATACCAGGGCCTCCGCTTGGGCCCCTGGGGGGTGTGACCAGCCTGCAAAACACCACAGGCCCCTCTCCCAGGCTGCCCCTCACCCCAAGGGAACTCCCACCCTGATCTGGAACACTCTTCAGGGCAAACCAGCTGGCCCCCACTCATGCACCAGGCTTCTATCCTATCTAATAAAAGAATAATTTATAGATTGACCATCACTCCAACAGACAAGAGGGCTGCCCCTATGTGGTCAAAGATCCTGTCCCCATGTGGACACAAGATGATCATCACAAGATGGCCAGCAAGGGAGGACAGTGGAAGATTCCAGGCCCTGCAAGGGAGGGCAGTTGTGGGTGATCAGGCCAGCAGGGGAGGAGAGTTGGGAGGGACCAGGCCTGCAAGGGAGTGCAGTTGAGGATGATCAAGTCTGCATGGGAGAGCAGTTAGGGGTGACCAGGCCGGCAAAGGAGGGAAGTTGGGAGCAAACAGAATGGCAGGGGAGCAATTAGACATCAATTAGGCTGGCAGAGTAGTGGTTAGTGGGTGATCAGGCTGGCAGGCAGATGCAGTTAGGGGCAATCAGGGAGGCAGGCAGGTAAACAGTTCTGGATTGTGAGAAGGATGTCCGATTGCCCGTTTAGGACCAGGATCGGGCCTAAACGGGCAATCGGACATCCCTCGAGGGGTCCCAGATTGGAGAGGGTGCAGGCTGGGCTAAGGGACATCCCCCTCACCCGTGCACAAATTTTGTGCACCGGGCCTCTAGTATGTAATAATTTTAACACATTTCTCAGTACAATAAACTATTCAGTCATGTTCATATTTCTCAGATTTTTTACCGTTTGTATCAAGATACAAATAAGGTCCATTACAATTGGTAGATATGGCTAAGTCTCTTTTATTATTGGTCCCCTCCATTATTTTCTTTTTCTTTGTAAGATTTTGCAGATTGCACCCATGGTTATGTCATTTCATACATTCCTCTGTTCATTATACTTCCATGAAATTGACATTTAAGAGTTCTACCTGGCCCTGGAACCCTGGACTAGGGGCCTGGTGTGGGGCTGGCACCCCTTGCTTCTCACAGGAAGCATCTGCAGCTGAGATAGCCTTCCTGATTAAAAATAAAAGGGGGGGGGGTACATGGGTATTGGAATAGCCCATTCCACGCCCCACCCTTCCTACCAGTGTCAGTGTGCTTTCTTCTTTAATTTTCTAGTTGTAGGACTTCCATTAAGCCAGATTTCAGGCAATTCTGAATGATGGTTTGTGGGGAAGCACTGGACTTGGTTGGAAAGTCTATTAAGAAAGATTTTTCAAAAGTTTGGGGGCCTCTTCGAAGGACCTTCCTAAAGGCTCGTGCAGAGGCAACCAATTGATGTGTCCCTCTCACATTGATGTTTCTCTCTGTCTTTCCCTCTCTCTTCCACTCTCCCTAAAAATCAATGGAAAAGTATCCTCGGGTAAGGATTCACAAAAAAATAAATTTAAGTAATAAAATAGGTCCCTCTTGACTTAAAAGGCACAACAACCTGCTTTGACCTTTCCAAACAAGGAAAGGTGTTTTACTGGAATCTCCATGTTTAGTCGTTAGACCTGACCTTGTAGAAACATGTACTTTCTCAAGGAAATTTACCCTGCTGATTGTATCTAGAGGTTAATTTTAGTTCAAGCTGTTGTTACAATAAAAGCCTAAGGAGGCAGGCGAACGGGGCTGTTTTGGTGCCTCCTGCCAAGTACCCCCTTAGTCTCTCTTTCCCAGAAACATATGTGAGAGTAATCCGTTCATCTGTCACTCAGGGTCTGCGGGTCAGTCCTGGCAGTGGTTGTTCTATATTTTAGTTGCAATTTTGATGTGGTTGTGAGAGAGTGCAAGTACTGAATTTACCTATGCCACCATCTTGGTTCCTCACATTTCAATTATTCTTATTGATACTCTTTGATTTATGGGAGACTTGAACTTGGCACTTGAGACTTCTGGTATGACCCCAGCAATCTTTGACGGTTGCCATGCTCACCTTGTACATTTCTGCTCCAGATTTGAAATCATCAATTTGGCCCAGGAGCCATCTGGGCACTAAAGTTACATAGCTCCCCTCCTCCCCCCAAAAAACAGACTTTAGGGAATTAATCAAGCCATTCTGCATCTTCTTTACCTCACAGTATATCTTAGATTTCATTCCATATAATGTGCTTTCTCCTTTTGAAAACAAAAGCCTCCCCCAAAGCACATAACACATTAACTAGATGATCAGATAAATGATTAACCTCATTCTTATTTTCTCTTTCCACCTACCTTAAAAGAAACCTTTTCAGTTCAATAATTCTTATTAACATACTCCTTCTTACAAAAGAAGCCGAAAAGTGCTTCTTTTTTTAAAAAAATTGATTTTTAGAGAGAAAGAAAGGTAGAAAAACATTAATGTGAGACACATTGATCGGTTGCCTCCCACACATGCCCCCAAACCTGGGCATGTGCTCTGACTGGGAATCAAACCTGCGCCAATCAGCTGAGCCACACTGGCCAAGGAAACATACTTTTCCTCCTCCTCCCCCTCCTCCACTCCCCCTCCTCCCCCTCCCCCTCCTCCCCCCCTCCTCCCCCTCCCCCCTCCTCCTCCCCCTCCCCCTCCGCCCCCCCCCCCCCCCCCCACCTCCTCCTCCCCCCCCCTCCTCCTCCCCCCCTCCTCCCCCCCCCCCACCCCCCCCCCTCCTCCTCCTCCTCCTCCTCCTCTTTCCCTTACTCGAGGATACTTTCCACTGATTTTCAGAGAGAGGGAAAGAGAGAGGGAAAGTTCGAAGTGAGAAAAACACATCTATTGGTTGCCTCCCGCATGAGCTCCAACCAGGGCCTGGCGGGGGAGGAGCCTGCAGCAGAGGTACTTGCCCTTGATTGGATTCGAACCCCAGAATCTTTGGTCCACAGGCCAACGCTCTATCCATTGAGTCAAACCAGGTAGGGCCATCCTACTTCTTAGTAGTATGGAAATTCGCTGAATCGAGTAGTTACATTTTAATGTGCAAGAGAAATTTCTTCTCTTTTCTCCTATGACTTGCTGCATGCCAAGAATGCTGGCTCTGTTTGGGAATCTGAAGAAAACAGCAGTTTGTTCATCTCCTGTTCCTCAGAGCCTCCCAGAGCTGCTTTTAATCCCTAACCCTTGAGATTTTAGGGCTGATGCAAATTGGGTCCTAGGAACTCCTGTGCTCTCCATTTTCCCCCACACCCAGCCCCCTCCCTCCTTGTCTTGTCAGCTTCTGACAAGTGTTCACAAGAATCTCAAGTTCAAAAAGGTAAGTTCAGGGAACCAAATGCCAAAGAGACTTGAATAATCTTTCTTTGAATGATTCAGCACTTCGGGTTAGTTTTCAAATGCCAAACAGCCTTGCCATCTAACGTTCTTCCCCATTTTTCATGGAGAAGTGGGCATTGAGAAATACTGCTTGGCTGAAAGAAAAACAGTAATTCACATGTTCAAATAATAATTGGCTTTGGATTTCAGCCTGGGGGGTAGGGGTGGGGGTGGCAGTAGAGAGGAGTGCATACCATGGTGAACTAGAAACCCTTTCTAAAGGAGCAGCTACTACTGAGGCTGCTTGTTGCTAGGCAAAATATGGGCAGTGTTGCCACATCTTAGGAATTTTTAAGAGAAACTGGAAATGTGACTTGGATGTCAAAACAATTTTTTTTTCTTTTCTTTTTTTTAGAGAGAGAGAAAGGGAGGGAGGGAGCGAGGGGGAAAGAGAGGGAGAGTGACAACGAGATCTTGTTCCACTTATTTATGCATTTATTGGTTACTTCTTATATGTGCCCTGACTGGGGATGGAACCCACAACCTTGGTGTATCGGGATAAAACTCTAACCAACTGAGTCACTGGCCAGGGCTCAAAACAATTTCTTGAGTTTTACACGATGACTTGATTCTTTAATAAAGCATTTTGCCAGCCAAACAAAAACACATTTCTGAGCTAAATTCTGATTTCAGGCCACCAGTTTGTTATCCTTGTTCTTTTAATTTCCTGAGTTCTCTCTCTAAACTTTGAAAAATAGCCACGTTTCTCCCCTCAAGACATTCTGATGGCCCCTGTCACTCTTTACTGTCCCAGGGGTCTCTACTAGTCTGTGGTTTCTGTGTATGTGTATATACTATGTTCATTTACACATATAAACCAATACTTATATAAAGCACTAGGCCAAGCTCTTACGTACATTATTAAATTTAACCTGCACAAAACTTTGAGGTAGGTAGGCACATGTACTAGATGTGTAACAAATAACCCCCAATGTAGTGGCTCAAAACAATAGTCATTTAAAAAATTATTTTTATTTTGTTATTTTTATTTTGAGAAAAACATTGATTTGTTGTTCCACTTATTTATGCATTTATTGGTTGATTTTTGTATGTGCCCTGACGGAGATGGAACTCACAACCTTGACATATGGGTACAATGCTCTGACCAACTGAGCTACCTGCCAGGGCATACAACAGTCATTTATTATCTCACAGTTTCTGGAAGTCAGGCATCTACAGGTGGCTTAGCTGGATGGTTCTGGCTCAGGGTCTCTCATGAAGGTGTAGTCAAGATGTTGGCTGTGGTGGCAGTCATCTAGAAACTTGGGCTGGTGGATCCTTTTCTGAGGTGGCTGGCTCACATGCCTGGGACTTAGTGGTGGCTGTTGGCAGGAGAAGGCAGTGCCTCCCGCCACGGACCTCTCCATCCGGCAGGTTGCGTATCCTCACAACACAGCAGCTGGCTTTCCCAAAAGACAGCAAGGCAGAAGCTGTAATGTCTTTATGAAGTCTCACCCTGTAATTTCCTTCATATTCTGCTAGCCCCATAAGCCAGCTCTTTTCATTGTGCGGGAGGACTCTACAAAGGGGCGACTATCAGGAGGTGAGAATCACTCGGAGCCATCACAGAGGCTGGCTACTACGGCACACCTTGTCCGTTTTTAATGTTTTTATTGATTTCAGAGAGAGAGAGAGAGGGAGAGGGAGAGGGAGAGAGAGTCAGAGACATCAATGATGAGAGAGAATCATTGATCAGTGGTCTCCTGCACGCCCCCTACTGGGGAGCATGCCCCCAACCTGGTCATGTACCCTGACAGGGAATGAAACTGTGACTTCCTGGTTCATGGGTCAACGCTACTACAGCACTCTTATGGTTATACTATGTTACAGTGTTTATGTGAACCGAGTAGGTAACCGCATCTTTATTAGAATTGGGCTTTATTCTAATAACTTCTCTCTGTGGCTTTGTCCCCACTGGGAATAATTTCCCTCTCCTATGGCCTCTATTCCAGTACATTAGCTCCTCTGGAGGCAGGAATTCTTCAGTATTAGGGATGTCTTTACCAGGGGTGGGGAGCAGGAATGTGAGTCAAGGACAAAAGCACTTCTGGACCCCAGAACCTGAAATGACTTTCTGGCTTCTTGGAAAGTTTCACTGGTCTCCTGAGCTTCTGGGGATGGAGACACTAACCAGGCGCCCTCTGGTGGTGAAGGGAGGCCTTGGGGAATCTCTCAAGAAGCTTGTGGAGCTGGACTTTTGAGACCAAGTGGACTTAAGGGTGCCTCCAGGGTTGAGAATCTGCTCTTGGAAGGTTGCTTTTGCACTGGCGGCTCTGATCCTGGATGAATCTATGTACATCTTAGGTCTGGAGAAAAGATGCTGTCCCCTCTATACAGTTTCTAAGTGTTACTTATCTTAAATACTGTTTGTTTATAAGAGCATGCATTTTCATTGTAAAAGTTACATGCTTCCTCACTTAAAGAGAGAAATTATGACACGATAACATACTCCAGTAACATACTCCACCTATTTTATTGGTAAGGATGAAAACGTTTGATAACCATGTGTCAGGGCGGGAGGGTTACAGGGAAAGGGGCAACTCCATTTTGTGTTGGAAGAAGAGTGTCATAGGGCACAGTCTTTCTTGCAGAGCAGACTGGCAATAGCTGTCAGTGATCAAAAACAAGACTGTCCTGTGATTCAGTTAGTTCATTTCTCATGTTGGCCCTGGCCCAACGTGGCTTGAATGTGCCTGAGGCAATGTCATATAAAAAAAATCGGAGATAATTGTAAAAATCCATGAGTGTGTGACCTGCTAAGTAAATCAAAAGACACTCATGCCAGGGCTGCTTTTCCATGCTGCCTTTATATAGAAGGAGACAGAAAAATATCGCCAAATAGGACCATCTCCAAGGTAGATCAGGTTTGAACGCCATGCTGCAGAACCATACGCCTTGAGTGATCTAACTCCTATGGTATTTAAAAGACCACTACATTGTTTATGCTTGTAGAGGCAGAGCAAATTTCTGGAAGGTTGCATGAGAAACTATAACCCCCTTGGAGGCTGGCTACTAAACCTCTCACTTGGGATCCTATTGGTCCCTGTGCTTCCTTATGTCCTAGCAACTACCATACTGAGAAGTCCTTGGAGAAGAGGCCTCTGTGTCCCCAGCACCTGGCACCTACAATCTTACATACAGTGAGTGCTCCATGTGGTCCTTGAATTCAAATGACAGCACTTGCCTTCTAGTCACCCAAGCGTGATAGTTAATGCACCTCATCTACCCTTCTCCCACATTCTTTCATCCATTGTCAAATGTGATCATTATGGACCTACAATCTCTCATACTCATGTCTCCATTTCCTGGGTTGTTATTCCTGTGGGGCTGTTACTATATCTAATTGGACAGAGTGCTGCAACCTCCTGACAAACTATCACAATTTCTCTCTCTCTCTCTCTCTCTCTCTCTCTCTCTCTCTCTCTCTCTCTCCCAACCTCAACACTGCAGCCAGAGTGGTCTTTCTACTGCACATACCCCATCCTGCCACTTCTCTACTTTCAACCTGTAATGGCATTCCAGGGCTGGGGTGGAAAAAACACAAGATGAGCCTGGAGCACCTTGTGGTGCCAAAGAGTAAGAAAGTGCTCAGAAAAGGATGGGAGACTGGTTGAGAGGCCAAGGGTGCCAATCTGAAAGGTCTCCCAACAGCCCACACTGCAACAATGTGGGCAATAATGACGGTCTTGGTTTGCAGTTCATAGGCTAGAATAAATATCCAGGATTTCACACATATCTGTAATAATAAAAGCATAATATGCTAATGAGATGGGACAGCCAAATAACCTTCTGGACGAAGCTGGGTTTGTGAGGGCCGAGCCCCTTGCACGGATATTGTGCATCGGGTCTCTAGTAAATAAATAATGCTCTTTTATACAGAAGAGTTTCAGTTAATAAATGGAGAAGGAATGAGGGTGTCCAACAATGGGGCAAAGGTGTAATGGCCACAGTACAGGAAGGTATCTTCAGTCCAAAAGATGAAGCAGGCAAGTTCATAGAATGTAACAGAATTTATTACAGAGTAATTTACTTACAGGGAGATTGAGCTGGAGCAGACAGAAGGCCCAGCAGTTTTGGGCAAATTATACTCTGCTAAAAACTCCTGTTACTGTATCTTTTTAAAAATAGTGTAACTCATGCCCTACCTGCTTTGGCTCAATGGACAGAGCATCGGCTTATGGATTGAAGGGTCCCAGGTTCGATTCCAGTCAAGGGCAAATGCTTGGGTTGCAGATCCAATCCCCAGTAGGAGGTGTGCAGGAGATGTTTCTATCTCTCTCTCTTTCTTCCTCTCTGAAATAAAAAAAAATTTTTTTTAAGTAGTGTAACCCAGGTCCTAGCTGGTGTGGTACAGTAGGTTGGAGCATTGTCCGGTCCACAGAAGCGTTGCAGGTTTGATTCCCAGTCAGGATGCATACGGGAAGCAATCAATCAGTGTTTTTCTCTCACATCCATATTTCTACCTCTCTCTTTCTCCCTCTCCTTTCCTCTTTCTCTAAAGTCAATTAAAAAAATATCCTCAGGTTAGTATTTAAAAAGAAAACATAGTATAACTCGGGTACTAATGATTGACCAGACAAAGAAAAGAATGCAGTAATACCAGGGGCCACCTCACCTGGTGGTGGCTACTGTCACCAGTTTGGTATTCATCTCAGTTGCCACCTTGGCCACTGCTAATAAAAGTATTAGTTAATTTTAAGGAGCAGAAAATCATTGACTAGTAGACTTTGGTATGCTTGCTAAGGAGAGGGAGGCTGATCAAAAGTCACAACAAGAGAGGACACAAAGGTGAAGATGGTTTTTGTTTACAGCTACATCTGTACAGAGGAAAAGAGAAATAATTCCTGCAGGCAAGATCCACTGATGGATGCTAAAATTGGTAGGCAAAAGGTGGAGGAATTTAAGATAGCCTTTTTTTTTTAGAATTAAATGACAAAGTTTTATTCAAGTCTTAAGATTTGCAAGTTGGGACACACACACACACACACACACACACACACACACACACACTCACACTAAACGAATGGTAAGAACAGGATAGTGTTAAAGTTTCTCCTCCAAGATATCTATTAATTGCAAAAGGAAAAATGGTAACTTCAAAGTAGAGAAACATAACATGCACCAACTTAACTAAGTGATTAGGGTTTACATCACCAATAAAAGATATATTAACATCATACACCCCCAATAAAATCCATTGAGAAGTACAGAGCATTACTTCTATGACGTTCAGGCCCCAAATGCACAACCTCAATCTAATCGTGAGACTGAGAAATGCTCTATAAAATACCTCACCACTACACTCCAAAGTGACAAAGGAAGTGAGAAGGAGAGACAGAGAAACCATCATATCCACGAAGAAACAAAGGAGATAAGATGACTAAATGCAATGTGGGATCCCGGATTGGATCCTGGGATAGGAAAAGAGACATCGATAGAAAACCTGGTAGTATCCAAACAAACCTTATAGTTTAGATAATAGTTTTGTGTTAATGTTAATTTCTGGTTTGAGTCATTGCCCTGTGATCATGCAAGGTGTTAACCTTAAAGGAAGCAGATGAGGGGTAGACAGGAACTCTGGTCTATTATTTTTCCTTTCCCCCCTTTTTTTTTTGTGAGTTTTTTGTTTTGTTTTTTAACTCTAGTCTATTTTTACAAGTTCTCTATAAATCTAAAATAATGTCGAAATTAAAAGCTAAAACAAAACAAAACAAAAACACTGGTGCCTGGGCCCTATCCCAAAAGATTTTATTTCATTGGTCTAAATTAAGACCTAGACATAGGGATTCTAAAAAATAATATTTTCAGTGTTGTGTTTCTAATATACAGTCAAGATTGCGACTCACACCCTGGCCGAGTAGCTCACTTGGTTGGAATGTCGTCCCCAGGCTCCAAGGTTGCAGGTTTGTTGCAGATTTGACCCTCCACTCAGAGGCACATACAAGAAACAACCAATGAATGCATCAATACGTGGAACAACAAATCGATGTGTTTTTTTCTCTCTCCCTCCCTACTTCTCTTTCTCTCTCTCTCTCAAATGAATACATTTTTAAGACGATTGAGATTCAACTGCTCTAAGTGATGAATCATCATAATTATTTCACAAATTATTCTTTTTGTTGTTGTTGTTAATCCTCACCCAAGGATGTTTTTTCCATTGATTTTTATTTTTTATTTTTGGAGAGAATGAAAGGGAAGGGGAGAGACACTAAGAAAGAAACATCAATGTGAAAAAGACACAGCAGTCTGTTGTGTCCCACATGCACCCAACTGGGGCCAGGGTCTGGGCCCGCATCTGAGGTACATGTCCTTCGACCAGAATTGAACCCGAAACCCTGTAGTCTGCAGGCTGACAGTCTAACCATTGAGTCAGTCATCTAGGGTACCACAAATTATTCTTATTATTCCTTTATATTTGTAAAATATATTTTTGTTTTCAGAGAGAAGGGAGAGGGAGAGAGAGATAGAAACATCAATGATAAGAGAGTATCATTGATCAGCCACCTACTGCATGCTGCACTCTTCCCTCCCCCTCCCCCCCATCTCCCCGCCCATCTCCCCGCCCCAGGAACCAAGCCTGCAGCCCAGGCTTGTGCCCCTGACTGGAATCGAGTCCGGGACCCCTCTGTCCACAGGCCAATGCTCTATCCACTGAGACAAACCGGCTAGGCTTCTCATTCCTTTTAAAAAAGATACTAGCAAGGGATATGTCATGCCATGTCCCGTAATTTGGTTTCTGCTTGAAGTCTTTTGATAAAGACAAGGAACTTTAATGGAACAAGGTTATTATTACTGAGCAGTGAATGGAACTTTAGATACCAAACAATGTGAAAACAATATTCCTTAACCTTTAAAAATACATCTGACCAACGTTGCAGTTAAAAGGAAATAAAAGGGTAAGTGTCCTGTCATTTTTCTCTTTTCTTGTCTGTGTAATCTACATAATGATCCCCTGTGAACACTTCCCAGATAATGCACAGTTATCTTTACACTAGAGGCCCGGTGCACGAAATTCGTGCACTCGGTGGGAGGTGTCCCTCAGCCCAGCCTGCAGCCTTTCCAATCTGGGACCACTTGAGGCAGTCGGACATCCTTCTCACAATCCAGGACTGCTGGCTCCCAACTACTTGCCTGCCTATCTTCCTGATGGCCCCTAACCCCTTCTGCCTGCCAGCCTGATCACCCCCTGAGTGCCAGGTGCATGACCCCACCCCCTGCTCCTGATTGGCTGGTAGCATAGCGATGGTATGGTAATTTGCATGTTTCTCTTTTATTAGATAGGATTAGTAAAGTTCACCACTGGTAAAATCAAGCACACATTGTAGTGATGGGACAGTTACGAATCCTAACGGTGGTGGCAGTTACATGAATCTATACACCTGTGATAAAATTTTATAGAATTATACACACACACAGGATGCATATAAAAACTGGTAAAAGAGAATGAGGTTTGTAGTTTAGTGAATAGCACTATATCAGTGTTCATTTCCTGGTTTTGATAATGGGCTGTATCTATTTATGTAAGATGTTATCATTATGGGAAGCTGGGTAAAATGTATATGGGAACTCTCTGGTATATATTATTTTTATTTATTTATTAAAATATTTTATTGATTTTTAGAGAGAGATGAAGGGAAAGGGAGAGAGAGAAACATCAATGTGAGATCGCTGCCTCCTGCACACCTCCCACTGGGAATTGAGCCAGCAATCCTGGTATGTGGCTTGACCAGAAATTGAACCAACAACCTTTTGGTGCATGGAACCATGCCCAAACAATTGAGCCACAAAGCCAGGGCTATTTTTTTAAGTTGTATTCTGTGGGTTTTAAAAATATATATATTTTTGCAGGAGGCAGCTGATCGATGTTTCTCTCTCATCGATGTTTCTGGCTTTCTGTTCCTCTCCGTAAAAAAAAAAAAATCAATAAAAAATATTTTTATTTATTTCAGAGGAATAGAAACATCAATGATGAGAGAGAATCATTGATCAGCTGAGGATCGAGCACCACCCACTGAGGATGGAGCCCGAAACCTGGGCATGTGCCTGACCAGGAATTGAACCGTGACCTCCTGGTTCATAGGTCAATGCTCAATCACTGAGGCACGCCAGTTAGCCTCAGTGTGGTTTTGATTTGCTGTTCCCTAATGATGTGGAGCATCCAACTGTAGCTCTTTGACAACAACGTTGAAAAAAATCCCAAATTCCTTCAGGAAACCAGGCCTTTGTCTTCCACAAAGGGACACAAGTCTCTCCAAGGTGCCTGTTAGGAACTGAACGTTTGTGTGTTACCCCCTTCACACACACCCCGCCCCTCCTCCATGATTTACATGTTGAAATCCTACTTGCCAGTGTGATGGCAGCAGGAGGTGGGCCTTTGGGTGCTGCTTAGATCGTGATAGAGGGGCTCCCTTCACCACTTACTATCTGAGGTCACCTCTAGGAGATGACCATCTGCAAATCAGGAAGCTGTGTATTTTTCGTTTGGGGAGAGAAGCTGTTTTGTGTGTGTGTGTGTGTGTGTGTGTGTGTGTGTGTGTGTATTTGTGTGTGTGTGTTTGTGTGCGTATATGTTTTTTAATTGATTTCAGAGAAAGGAAGGGGGGGAGAGAGAGAGAGAGAGAGAGAGAGAGAGAGAGAGAGAGAGAGAGAGAGAAAGGAGCATTGATGTGAGAGAGAAACATGGATCCGCCGCCTCCTGCACACTCCCCAAGGGGGGATCGAACCTGAAACATGCAAATGTGCCCTGACAGGGAATCAAACCCACAACCCTTTGGTTGGACACTCAAACCAGTTAAGCCACAGGGCCATGGCAGGAAGCCGGTTCTGATCAGGCCGCACCTTGATCTTGGACTTCTCAGCCTCCAGACTGTGAGAGATCAGTGTTTGTGGTATTTGTGTTATGAGAGCCCAAACGGACAGAGTGCATGTGCTTGTGATCCTGCCTCACGACTGGTTTTCACGCTTAGGTGGGGGAGGGCTGTCAGTGACTGTGGTTCTGTTCACCTTACGACTTTCGCTCAGCTCTTCACAGCCACTCCGCAGGCCGAGAGCCTGAGGACCCCAAGGATTCGGTTTATCTGTTCAAACGGGTTGGGAGAAGAAGAGGGAAGGAGGGACAGGAGACTGAGGTGTCCAGAGCCTGAGGCCTCCCAGTTCTGCGGTGGTTGATTTCAGGGCCACGAGGATGGTTAGCGGCTGTGGGGAGGATCCTCAGGGTAATGTGCTGCCACACTGATGGGCTGGTGATGATGACGAAGGGTCCTCGTGGGATTAGCTGGGAGGCTGCCAGGAGCCACAGAAAGCAGACCTCTTTCCTGGGGAGACCGCCTCCCTCTCAGGGGACCGGCTGGCTTGCCCCAGCTCGCTGTGGTGGGGAGGGAGTGCCCAGCGCAGGTTGGCATCACCACACTGCAAAGTGCATGCTGTCAGTGCAAAAGGGGGCGCTGCAAGGGTCAGGGGCCTGGAAGGCAGGCGGTGGGAGGGGTTTGACTGCATCCCAAGAACTCCAGGGGCGGACACCGAAGCGGTGTCTGTCTGAGGGGGGTCAGATGTGCCTTTCTTCAAGATGATGCTGGCTGTAGTATGCACAGCAGACAGCAGGGGGCGAGAGGAAGACAGCAGAGCTCATCTCAGCGAGAAACCCGGCAAGGCCACCGACACCCCTGAACAAATGCTGTTCTAGATGCTTTCACAGAGGCAAAGCCCATACCAGATGTGTCCATAACGCTCAAGGACCTACAGCCATGTCAGACCAGGAGACACGTATTTATTGTTCATGTAAATGTAATCCACATGTCATTCATTATTATGTTATTACTCAACCCCATAGTTCTCTCTCCCACGACTGTGAGCTTCCTGAGGACAATCTAATATGCCAGTCATCTTTGTATCTGCCATACACATAAAAAACTTCTGGCCAGGAATGGGAGTTGGGGGTGGGGGGGGGGGGCAGGAGGGAGAGCCGTGTCCCTGTCCACAGTGCTGAATCTTCAAGGCTCTGGTTCTTCTCAGGATGCTTTCTTTCCAACCAGTTCACATTATGTTCTTCACAAAGATGCCCTCTCGAGTTCTGTAACACAATGGCCCCGGCATCAGTCTTCATATGACCTCCCAGGTATGTTAGCCGAAATAAGACAGGTAGTAAAAGTGTGTGCAGCATGAGCTCACTGCTGAAAAACACACACTGTGGGCATATCCATTGTTGTAGGACATGTACAGTGGACACACAGATCACCAAACATGTTTATTGAAATACTAGGGGCCCAGTGCATGAAATTCGTGCACTGGGGGGGGGGGTCCCTCAATCCAACCTGCCCCCTCTCACATACTGGGAGCCCTCAGGGGATGTCCAACCGATGGCTCGCCCCCAGCCTGCCCAAGGGTGACTGGTGCGGCAACCTCTGCAGAGGCTTTAGGCCTTGGGTACCCAGCCATCGCCCTGCTCAGCTCAGCACCGGTTGCCTGTGACCACCTGGCCCTGGGGGCTGGGTGCTTGCCACTACTTCCGCTCACAGCGCCCCTGGGCCAGGCACTCCCTGCCGCTGCCACCACTGCTGCTGCCGCCACTTCCCCTCACAGCACCCAGAGTCTGGGCGCTGGCTGCCACCACGATTTCATCTGGGGAGGGGGGGCACTTGGACCTGTCCCCGCTCCTGATTGGCTGGTAGCATAGCAAATCAGGAGCAAAGGTAAGGTCAAATTTACATGTTTCTCTTTTATTATATAGGATATGGAAGATTCTACACCGAAGTGAGATTGGTGTTTATCACATTAGAGTGGGATGGTGACCACAGGAAGACTGTACTTTGAAAATACTCTTTGATATTTTTTGGTTTGTGTAAGCTATAACGCCTATATTATTTTTGCCATAATAATTAGAAAATAATGTTTTAAAACCAGAAAACAAAGTTAGTTGGTATAAACTGTGAAGAGAGGTTGGGACTTACCTTCAGGATACAAAGAGATTAGCTTCATAACAAAGTGGCAGCCCCTGCACATTCAGGAGACAATGGATTTGGAAGTTTGTTACGTGTGTATCTAAGCATCCCTGAGAGGGAGGGGTCTTTAAAAACCAGCACATCCAGCCCCCACCCCATTTAAAGATGAGGAAACAGATTCATTGAGGGGAAAGGAAGAAGCCAACATCATTTGTCTAATCAGAGGCAGCTCCAGGATTAGAACTCATCCTCCTGGCTTCCAAGCAAACCGTGCTTATCAGTGTCCTCAGGCTGCTGTAACAAAGTACCACAAACTGAGTGCTGAAAACAATAGAAATTTATTCTCTCACTAGAGGGGCCTCATGCATGAAATTCTTGCAAGAGTAGGCCTTCCTTCCCCCAGGTGCCAGCACTGGCTTCCCTCTGGCATCCAGAACCTGGGCTTCCCTCACAGCCCCAGCTTAATCCAGAAGGTTGTCTGGAAGGATGACCTATCTAATTAGCATATTATACTTTTATTATTATAGAATAGAGGTCTGGTGCATAAAATTTGTGCATGGGAGAGGGGGTCCCCTCAGCCCAGCCAGCACCCTCTCCAATATGTAACTCCTTGGGGGATGTCTGATTGCTAGCAGTGGACATTCCTCTCACAATCCAGGACCGCTGGCTCCTAACTGCTCACCTGCCTGCCTGCCTGCCTGATCACCTGTAACTGCATCCCCCCCCCCAAGCCTGGTCGCCCCCAACTGCCCCCCTCTGCCAGTTTGGTCACCCATTACTGCTCCCCCCGCCCCTTGCTGACCTGGTTGCCCCCAACTTCCCCCCTGCCAGCCTGGTCATCCCCAATTGCCCCCTACCAGCTTGGTTGCCCCTCACTGCCCCCTTCTGTTGGCCTGGTCGCCCCTCACTGCCCCCCCCTGCCATCCGGTCACCTCATGCAGCCTGCTATTCAATTGTTCGGTTATCCCTTGTTAACCCCCCTACCAGCCTTGTCTCCCCACACACCCTGCTGTTCAGTTGTTACTGTGAGGACATTTTCATATTACTCTTTTATTATTATAGATGATTTTAGAGGACTGAAGCCTGAAATCAAGGTGTGCACAGGGCCATGCTCACTCTAATGGCTCTTGGGAAGGATCCTGGCTTGCCTCCTCCTGGCTTCCGGAGGTTGCCAGCAATCCTTGGAGTTCTTTGGCATGTAGGTGCATTGCTCTAATTTCTGTTCCCTTGCCCTGTGTGTCTGTACTTCTTTTTATGATATTGATGATTGGGCCCATCTTATTCCAGTATGACCTCATTTTAATTTAGATCTTAATTATGAATACAAAGAGCCAATTTCCAAATCAGGTTACATTCACAGGTACGAGGGGTCGAGACTTGGATTTTTTTTGAGGGGGGCACAATTTAATGCATAACACCCTGTTTCAGCTGTACCAAGATGCCTCATTGTTCAATAATTATTATTATTAAACAGTAAGTATTAATTTTCACTGAGTATTTGCCCTGTCACAGGCACTGTGCTAAGTACCATATATGTATTATGTTTGATTCTCTCTAGACTGTAGAAACTATGATTATCCCCATTTGACTGATGAGGAAACTGAGGCCTAGAGAGGTGAAGCAACTTGGCTGGCACCAAGTTAGTGTGGCAGATTGTAACTTCCAAAAATGGTCACAACAGTGTTTCCAATCCCATGTGCCTTTCCAGAACCTTGTTGCTCCCCACCGAGAAGCAAAGTCTATCGCTTCTCCGCCTGAACTTGGGCAGGACCTTATGGCTGCATCAGTTAATAGGATATGGAGGAAGTTATGCTGAGTAATTTCCAAAACTAGGCCATGACTGGTGCGGCAACCTCCAGCTGCCTCTCTCTTCCAGGATGCTTGGTCTTTGACCCAGCCATCTGCTGTTAGGAAGCCCAAACCAACCATGTGTAGAGGCCCAGGCGGAGAGAATCTGAGGCCAGCCTACAAACAGCACCAACCACCACCTGTGTGAGTGAGGGAGCCTTCAGGTGATCCATCCCCTGGGAGTCTTCCAGACGGGGCCCCAGATAAAGGAAGAGCAGAGACAGGTCATCAGGGCTGTTGTGCTTTGTCTGAATTCCCAACCCACAGCATCTGTGAGCATCATGCACGATTGTTCTTTGGCACTATGTTTGAGAGCACTTTGTGTGGCAGTCACAGCAAGTGGAGCAGCTAGGAAGTGGGGAGTCAGGGTTGTTGGAAATTCGGAATTCCAACCTCTGTTCACTCATGTCCCTCCTTCTCCTTCCCCCTCTTGCTATCTGGTGAAACCCCAGTACTATCAGCAGGTAGCTGCCTGCTCAGCCCGGAGATTCCATCCCATCCAAGCTGAACACAGAGGTCCTCACAGCGTAAACACAGCTGATTCTCACAGCCAATTGGCCTGGAGGTCAAACCCTCCCAGTGATACCAGCAACAATCTAGGCTTAACTACAACAAGACTCTGCAGCCCATAAAGAGGTGCACCAAGCGTATCCACCTCAGGTAACTGAGAAGGCTGAGCCACTGTCCCCTAGAGGACACTTATCACACAAACCTACTCAACCAACTCAGGGAAGCAGCCAAAATACAAAAACAAGGTAACAAATTACATGTGAAAGAAATGGAGGGGAAAAAAAACGACTGGACATAGAGTTCAAAACTATGGTTATAAGATTTTTCAAGAGGTTCCTAGAAAAGACCGATAAATTTAACGAGACCCTTGAGGATATGAGTGAGACTCTGGAGGATATGAAAAAGGACCAACTAGAAATTAAGCATACACTGACTGAAATAAAAAATATTATACAGAGACCTAAAAGTGGACTAGAAAACTGCAAGAATCAAGTCAAAGATTTAAAATACAAAAAAGCAAAAATCACTCAGCTGGAAAAGCAAGAAGCAAAAAGCATCCAAAAAATTGAAGATAGTGTAAGGGGCCTCTGGGACAACCTCAAGCATTCCACCATCTGAATTATGGGGGTGCTAGAAAAAGAGAGAGCAAGATACTGAAAACCTATTTGAAGAAATAGTGATCGAAATCTTCTCCCACCTGGTGAAAGAAATTGACTTAAAAGTCCAGGAAGCACACTGAACCCCAAACAAAAGGAATCCAAAGAGGACCACACCAGGACACATCCTATCTAATAAAAGAGTGATATGCAAATTGGCCATACTTTTGCTACACCCACAGGCCATGCCCACCAGTCAATCAGGAGTGATACGCAAATTAACACCAACCTAGATGGCTGCTGCTCAAAGCCAGAAAAAGCCTTGGACAGAGGCCCCATCACAGGGTGATCACTGGGTGCCCAAGGCTGGAAAAAGCCTCGGCCAGAGGCTTTTTCCAGCCCTGGGCAGGCTGGGTCTGGGGTGGAACCAGTCAGCAATCAGCCCCATTGCAGGGCGATCGCTGGCTGGGGTCCCCTAGCCAAGGTCCCCTTCCCAAGGACAAAAGCCTCAGCCAGAGGCTTTCGTCCTTGGGCAGGCAGGAGGTGAGCCATCAGTAGGACATCCCCTGAGGGCTCCCAGTATGTGAGAGGGGGCAGGTTGGGCTGAGGGACCACCTATCCCCAGTGCACAAATTTTGTGCATCAGGCCCCTAGTCATAATTAAAATGCCAAGAGTAAAAGACAAAGAGAGAATATTAAAAGCAGCAAGAGAAAAAAGTTAGTTACCTACAAGGGAGCACCCATACAATTGTCAACTGATTTCTCAATAGAAAATATGCAGGCCAAATGGGAATGGCAAGAAATATTCAAAGTGATGAATAACAAGAACCTACAACCAAGATTACTGAGGCCAGCCTACAAACAGCACCAACAAAACTATCATTCAGACTTGAAGGTCAGATAAAGTGCTTTGCAGATAAGAAAAAGCTAAAGGAATTCATCACTGCCAAACCAGTATTATATGAAATGCTGAAAGGTATTCTTTAAGAAGAGGAAGAAGAAGAAAAAGGTAAAGATAAAAATTATGAACAACAAATACACATCTAAAAATCAAGTGAATTAAAAATCTGATGATCAGAATAAACTGGTGAATATAATAGAATCAGGGGCATAGAAAGGGAATGGACTGACAATTCTTGCGGGGGAAAGAGTTTGGGAGATGCAGAAAGAGACTGGACAAAAATCTTACACCTATGTATAAGGACAATGGAGAGAGGTAAGGGCAGAGGGTGGGATGGGTACCAGGGGGAGGGGAGTTATGGGAGGAGGGAAAAAGAGGAACATTATAATAATCTGAACAATAAAGATTTATTTTTTAAAAATGGAGTCTGAGCTGCCATTTCAGAGGAAGGCTTGCACATCTTATGTCTCAACCCTTTGTTAAAACAGGACAAAATGACTTTGGATTGGTCTAAGCAACCGTGTTTCCACCCCTCCCCCCCCCAAAAAAATACAAAAATCATTTGTAAAAATAACAAGAAAGCAGTTATTGTGACTACTGGACTGAAAATTAAAACAAGGTTTAGAATTAGCATCACTATGTTATGATATCAACACCAGTAGAAATGCTGTCGGCAGTTAGGCATGAGCAGAACAAGGACAATGGGCCAGGTCACCAGGCGGGAAAGCCCCAGGTGCCTAGCAGTGGACAACCAATTGCAGAGTGGGACCTTGTCCCCCTGGTGACCTCTCCTCCCCTAGTATATCCCTGGTCCTGTGGTTTGGAGCCCCTGACCTATTCTCCTTAGAGATAACATCTAGGCCTCAGCTGTATTT
The DNA here is from genome assembly GCA_027563665.1 of Antrozous pallidus. NCBI lineage: Eukaryota > Metazoa > Chordata > Mammalia > Chiroptera > Vespertilionidae > Antrozous > Antrozous pallidus. The sequence goes on along the minus strand of CM050512.1, from coordinate 101,678,092 downwards.
CAGCTCCAGGCCGGAATAAGCAACAAAACCAGCCAAGGCTGACGTCAGGACCAGCTGCATTGAATACTGCTCTCATTCCAGCCAATCGATCAGTGGAGACCACAACCCTGAAAGGACACACCTGAAAATTTGCTGAATATTCTATTGAGATCTTTCCCTGGGACCTCCCCTAAAGTCTCTGCTCTTAAAACACTTAGGACAAAGACCCCAATGTGCTCTCCCTCTTGGGAGCACACCAGTGCCTTTTCCTACCCTTCACCCCCTACCCCAGCCCCGCCACATATTACGATTATCTTCCTCATTCCCAAGCTCCAAGGGCCCTTCCTTTCCCCCATAGCTCCTTTCCTAAGCCCATTTCTTCTAGGAATTACTTCTACCTCTGTGATTTACCCAATAAATGTTCTCCTACAGTTTGGGTCTTGCTCTGAATTCTTTCCTGGACAGAACCCAAGTATGAGGTTGCTGAACCCAGGTTTGGTCTGACCCTAACCGTCACACACCTGGTGCCATTCCCTCCGCCTACATCAGAAACGCCTTCCTTCTTTTTGATGTAATTGCTCCCCTTTCCTTTACCATAAACACCTATTGCCTTTGTCCCCTAATAATAACATTATTTGGGCTTCTGCCAGAATTGATACTTCCTGAATTGTTACTGATCCCAAATAAATGCTGGTGCCTCTCACTTTGAAGGACCTTTTATTTTTAGGTTAGCGAGTTGGCGCAAGTGTGGGGATCGAAAGTGTAGGATCAGTGCTCCTACACTGATGATGGGGTACAAACTGGGACATCCTTTTGGGTAGACAATCTAACAGTATTCCTCAAAGGTTCAAAGGTTGTAGAAGTCCCTAGAAAGAGCTATGAGTCCTCAAAGACATATGTACAAGTGACGATGCCATCTCTTTCCTATGTTAAGGCTCGTGTTCTTTTTTAAAAAATATTAGATTTAATTAGTGTTTGAAATGAGGCAGATATGCATGGGGTTACTGCTGGTGCCTTCCAGCCAAGAAACCCTCACAGTAGGAGCACTCCTCAAGGCCTCACCAGCACCAGCATTCAGACCTTGCAAGGGCCTCCATTCTTGCGTCCAGATCTGCGTGGCTCTCTGGGAACTGCTGGCCTGGACGCACATCTGTGGTTTCATCTGGGTCAGATCATCCCCACCAAGAAGGCAGAGGTGGGTGAAAAATGAGCCTGGACTATGTGGAGGCCCTGGCGTCACCCCAGGAAGAGCTCGGGAGGCCAAGAACTGGAGGAGTGAAAGAGTCAGCCTCGAGGGAAGCGGAAGTGATGACTCAGCTTTGGGTCGTGATTTCCCTGGCTTTGACTTCTTAGTCAAAGGCCTTGAGTCATCACCTTTTTGCCTTTGATATTTAGACTTCTCACTCATCCCAGCAGGTCACAGGAAGTGGGTGAAAGGAAGCTCCCAGATGCCCCCTCTCCTCTCCTCCAGTTAAAATTCAGTGTCTGCTACTTACTAACCATGACACTGACAAAGCACTGAGCCCACATTTCTCCACCTGTATCCTGGAGATGCTAATCCCTGTCTTGTTAGGTCCTTCCCCTAACTGGTGCTTTATTTTATTTTTTATTGGTTTCAGAGAGGAATGGGAAGGGAGAGAGAAAGATAGAAACATCAAGGATGAGGTGCCTTCTGCACACCACACCCTGGAGATCGAGCCTGCAACCTGGGCATTTGCCCTGAGAGGGAATGCAACCATGACCTCTGGTTCACAGGTTGACCCTGAACCACTGATCTACCTGGGCCTGGCTAATCAATATTCATTAAGCACCTCCTGGGTGTGCCATGCACAGGGAATATGGTACTAAGTGAATCAGACAAAATCTCTTTCCTCACGAAGCTTACATTTTAGTGAGAAAAAAAACAACAATGAACAAATAGGTGCATACAATGTAATGTTAGTTGGTGATAAGCAGAATGAAGAAAAATTAAATGGGTTGGGAGGGAAAGGGTTAAGGGGGTTGATGGAGACAGTTCCTACTTGAGTGTCTAGCTCAGGGCTTGGCTAATAAACAAATATAAATTCCCCTCTTTGTAGTTTAGGAAGTAAGTGCCACATAGTTTTCAGGACTGAAAGGACCTTCCCTCCCTGGAGAAGTTGCAAGATGATTCCCACACAGTTCCCAGGGACACAACAGTGAGGAGCAAAGCTATGTGTGTAAAATATATTTTTTCACTGAGGTGGATTCACAAAACATAAAATTAACATTAACCATTAAAAAATGAACAATTTAGTACGTTCATAATGCTGTGCGCTCACCACCACTATCTACTTCCAAGACAATTTTAGCATCTCAAAAGAAAACCTTGTACCCCCTAGGCAATCACTCTCCATCCCTCCCTCTCCCCAGGCCCTGACTAATGTTGGATCACTCAGAAAAAGCAAAAAGTTTTTTTGGGGAGTGCCAAGGCACAACAAATACATTCATTAAAGCAAACTTAGTACAGGTCTTACATCCTAGGGGTTATGAGCAGCCTGGCTGAGGTCATGCCTGCCTAATTATTGTGCCTAATAATTACCTTGACTAATTAGAGCAAAGGTTTTGGAGTATGTTTCTATTCCCAGACACTGAGTCATCAGTGACTGAGAATAAATCATTTCCCTCTATTTGTGTCTTGGATCATCCACATGGAAGCATCCCAGCCAACCCCTCAGGGAAATTCCACAGGCTTCATTAATTAATATTTGGAAAACAGTATGATTTGCGTATGTCAGGCATATAGAAACATGACACCAGTGTGTTTTGTATGTTGGATTTATTTACTTAATTACTCAGTTATGCTCCAGATGCATTTATTTATTTAAAATGTTTTTTATTGATTTTTAGAGAGAGAGGAAGGGAGAGGAAGAGAAACATCGATGTGAGATAGAAACATAGGTTCCCTCCTGCACGCACCAGTATGTGCTCTGATTGGCGATCAGAAGGTCCCATGACTTTTCTGTGCATGGGACAACACTCAATTCACTGAACCACACCAGCGAGGGCTCCAGGTACATTTAATACTTATTAAGCTCTTAGTCTGAGCCAGGCCCTGAGATAAGACCTGGGGATGTAAATAGTAGTGAACAAGACAGATGGGCTTCTGTCCTTATAAACATATAGACTAGTGGTGAAGACAGATGATAAGTAAAACAACAAACAAAATCATCACAAACTGTCAAGTGCTATAAGGAAAACTAATAGGACTATGCCACAGATAATAGCAGGAGGGGTCTACTCTTGACAAATGATCATAGAAGGCTTCTTGGAGGAAGTGACCTCCAAGCTGAGACCTAAACCATGGGAAGGCAACAGCTAGGTAGAGTTGGTGTTCAGAATGTATGGGAGATATGAAAGTGGGCAAGATTAGTAACTGGTCATAGACTTTCTGGGTTTGAATCCTGCCCTACCACCCACTTATTGTAAAATTGCAACAATAACAATACTTGTTTCATGGGCTGTCAAAAACACTCCGTGGATTGATGTTAATGAAGCACTTAAAGCTTTGCCTGGCATGGACCCAGCATCATGCATGCACGTAAGGGTCTCTGAGACTGTAGATGCTATCCATATATCCCCCTTGCTCACTTGACCTCACCTCCAGCATCAGAGAAGAGGGTTTCCAGTTCTCTTAGAACCTCCCAACTCAACCTGCAACTCTCCTCTTCTTCACCTAGCAAAGTTCTTCAACTCAACAAAACGCAGGCTTACCCTGGATTTGCTCTGGTTCACCTCCATATCCCTGCTCATCACCTCACTGGGGCCTTGCTGACAGACAGCAGGCCCCCACATTTGTTGAATGAATAGATAGATGGAAGTGTTGTAGGCAGTGGGAACAGCACCAAGTGTCTGACCCCATGGGTTCAGCAACCTCGGTACTTGGATTCTGGGTAGGAAAGAATTCAGAACCAAGACCCAAGCTATAAGAGAACATTTATTGGATAAATCACAGAAGTAGAAAAAGTATTTCCTGGAAGAAATAGGCTTAGGAAATGAGTTATGGAGGTAAAGGAAGGGTCCTTGAATATTGGGAGTGAGGAAGCTAATGGTACCTTGCCTGAGATAGGGGGAGAGAGAGAGGGCAGACAAAAGGCAAGGGAGTGCTTCCTGGAGGGAAAGCGCCCTGGGTCCTCTGTCCTAAGGGTTTTAAGAGCAGAGATTTTAGGGGAAGTTCCAGGGAAAGATGTTAATAGAATATTCAGTAGCTTTCCAGGTGTATCCATACAAAGTTGTGATCTTCACTGACTGATTGGCTGGTGTTCAGTGCTGCTGGTCCTGATGTCAGCCAAGGCTGGTTTAGTTGCTTATCTAGGCCTGGAGCTGCAATACAACTGAGTCCTAGATATTATCTCGAGGGAAGAAAGGTCAGAGGGTCTAAACACATGACCAGCACTATGCTATGGGAGGAAAAGTCACCCTGGGGGCCAGGTCCCATCCTACAATTGATTGTCCTTTGCTAGGTACCTGGGGCTTTTCACCCTGATGACCTTCTGTACCTGGCCCATTGTCCTTGCTCTGCTCTTGTCTGTCTCACTGCCTATAGCAGGACATGCAACGTGGGAGAATTTGGGAGGCTTTCTGGCTTTTTTCACTATTCTAGTTTTTGAGGTCCCTTTGTACTGTAGCAGGTACAGTGTTTCTAAAGTCTCTCCGGCTATAGATGGTGTCCATGGCAGAGACCCTTCTCAGGAAGACACCCCGGTGGCTAACCCAATATTTCTCTTCTCTCAGCCCATCTTTTCTCCCCAAGGGCCAAGTGCCAGGCAGATTAAGCTCTCAAAGTGATATATTTATTATATATCTCCTATATAATAAAACTCTAATATGCAAATCGACCAAATGGTAGAATGATCAGTGAAATGACCAGTCACTATGACACACACTGACCACCAGGGGGCAGATACTCAAGGCAGGAGCTGCCCCCAGTCTGCAGGCCCCAGGCCAGCCAAGGTGGGTGCCAGCAGGAGTCCCCTGATTGCCCCACCAGTAGTCCTGCAGAGGGAGGTGACTGGTGGCAATGGCAGGGAGCAGAGTCGGTGAGCAGGCAGCACCAGGCTGGCCAAAGCTGGTGTCATCACTCCTCCCCCCCATCTCCCTGTTGCTTGCTCCACAGATCGCCCTGATCGCCCAGACCTAGGGATCCCACCCTTGCCCGAATTTTGTGCACCAGGCCTCTCTCTATATAAAATATATATTTTTATTTATTTGTTTTTTATTGATTTTTAGAGGGAGATGAAGGAAGAGGGAGGGAGATAAATGTTGATGTGAGAGAGAAACATTAATTGGTCGCCTCCAGCACACACCCTAACTGAGGATAGAATCTGAAACCTGGACACGAGCCCAGATAGGGAATCAACTGCTAACCTTTTGGTACACTAGATGCCATTCAACTATTGAGTCACCCTGGCCAGAGCCTACTAGGTATGTTTGAATCTGTCTGCTTCCCTCCAGCCCCTTCTGTCCTCTTCATCACAGCTACCCTGGTGCAGACACCACCACTTTTTGCTGTCCTCCCAGCTGCCACAGTAAAACTAATAAGAGCAAAATTTTTATTATGGAAAAATTCCAAAAAAACCCAAAACAAAACAAAAGAAATGAGAACAGAATATGAAAAAAATTTTAACAATTCGTCAGCTCCTGGCACAGTTTCACTCACTCCCCAGTTTTTTTAATTCCTCACCCCATCCTACAGGTTTTTGGTTTTCTGTGTGTGTGTGTGTGTGTGTGTGTGTGTGTGTGTGTGGGTTTTTTGAAAATTTTTGGCCTCAGGGACAGGTTAATCTGACTTTTCATCAGTTTACCCTGCAGAGGTATTGGCTGTTGTGGTGTAATGTTTACTCCAAGATTCCTTCAGGAATTTGCTTTTGAAACCAAAATTTTGAAACTCAAAACCAAAGTTTTGAGACCTTAAAATAAAAGGCCTCTCTTTTGCAATCTCCTAGATGGCAAACCTTGGCTTCCAAGATTATTATCTCTGCCATGAGTTTCAAAAGACTGCTTAGGAAGTCTTAACAGGCGGGAATATGGTTCTTCCAGTGATTGCTTTTTTTGAATTGGTTTGGGTCAGGCCTCTCTCAGGTTTGTATCCAGACTGATTCAGGCCTCAACCTCAGTACTTGGTTTTGGGGAGAGAGGAATCACAAGATTTCTTTTTAAAAGGGAATAAGCCCTAGCCAGTTTGGTTCAGTGGATAGAGTTGGCCTATGGACCAAAGGATCCGGGTTTGATTTTGGTCAAGGGCACGTACCTCCATTGCAGGCTCCTCCTCTGGTCAGGGCACATGCAGGAGGCAATCAATCGATGTATTTCTCTCACATCAATATTTCTCTCTGTCTTTCCCTCTCTCTTCAACTCTCTCTAAAAATCAGTGGGAAAATATCCTCTGGTGAGGATTAAAAATAATAAATAAATATGTTGCCCACGGCTATTTTTATTGTTGTTAAAGTGTAATTTTAGTGAATTTAAACGATTTCTCAGAATGTTCACAAGGGCAGTATCCACAACCCTGTTTTCCCACATGTTTTAAATTCTTCAACTACAATTTCATGCAAACTTTCACAGAACCCAAGCTCCCATCTTGGTGGTTATTTTTCATTTAATATGTCACTCTTCTAGATGTTTCTTCAAGAGTAGCTTCTCAGGGCTGCACACCAGTGCACACCTGCAAACCAGTGTCCTGGATGTCACCTAAAGTCCCATGTCACTTCACAGTCCAGTGCTCCTGCTTAGCCTTGCATCATCTGATTTCCCAGATCACAGCATTGGCAGTAATGTTGAAGTCAGTCACCTGTTTTTTGTTTTTTTTTGTTTTTTTTTTTTTGTGTGTGTGTGTAAGTAAAAATCTTTTTTTTTTTCAGGCAGTTCCACTGAAATATTTTAATAATTTTCAATACCCAAAGTCTCCCAGAATCAGGACTGCACCAGACAAGATAATTCAAGCTCCGACGTGATAAAGTCAAACTGAAGGGGAAGGACGGATGGTTAGTGGGGAGGGCCACTTACTGAGAATAGAAGCACTGGTGTTTATCCTCACCTCACCCAACAGCCTCCCTGGGGACCCAGCGTGCCACAGTTGGGCTTCATTTCCAAATGGGCAGTTTTCCTGGCGACAAAATCAGAGTCGCCTGTGTGTCCTTATAGACAGAGGCAGGGAGCCCGGGGTTGTTTTAAGTGGCCCAAATGATCACCATTGGCTGTAACTTGATTATGTCTTTCAATCAGCTCTTTATTTGAGAACAGTTTTTTACATTTACAGAACAGTTGCAAAGACAATATGTACACAGATTTCTCACAGACACAACACCGGCTTTCCCCCACGATTTTCTGGTATTACGAACCTATCGCATTATTACTGTCTATTTGTCAGATGAATGAACCGATATTGATATATTATTCTTTTTAAAAATGTGTTTTATTGATTTGAGAGAGGGATATAAAGAGAGAAACATCAATTGGCTGCTCCCTGCAGGCCCCCTACTAGGGACTGAGCCTGCAACCCGGGGATGTGCACTGACCGGGAATGGGATTAGCAACATCCTGGTTCATGGGTGGATGCTCAGCCACTGAGCCACACTGACTGGGCCCTCCATTGTTCTTAACTTCAGTCTGTGTTTTGCTTAGATTTCCTGGTTTTACTGAATGCATTTTCTGAACCTGGACCCCACGCAGGACATCACATTCCATTTAGGCATCATGTTTACTTAGATTCCTCTTGGTGTGACGGTTTCTCAGACTTTGTGTTTTTTGTTTGTTTGTTTTACTTGAGATATAATTCACATATTATATCTATCCTTTAAAAGGGTATAATTCAGTGGACTTTAGTGCATTCAGAAATTGTGCTATCTTATATTTAAAAAAACAAGCCCAACCAGCTTGACTCAGAGGTTCAGCGTTGACCTATGAACCAGGAGGTCACGGTTTGATTCCTGGTCAGGGCTTGATCCCCAGTGTGGGGCTTGCGGGAGGCAGTCAACCAATGATTCTCTCTCATCATTGATGTTTCTCTCTCTCTCTCCCTCTCCCTTCCTCTCTGAAATCAATGAAAATATATTTAAGGAAAAAAATTGTGCTAATTCCGTAACATTTTTCTTCACCTCTGTAAGAAACCTCATACCCATGTAGCAGTCACTGCCCATTCTCCCCTCCCCGCAGCTCATGGCAACAACTAATCTACTTTCTGTTTTTATTAATTTGTCTATTCTAGGCATTTCATAGAAATGGGATCACACAATTTTTGACCTTTTATATCGGGCTTCCTTCACTGAGCATAATGTTCTCGAGGTTCATCCATGTTGTAGCATCTATCAGGACTTCATTCCCTTTTATAGCTAAATAAAATTCCATTGAATGGATAGTCCACATTTAGTTTATCCATTCACTAGTTGATGGATATAACCACCTTTGGCTGTTATGAGTTTCTTTACAGTTTCACAGAATACTGCTCAGATATGTTGTCCTGCAGTGGAGATCTGTCTGCTGTGTTTCTCATGATTAAACTCGGGTTAGGGTTGGGGAGCAGGACCATGGAGGCAAGTGCCTTTCTCATCACTCATATTGAGGGTGGACTCTACTAAAATGATTTCTCACTCTTGATATGAACCTTGATCACCTGGCAGAGGTAGTGTCTGTCAGATTTCATCACTGTTAAAGTGCCCTGATTTCTTTTCTTTTCTTTTTTTAATATATTTTATTGATTTTTTACAGAGCAGAAGGGAGAGGGATAGAAAGTCAGAAACATCGATGAGAGAGAGACATCGATCAGCTGCCTCTTGCACGTCCCCTACTGGTGCTGTGCCCGTAGTCAAGGTACATGCCCTTGCCGGAATCCAACCCGGGACCCTTCAGTCCACAGTCCAACGCTCTATCCACTGAGCCAAACCGGTCTTGGCTAAAGTGCCCTGATTTCAACAGACAGTAGCATCAATTTCCTCTTCACTTTAACCACAAAGTTATAATTCTAATATTAATTTTTTGCTTCATAGATATATTAAAGGGAAGGCTAGTTTTAACTTATTCATATTCAAACAAAGACCTTTTTTTACAGATAGAAGACATTTAATTATAATAAAAATGTCACACTGAGGGATTTGCAGAGATTTTAAAACAAATCTTTAGTATCCAATGTTGGAGAGAATGTAGAGAAACAGACATTTTCATAGGCTGTCTGGGGCAAGGGTGAATGAGGATGGGGAGGACATTGGGCAATTTCTATGCAAAGCCTTGAAATGTGTGACCAAATTCCATCAATCCTACATTTAGAACTTTATATGAAGAAAATAAATATGTACACAAAGATTTGGCCAAAAACAAACAAACAAAAAACCAACCCAATTTATTATAGGATTATTTGTAGGAACCAAAGTTGAAAATAACCTAAGTGCCCAAAATAGAAAATTAGTTTTAAATTAACACAACCCCAGGGGAGGAAACAAGATGGCGGCATAGGTAAACACCTATCTTGCTGCCATACACAGCAATTTCAAAACTACAACTTAACGAAAGAACAAACACCATCCAGAATCACCGGAAAGCTGGCTGAGTGAAAATTCCACAAATAAAAGTGAAGATAGGACACTGTGCCTCAGAGGAGCGGTGGAGAACAGCATTGAAGATATGCGCGGAGAGACTGGAGCTGTGCGCGCGCGAGCCAATAAGGTGGGCGGCTGCAAACCTGGCCGGTTTTCTCAAACAGGGGAGACAAAGACGTCCCACTGCACTGATTCCCCAGCTCCAGGCGAAGTCCAGGGAACCCACAATCATACGGGGTAAAAACTGAACAGTGGGGAGGCACGCTGAAACTCGGGCGCTGCAAGGGTCTGCAAGCTTGTGGAGAGGGCGAGCTTGCGTAGAGTGTGCGTGAACTTTGTAACAGCACAGCTGCGTGACCACACAGAGAGGACTCGTAACTTATTCTCTCATTTGGGAAACCACCGGACTGCATTGTTTTACGACCCTGGGTGAGACGTTAGGTGTGCAGATTCATTTGAGGAGAGGCTGAATTGTCTGGCAGCGGGTGGAGCTCAGTGGCAGCTCTCTCTCAGAGGTGCTGGCAGCCATTGCCACCCAGCACAGAGCCCCAGGGGCCACAAAGGGTGGAGCTGATGCTGCCTGCTTGGCCCAGAGACTCTGCCCATCCAACCTGAGCATGACTGAACCTCACAGCCAATTGGCCTGGAGGTCAAACCCTCCGAGTGCTAACAACAATTCGCTTAACTGCAACAAGACTGTGCAACCCATATCCGCCTCAGGTAACTGGGGAGGCTGAGCCATTGTCCCTTAGAGGACTTCTACCACACAAAGCTAATCAACCAACTCAGGAAAGCAAGCCACCATGCAGAGACATGGAAAGAAATCAGATGTGGACATAGAGTTCAAAACCACGATTAAGGCTTTTCAAGAGGCTCCTAGAAAAGGCCAAGACCTACAAGGAAATGAATAAGACCTAAAAGGAAATGAACAAGACCTACGAGGATATGAACGAGAACCTCAAGGATATGAAAAACAACCAACTAGAAATTAAGCATACACTGACTGAAATAAAAAATATTATACAAAGATCTAAAAGTACTCTAGAGGACCGCAAGAACCAAGTTAAAGATTTGAAATACAAAGAGGTAAAATCCACTCAGCTGGAAAAGCAAGAAACCAAAATAATCCAAAAAATTGAAGATAGTGTAAGGGGCCTCTAGGACAACCTCAAGCATACCAACATCCGAATTATAGGGGTGCCAGAAAAAGAGAGAGAGCAAGACAATGAAAACCTATTTGAAGAAATAGTGACTGAAAACTTCCCCCACCTGGTGAAAGAAATTGACTTAGGAGTCCAAGAAGCACACCAAACCCCAATATATAGGAATTCCAAGAGTACCACACCAAGGCACATCATAATTAAAATGCCAAGAGCAAAAGACAAAGAGAGAATATTAAAAGCAGCAAGAGAAAAACAGTTAGTTACCTATAAGGGAGCACCCATAAATTTGTCAGCGGATTTCTCAACAGAAACTATGCAGGCCAGACGGGAGTGGCAAGAAATATTCAAAGTGATGAATAGCAAGAATCTACAACCAAGATTACTCTACCCAGCAAAGCTATCATTCAGAATTGAAGGTCAGATAAAGTGCTTTGCAGATAAGAAAAAGCTAAAGGAATTCATCACCACCAAACCAATATTATATGAAATGCTGAAAGATATTCTTTAAGAAGCAGAAGAAGAAAAAAACTAAAAATAAAAAATATGAACAACAAATACACATCTATCAACAAATGAATATAAAAATCAAGTGAATTAAAAATCTGATGAACAGGATAAACTGGTGAATATAATAGAATCACGAGCATAGAGAGGGAATGGACTGACAATTCTTGGGGAGAAAAGGGGTGCAGGAGGTGCAGCAAGAGACTGGACAAAAATCATGCACCTATGGGAGAGGACAGTGAGGGGGTGAGGGCAGAGGGTGGGATGGGTACCAGGTGGTGGGGAGCTATAGGGGGAAAAAGGGGGGCGGGACAACAAATAAAATGAACAATAAAGATTAAAATATTTTAAAAAATAAATAAAAGCAAAAAAATAAATGGACACAACCCCATAATCCAATGCCAAACAGCTATTTAAAAGGATGTAAATAGCCAAAACAGGTTTGGCTCAGAGGATAGAACCTCGGCCTGTGGAATGAAAGGTCCCGGGTTTTATTCCGGTCAAGGGCATGTACCTGGCTGCTAGCACATCCCCAGTAGGGGGTGTGCAGGAGGCAGCTGATTGATGTTTCTCTCTCATCAATGTTTCTAACTCTCTATCCCTCTCCCTTCCGCTCTAAAAAAATCAATAAAATAATATTAAAAGGATGTAAATATATGAAAAGACAAAAAAGAAGACATGCAAAGATTTTCAACTTACTAACTAGAAAAAATGATTAAAAACAGTGTGTATACAAAAATTTTAATTTTATAGAACAATCAAATATATATGTATTTGCCCTAGAAAAAATAATGGCTCAAACTCCAGAAAGTGGCATGCAGGAAGTAGTCAATCAATGATTCTCTCTCATCATTGTTTCCATCTCCCTCTCTTCCTTCCTCTCTAAAATCAATATATATATCAAGAAATATATTTGGTCTTTATCCTTGGCTCCTGGCACAGACCTCCAAACACTCTTGGAATTTCCTGAATAACAGGAGGGTTTTCTGTTTTCCGTAGTGAGCTCTTTTCATCCCACCTGGGTTCTCACTAATGACATAACGTGGGGTAGAGCATCCTGGTCCGTGATGGTGAATCTATGTCATGCGTGTCAGCACTGACATGTGTAGAGATTTTTGATTACACAGGGCCACATGTGGTTGCATACAGAGAAGTATGGGGCCGCATGCTGAGAAGGACATTTCATCCTTGGCTATAGCACAGTCAGGTACAGTAGCCAAGGATGAAACATTTGCTGTAGTGTAGTACAGACACTCTGTGCCAGAGTTCTGTAGGCCAAAACAACAGAACTCTGGCACAGAGCGTCTAGTTCTGGGACTTCCGGTTAGGCCATTAGGAGATCTTTGACCTCACTTCCGGCCGGTGGAGCAGGGAACAGCGGAAGGCTGCGGGGGACGCATCTCTGAGGGTCCTGTGATCACCATTACCAACAACCACATAACCATAGCAACCATCATCCAATCTACTTTTCTGGGGTGCTGGGGATTTCCAATTGACCATCATTATTGAGATAAGTGAGGGGGAGGCTGGGAGAGGCAAGGGCCTGTGCTATGGATGCCATTTCCCACCATTAGAAATAGCAGCAGCCATCTTAATTTATATAAGGAACGTCATTTTGCAGCATAGTGCAGACTTCATTTCACCACTATTACTGTTGTGCATCCTTATTAACCCCTATTTCTGCTTATTAACCCTGCCCTTTCTAACAGTTACATGTGCCATCTTAGGGCTAGTTAACCCCTAATTGCCTGCAGGGCTAACAGGCTATCTATAATTCTATCTTCTGTCACTGCTCCCCCCCCAATGGAGAACCCAAAAAATAAAACACCAAGGTTAAGTAAAGGCAGTGGCAGTAGCAGCAGCCAACCCTTTCAAGAGACATGGACTGAGATGTATGGCATTATAGAAAAAAATGGCAGATCATTTTGCATTCTATGTACTGAAAAGGTAGTAAGCATAACATGGAATATAAATAGACATTTTGAAACTAATCATTCCCAGTTCTTGAAAAAAAGTGAGGATGAAAGGAAGGAATATATTTCCAGGCAGCTACGCCTTTTAAGAGCCAATCTAATGCCATCCTTAAATTTATAAAAGGCTCTACAAATTTAACATCTGCAAGTTTGAGCATTATTCACACCATAGCTCAGCATGGAAAAGCACTCAGTGAGGGAGAATTTATTAAAGAAACTCTCCTAAGATGTGCACCAGTTCAGTTTCACAATACTCAGAATAAAGATGCAATTATTAAGAGAATATCTGAGTTACCACTCAGTTAAAATATCATAAAAGAGTGAATAATGAGACTGAACACAAATGTACAACATCAATTAAAGAGAGACATAAGTAATTGTAAATATGTTTCAATCTCTCTTGATGAAACTACTGATGTCACATCACATGCTCAGTTGGCCATTATTGGTCGATATTCTGATGGTCTCACAATGAGAGAAGAGTTGATAAAGTTAGTATCAGTGCCAACAACTACATCAGAAAGTGAAGTATGTAAGGTTGTTATACAAACATTCCATGACCTAATCATCGATATCTCTAAAGTTGTGTCAGTGACAACAGATGGGGCACCAAACATGATGGGAGAAAAAGTCGGATTTGTCAAATTGTTTATGGAAGCTATTGGACATCCGATTGTGCCTTTTCATTGTATTATCCATCAGGAGGTTTTATGTGCCAAGGCAGGATTCACTGACTGAAATGAATTAATATCAGTTGTTACAAAAATAGTTAATTTAGTAGCTGCTTGCCCCCTTCACAAGCGAGAATTTTCTGCATTTTTACTGGAGGTTGATTCCACCTGCAGTGGACTGCTGATGTACAATAACGTAAGATGACCAAGCTGAGGGAAAGTTCTTGAGTGCTTTGTGGGGGTGCTTTGAAGAAATTAAGGTATTTCTTGAGGATAAGGATCTGGGAAACTTTTCTCAGCTCAATGATGATAAGTGGGTCAACACCCTGATGTTTTTTACAGATCTCTCTGTTCATATTAATGAACTGAACTTAAAGTTACAAGGTTTTGGCAAAAGTATTGATGTTATGTTTGGATACATAAAAGCTTTTGAAAGTAAACTTAAAATTTTAAAGTGAGATGTAGAAACTAAAACTTATAAGTATTTTCCTTGAGTAGAAAAGTATTTTGAGAAGGCCAGTGCAGCTGTACAAAATGAAATAGAACCGTTGCATATAAAGTACCAGCACGTTTTAGACTGGTTACTTGACCAGTTCAGTGATAGATTTAATCCATTTAGAAGCCTAGAACAGACCATACAAATAATGAAGTATCCTAATGTAGTAGTCTACAGTAGTTTGGAATTAAATGGTTTCCAATGGATGCAAATTAATGATTTGGAGATGCAACCTGCAGCATTTCAAGAAAGCATCTGGGCTCAGGTGTTTGTAGACTTGAGGTCAAAGCTTGAGAATCTGGAAAGGTGCTGCTTGGAGAATCAACAGGAGTGCCACTACGAACAGGAATTTGGTAATGCCTGGAACCAATTACCAGACACTGTTAGCACCCTGAAAAATATAACAATGGCTTTACTCACAATTTTTTCCTCTACATATTTTTATGAGACCTTATTCTCAGCATTAACTAATATCAAAACCAACAAAAGAAACAGATTGACAGATGAAGTTAGTAGCGCTTGCTTGGGCTTGAAGTGTACAAAATACCAGCCTTCAATTGAAGGTTTAGCCAATGAAATTCAGCAACAAAATTCCCTCTCCCCCTCACTTATCTTAGTTCACGGCACCCCACACAAGTTAAATAATATCAAGACCAACAAAAGAAACCGACTGACAGGTGAACAAAGAAGTCACTAAGCAGGTAAGTTAAATAATTAGTTTTTGGTTTATTAAATAGTTATATATTACAATTATACATTGTTATTATTTAAACTACAAATATCATGAAATTATGGTTTTTTTCAAAGTGACACACCACTTGAGTTATGCTCTGTTTTTTTGGTGAATTTTGACACACCAAGCTCAAAAGGTTGCCCATCACTGATCTAGGTAGATAGCCTCAGGAGGGCGCTGTTCACCAGAAAGATCAAGTGGTTGGCACTTGTAGTTCCACTCTGGGGAGTGGAAGAGGGGAGTTGGATATTAAATTCTATAGCAACTCTTTTGTTGTTAATCCTCATCCAAAGGTATTTTCCCATTGATTTTTAGAGAGTGGAAGGGAGAGTGGGAGGGAGGGGTGGGGGGAGAGAGAGAGAAATATCTGTGTGGGAGAGAGACATCAATTGGTTGACTACCTGACTACCCTGTGCATCCTACCTGGGGTTCAGAATCGAACCCGAAACCCAGGTACCTGTGGCTTGGGTTTCGCCCTTGACTGGGATTTGAACCCATGAACCTTTGGTCCAGGGGCCAATGCTCCAACCACAGAGCCACATCGGCCAGGGCTCTATAGCAACCCTTGAAGAACATTTGATTAGCTGGGTTGGTAAATATGTGGAGGTGCTCGGAGGGTAGGGTGTGCCTGGAGAGACGTCACAGCTCAGAGCCCACCTTCCCCCATACCTTTCCCTGTGCATTTCTTCCATCTGGCTGTTCCTGAGTTGTATCCTTTATAATCAAGTGGTAATGGTAAGTAAACTGTTTCCTGAATTCTGTGAACCCTATAGCAACCTGAGAAGGGGGTCATGGGAACCCCTGATTTATAGCTGGTCAGAATTACAGGAGGCCTGAACTTGGAATTGGATCTGAAGTGGGGGTAGTCTTGTGGACCTGAGCCTTTAACCTGGGGAAGGGGAGTCTGACCATAATTCTAGCTGTGTCAGATTGTTGGTGTCCAGAGAATTGGGGAATTGGTTGGTATGAGAAACCCCCACACATTTAGTGTCAGAAGGTTCTGTGGGTAGAAACAGACCTTAGGAAACTCTTTGTGTCTCAGTTTCTCATCTTTAAAATGGGAATAAAAATACCAACTTTATTGGGTATTTGTTAGAATAAAATGAATTAATTCACACAAAGGACTTTATCATACATATTAAAATAGGTATAATCCCAAGTGTGGTAAGAGGACCTTTTTTTTTTTAAGTAATGTTTTTTTAAATGTATTTTATTGATTTTTTACAGAGAAGGGAGAAGAATAGAGACTTAGAAACATCAATGAGAAACATCAATCAGCTGCCTCCTGCATACCCCCTACTGGAGATCTAGCCCACAACCAAGGTACATGCCCTTAACCAGAATTGAACTCAGGATCCTTCAGTCCACAGATGGATGCTCTATCCACTGAGCCAACCCAGTTAGGGTGCAGGGAAACCTTTTATTAAAATATTATTGATTTTGAGGAGCTCAGTTCTACAACATTAATGTGTAGATGAGGATGCTTAACTTCTAAGGTTGGGGTTCGAATTCAATCTTCTCCATGCCATATGTAGTTGGAATTCACACTTTCTTTGATGTCTAGTTCCCTTTTCTTGGCTGTTTGGAGATACCCATCCCAGTCCTCCTGAGTTAGGTAGGGTCATCTGACTAGCTCTGGCCAGTGGAAAATGATTAGAAGGGATGGTCACTTCCTTTCTGAGGCAGCAAAGAGCTTCTGCAAGGTTCTCCAGCTCATCTTCCCCTTCGTGGAGGAGGCCTGGGGTTGAGAGGGCAGAGTCACCAGACAGAAGCCTCCTGGATCTGGAGGGTCACCTGGATTCAGCGCCGCCTTTGCCGGAGCAAGAAAGAAATGTTTGTGATGTTTAGCCAGTGAGATGTGTTTATTATCATTATTGTAGCTTACTGTCCTGACTAATACAACATACCAATGGATGTTTCCAGAAAATAACCAGATGGTTTATTTGGAGGATCCAGGGGCACCACCTCTCACATCTTTTATCCCCTTATCTTTTCTAACAAGCTGCTGCTGCAGCTGCTGGAAGGAACCCCAGAAACACCCTCTGCCAACTATATCACCATCAGTTCTTCTGACCTCTGGGCAGGGAGATATGGCGCTAATTTTTAAAATATATTTCTATTAATTCTCGAGAGGAAGGGAGAAGGAGAGAGAGATAGAAATGTTAATGATGAGAGGGAATCATTGACTGGCTGGCTTCTGCATGCCTCACACTGGGGACTGAGTTAATAACCCGGGCATGTGCCCTTGGACAGAATCGAACCAGCTAGGGCAAGTGCTATTTTTTTAAATATATTTAATTGATTTTTTACAGAGAGAAAGGGAGAGGGATAGAAAGTCAGAAACATCGATCAGCAGCCTCTTGCACATCTCCTACTGGGGATGTGCCCGCAACCACGGTACATGCCCTTGACTGGAATCGAACCGGGGACCTTTCAGTCTGCAGGCCAACGCTCTATCCACTGAGCCAAACCAGTTTCGGCTTCTTTTTTCTTTCTTTCTTTTTTTTTTTTTAATAAGAAAAGAAAATGGGACGCTCTTCCTTTGGGGAACACACCCGCGCTTTCCCCTTCCACCTCTTGTTCCCCCTGGCGGCGTACCTTTGCCTTGTCTCTCCTAAACTCCAAGGGCCCTTCTTTTGCTTCTGTGACTTGTTTTCTGAGCCTAAGCAGCCCAGCTGGCTCATTCTACTACCTCTGTAACTTTCTAAATAAACTTTCTCTTATAATTTGAAAAAAAAAAAAAAGAAAAAGGCTTTGTGAAATGTTTCCAACTTACCAGGCCATGATTGACGTGCCCCGGTTTGGAGAGAGCCTGAGAACCTGCACAAGTTGGCATCCCATCATGTTTGCTTGTTTTCATGTGATGATCGGGTTTCTAAAACCCAAGTCCCTTTTTATTCATGTCCTTGTGTAATTCCTTTCCCTTTAGTGTGAGTTGGATTTACTCATTTGCCTCAAATGAATAGAATATGGCAAGGGATGGACCCCCACATCCAAGAGTAGGTTATAAAAAAGAGTGGCTTCTGTCTTGGGTGTCCTTTCTCTTAGTCCCTCCAATGAAAGAAGCCAGCTGCCAGGTAGTGAGCTATCCCAGGGAGAGTTAATTAACATAACTATTACCCAAACTGCTTTCTTTCCCAAAGGGGATTTTAAGGAGCCTTCTTTTAAACTCCTCCCAACTCTCCCTCCCTCCCATCCCAGGCAACCTTTTTTTAAAATATATTTTTATTAATTTCAGAGAAGAGAGAGGGAGAGAGAGAGAAACATCCATGATGAGAGAGAACCATTGATTGGCTGCATCCTGCACGCCTCTTCATTGGGAATTGAGCCCACAACCCAGGCATGTGCCCTTGACTGGAATCAAACCCTGGACCCTTCAGTCCACAAGCCGACACTCTGTCCACTGAGCAAAACCAGCTAGGGCTTAAATATGTTTTTATTGGTTTTTAGAGGGAAGGAAGGGAGAGGAATAGAGAGGTAGAAATATCTACCAGCCACCTTCTGCATGCCCCCTACTGAGTATGTGCCCTGGCCAGAATGGAACCAGTGGCCTCTTGATTCATGGGTGGATGCTCAGCCATCGAGCTACACTGGCCGTACTGTTTTCTGTGACTATAGATTAGTTTGCATTTTTTTCTAATTTTATGCAAAGGGAATGAATTAGAAAGCACATATTTTTTTTTTGCCCGGCTACTTTCACTCAGCATAGTTATTTTAGATTCGTTCATGTCGTGTTGTGTACCAAGATCTCATGTCATCTTGTTGCTGTGCAGTAGTAATAGTCCCCTGTATGGACATACCACATGCTCTCTGTTCACCTGTTGATGGGCATTTGGGTAGATTCCAGTTTAGGACTATTACAAGTAGAGCTGATAGGGACATTCATGCATAAATATGGCTTTTCCCCCCCTCTTTGTTAATTACCTAGGAATGAAATACTTCTGGGTATTTATCAAAAAAATATAAAAACGATAATGAGAAAAGGTATATGCACCCCTATGTTCATTGCAGCATCCTATCTAATAAAAGAGTAATATGCAAATTGACCATATCTCTGAGCTTGCCTGACTGATGTGGCTCAGTGGTTGAGAGTCAACCTAGGAACCAGGAGGTCATGGTTCAACTCCAGGTCAGCACTCATGCTCAGGTTGCAGGCTCTATCCCCAGTGGGGGCGTGCAGGAGGCAGCCGATTGATGATTCTCTTTCATCATTAATGTTTCTATCTCTTTCTCCCTCTCTCTTTTTCTCTAAAATATATCAAAATATATTTAAAAAAATAAGTGAGGTGGAGAAAGAAAATACCATATGATTTCACTCACATGTGAAATTTAAACAAAACAAAACAAAACAAAGAAACAAAAACAAACTCAAGATACAGAGAACAAATTGGTGGTTACCAGAGGGAAATAAAAGGGTTGAGGGGAGGGGTGCCCCTAGCAGTTCTGGCTCAGTGGATAGAGCATCTGCCTGCGGACTGAAGGGTTCCAGATGCCATTCTGGTCAAGGGCACATGCTCAAGGTACAGGCTTAATCCCCAGTAGGGGGCATGCAGGAGGTAGCCGATTGATGAATCTCTCATCATTGATGTTTCTGTCTCTCTCTCCCTCTCCCTTCCTCTCTGAAATACATAAAAATATATTTTCAAAAAAAAAAAAAGAGTGGGGGCGGGTGGGCAAAAGGGTTAAGGGAGTCAACTGAATGGTGACTGATTGTAACTAGACTTTAGGGGAGTGATCATTTTGTGATGTATACTGATGTCAAATTATAATAATGTATACCTGAAACTTATATACCAATTTTACCTTCATAAAAATACAATCTCTTGAGTTATTTTTCAAAGTGATTGTACCATTTTACATTGCCACAAGCATTCTATAGAATGTTTTGAAACCCTGGCTCTAAACCACTAAATACCAGCGGTCCCAGGCATGGTGGCAACTTAACACCCAACTCCCTTTACAAATGCCCTCCTCCCTCCTTCCTCCCCACTCCCAGGATGGAGCAGAGCCGCACCAGCTGAGGATCACTGGGTCAGAAGCTCTTTGTTCCAGCGATAGCCAAAGATAAGCCCGCATTCAGGAGTCAAGGAAGAAAAATGTGTGAACTCATGTTTGTGAACTGAATGCATGGAAGCCCGAGGTAGAAGATGGTTACAAGAATGAGGGGTACCTGCCAGCAGTACGTCTTGACTTGGCCAGGCATTTTGTGGTTCTTCAGTTTCTGAAAGGACCAAAATGCTTTTATTTAAAGAACGAATGTTTATAGGCATGGTGGTTAGAGCTGAAGTCAGATGATCCATTTACTTTCTATTTTTAATTTTCTCTCTGGCCCTGGAGCCTCCCAGAGTCTCCCTGGGGTAAAAATAAGTGGTGTTTTGTAATTCCGAGCTGAAAGGTGGTACTTAAGTCAAAAGTACACCTGAACTCAGCTAATTTGCACTAATCACCTACCCCAGCCATGGATCAGCCAGGGGGGAAAACATCGCTGTGATGCAACCACAACCCGGCATTGCAGGATGCCACCCACACTCAGATACTTTTTTGATTTCTACAGCCTTCATCCCAGTCCCCTGTTAAGCTGGACGGGGCCTCGGAATCCCCTGGAGGGCTTGAGAAACACAGATTGTCTGTCCCCCCACCCCCACCCCGGAGATTCTGATTTCGTGCAGCTGGAGAGATGTGTGAGAATTTTCATTTCTCACAAGTGTCCAGGTGGGGCTGATGCTGCTGGTCCAGGGGCCACACTCTGACACCCACTTTTCTATCGGAAGCCTCAATTTAAAGTCTAACTAATGGGTGGCGGGGAGCTTTGGCCCTGGCCAGGGTGAGGCAGCTCTCATGGGAGCAGGGCATCACCCAGCATGGGAGTGCCGACATCACGGCCCAGTTCTTCTCATTTGGCATCATTATATCAGCGTGACATTTACCTACCTGAATCCTTTACTCAAATGGAGAAATGTGGACTCACCTTGCTTGTAACTACTGATCCCACACTCGTAAAATACCTAAATAATGCGGTGCAACAACTAAGAGATTGGTTATACAAGTGTTCCGTGCAAAATGTATGGTAGTGAAAGGGCAGAGCAGGACTACACAGAACAATTTAGACAGCTGCCATTTTGGACCGTGTGACTTGGCAGCCACCATGTTGGCCACGTGATATGTAAACTTACCTGGGGGCTGCCATCTTGAAATCATAAAGACAAACCCCTCCCTTTGAATTAGCCAGTCGAGAAAGACTGTGTGCTTGAGCTCCAACCAAGAGCAAAGGACAAGAAAGGTCATGTGTGTTAGAGATTATTTGTGTCACTAGCCTCAGCCATCACCCAACCAATTGGAATCGGCCAACTCATTGGTTCACATCTGGCCCCACCTCCATATAAAATCACCATGCTTGGGAAATTCGCTCTCTTTGGCTTCCTGCCGCCACCAGGGCAGGGCCAGAGGGCCAAGCAGGGCTTGTAATAAAGGTTCTATGCTATTGCTTCGGTTTCGGCTCCCTGGTGGTCTTTGGGGATCATGAAATCTGGGCATAACAGTAGTCGTCTCGAATATTGAAAGCAGGCCGGTCCTTGGAAGATGGCAGTTTGACAATGAGTGTGACAATACTGTCAAAGATGACAGCACCCAGAGAAAAGCTAGAAAGCTCTCTAAGATGAAATCCGCTGGGTGATCAGACAGGTCACAGTGACGGTGACATTTCTGCCACTGTTGGAAGTTTCTTGTTCATTTGATCTGCTGATCTATGCAGTCAAAATTTGGTTGTACCTGAAAAGTGGGAAGAGTGGGGACTACGGTTCATTACCAAGTCTGAGCAAGTGCGTCTGCATTCCTTCAGCTACAACCCACAAAATAAGCAGCATGGTGGCCTGCGGAATCCTGTCTGTGGCTGGAGATAAGACAAGAACAACCATGTAATTCTCATACGTGTTTCCTGAGAACGAGTCGGCTACAGTTCATGTTTTATTTCACTGGTTCATTTTCAGATTGGGAAAACTTAGCATTAAGCTTTACTGAACTGTGCATATGGTTCCATTTCTGGCATTCTGTTTGACTTTCCACAGGGTTGATGTCATTTTTTTTGGTACACTGTTCAAAGGGAACCAGCAGATTACATCGGCACTGGAATGTCAATTCCTGTGAAGCTGATAACTGGAGATGGGAAACTTTTGCTATAAAGCTAAATGCCTTCCAAAATCAGACCTCATGGTCAAGTAGCTCTTGACTCAGAATAGAGGTAAAACCCAGCTGGCGTAGCTCTGTGGTTGAGTGTCAGCCTATAAACCAGGAGGTCATGATTCGATTACCGGTCAGGGCACATGCCTGGGTTGTGGCTTGATCCCCATTGTGGACATGCAGGAGGCAGCTGATCAATAATTCTCTCTCTTCATTGATGTTTCTATCTCTCCCTTCCTCTCTGAAATCAATAAATATATATTTTAAAAAAGAATAGAGGTATATATGAAGCAGTAAAAGGAGTCTGAATATTCAGTCTTTGTTTAGGTCCTAAAGTAACTGATAATCCACAATCAACAAAATATTCCGATAAGGTCCTTTTGCCATTTGTTTCATTTGTATAATTTCCATATTGAAAAAAATCTTCATTATTTGATTTCAATGTATATAATTTACACTTATGAAGCTGTCACTATTTGTACTGTTTAAATTCCAGTGATACAGAACTCAGTGTCTTTTCCTGTCTTATAAAATCAAACTTCAAATGACAATGGTAAAGTTAAATGTGTATGCTAAAGATATATAAATAAAAAAATAAAGTCTGACTATGGCAGTGATTTTCAACCAATGTGATTTTATGCCCTCACCCCAATGGGACAAATCTTGAGACATTTTTGTTGACGTAACTGATGTGGGGAGACTGAAGCTGGCATGTAGTGGGTAGAAGCCAGGGATGCTGTCAGCACCCTACAGTACACAGGACAACCCCCCAAGAATTGTTTCACCCAAATGTCAGTAGTGCCAAGGTTGAGAAACCCTGAGCTATAGGGGAATACTTAAGGAAATTAGAAGAAAATTCTCACGAGAAATAAACATTACCCAGCCATCCATTAAGAAGAATGCCCCTTAGACCTTTCTAAAACTTGGGGAATTGTTTCTGATATGATGTGAAAAAAAAAAAGATAAAAGGGGTATATTCAACCTACCAGCTGTTTCATTTAATTTTCTTCATACTTTATCTTTTTTGTTTCTATGTTTACTTATACATCCCCTGTCTTCATTTCCTGGGATGTAAGGTCCTGGTATATTTTAGGAGGGCATCAAATGGGTAAAGCTGATGTCTTGGAAGAAAAATCAGTGCTGTGCTGGTAAAAGTTTAATAACCGATTATCTGAAAAGAAAATCCCTCATTTGTAGCATTTGCTGATTTCCACTGTGTAAAGACTCCCATTGTGACTGGTTTATCAGCTCCCTCAGGGTGTCACTGACAAAGGAGTTGGGTAAATGTACACAACTGGCTTGCCACGCCCATAGGAGCCAGCCCCAGCACACCATTGGAAAGAATTATATTAATCAAAAAAGGCTGGAAGGGGAAAATGCTAAAATGTTAATGGTAGAGCAGTGGGATCACGCATATATTAGAAACTATTAAGCTCCAGCATAATAACAAATGAATGTAAGAGGATGGCTCCTAGTCTAGTTTATGTCCTTCAAGAAAGAATGGAATAACATGCCCATTAATATGATGTGGCTCCCAATTTCTGATCTCTATCCAAATTCCAAATTCCTGACTGAGAAAATCAGCTGACACAATCTTAAGTCAACTGTGGTGGGAGTGGGGGAGGGGGGGTGGCTATACCTATTTGTGGCATGGGGGCATGTAGTTTAGGTGTTCAGGTTCTGAACTACATGAAGGCAGCACATCTGGGAGGCCCATTGACCCCATAGACACATATGAACTTGCATAAAAGAATGCAGATGGGCTCAGAGGTTTGGGGTTCTGCGTCCTGAGGCAGTGGGGTAACACCCTTTGTTATAAACCTATGGACCGATGGTCATGCATGCACTCTGGAGAGCACACAGACAAGCAGTCCTGTTATGCAGACCTCCTCATTTATCAGAGCCCCAATTCTGCCCCCTTAACCCCAGCATTGAAGGGGACGGCTGTGCAACCTGGAGCAGAGGGCACTGCGGTACTGAGTTGCTGATGAGACATGTAAGTCCTAGGATGCCTTCAAGTGACTAAAAGTGAGGGTGTATTTGACCCTCAGCAAGGCTGCTGCCTACATGGCCATGGGAAGGTATTTAGACCCTTCTAAAAGTTCATTTGTTCAGCCTTAGCCAGTTTGACTCAGTAGGTACAGTGTCACCTGTGGACTGAAGGGTCCCGGGTTCAATTCTGGTCAAGGGCACATGCCCAGGTTGTGGGCTCAATCCCCAGCAGGGGCCTTGCAGGAGGCAGTCAATCAATGATTATCTCTAATCATTGATGTTTCTCTTCCTCTCTGCGATCAATATAAATATATTTTTAAAAATAAAAACATAAACATATGTTCACTCAAAAACTTGTACACGAATACTCATAGCAGTCTTAGTTATCATAGCCCCCAAAGTGGAAACAACCTAAATGTTTATGAGTGGATGCATGGAAAGTGTGGTCTATCCATACAATGAAATATTATTCAGCCTAAAAAAGAATGAAGAAATGATACATGCTACAACATATGTAAACTTCAAAAACATTATGATCAATGAAAGAAGTCAGACACAAAAGGCTACATGTTTTATGACTCCATTTCTATGAAATATCCAGAATGGCAAGTCTATAGGCAGAAAGTAGATTGGTGGTTCCCAGGGGGTGGGAGTTGAGGGAATGGGGAGTGACTGCTGATGGGCATGGAGCTTCTTATCAGGGTCATGAAAATGTTCTGGAATTAGATAGTGGTGATAGTTGTACAACATAGTGAATATACTAAAGCGGCTGACCTGTACATTTTAAAAATGGTGATTTCAATGGTGCAATGGTGTGCAAATTGTACTTCAATAATAAAAATGATTTGAAGAAGGTGTGCTTTGTTCTAGTTTGCACATAGGCTGGAAATGTATGGGCTGATGATGGTCTCCAAAACAAAGCTTCTAGGAGTTCATCTTGGTGACCTAGGCAAGATTCTTTTCTGAGAGACCAAATGGCAGACCCCAATAGCACCTGCCAGTATCTCCTTGGCTTTCACTGTGCCCGTGAACATCATCCCTCTGTTGGTTTCTATGGTTCTCTGGCTGAGGCCTTGCTCCAATGGCAGAAGTGTGCTCAACCTGTGCATGAGGTGACTGCAAATGCTCAGACATTACCACCACCCACTAATCTCAAACCAGGGATGGACAGGACCCCAATATTCTCACTCCTGGATGTCCCAAGGGATAGAACCCCTACTGCCCACAGCAGGAGCTTGCCCACTTGTACACCCAAATTGGCTCTTCTCCTTCCCTGCCTCTGTCTTTGGGTCACCTCTCAAATCAATTCCTGCTCTCTGATCCTTGTTCCAAGTTCTGCTTCTGGGAGAACCCAACCGAGGTATTTTTAAAATTTCTTTCATAGTAGACACAATATTCTCATCAGAAAATAAGCATTTTTAAAAAGTCTTGAGATATCTAAGAGTGATCACATCCCAAGATTAGTAAGTACCATGATGAGAAATCTGGGTGAAGTGAGACGTAAGGGAGGGGGCGTCTGATTGGCCCAGCTGCTCAGGGAGGGCTGCTTGAAGGGAGTGACATTTGAATGGAGACTTCAATGACAGGAAGGAAGGAGGCTGACAGAGGCAAGGACCTGTGTTGTGAGAACAGCCAACAAGTGCCTTCCTACTCAAGATGTGGTCTGTGGACTTGGCATCAATGGGAGCTGGTTAAAAATGCAAACTCTTGTTATGCCCAGATTTCATGATCCCCAAAGACCACCAGGGAGCCGATTTTGATGCAATAGCATAGAGCCTTTATTACAAGCCCGAGCTTGGCTCTCTGCTCCCACCTCCACAGTGGCAGAAAGCAAAAGAGAAAGAATTTCCCAAGCATGACAATTTTATAGGGAGGTGGGGCCAGATGTGAACCACTGAGTTGGCCAATTCCAATTGGTTGGGTGATGGCTGGAGCTAGTGACGCAAATAATCTCTTAACGCACGTGACCTGTCCTGTTCTTGCTCTTGATTGGAGCTCAAGCGCATAGTCTTTCGCGATTGGCTAATTCAAAGGGAAGGGTTGGTCTTTGTGATTTCAAGATGGCAGTCCCCAGGTAAGCTTACGTATCACGTGGCCTACATGGTGGCTGCCAAGTCACACAGTCCAAAATGGCAGCTGTCTAAATTGTTCTTTGCAGTCCTGCTCTGTCCTTTCACTCTCAGGTCCCGGCCCAGACCTATAGAACTAGACTGCATTTGAACATGATTCCTGTGAGTCACAGAGTAGTGGATTGAATACGAGGGCCTGCTTTACTGCTGTTTCAGGGATGCAGGAATGAGTGTCTGTAATGTAGACATCTTCCCTTACTGAGAAGCTGTTTCTTTATCTGTGACACCTGTGTTGGCAAAGGACCTGAGCTTTTTTGTTTTCAGAGTTGTGCCACTTTAAAAAAAATATTATTATTATTAAATCTTCGCTAGAAGGCATGCTTAGAGATTTTTTGAGACAGAGCAGAGAGGGAGTGAGGGAGGGAGAGAAGGAGGAAGAGAGAGAGGAAGAAAGAGAGAGAAAGAGAGAGAGAGAAAGAGGAGAAAGAGAGAAAAAGAGGAAAAAGAGAGAGAGAAAGAGGAGAGAGAGAGAGAGAGAGAGAGAGAGAGAGAGAGAGAGAGAGAAACATTGATATGAGAAATGTTGATGTATGAGAGAAACATGGATTGGTTGTCTTTCATACACTCTTAGGCTGGTAATCATACCTGTAACCTAGGCATGAGCCCTGGCTGGGAATTGAACCCACAACCTTTTGGTGCAGAGGATGATGTTCCAACCAACTGAGCCACACTTCCCAGCTTTTAAAACAGTTTTCAGGAACATGAAGGAATCATAGAGCAGTCAGAGCAGGAGACCTGAGGGGCCTTTCATGTTGATATTATCATTGTGCTGAAACAGACCTCTAACCCGGGCTCTGAGTACCACCAGCAAGGTTGCATAAAGTTGGGAAGGCCACAGGCAATCTTCTGAAAATGCATTTATTTGCCTGTGATTCACCCCTCAGATAACAGAATGAGGGGTCACATTTTTAACCTGAGGACTATCTGATATCGAACAGAACTTGTTGCTACAGTTTCAGGCTGAGGACTAGCCATGAAGGAACATGCTGTTCTAATGGGAAAAGTTACATAAGCAGTGGATAGAAGCAACATCACACACACACTCACACACACAAAGAAAAACGCTCAAGTCTCCCAAAACTACGAAGAATTACATTTACTTAGCACTATGCAAACTACCATGAGCATTACATTTTATAAGGAGTAATAAATTGTGTTCAGCTGCTGTACAAAGAATTGACCACAGTTGCTTATATAAACTAGAATTTTTTTTTTACCTCTACTGAAAAAACAAGCCTCACCCTGGCCAGTGTGGCTCCAAGACTAGAGCATCAGCCAGTGCATCAAAGGGTCTCAGGTTCGATTCCCAGTCAAGGGCACATACCTCGATTTTGGATTTGTTCCCTGCCCCCAGTTGGGGCAGGTGTGGGAGACAACTAGTTGATGTGTCTGTCTCACATTGATGTTTCTCTCTCTCCCTGCTCCCTTCCTTCCACTCTCTCTCTCTCTGAAAAGCATTGGGAAAAATATCATCTGGTAAGGATTAACAACAACAAAGTCTAGAGGTAGCCCTGGGATGACCACAAACTCATCACAGACTTCCTCCTTTCGGTTCCACCGTCCTTAGCATGTGGCTTCCTTCCTCAAGGTTACCTCATGGTCAAAAATGGCTGTTACAGCCCTTGCTATTTTGTTTGTGTTCCAGGCAACAGGAAGGAGGAAGTACAAGAGCAATAGAGCAAGCCAAGTCAGTTCCCTTTAAATAGCTTTCCTGGAAGCCCCACCCAATAACTTCCTCTTATTTCATCATCCTCCCTCAGTTGCAAAGGAGACTGGGAAATGTAGTCCTTAAGCTGGGCTCATTGCCCACTTGAATACAATTTAGGCTCTGTTGGTAAATACTTGTGGAATAGATATGGGAAGGGACCAAGCCAACTTTGTCATGTACATAATATTCCATTATATGCTCAGGGTTTTTTTTTTCTTCCCCATTTCTTTTATGTTCCTTTTGATTGAACTTATTTGGGTTACATTAGTAAATACAATTATGTAGGTTTCAGGTGTATAATTCTATAATACATCATCTGTATATTGTACTGTGTGTTCACCATCCCGAGTCAAGTCTCCTTTCATCACCATTTACCCCGTTATACCCTCTTTCACCTCCCTGCAGCTCTATAGGAAAAACCCTTAGGAAAATTTCCCCCATGAGGTATGAAATATTTTTACTCTTTGAGTAAAAGTTGTTTCTTTTTTTAATCTTATAGATAAGACTTGTAGTCTTTTCTTTTCTTCCTTTTTCTCTTTCTTTCTTTCTTTCTTTTCTTTTCTGTTTTTTTTTTTTTTTTTTTAAGGCAAGTAGAATTTACTTGCCCAAGTAAAACCAGGGGAGAAGAACATATAAGCCTTCGAATTTCTGCTAAAAATCTCATTATTTTTAACCTTATTTGCTGTTTTTATTTAGAACAGAGTTTAGAGAGAAAATGTCTTTCAGTTTACCAAATGAAGTAAGAAAGTTTTGGCTGAGTTCAATCATGAGCTTGCCATTTCTGCCCCAGGAAAGGAAGTAAAAAGAGGTCAGAACACATTTCTTTCCCTGCTCAGTCCTGCACTTGCTGGAACAGTCATTGAGTTAGTTGTTGCTGTGCAAGAGAGCTGTGAAATATGAGGGGTGGGATCCCCAGGTGAGCCATGACACCTTTGAAGTCTAGGACTGTAACAGAGTCAAAGAATTTCACTTTCAGTAGAAAGCTGAATGCAGCAATGGGTAAGACCCAGATGTGGTGGTTTTAAAACATGTCCCTAAATTCTATGACTTCCTCCCTTCAAAAGGCGGGACCTAATTCCCCTCCTCTTGATTGTGGCCCCAACTTAGTGTCTTGCTTCAAAGGAATAGAATGTGGCAGAATGATGCTATATGACTTCTGAGGCCAGGTCCCTCCAAAATAGCTTCTGCCTGGTGTCTGTCAGCTCACTCACTCCAAAGGAAGCCAGTCACCATGTCTTGAGGACACTCCAAAGGAAGCCAGCCACCATGTCTTGGGGGACCTGAGGTCTCTTGCCAAGAGCCAATATCAACTTGCCAGCCCTGAGGATGCTATCTTGGAAGTGGACCCTCTAGCCTCAGTCAAGACTTCAGATGGCTGCAGGTCTCATCAATACCTGATTACAACCTCATGAGAGACCCCCTGTTAGAACACTCAGCTAAGCTACTCCTGCATTCTTGTTGTTTATTGTTGTTTTATACCACTGCTGTTTGTTATGCAGCAGTAGATAACGAATACACTGGACATTAAATATTATGAGAGGGAATAAATGAAGAGAGATATTCTTTTTTGTTGTTGTTGATCCTCCCCTGAGGATATTTTCCCATTGTTATATTTTAGAGAGAGTGGGAGAGAGACAGAGAGTGACAGAAACACATGGATTAGTTGCCTTGCATATACCCCGACCAGGGCCAAGGATGGAGCCTGCAACCCAGATACATGCTCTTAACCGGAATCAAATCCGGGACCCTCAGTCCACAGGCTGATGCCCTTTCCACTGAGCCAAACTGGCTAGGGCTGGAGGGAGATATTCTTTGGTTGGTTTCTGCCTCTGGTTTTCTGAAGCTTCTCATTTGTGATTAAAATAAGTAGAGCCCTGGCTGATGTTGCTTAGTGGTTGAGCATCATTCTGTGCACCGAAAGGTCGATGGTTTGACTCCTGCCTAAAACATGCCTAGGTTTCAGGTCCTGTTGAGGTCGGGTACTTAGGGGAGGCAACTAATAGATCTTTATTACATTGATGTTTCTCTCTGTCTCTCCTTCTCCCTTCTTCTCTCTCTCAAATCAATAATGGTCCAGGCTAGAGGAAATAAAATCACACTCAATTCCAGGATATCTGAAAATAGACTTAGGTACTCCATGATGTGGTAATTACATGAGAATGCAATTGACAAACTAGAGGACTTTTGAAAATCCAGATTCCTGAGCCCCACTTCTGAGGATCTGGGAACTAGCTTCCATAGCTTTGATTGGGCTCCAAGGACCTATATTTCTAAAAAGCCCCAGGTAATTCTGAGGAACAACAATTCACATATTCTAGAACCATATCTAGGCTATTATGAAGCTCACTCTCCTGCATTAGGGAGAATTTTTTAGAGGAAAGCATCCTGCTCAGCTTCAGGTTGCCTCATTGTTCATTCTGCCATCCCAGTTCACTGAAAGATCTGACTGTGGACTAGAAATATGAGATTTCTCAGTGATAACGTTTGGAGTTTTTTCCTCTCCAAGAGACCTTATCCCAAAGTTATCTCCTTCCTACTGTCTTTGCCCCAGCAAGGGATGGAGATTCTGGAGACAGACTGCCTGAGGTCCAAACCTGGACCTACATGCCATGTGGTTTTACGTGAGTTAGTTAACCTCTCTCTAAGCCTCAGTTTCCTCATGGTAAAAGGAGACAATTGGTGGATATGGATCAGGGTTTCTCAACCTCGCCACTACTGACATTTGGGCCAGATAATCGTTTGTTGTGGAGCTGTCCTGTGCACTGTAAGATGTTTAGAAGCATCCCTGGACTCTATCCATTAGATGCCAGTAGTACTGCCCTCCCCCTCAATTATGACACCAAATATCTTCAGATATTACAAGTGTCCCTCAGGGGGCAAAATTGCCCCCACTAAGAACCACTGATCTAGGTAACTTAGTTCTGTGTATGGTGCTTAGTAAATGATAATCATGACTATTTTCTCTTTTCAGATTGCAATACTAGAAGGGTTAAGCAATGTTTTTTTCTGCATGTTTTTTTTTTTTAAAGATGTTACTTGCATTTTTGTGACGAAATTATTTTTTACAATTTAGGCAAAATGTTGAATCTATTGCTGTGTGGATTCTAGTCACTTAAAAAAAAAAAAAGGTATGTGATGCCCTGGCCACAAGGCTCAATGATTGAGTATTGACCTATGAAACAGGAGGTCATGGTTCAATTCCTGGTAGGAGTATAAGCCCAGATTGCAGGCTCAGTGCCCATTAGGGGATGTGCAGGAGGCAGTCAATCAATGATTCTCTTTCATCACTGAAGTTTCTATCTCTCTCTCCCTCTCCCTTCCTCTCTGAAATCAAGAAAAATATATGTATTTTTTAAAAAAAGATATGTGAGCAACAGCAGCAAAAGAAAAAAATAGATAAATTGTACTATATCAAAGTTTCCACCTTTTGTGCTTCCAAGGATGCATTTATAACATGAAAAGACAACTCACAGAAAGGGAGAACAATCTGCAAATCATATATCTGATAAAGAACAGGTATATCTAGAATATATAATGAAATCTGACAACTCAACAATACAAAGACAATCCAGTTAGAAAATGGGCAGTGGAATCGAATGGCTAGAAGAAAAACAAGTGACCAATAAGCACAGATAAAGTTATGGGTTATCAAAGATGAAGTGGTGTGTGACTTCTGCCTCTGTGCCAGAAGGCAGCAAAATGAACAAGTTGTGTTCTTTCCTCTGCTAAAACCTAAATGTGCAGAGCCTTTCTCATACCCCACTGCAACAGAAGTGAAATTCAGGAATTGATTCAAGGATGCACTTAATATGTCAACATTGGTCCTAAACTTGGACAGGTAAAATATACAACAACATCGCTCTTATTTAAACACTAGTGTCCTGATGCATGGAATTTATGCATTCAGGGTGAGGGGCGGGGCAGCCTGTCCTGTGCCCTGTCACAGTGTGGGAGCCCTGCGATCCATCACCCCAAAGAGTTAGGTCCCAGCCAGCCATGAGGGGCTTCTCAATGGATTGTTCCCCCATGGAGGTACACTGGAGGCCTGCAGACCCCTGGGCTGAGCTGTGGCAGAGGCCTGCAGACCTTCACACGCCTGCGGACCCCCATCGTGGCTGAGGCAGAGGGGCTTCTCTGCGTGCCTGCAGACGCTTGGCTGGGCCTGTGGCACAGGGGCCTCTCCGCCATGATCCCATCCCCATTCGCTAAGCTGCAAGTCCCCTCCCACCCACGCCTGCTGTGCACGCAGCCTGCTGATGGGTCATTACTGTGAGAGCATCCCGACCAATTTGCAAATTATCCTATTATTAGTATAGATGCTTGTTGACTTGTATGCTATTGAATGTTAAATAAAACGTTTTGTCTTATTATTTGTATTGCCTTTTTGTGCTTACAATATTGTTGACTTCTCTCATGTTTTTTGACTTATGCCCTTGAGTCTAACTTTGACCTTTTCTGGCAGTAATTAATCTTTGAGACCATTTTACTGCTTACTGTGATAAATGCATGCTTTATAACAGAGAAGCTATTGGTAGTATGTATTCTCTTGACATTCTGTTTGGTAGTCAAAAAGATGAGAAAAGATGGGCTGCCATTTTCATTTTAATTCAATTATGTCAACAAATAATCTTGGAGTGTGGAAAGCCTTTCTAAGCCTGATGCAAAACTCAGAAGCCTTGTCTATTTTGAAAAAAATTGTAAGGCAAGAAGAGTTAAAAAAAAAAAAAAAAAAAAACACATTTAAAAAAATGACAACTTGGGAAGCTGGACTAATCAAAGTACGGCCATAAGGAGACCCCTTTTTCACTTATTTGTTCAGCAAAATGCAAAGTATTTTATAATACTATTGACAAGTCTGGAAAAATAGCACACTCATATTTATTGGAGGCAATGACCGTTACTCTGCCTTTCTGAAGGGTGTTTTCTTTGGGAAAAAATTATTTTTAATCCTCACCCGAGGATATTTTCCCACTGATTTTTAGAGAGAGTGAAAGAGAAGGAAAGACAGAGAGGAATATTGGTATGAGAAAAACACATTGATTGGTTGCCTCCTGCATATGCCCTGAGCAGGACCTGGGCCGGGGAGGAACCTCCTTTGGCCCTGATGCTCTATCCACTGAGCCAAACCAGTAGGGCTCTGAAGGGTGTCTTAGAAGTCTCATAAAATATTTGAATCATATACCTTTGACCCTAAAATACTATTTCTGAATATATATTTTTGCTCACGTATCCATGCATACACATGCAAGGATGTTCACTATAGCATATATATATATATATATATATATATATATTCATTATATCATTGTTTATAGTAGTCAGAGACTGGTATGATCTAAATTCCATCAATAGGGAACCTGTTTATAATTAATACATACAATATAAAGTACTTCACAATATTTCAAAGTAATTTATGTCCTGATGTGAAAAGATATCCAAATTATTTTACGGGAAACAAGTTTGCATAACAGTACACATAAAATGATGACCTTCTTTTTCCCTGAAGAGGGGAACATACATGTATACATGGACACATCTTCTCACAGTTACAAGTTATTTATTGGAAATAGGATTGACAATTTGGAATGAGGTTAAGTAGAATGATTTTTACTTTTCCATTTATATTGTTCTGCACAACTGGAATTCTTCAGTTGAAATATGGAGTACTTTTATAGTAATAATTACAAAACGAATGAATACAGAAAAATAGTGTTTTCACCACGTGATTCTACTTTGTGGAATTTATACAAAGGAATTAATTGAATGAGTGTGCAAAGATGAATGTACAAGGATGATGAGTAAATGTAGTACTAAACCCCAGAAAACAGCCAATGAGGCTCCGTGGTTGAGCATCAGCCCATGACCCAAAAGGTCCATGGTTTGGTCCTAAGTTCTATCCCCAGTTGGATTCCCAGTCAGGGCATATGCCTAGGTTTTGGGCTCAATCTCCAGTCAGGGGCATGTCGGAGGCAGCTGATTTACGTCTCTCATCGATGTTTCTCTCTATTTGTCTCCCTTCCTTTCTAAAATCAATGAAAACAAATTAGCCCTCACCGGTTTGGTTCAGTGGAGAGAGTGTCAGCCTGCGGGCTGAAGGGTCCCCAGTTCAGTTTCGGTCAGGGGCACATTCCCTGGGGTGTGGGCTCAGTCTCCAGTGTGGGGTGTGCAGGAGGCAGCCAATCGAGGATTCTATCTCAACATTGATGTTTCTCTCTCTCTCTCCCTTCCTCTCTGAAATAAATAAAAAAATTAAAGAAATAAAAACAAATTAAAAAAAACACACACACAGAAAACAACTCAAATGCCCTTTAGTAAAGAACTACTAAATACATTATGATGTGCCCATACCCTGGAATGCTATGTCACTATTAATAAGAAGGAATGAGGCCACTATGTTGAAAAAAAATATCCTAGATGTATTATAAAATAAAAGGTAAGTTTCATAATAAGCTGTGTAATATAGCTTTTATATTGAAGTATTTATATATACATTTTGAAAAGTCTGAAAGTGTTAAAAATAAAAGGATATATTAATCCACTTTTCTTGAGTCATCAGTCTCTAGTGAGTTTAAATGGATGTAGATTCCAGATCTTAGCTTAAAGATGTCATATTTACATTGTTTCATACAGGCCTTCTAATCCCAGGGTTGGAGTCTAATCGAGGAGCACTTTCCCAGGTGTCTTTGATGAGTGAGTTTGTGTACCGGTGCTACTCAGTTCCTTCCTCACTTATTCCCTTTAGTCCTGAGAGCAAACACTGTGAGTTTCTGTCATCATCTTTATTTATGATGCTCAGGAAAACTGAAGTAATTCGCCCAAGGTTACTCAGCTAGGAAGTATCTGTACAGTTACTGAGAAAACCAAATGGGATAGCAGCAGAACAAAAGAAAATTCAATTCAAGTCCAACCACATAAATCTGGGTTCTTTAAGCCTTTTCCACTTCTGAGCCTTTGAGTCTGTGTCCCCCTGCTCTGAGGAGCCTCTTCCTTCCAGGAGCCTTATCAGTGCTTCAAGGCCCAGTGAAAAATGCTTCCTCTCCCAGGAAGCTCTCCCAGATTCCCATCGCTGGGAAGGACCCCTTATTCTTTTCACTAATCTGACTTTATGCCCTCATGGCGTTTAGCACAGACTGCTTTTCAGAGTGCCCTCCTGTGAGCCTCATCCCCAGAGCTCTTGCAGGTTGGCCATGAGCACCCCAAGTGCTGAATTGTAATAATATTGCTTAGGTTTTTTTTTTTAATAAAGAGTAGTTTAGAATGAAAAAAAAAAATCATCCAGTAGCCTGGTCTTTAGAGTCATCTGGTGTGTGTATGTCTGAGAGAGAGAGAGAGAGAGAGAGAGAGAGAGAGAGAGAGAGAGAGAGAGAGAGAGAGAGAAAGAGAGAGGACCTTGGCAAGTCTCAGAAAATATATTAATATGCACGCAGATTAACCTTTTTTTTTTGCTGTAAAAATAATTGAAGGTTTTCAGACTTTTTTGTATCCTAATCATTATTGAAAAACATTTTCATAGCATAGAATAAGTTGTGTTTGTAACGCCTGTAAAAACAGGTAGACTCTAGTCTGTATACGGGATGGACAAAGTGCCGTGCCTGCTGCGCCCTCCCCCTTTGGTAGGCCTGATTAATTTAGGGTTCCCCTATAACCCTTACTTTTGCCTGGCACGTCCTTTCCGCCAGGGCCTCCATTCCCCTTTCCTACATCCTTGTTTTCAGTTCCAACCAGGAATCTGCCTGCCAAGATTCCTGCTCTAAGAACTTAACTTTTTGGTGAGAGGAGTATACTAAGTAAACAAACGTATCAATAGCAGATTGTTCAAAGGGATATAAGGTATGAAAAACACAACAGCCGGGCAATAGGAGAGAGGGGGGAGGGCGCTACTTTAAAACCAGCTGGTCTGAAAGGGGCTCTGTGCTTACGGGCTTCGAGTTAGAGCCCCGAGGATGACCACCAGCGAGCAGGGGAGGCGAGAGGGAAGGGGAAGAAAATATTTCGGAGAGGGAACTCCTAGGGCAAAGGCCCTGAGGCAGGAAAGAGCTTAGTCCCCGGGAGAACCGAAAGGCGGTCAGTGCGCTTGAACCGCACGAGCGCAGCAGCGGCCGGCGTTGAGATGAAAACAGAGGCGGGACCAAACTCTGCGGGGACGCGAGGGTCTCCAGCAGGACGTCAGATTTTACTCCAGGGATGGTGGCTTTAAAGCCAAATTTGTGGAGGGCAACCGGGCAACTAGTGGGAGATGATGCTCCACGCCGGCCTCTCCACGCCCTAGGGGCTCCTGGCGGCCGCCAGCGTGACCTAGAGGGCCAGTTTGGCTCCGAGCGGTCAACGCCCACTTACGTGGCTGCTGGTTCCCCAGACCCGGAGCCCCAGCGGCGGCCCCCGGCCAGTACTCGCGGCGCGCAGCCCCGCCCCTGAGCGCAGAGGTGACAGGACGATAGCGCACGGCCAGCTAACCGGAGTCCGGCGCGGAACTTTCCCCCTGGAAGCGGGGCCTCCCACTCAGCGCGGCCACGCGGGTTCCGGTAGGAGGAGGCGGAGGCCGCCGCGTGACGCAAGCGGCCGCACGTGGCCCAGGAGTGTGCTTTAGGGACAGGTGCCTCACTGGCAAAAACTCAGACGTGCCAAGGCTTCCGCACCCTCTCCTGTTCCGGCTTATTCTCGGTTTTGCGGGCCGGCTGGGCGGCAGCTGCAGTCTAGTCCAAAGACGTGTCCCCGGAGGACGCGGGTTGCTTGTGCTGGAGAGGGGTGGGTAAGACGGGGGGCAGAGAGGTCCCCACACACCCTGTGGTAAGCTCTGTGAGTGTGGGCCGCCCTGCAGGACATAGGAAGGGCCCGCTGGCCTGCAACCTGAAAATTTTTCTTTGGGCTCTGAAGTTCATCTTGCCCATCTAAGAAATGGGACAGTGAAATAAACAGATGGGAAGCACTTTGCACACTTGGGACAGAAGTTGGGTGTTTTATTCAATTCCTCCATTTCCCTCCTCCTTTTGGAAGCCCAAAGCGAAGACTAACCAGGCTGTCACCCACCCTATCCTTCCAGCCCCGCGGCGCAATGGTCGGATCCAATTTTGCGTCTCCTAGGGCCTAGAAATGCCGGAAAACCCCCCCGCCCCGGGTGCGGTCGCATAGCCGGTCACGTGACGCCCGCTGGAGGCCCAGGGGCTGGGGCAGCGGGCAAGTGCGCATGCGTACTTTTTTTTTTTGGCTTGGACGCAACCACTGTCAGCACTCCCCCCTTTTTCTACGACTTCACCCTTCCCGACATTTTCTCCCTTGCCCCCGCCCATTGGTTATGTTAGGCGGACAGGTGGAAGAACCAATCATGGCGCTGTGTTCAGACACCGAGCCGCGGAACAGGTTGTAGTGGACCAATAGGAACCCTCGAAGCGGACGCGTCCCAATTGGGCAGGGGAGGACCGAGTGGGCGGTGCTTCTCAGTCAGCATGTGGGCGGGGGAGGGCGGGGATCAGCAGCCGCAGAGGCGTCGACGGCGGTGGCGACGACGTTCCTTAGTTTTTGGTGTGGGCTCATTGGCGCTGGCACGGCTGTTGGGAGGGCTCGGTTGTCGGCAGCGGCGGCCCTACGGCGGGGGGCCGCGGCGCCATGGGGGGACGGTAGACGGGCTCCGACTCTAGAAGCGAGAGGCGTCGGCAGTCCTTCGGCCCTCGGCGACCTTCGGCGGGGCCCAGGGGTGGGGAGGCCCGGGGCGGAGGTCGTCCCGGGCTGCGCGGGGCCGCGGGGCGGGGCTCGCAGGTTGTCGGGGAGCAGGAGGCCTGGGCCGCCGCGAGGAGCCGCCGCCGGCCGCTGGGCCCCGCCACCTGGCCGCTTGACGACGACGCTTCCGCGGGAGCCTAGCCTGAGGAGGACGCGGCGGCGGCGGCGGCGAGGCCGCGGGAGGCCGCGGAGGATGGAGGAGCGGAAGGAAGAGGGCGAGGCAGAGATTCAGGAGCACGGGCCCGAGCATTGGTTCTCCAAGTGGGAGCGGCAGTGCCTGGCAGAGGCCGAGCAAGATGAGCAGCTACCCCCGGAGCTGCAGGAGGAGGCGGCGGCCGGGGCGCAGCCCGAGCACAAGCAACAGAAGCTGTGGCACCTCTTCCAGAACTCGGCCACCGCCGTGGCCCAGCTCTACAAAGGTGAGGGCCGCTGCCGCCATCTTGCCGCCGCCGCCTAGGCCCGACCCCCGGCTGAGGGCCCCAGGCAGCCTCCCCGGCCCGGCCGCCGCCCCGCTGCCCCCTCCTCACAAGATGGCGGCGCGGAGGCCGGGCCGCGGGGGCGCTCGGGGGAGGCCGGCGCCGGCGCGGGGGAGGTCTGTCTTGGGGGCTTGCCCGAAGGAGCCCGCCCGCTCTTCAGGCCTGTCTTGCGGGGGCCCCGGGCCGGGGAGGGTAAGGGAGGAGCCGCCCCCAGTCACAAAATGGCGAAGGGAGGCGTCGGGGCCGGCCCTATTGTGCCCGAAGCCGGCCTCGGGGCGGGGACAAGGCACCTCCCTGCGCCGTGGCTGGGCCTCGGGCTGCGCTCCGGATCCCGAGGCTCCCCCTCCGCCCATCCGCGACCCCTTTTCTGCCTTCTTCCCAGTCACTGTGGGATCCTGAAACCCTGGAACAAAATGGCGAAACCTAATATGGCCGTTCCCGAATGATTGACGCCCAAATAACATTTCTTTCTCCGTTCCTCCCCCCTCCCCTTTTCCCACTTTTTCAGACCGAGTGTGTCAGCAGCAAGGACTTTCTCTCTGGGTCCCCTTCCAAAACGCAGCCACCGCCGTCACCAACCTCTACAAAGGTAAAGATAACCTTGCTGCATTGCCGATTAGGGGAAGGGCGCCCTGCGTCAGGGTGAAAGGCCTGCGTTCCAAATGTGTTGACCACCTACACCTGGACCTAGACTGCCGGAGTGTTTTCTCCTGTATCCATAGATTAACCCTGAGTATCTTGCGACTTGGAAATGATGGAATTCTAGCTAGATCAATGATCTTCAGCTGGGGGCAATGTCATCCCTGAGGGGGCCTGCTGAATATCCTATTCGCTAGAGGCTTTCCGGTTACCCTCGCCCCACCCCATCCCCATGCCTCAAATGTCAAATAGTGCGGAGGTCAAGAAGCCCTGAACTGACACTGGGTGAGAGGAGCTTCTCTTTGGAAAAAGCACCCAAGGGAAGAAAGTTTATGGTTTTGCGCCACAGCGAGGTGGGGGCGGAGGGTGGGAGTGGAGAATTGTAAGCACCTTGTGGAAAAGATTCTTGTGATGGACAACTTTTAGAGCATGATCGATTGTAGTGTTTTAAGTGCGTTGTAAACTAGTTAATTGAAATTCTGTGCCCATCTTAACACACTGCTCTTTCCTAGCAACTTCAAATATTTATCTTGGAAACTATATCTGCTTGTACATTATTGACAAAAATTTGTGATCCGAGTGTGAGTTAATAGAGTTGTGTTTTATGGTAGTGCCTTTCTGGAGTTAATTTTCCTCCTCTGTGATGACATGAAGATATGTTAAAGGAAACGTTCATGCTCATTGTGCTCTCTCAATGACAGTGGGTTGAGATTTTGTGCCTTATTGATTTTGAAGATTTGGAAATTTGGGTTTAATATTTGGCGAGCAAGCTTTCTATGGAAAAAGGATTTGACTTTGTTAATCTTAAAGATGTACTTAATTGCTTTCAAACTTCTAGAAGTTGCTGGTAACAGTAAAGGAACTCGGTGCATTTCAAAATTATCAAAATAGGCTGTGGAGTGACTTGATTCTCAGATTCTTATTTTTGTGTAAGAATGCAAATGATAGCATTCTATAAAAAATTGTGAGATTTTGTGGGTAGAACTTACATTCTTTTGAGAATGTAAACTGAAACTGGTGAGTAGTAAAGTGTTTAAATTTTAAGGAATGAGGAACTAATAGTCCAGGTTTATCAAGAAAAGGGAAACAATTAAAATGGGCCCCAATGATCAACTTTGATTTTATTGTTAATCCTCACCTGATGATATTTTTCCATTGATTTTTCTAGAGAGTGGAAGGGAGGAAAGGAGAGAGGGAGGGAGAGAAACAGGGACAGATATGAGAGAGAGACGTCAATTGGTTGCTTCCTCTAAACATAACCTACAGCCCAGGTAGAACCTGCTTGATGGTCAGAACTATACCAGCCAGGGCGAGTTCCTTCCGTTTTGACTCCTGAGTAGTTTGCTAACATCCCTCAGTGCTTTGAGGGTCTGGGATGACTCTTGGTTTATCCAAACAGGGAAATTTGAATTAAGACATAAAACATTTAAAAAAAATACTCAAGATTTCTTGGGGTATAACTTACATTTATAAAATTACCCTTTAAAGATGTAAGCTTGAGCTTGACAAATACTGTTAAATTCTATCTTCACCCCAGCCCCTAAGCAACCACTGATCTGATGGTTGAATATATGGTTTTCCCTGTTTCCATAATTTCATAAATAGAACCTTACAGTATGCAGCCTTTTGTGGCTGGCTTCTTTCGCTGAATTGAGTTCACATTGCATGCATTAATAAATAGCTCATTGCCTTTTTTTCTTTTTTTGTTGCCTTGACTAGCTTTCTGTTGTATGATGGTACCATGAGGTATCCATTTGCTTGTTGCAATTGGCTCTTTACTTAAAGGGGAAGGCAACAAATTTTTAGTGCCTTGTATGTGCCAGGTTTGTCTAGATCATACAAAAATAGGAATGTGTTCTAGTTTTTAGGTTTTGGTGCTGTTGTCTACAAGATTCTATTTCTTTAGGACTAAAGCTGGCTGGTAGTTTTTAGTGCAAATTCTTCATATAAGTAGATGGGCTTAGAAGCTGAACTTTGAAATATCCACTTTCATTACTTAATTTGCAAAAATTTATTAGTTTTATTTCTTCAGAAACTTAATGTAATATTCATTTATTTTAAAAAATAAACATCACCTGAAGTTCTTGCATTATTGCAAATGCTGAATTGTTAGACTGAATTACTCTTACTTTGTATTTTATTTTTGTTAAATGCATTTCTTTTTACCTGATAGAAAAGGTAAGTTGTGGTTTGGGGAATTTGGTAGCGTAGCAACATTTTTTATCTGATTTAAGGAGAGTATGGATAGTGCTGTGCAGTTACATTGTTACTTCTTTTCAGGATGTGGTGTAGAGAATACAATTCAACTATAGGAATAATTGAATACCTTAAATAGATATAATAAAATTGGCAAGTGTATGCAACATTAAGTAGTGGGTAAATTTTGATCAGAATGTTCACAGTTCTGATTATTTTTAAATTAATTTACAGGTGGGGGATTTGAGGGGATCTCTTTAATTGGGTGGTGCTCCTGTATTTTGTATTATTGAAGCACTTAACCTAGCAAGCTAAAAAATGAGCCATTTTTTAGCTTGGGGATAGCTTGGTACATTCATCAACTTCTTCATAACCTCTAAAAATGAGTACATTGGAAGGTCAGAAATGAGGTACAAGAGTAGAAGAAGGCCCCTGTGATCTTTTGAAAAATTGAACATTATGTTGGTTGGGCAGAAAATGTAGCTGGAAGGATTTGGAGGAGAGAGAGTTGGGACGCCCCCTCATTGTGGACAGAATTCAACAAAATGGAGCGCATGGTTCTTTCTCCTCAAAGCAGGGCCAGACTTTGCCATCCTTTTTTGGAAAGGGGAAGGAAAAATCCTGATTCTGGTTCTTGTTTTTATGTTGATTTGGATAACTCTAAACAGGGCCATATTTGTTCAATATTCAGTCAGGTTGTGTCTCCTTTGCCTAGTCTAGTGCATTTTTTGATGTCTGCAACTAAAGGGAGTGAAAAGTTACTGAGGTCATTTTAATATAATCCATGTTGATGCTTATTGGAAAATATTTGGCCAAGCCTGTGTGTTTGCTTCTTAAATCCACCACCCACTTGCCACATTTTCTTGGGTGATTGATTTCTAGTCTCTGTCTTCTGACTTTTCATTAGGAAAGTACATATTCTCCTTATCTAATTTCAAATTTCCTCCTGCATGGGGCTACTTTACTTGTTCAAGTGAGAGATTTGACTGGTTGTCTTCTAGGACAAGGCCATCCTAGGAGCTTCACATGGTCAGACTGAGGTGTCAGCTGGTGCTCAGCTCTTCAGTAGCCCCTATACTATAAGCTAGTACTTGATCTTAACCTGTAGAGCCACTTCTTTATTTCAGCTTGTGAAAGTTTTTCTTTTTTTTATGCTATGCCTTATTTTTTTGCTTCACATTTTAAAATTGTTTCTGAAACTTCAGTTGCATGCTGAGTTCTACCACATGTTGAGAGCTTTCTTTTGGTATTGTTTATATTAAAGATGTTTCTGGTCTCCTTGTTAATAGCATTTGCCCCAGGCCAGCAACCTTATGGAGTCTACCGCTGGATTATCTGAGTTCAGAATTTAAACTTACTATAACGTAGCTGTAAACTCCTGGAGACAGTGGAACAAGATATTTCCCCATTGTGCTCCTTCATTTTCTTAACTGTAAGTGGTGGGGATTAGTATTCACAGCTTAGTACAAAGCTCTTAGTTTAGTGCTAGCATATACTGAGTATTCAAGTGTTAGGGTTGACTGTTGGTGATCAGGTTTTATTTTTCAGATGTTCTGGCTGTGGGCAGTACTGAAGAGGAAGGGAAGATAATTCTAGTTTATTTTTTGTCTATAATTTTTTTTCTTGTGTTGGAATAAACTTCATGGTGTGTACTTTATTTTCCCCTAAAATGGCTAAGTATAATAAAATTTTCAGTTGAAAAATAGGACGATGATTTTAAATCTTTTATTTTTGAG
Source organism: Antrozous pallidus (assembly GCA_027563665.1). NCBI lineage: Eukaryota > Metazoa > Chordata > Mammalia > Chiroptera > Vespertilionidae > Antrozous > Antrozous pallidus. The sequence continues at coordinate 101,635,259 of CM050512.1, read as the reverse complement.
ACATCTTGGTGCTAAATTCTATTTATAATATGCTGTCTCACTGCAGTAGGCCATTTTGGACATAATATTTTTTTCATATAAACTGAAAGTGAACTGAACATACTGAAAATTTGTGAATTGATGTATAAGCAAATGGGCAGACAAGAGCATATGCTACCTGAAGACAGGTACTGGGATTTCAGATCTTTACAATTTTTGGAGCTTGTTTGTGACTATCCTTGCTGCAAAAATTATCGAACTTTTAAGATTTTTTACAAAATGCCTTAGTATGGATCACAATTAGAAACTCTGTATTAAATTTATAAGGAGCAGTAGTAGCCTCAGTTATTCCTAATATTGTTATTAGATTCTGCCTGTAATTTTAAAAAATATATTTTTATTCAGAGAGAAAAGGAGAGGGGGAGAGAGAAAAAAAAATTAATGATAAAGAATCATTGATCAGCTGCCTCCTGCATGACTCCTGGGGATTGAGCAATCTAACAATTCAGCATTTGCAATAATGCAAGAACTTCAGGTGATGTTTATTTTTTAAAATAAACCACAACCCAGTCTGCAGGCTGATGCTCTATCCACTGAACCAAACCAAGTAGGGCTGTTTGTAAGCTTTTATAGAAGACAATAATTTTACTTAATGTGTACAAGGATGTTTTGGCTGCAGATAACCAGAAAAATACAAGTTAGGCTGGCTTCAATGGTATGAACATGGATTGATTGGCTCCTCTCACTTGGAGGGTGAAGTTGACTGAATTCAGTGGCTCAGTCTCCCTGGCTCTGCAGCTCTACACTCTTGTGTATGTATGAGCTTTGTCTTCAGGCTAATGTCAGTTGGCAACTCGCATCTTAGAGCCACTTAGCAAAGCTTAGAAGGACCGGGAAAACTTTTTTTTTTCCCCAGGAGCTACTAACAAATGACTTCTACAGTTTCTTGGCCAAAAATGGGTCACATGCTTACTCAGAGCCTGCATCATAGCCACAGTTTGGGATTGTGCAGATTAAGGACTAAACCACGTTACACCCCTTGAGCAAATTTGTTGCAGAAGCTTTCCCAAGAGCTATTCAAACAAAAACTTGGAGGGCGCAGAGACCGGTTTGGCTCAGTGGATAGAGCGTCGGACTGAGGACTGAAGGGTCCCGGGTTCGATTCCGGCAAGGGCATGTACCTTGGCTGCGGGCACATCCCCAGTAGGGGGCGTGCAAGAGGCAGCTGATCAATGTCTCTCATCGATGTTTCTGACTTTCTATCCCTCTCCCTTCCGCTCTGTAAAAAAAATCAATAAAATATATTAAAAAAAAAAACTTGGAGGGCATTTAGGAAAGAAAGGAAGATTGGATGTCAGGCAACTGTGGCTGCAATGATTCTTCCTTGGTTCCTGCTCTTTGTTTTGTGTGGTAGGTGAAGATTAAGTAAACATGTAATTAGCTAGAAGTTAGTGCTTATTTTTGGATACTACCTCTTTGGGGGATACGTAGTAATTTTTTTTCTTTAATTTTATTTTGTCTATGATTCAGATCTTTGTTTCTTTTTTAAAAAACCTTTTTTTATTAATTTTATTGAGAGAGGGAAAGGTAGAGAGAGCTCAAAACATCAATAATATATGTCCACACTGGGGAATGAGCCTGAAATCCAGTCATGTGCCCTGACCGGAAATTGAGCCAGTGACCTCTTGGTGTGTGGGTCGACATTCAACCACTGAAGGACACTGGCAGGGCCAGATCTTAGTTTCTGACTTTTTTTCCCCCTCCCTGTGGCAGACTTTTTGGTTAGTACAACTTAAGTATTTCTTAGAAGAGTTGCTTTGATGTAGTGGTGTGCTCTTCTTGTTTGTAGATCCTCTAAGCAGGGGTGGGGAACCCTTTATTTGTGCCAAGCGCCATTTGGATATTTATAACATTTGAGGGCCATATATAATTAACTTAAAAATTAGCCTGGTATATTCGATCAAACATTTAATTAACTGACCCCTAATGCCTTGGCAAGGCCAGATAAAATGATTTATCAGGCCTTACGTTCCCCACCCCTGCTCTAAGAAGGATGGAAAATGGCTTCTCTGTTGTTGAGGAAGAAATATCTTGTTGAAGTAACTGCCACCTAATTTTGGGTAAGACCTTTCGAACTCAGTTTTTCAGTTCCTTGTTTATGAAATTGGGATATTTTGCTCTGGCGGACTAAGGTTTTTGAGTATCAGAAAAACAATGAATAGTGAAATCTGATTAATTTTGTCAGTGTATCATGTAAGGAAGTGTTGCATTTGGTCTTGACTTCAGAAATCATTTGCCAATTGCCCCATGCCAGTGGTGGGAGGATTAGATTTCTAAAAAATCTCTCAAATTTCAGCTGCTAATATACTTTTTAAAAAAAATGCAATGTGGGACATCTACTGAGACTACCATGAATCAGTATTTCTTGAATGAGGAAATGAATGTGTTGTGATTAAAGGTTTGATTGACATTTTGTGATGCCCTTTGGGTTTGCCTAACCTTCAAGTTTATAGCCCTTTTCCATGATGACATTGGTGTCAGTAAGATGGTGTTGGATCTAAAACTGTCCCCCACGGTTTCTTTGAGTTGTACCTCGAGAATTTGGGTGATATTGCCAAGGTTCAGATGTACTCAAAGCAGTTTAGCTGAGAGCTTTAAGGAGGTCATCCTGTGTGTTTATGTTTAGCTGGATATTAAATTAACTTGCAATTTAAGTTAAAAGCTAGTTTGCCTAAGATTCTACAATAAGCATTTAGGTTTTTCCTACTTAGTTCAAGGTATTGCAGGAGTGTTTTTATTTTCAACCAAGTAACTAAAGTCCTAAACATAGGACTAAATTTTTTAAAACTAGAGGCCTGGTGCACAAAATTCATGCACGGTGGTGGTGGTGGTGGTGGTGGTGGTGGTGGTGGTGGTGGTGGTGATGATGGTCCCTTAGCCCAGCCTGCACCCTCTCCAATCTGGGATCCCTCTCACAATCCAGGACTGCTGGCTCCCAACTGCTTGCTTGCCTGCCTTCCTGATTGCCCCTAACTGCTTCTGCCTGCCAGCTTGATCATTCCCTAACCACTTCCCTGCCAGCCTGATTGTAGTCTAATTGCTCGCCTGCCAGCCTGTTTGCTCCCAACGTCCCTCTGCTGGCGTGGTCACCCCTAACTGCCCTCTCCTGCAGGCTTGATCGCCCCAACTGCCCTCCCTTGCAGGACTGGCCCCTGCCGACTGCCTTCCCCTGTGGGCCTGGTCCCCCCAACAGCCCTCCCCTGCAGGCCTGGTCACCACTAACTACCCTTCCCTGCAGACCTGGTTCCCCCCAACTGCTCTCCCCTGCAGGCCTGAATACCCCCCCCCCCCCCGCCCTTCCCTGTAGGCCTGGTCACCCCCAACTTCCCTCCTCTCTTAGCCTGGTCACCCGTAACTGCCTTCCCCTGCTGGCCTGATTGCCCACAACTGCCCTCCCTTGCAGGCCTGGACCCTCCCAACTGTCCTCCCGTGGTGGCCATCTTGTGTCTACATGAGGGCAGCTGTCTTGTGTGTGGGAGTGATGGTCAATCCTGCATATTACTCTTTTATTAGATAGGATAGAGGCCTGTTACATGGGTGGGGGCCAGCTGGTTTTCCCTGAAGGGTGTCCCGGATCAGGGTGGGGGGTTCCCTTGGGGCATGGGGCGGTCTGGGCGAGGGGCCTGTGGTTGTCTGGGTGAGGGGCCTGTGGTGGTTTGCAGGCTGGCTCCCCAGGGATCCAAGTGGAGGCCCTGGTATCTGGGATTTATTTATCTACTAAAATTGAAACTTTGTAGTCTCGAGTGGAGCCAAGCCTCCTGCTCGCTCTGAGGCTGCAGCCATTTCTGTTGGGATTTATGTATCTTTTATAATTGAAACTTAGTAGCCTAGAGAGGAGGCCTAGGCGGGGCCAGGGCTGCAGAAAGCTTGGCTTCCTCCATCACCAGGGGCAACCCTAACCTCTGCTCTCTCCAGCTCCATGGCTGCTGTCATTTCTGTTGGGATTTATGTATCTTTTATAATTGAAACTTTGTAGCATTGAGTGGAGGCCTAGGCCAGAAAGGGCTGGTGGAAAGCTTGGCTTCCTCCATTGCTTGGGAAACCCAAGTTTCCCTCCTGCTCTCAGTGGCCCTAGCCATCTTGGTTGAGGTTTATTTGCATATCCGCTTCTTATTGCTTGGTGGATGTGGCTTGGCGTAGTGGAGGCATGGTCAATTTGCATAGTACTCTTTTATTAGATAGGATGCTTTAGTGTCAAAATGAGATTTCCTGTTTAGGGAAAATAACAGATCAGATTAATCTGGGTGGTAAAGTAATTGGATTTGTTTTCAGGAGATGTTAATGGGATTAAACTAAGCTATGGCCAGGCAATGCAAAAAGCCTGTACCTAAAGACCTTAAATGTTAAATCTGATTTTCTCCTACTCTGTCTTCTAGTAGGTAAAAGTCAGTGTTCACAAAATGCTTAATTTTTAGTGTGCTCTTGGTTGGTTTGGATATTGAGACTTGTGCAAAATTTTTGAGGTGAAATGATTTGTTAGTTGTATACACTATAAAAGAAGTTCACAACTAGTTATATAAGTCATATAAACCAGTGAATATTGAGTTTTCCAATTTTGTCAAATCTGATTAAATTATCAGCTCTTTGCATATCTAAATTTTGAGACTTGTGCCTTCTGTCAGAACAAACCAAAACTTTGCCAAGCTCTTTCTTTCCTGGATTGTCAGTTTCTTTTAAACCACCTTACTGGAGGTTTGTATCAGATGTAGCTCTCTTTTTTGCTGTCTGGTTTGCCAGATGGACGATTACATGTCTGCTTCATCTTTGTACCATCCCAGCCTGCTTTGGGCTTGTTTCTTGTGTCCCTTTCATGCTTCCAACTTCTTTACCTCTGTATATCTAGTTCTGGGCCTACCTCCATTTAGTTCTTGAAAAATGTAATTTTATTAGTTACTGTGTTTGGAGAAAGAGAAGCTTTTCCAGTTATGAACTTGATTACAATTCTTTTAGGTGTAGGGCAGGGTTTTAGAAACCTGGTTGCTTCGGTTCATATATTTTGTGTTTCTTTTTCCTTTTTTGGTCAAGTCCCATGAGATGGTCTTAGTTTTCTTGATGACTTGATGTCTCAAAATGCTTCAATTTCTTCAGAACAGACTGATACAGCTTTTAACAAGGTCATCTTAGAATTTTCTCTACTCCACTAAGGGGAGCTTCATCTAAGTCTTTAAGACTGAGAGGTGCAAAAGTGCTCTATTCACTCTTAAATACAATTTGCCTTTAAAATGGAGTTCTTCCTTTTTGTTTATGTAAAATGAAAAATCAGAATACATTGAGTCATGTAATTTGGCCATTATTCTGTAGTGAAATACTGGAGAAATGACTTCATTCCTGAGCTGCTTTTTGTATCTGTAAAATTATAATCTACTTTTTCAAAATTGGGGATGGAGTTTAATATTAAGAGTGCTGCCACGGACAGCTTCCCTTTTTCTTAATTTTTTAGCAATAAGGAATGGTCATCTGGTAAGGAATAACTCTTGTGATAATGTTCTGCTTGTGTTGCCCTTTTTGTCATCTTTTTTAATGATTGAAATTCATACAGTTTAAGAGCCTATGTGATATCTGAATTCTTATTTTCTTTTTGGGAAACTGCTCTTCATTGATTACTGCTATTCCTTTCAGAATCAATCTTTGTAGCAGACAAGGGATTTTTTAAAAAATGCCATGCTGGGCCACATGGCTCAGTGGTTGAATGTTGATCTATGAACCAGAAGATCACAGTCTGAATCCTGGTCAGGGCACATGTCTGGGTTGCCAGCTTGATCCCGGTTGTAGTGGGCGGTAGGGAGGCACTGATCAATGATTCTCTCATTGATGTTTCTCTCTACCCCCTCCTTATCCCTTCCTCTCTGAAATCAATCTATAATAATAAAAGCATAATAAACTAATTATAGACTGAACTACTTTTGGGATGACGTTCCAGATGAAGCTGGGAATGTGAGGGAAGCCCGGGTCCCAGGTGCCAGAGGGAAAGCCGTTACCGGCAACTGGGGGAAGAAAGGCCTACTCTTACACGAATTTCGTGTATCAGGCCTCTGGTAAAAATATATTTAAAAAAATTATAGGTAGTTCTTTATCTTTGGATCTTTTGTAAAAGCAAATTCTTGCTTAACACAAAGAATCATCTACATTTCTTAGCCTTTTATTGATTTCAGAGAGGAAGGAAAGAGAGAGAGAGAGAGAGAGAGAGAGAGAGAGAGAGAAATATCAATGATGAGAGAATTATTGATTGGCTGCCTCTTGCACGCCCCACACAGGCATGTGCCTGACCAGGAATTGAACTGTGACCTCCTGGTTCATAGGTTGATGCTCAACCACAGAGTCACACTGCTGGGCTATTAAAATATATATTGGTGTTTTTTTGCTGCTTGAGCAGCACAACTAAAAATAAATTTCAGGGATCGTTTGAAAATTAGAGACCCAGTGCACAAAATTCATGCATGGGGGCATGGGGGATGTCCCCTCAGCCTATCCGGGATCCCTTGGGGGATGTCCAACTGCTGGTTTTGGCCTGATCTCGGGCATTTGGACATCCAGTCCAGGACTGCTGGCTTCTAACTGATTGCCTGCTTGTCTGATGGCCCTTAACTGCCCCACCCCCCTCCGGCAGCCTGGTTGTCCCCTCCCTGCTGGCCTGGTCACCCACAACTGCTCTTTCCTCCCCCAACCCCTGAGGGCCTGCATACTCCCAACTGCTCCCTGCTGGACTAGTTGCCCCTTACTGTCCCCCCTCTGCTGGCTTGGTCATCCCTCACTGCCCCCCCCTCTACTGGCTTGGTCACCTCTCACTGCCCTCCTCTCCTGGCTTGTTGCCCCATGCAGCCTGTTGGTCAGTCCATTGAATCATCCCTTGCTAACCCCTTGCCAGCCTGGTTGCCCCACACAGCCTGCTGGTCAGTTGTTGGATCATCTGCCCTGCTGGCCTGGTCGCCTCATGCAGCCTGCTGTTTGGTTGTTACTGTGAGGGCATAGTGACCAATTTGCATATTACCCTTTTGTTAGTATAGATAGAAGATAGATTGTGGTTCTCTATATAAGGAGGAAGTATCTACAGGGAAACTGGGAGGCCAGAAATTTTAAATCAAAGGTCTTTTGGAATTGGAAAACTGTTGGAATTGGAGTAAAATGAAACTATACCTAGGGGAATGAGTGAAACCTTTTTGTTTCCACGTACTATTCAGTTTTGTTGAGTAGTCAATCAGAATTAATTTTCCTGTTTCTGAAATGTTGCAGCTTTCAGTGTGTTCCCCCAGTCAGTGCTGAACCAGTCAGTGGGAGTGCATCTCCAACATAACATGGTGAATGCTGCTGGGGTGAGGTAGGCCTGAGTGGTATGCAATATTTAGTCATCCATTGAATGATGTAATGATTCTACTTAAAATTCATGAGAATTCACTTTTTCTTTCCCTGAAGGCGAGCAGTATTAATGGATAAGAACCACAGACTCTTGAGCTAAGTCCTCGCTCTTGTATATATTATTCTGTGACCTTCGTGAAGTTTCTCAGGGCTCAATTCTTGTTTTTCTCTTACGATAGGGGGACAATAGTACCACTCTCAAAATATGTACTTGTATTATCTTTTCTCAGGTGAGGCTGAGTATAGATAGTATTTAATAAACATTTAATAATTTGCCCATTGTTAGCATTATTAAACAAGCTAGTTTCATTAGGTTAGCATAGCAAGCTTTTTAAGGGAATAGCATTTTAAAGATGGAGATTTGGCTAATAAGTAGTCCCTCTTTATTTAAATTTTGTAAAGAACATGGCAGAAGCTCCAGGACTATGTGATATGTTAACTGAATTTAGAACATTATGATTAAATGTCAGTTATAACAAACAAAAATATAATTCATTTTAATAAATTTCTGGTAGATATAGAGAACGACATACTTCATGATACTCATTTTGGTTAACTTGTAAAATGGTTTTTGTTTTTTTAAGAAAATGCAGCATGGCTCTACTGATCATGTATTATTTTCTTTTCTAACAGAAAGTGTGGACACCCATCAGCGAAGTTTTGATATTGGAATTCAGATTGGCTATCAGCGACGCAATAAGGATGTTTTGGCTTGGGTTAAAAAGCGCAGAAGAACTATTCGTAGAGAAGATTTGATCAGCTTCCTGTGTGGGAAAGTTCCTCCACCACGAAACTCTAGAGCTCCCCCAAGACTGACTGTAGTGTCCCCTAATCGAGCTACTTCAACGGAAACTAGCTCTTCTGTAGAGACTGATTTGCAACCCTTCCGGGAAGCCATAGCTCTGCATGGTAAAGCCGTTTAAACATATTTCTTTGGAACATGGTTAAGAGTGTGCCTGTGGATACATTTTTATATTTAGGTTTAGGTCCAGGTATATGATTCCCCCCCATTGTAGTAACTACTTGCTCTAGAAATGTTTAAATAGAATGGAAGCTAAGAACACATGGGCAAATTTTTTAATGTTTTAACTAGCCCATCCTAAAAAAATATTTTCAGAAAGTTAGTTTGAGCTTATTGGTTTTACAGTAACAGTCATTTGCAGCATTGATGAGGATTTATTGCTTCATACTTAATAGTACATATTTTCTTACTCTCTGAGGCAAAGAGGAAGTTCTTATGTTTTAAGAATTCTACCAGAGAAATAATTTCCTGGAGGAGCCTAGTCAATGATAGGCTGGTATAGCTCTCATGGGAACTACTTTTGACATTCTGAGTTCATGTGCCTGTAGAAAGTGAGAGTTGATGGACCCAAGTGGAAGTGAATAAATGGGAGAATAATCAACTTCCCTTATGTCTATTGTCCTTTAGGTCCTTGGCTTTGTTAGGCAGACTGTCAGAGGACAGGTCCACTTCATTAATTATTGCTACCATTTCCCCAGGCTAGACCTGCCATAAAAAAAGACATTCTTGGCCGAGGGGTTTAAGTATTACTGGAGAAGCCTGGGGTATGTAGTCAAGGAGTCTGTTGTTGCTTGTTCTCTAATACAGACTTTCAAATAGAACTAGGAGAAATACTTCTATAGGACATTTAATACTGCTACAAAAATAAAGCAAAGACTTGGTTGAAGCCAAGGTGAAACATGGATTGTGCCAGTGACTAAGCATATGGAAGTGATTAGTGAGTCCTGTTAAAAGTTAACATTTGGCCCTGGCTGGTTTGGCTCAGTGGATGGAGTGTTGGCCTGCAGACTCAAGGGTCCTGGGTTCAATTCCGGTCAAGGGCTTGTACCTTGGTTGCGGGCACATCCCCAGTGGGGGTTGTGCAGGAGGCAGCTGATTGATTTATCTTTCTCATCAATGTTTCTGGCTCTCTATCCCTCCCTTCCTCTCTGTAAAAATCAATAAAATACATTTTTTTTTTTAAAAAAGTTAACATTTGGGCTATAGTGTAGATCATCTAAAAGTAAGCTTGTAGTAAAATAGTGGGATATACACAAGGGGCTTCTATATCCTTGAAACTTTAATGCTTATAGGGATTCTTTAGTTTGGCAAACTTTGATTCTTTATCTTAAAACTAGAACGTGGGATAAATTAAAAGTACCAAATCATTTATTGCAGGAAACTCTATGTTATATGGATGTAATATTTACTGCTTGCTCTTTCTAATAGAGTGGAATAGTTATGCCATCAGAACTTTTGAAACTCGGGCAAAATACAAATTTATCTGTTCCTATTGAATTATAGTTTCACAACTTTTACCATTAATTTGGAAAATTTATTAAAAGTATACATAGTTTGTCAAATTTATTTAAAAATTTTTGAAATTGATTTTTAGAGAGTGAAAAGGAGAGCAAGCGAGGAACATCAATTTGTTATTCCACTCATCTATGCCTTGATAGGTTGATCCTTGTATGTGCCTGACTGGGGATTGAACCTGCAATTTTGGCATATGGGAATGACGCTTTAACCAGCTAAGCTACCCATCCAGGGCTGTCAGATTAATTTTAATGCATGGTAATGTTTGATGTAGTTGTTTTTCCTTAAGTGTTTTGCTTCTTTTTTTATCAAGCGAATTTATGACTCATTCAGTATTTCTCCTGTTAAAGTGTCTTTCTGTGTTATGCAATATTATACTTGAGAAGATAGTTTGAGAAAAACGTAAGTGCCACTCTTGTTTTCAGTTCTAATGCAGTTATATACAGGGGTGGGCAAAAAAGTAGGTTTACAGTTGTTCATTTGGAAAATAATACAATAGTAAGTAATAATAGAAGAATAAACTCTGTTTTGTATACTCAAAACTGTAAACCTACTTTTGCCCCATTGTACAAAGGGCAAGCCAGCCTCCCAAACAGCTACTATATTCTCCAACTTCCCTTACATTTTTTTAAATTGAATTTGTTCAATTTGTGATTGAATATCTTACTAAACTTCGGGAATTTTAATGATGGTAAAGTTTTAAGAAGGAATTCTTTATAATTTTAACTTAGTTTAAATTTGAGGGTTTAAAAAAGTTTACTTATAAAGCTGTGTAGAAAAATAATGTTTTCCTTCAAAAGATTTACCAGTAAATATAACAAGTAGTGCCAATCCAGAATATATTGAAGACTCAGTGTGCTCTTATTACTACGGTTCATACACCAAATCAATGTGGTTAAAATTATATGTGTTGTGGTAAAGTAATAGGGCCCTTTGCAAGAGTATACAAAAACATAATTTATACTGAGTTTTGTGTTCTAGTGGTTTTAGAGAATGTCAGTGTATTGGGAATACTAGTCTGATTTGAGTGTTTAAAGTAATTTGAATTATTTTTAATGATGTAGGATATTGTTAACTAAATTGTATATACAGCTTAATGACTAAACTTTGTAATGATTCATAATCTGTTTTATTGAATAGTCTGTAAATTGAAGTGAAAATTGTTCAGATTTTTAAAAATGTATTTGAAACATCTTAATTAGGACACATGCTTGTCAGAATTCAGTTTTGCATATGGTTTGCTTAGCCAAATACATGAGTTGTGAGATCAAATTGAAGTTCTTGGAGTTCTACAATTGAAGGAAGAATTTAAATTCATCAAGTTTAGAATGTAAGAGGGGGACATAGGTTTAAAAAAATTGGTATATTGAGGTAGACTTCTTGAGTTTATAATCAAAGCAAACATGAGTATAGGTCACATTGATTCACATCCTATCCATTTTAACCAGAGGACTATTACCTTTCTCATTTCTTTTTAATGGATAATCTTTAAAAAACAAACACATTTTATTGATTTTTAGGAAGGGAGGGAGAGGAATAGAGTTAGAAATATTGATGAGAGAGAGAGAGAGAGAGAGAGAGAGAGAGAGAGAGAGAGAGAGATCAGTTACCTCCTGCACACCCCGTACTGGGTGTTTGTCCGCAACCAAGGTACATGCCCTTGACTTGAATCGAATCTTGGGACCCTTCAGCCCACAGGCCGAAGCTCTATCCATCCACTGAGCCAAACTGGTCAGGGCTAGTTTTTTCTTTCATCAGCTTCTAAATTCTCACCTGTACCAAATGCACCCCAATATACCTAAAGTATGCTCTTTATTCGAAGAAATTGGCAAATAAGTAAGATATTTGTAGAGTACTTCATGTAGACGGTGAGGATCCCTCTGATCAATACCCTCATCAGCTTTAGACTTCATACAATTTCAAATGCATCAGTTAATGGTTATCAAATAGTTTCAATAAAAAATGTCAACCAAGGGGTATTGAGCCTTAAAGAATATAATCCAGTGAATTCGTTTTGCAATTTATTTTCTATGTACTATGGGATCTAGTCATCTGATATTAAACTCAGAGAAGTCAAAGAAACACAAGCACACGCTAAACTGGTTATCAAAAATATATTAAGCAAATTTACTGAGCCCTGAGTTAATACCTGCCACCTTGTTTTATTTAAACATATTTGCAATAGGCCAAAATTATCTGGGCCTTTTGTGATTCTCTACCTTCCTCATTGTTCCTCTTTTAGTCATCATTTCTCTTCTAGAAATTTTTCTTTTCTTCTTAGGCTCTCAGACTTTTCTTCATGCTCTCTCAATCTTAATTTTCAAGATTTGTATTTCCAGTTTAGACCCTTCTTACTGCCAAATATAATGTGCCCCATTGTCTTCTGGCGGACATTTCCACAGGTGTCTGGCAAGCATTTATCTCAGATTTCAAATTGGACTCATCCTTTCTGCCCCAGCCCCAGCCACAGCAAATGCATGTCTTTTTATTATTTAACCATATAGCAGACGTGTACATGCAGATTTTATGAAGTCTCTGTGCATGTATAAATGAATGGAGTGCTTTCTTTTCTGTTGAGGCCAACAGTTTTATTGGGTAATAATTTAATGTCTTGAACCCCATTATGTGTAATATATTCTGGGGCAGCCTGGCTGTGGATTCAGAAAAGGCTTGCTGGAGGAGGTGAGACCTGGGCTCTAGGAATAATCTTGCTCTTATTTCCCAGTCCTGAATTGATCCATTTGCCAGTCCATCTTTCCTGGGGACATTGGGAGTCTAACTTTTGGATCTCTTCACTTTACTGAAAAAATAACCTTTGTTTTCCTATGGCCTATAGGATGAAGTCAGAACTCAGCATGGCATTGCAAGGCCCTTATGACTTGGTCTTAACCTTTGGTCAGGTACCTTAGTCACACTGTTTGATCTATTAAATACTTATCTCCATTTTCCTTTTTTTTTTTTGGCTTCTCCATTCTCTTTTTTGAAATTTTCCCTATGCTTATTTATCTTTTTAGATTGATTAAAAGTCTCTTATGTGACAGCTTTCCTTCAGTTCTCATTTTCTCAAATCTTTCCCTGAATGGTGTCTCTGCTCATCAGTTTGAATTGTTTCCATGGCGCTTCCTTCCAATAGACAGAGAGCTACCTTAGAGAAGGAGCCTTGTCTCACAGCTTCTGCCTGTAACAGAACCTGGTGTAGATGTGTTCTGGGCTTAATGCGGTTCAAAGGTCTGTTAGGTAAATGGGTGCAGAGAACCTTTACAGTGGTTCTCAACGTTTCTCATGCCACAACCCTTTAATACAGTTCCTCCTATTGTGGTGACCACAACCATAAAATTATTTTCATTGCTACCTCATAACTAATTTTGCTATTGTTATGAATCATAATGTAAATATCTGTGTTTTCCGATGGTCTTAGGTTGCTGTAGAGCTTAAGACCATCGGAAAACATATTTACGATTCATTAACAGTAGCAAAATTACAGTATTAAAGAGTCGCGGCATTAGAAAGGTTGAGAAACCACTGCTTTAGAAGAGTTAAGGATACAATTCCCTAGATGACTACAATAAGGGTACACTAACTGTTGTACCTTAGGAGTGCTACAAAGTAAACCTAAATTAGAACAACAAAGACTTGGAGTGGGACCTGAGGATGATACATAATAAAAACTATACTTTTAGTGTTTACTTGGTGTCAGGACCCTGCTAATAGTAAGGAGGAGGGTCTCCTTTAATCCTCTTTTACCTTGAGTCATTGCCATTTTATCAGTGAAGAAAGGTTTATTTGGATAAAATGGAAGCGATCAGTAAGTAGTAAAAGTAGATATTCTAGATCTGTCTGAATTATCTAAATGAATGCTCCTAACCACTGTGCCTCTATGTACATTTGGGGTTTCTCCCTCCCCTTGGTAGGGCTAGGGGATGGGATTGGATATAGGTCTCCAGGCTTACTTTTCTAAAGACATCAGAAAATACATGAATTTTGTATCTTTTGGTGTTTGCCCTATAAGGAAATGTCAGACAAGTAGGTTTGAAGATCAGTGTCTGTGACCATTTAAACTTTGTATACAGGCTACTTTCCCAGTATGACCTTGGGCAAGATGGTTAGCCTCTCCAAGGCAGTCTCTTCCTTTGTTGTAAAAGGTGGAATATTTAGTTGTTAAGGTGATGTAGTAAATGAAAAACTACCCAAAGTACCTGCCTTTCCACAACACTGCATAAGTGTTCTTTGACTTAAGAGGAGCTGGACTTCTGGTTAGTTTTAAGTCCTATGGGTGCTCTCTCTGCCCCGAATGCAAAAAGAGTTTTACTGGCCTTCGAGGATACTTTTCCCCCTCCCTTTTTAAATTTTCAGAAATCACTCCAGAGGGACAGGAATAACTTAAAACTTACTGTTGATTACGTTGTTAAGACCTTGAGCTTGTTTCATGTTGCTATAAACCAATGAGGTTGGTGATATTCTTTTTCTACTGCATGGAGAGAGAGATTCTAAGTTGGCTTGCCCAAGCTAGTGGTGTGTCTGGAAAAGCCTTAAATTGAAATCTAGTGTCTTTGTTCTGAGTTCTGTTTGTCGTCATGGGATTTAGGTGTTGTAAGGGTCCATAGTAAGAATGGGACATATGTTCATATAGGGAGAAGATTGGAGATCTAAATGGAAGAGGAAGCAGGATGCCAAGTTAGACTTCACTCAAAACTTGATTCAAAGCCTTGCTCTCATTTAAGTCAACTCATAGGTGGTCTTTGTAGGTTTCTCGCCCTAGTTCAGATTGTTCCAGAAAAATCAGAGACACTTTGTTATAGTTGCAAAAGTTATTTTGATAATCTCTACTGCTGTACGAGGACCTAACCCTACTGGGCCTTGGTTAACCCTTTGTAAAATTCATAAGTTCAAACTCAAAGGCCTCTCTAGCACAGAGGGTTTCGTGTCTGGTGGGAACCATTGCTATTAAATGGCATTTGGCTTTAAAATGTCACCTTGTCCTATTTCAAGTTTATTTTGTTTAAAACAAGTTTTAAAAATACAGTGTAAGTGCTGGAATGGATTTAGGCAAACATAGGTAGTCTAGCCTTTAATACAACACTGGAGAATTTGAAAAAGGAAAACAAAAGTAAAGTTTTTTTTAAAAGAAATAACAGTTAACAGTACCTATTTAGTGAGTATTGAAGTTGAAAGTTTTTGTTATGTTTCGGGTTTTGTGTGTGTGTGGATGCGGTGTTATAAAATTCTGACTTGGAATTAAAGTTCTGTGGAAGGTTGTAGTCATTTAAAAAATAAAGTCTATATTCTGTAGCCTTTCCTGTTGCCCAACATTTAATAAACACAGTAAATAGCAAGCACTATATTAGGATAGTGGTAGGAGCAGGGTGATAAAAAGGAGAATCAAATAATTTCAAGGAATTTCTAGCCTAATAGAATTACATTAGACAGTTTGAAGTTTATAAACCCAGGCAATCAGATAGAGGGACAGTGTCAACACCTTTGGAGTTAATAGGCTCCAATTCTGTTTTCTCTCTTTTGGCCTAACAAAGTCTCGGGGATGTGTGAAGATCCTTATTCTCATAAATCATTAAATTATTTGACAGATCCCTAGTTCTGAAGAAAACTGGGTATAGGGCCTATAAGAAAAATGTAATTGTTTTCAGGGTCAGCTAGGAATTTATAACTAGAAAAAATTTAAGTTCTTAATTTGTTACACTTACATAAAACTGAGTAAAACTCTTCTTCCCCTAGAATATATAGAAATCTGGTTCTGGGCAGCCTGAACCACAACAGGATTGTCTTTCTCCTTGAGCAGCACAGGTTTTGCAGCTTTTGTTATTTTGTCATTGTTTGGCTATGTGCACTAGAGTGATGATAGAAGTTACTAAATCTTCCTCTTAAAATTTCGTAGACAGTTGAGGTCTGTCTGGTACATCTCAGAAGAAATTTAAGTAATTGTGCTTGGTTCTCTATCACTCATCTTTTCTATTTGTAAAGCTAAATATTTAGACACAAACTTTGACAATTGAGCACAAATTTAGATTATTCATAAACTGATGGTATATTATAAAAGAAACTCCTTGGAACTGTCCGTTGCAAAGGACTATTTAGAACTGACCTATGGGGGATTTCTGTACATCCACCTTTCAAAGTCTCCTTTTCTCCTCTTGCCCATACTTATAGCACAGTGTATGGACCTGTGGATTCTTAATAAAGGCTTGAATGTTGTAATTTGTATCTTCTTGAATAACAGTGCTGTCAAGTGTTAATAGTAAAATGTTTTAAGGACTTACTTGGAAATTAAGATATAAGAGATTAATGCACCAAAGCCTTGTAATTTCTTAATTGCTTAAGATTGAATATTTCAAAGAATATTCTTTAAAATTCCTCTTAAGGCTGGAATTTCTAAACTAGTGCCCTTTGTTCATACCAGCCTCTGAGAATAAAAACAATTAAGGCAAGATAGCATTAAAATTTTTTATGAAAAGTTGGCATTTTCTATATGTTAATGTTTGATATAAGCTGATGAACTTTCTGGGGGTATAGGACTTAACTAAAGCTTCCAACATCAATGGTACAAAGTTGTTTGAACTTGCAATAAAATTTTGATGCCCCCCCCCCCCATTAAGGTGAAAAAGGAGTCCATATAGTTAAAGGAATTCATGTAGCCATGCCTCAAAGCCCAGTTTACTCACCTAGTATTTTTTTAAAAATTCATTGGTAGTTAATGAAGGGACTTAACATTTGCATTTGTTTTTGTTGCTAGTTTTATGATTTATTAATACTGATTTCTTGGCAAATTGGAAAATTTCCAAAAAGTAAATATTCAGTATCTTGTTATCCAATTATATAAAGATAACAGCAGTTAAATGTTCGGTGCATTTTTTTCCAGTTTTTTTTTTCTCAATGTATAAATATTAAAATTCATAGTTGAGATCATACTGCATATGTGGGTACTGTATCTTGCTTTTTTTCATTTTAACGTGAGACTTTTTCCATGGCATTAAAACAAAAATTGAAAGCATTCTGGGCTGTTGGCATAACTGAAAATGTTTTCTTGGTGTGACACGTGTATCTTTGTAATTGACTTGATTCAGTGTGCTTTGCTTCAATAAAAGTTCAGTATTACAATTTCCATATTGGGGTGGGGAGTGGTCTACTTCAAATTTCCAAAATCTTTCTAGTAGAATTTCTTTTTCAGTGATTGAACTACCCCCCCCCCCCCCCCCCGCGCATTTAAAACACCACACTTACACACAAGTGCTTTTTGCTTAAAGCCTCTGAACACAACTTTGTGAAAAAGGAGGACTATCCATTTGAATAGTGCAATTCATTTCAAATGCAGGAATACCAGTTTCTTAGGGTTCAGTTAGGATGTTAACCACTTTGTACTAGTGGGCATTTCAAATTCCCCCCTTTCTGCTGAAGGTAAGAAAACTGGCGAAGCAGATCTGCAAAGGGTCCTGAACTTGTCTTGCCGAGTGGATCAATCAATAGTAGTAACAGTCTGCCTTCTCTTTCAGGGCTAGTCTTCACAGGGCTGGGGTTGGGGTGAGGTGATGATAAGCAAATAGTGTGTAGACCTGGCTTCCAGGCCAGGGGCTACTGGTGGAGAAAGGAGGTGGATTGGTTCTGCATTTGCTCTTTCACTGCCTATGTGTGACCTAACTATGTGTTGGTAAACTGGAATCGTGTAATTCTCAAAACAGGATTTTCTTATGCTAAGCATGAACTTGATATGAAAATAATAGTTATGTGCTGCTTTTAACAATTTACCATGTAACCTAGATTCCTATAACCTGGACTTGTAACTTTGTTTTAGCTCCAGTGGGAGCTTTCTTTTCAAAGTATGATTAAATCCTATTTTTTCCCCCTCATTCCTTCACTAATCATTTGAAATGGATGCAGAAATTTTAAAGCTGATAAAGTTTATCTTGTATTAAGCAATTTAGACTCTTCTGTTTAATCATACTACTTATTCTATTGCTTTTTGTCAATTGATATTCCCATACCCCGTTTGAGAAAGTGTGTTTTTGTTGGGTGTATGCCCTTGGGCTATGCAACTTCATTTTTAGTTCTGAAGCATGTCTATATTTTCTGTACTTGTATAGGCCTGATTGTTCATATGGCTTAGCTAAGGTTTTTATAAAGCATCTTATAGTAGTTGTCATTGGTTTATTAAATAAAATTTGGGTTGTTTAAAATACACATATTTTTTTGGTTGTTAATCTTAAAATTTTTATTTTTTTATTTTGGACACTTGAAGAGTCTTTGGGGAAGATTAGTTAAACTTTGAAAAGAAATCTCACTGCTGAGAGTAGGTAATGTTGCACATTGTGATTTTACTTTAGCTGTCAAACTAAACCTAAGTCAAACACCCAACAGAAAAAGATGGATTTTGTGGAAGTTACTGGGGAATTTTCAAATTGATATTTACGCTCATCTTTTTTATGGAGAATGTGCCTGTTCACTTCTGATGGAGTAACTTATGAGCCGTAGGTGTTTGTCCTTAGGTGTTGAATCATACTGCCATGGAACTGCTACCTTAAGAGAGGAATATTGGAATGGGGTAAATTTCTTATGTGTGTGTGGATTCAAATGGTATCCTGAGTTGAATTACTGAAGTTTATTGCTGAAGGTCCAAATTTTGCAGTATGATTACCTTAGAACTTTCTGCATTATGAAACAAGTATATGATGGTTATTGACATCTTTTAGTAGTATGCTGTGAGGATTGAAGTTACAGACACAGCTTTCAAGGAGTTTGCAGAATTGGTGAAGAACTTTAAAAAATGCCAGTAATTTGGGAATAGTTGAATTTTTAACTTGATGGCAAAGCTTTAAGTGAAGAGGACTACTTGAGTTTATTTTCTGGTGTTGGAGAAGTGAATAAACATTATTCAATATTTCAGAATATTGGATAGGACTCTGAAGCATCATTATTTTTCAGAATTCAGTCAATGTTATGTGCCAGGCACCATATTAAATTTATTAGCCAGAGTTGAAAAGACACTTTAGGAAGAGTTGAATGATGGTATGATGGTGCTATTCTAGAACATGAGCCTGAGATGCTTTCCTTTTATTTTTTAAATTAGCATGTGTGGGCAGGGAAAGGAGGAGTACAGTTCCATTTGCAAATATTAAGTTTGAGATGAAACTTACCAGGAGAAGCGACTTTCCTTTTTAAAATTTGTTTTTAGTAAATCCATGTGGGCTAGCGAAGGAGCCCATTTCTTTTTGAAAATGTGAAGTTGGATATGTCCAGCAGTCAGAAAAATGGATAGGTCCTTGAGCTCAAGAGAAATGTGTGCTCCTGTGATGCACTGAGCACTGATTTGGAAACAGGATAAGTGAATGGGTCAAGGTCATAACAACCTCTTGGGCAGAAGAGGCCCACATAGGCCACTGAGAAAGGAGCAGAGAGTTTGAGGCAGGAGGAAAGAGTAGCCCCACAAGAGATTATAAATAGGAGAGGTGAGAAAACAGGGAAGAATCCCTCAAAAGGGAGGTTTGAGACCAGATAGGAGAGGGGCTCTGCTTGGCTCCCGTGGTCCAAATGACATGCCTGTAATGTCTGGCTTCCCTTTGCTCCTTTTCTATTATTACTAACTAGTTAACCAGTGGGAAGCAGATGTTGGAAAGTAGGCACAGGCCCAGCCGCTGTAGGAACTGCAAATTCTCAGGTACAGGCAGTTATGATTCAGTCTTATGGGGGGAGAGGAAGGCAGGAAAGGAGAGTAACTTCAAAGACATGGGGCCTACGGCAGGCTAGACCCTAAAGTCACTTCACACTAAAATATTCTAGACTTCTAAGAGGGGGCAGTATAACAGTGAATAGGAATATGAAATCTACTTGAGGTTAAGTCCCAGTTCTTGCTGTGTGACCTTGGGTGGCTCACTAAATCTTTGTGTTTCATCTACAAAACGGAGATAATACAGGTATGATAGGGTTATTTTGAGGATGAAATTGAAAAGTACTTAGTGTAGTGCTGGACACAGAAAGTGCTCCAATATTAGTACTTGTACTCTTTTTTTTTTTTTTTTTTAAATAGGTGCTAGCCTTGGAATGGTGTTTAGAGCTTAAAAGGGACACAATCAGATTTCCCGTGGCCATCAGAGGGAAGGGTTGGATGTGTTGTCTACAGGGAGAGCAGTGAGGGGCCGGTTGGTTAGAGCAGTTTGGAAGAGGTGTGGGCTGCAGAAATATGCTTAGCATATGGGAGGTGGTTAAGGCTGTGGGCTTGAAAAGTGTTCACAGTATTTGTACAGTGAGAACAATGTCAGGCACTTTAATAGATTTGAAGTGGTAGGAAGCAGAGAATTCTTTTTCAACTTAATGTTCAAATTTATTTATTTTTAAAGTATATTTTATTGATTTTTTACAGAGAGAAAGGGAGGATAGAAAGTCAGAAACATGGATGAGAAACATCAATCAGCTGCCTCTTGCACGCCCCCTACTGGGGATGTGCCCGCAGCCAAGGTACATGCCCTTGACAGGAATCGAACCTGGGACCTTTCAGTCCAAAGGCCGACGCTCTACCACTGAGCCAAACCGGTCTCGGCTAATGTTCACATTTAAATTATATTTACAAAACATAAAATTAGAAAGAATGAAGCCAACCTCTAAGCTTATTTTAAAGTCTTACTCTTTGGGAACATTATATTAGATCATGTTATATAAATTTAATTAACAACAAAATCTCATGGTGATGCTAGAATAGCATAAGGAGAAATTCATGAGAAGAAATACCCACTGTCAATGGTGTTAGGTTTTGAAATTAGTGCTGTGGTTTATGTTTTCTTGTCTTACTCATGCCTTTTACAGATTTATCCTGAATATTCAGGAGAGGAACATGTTTGCCTCAACTTCAAGAGTGTGAGGCATTGAGTGTTCAGCAATGAGTATTGAGTCTATTCTGGTTTTAATAACTTAATGTGCAAGCATGCCCTTCCCCACTCTAAAGGATTATAGATGATAATGAGTTAGGTTGTCCTAAGGGAGTAACTAACAAATAGAATCCAGAACTTGAGCAATCAGGCAGCTCAAGTTGTCCAGGGCAGACTCGTTTTTTAAAATATGTTTTTATTGATTTCAGAGAGGAAGGGAGAGGGGGAGAGAGATAGAAACATCAATGATAAGAATCATCCATCGGCTGCCCCCTGCACACCCACTATTGGAGATCAAGCTCACAACTGGGGCATTGCCCTGACCGGGAATGGAACTGTGACCTAGTTCATAGGTTGACGCTCAACTACTAAGCCATGCTGGCAGGCCAGGGAAGACTCATTTAGTACTTTGATATCCCAGCAAAATTTATAGCAGTGACCCGTTTTTGGGGTTTGATGGTGTACTGTTTTGGATGACAAATTATAAAGTCACCTTATCTAGAAGAGGATGTTGAAAGCCCACTCAGGCCTGGAATGATTTCTTGTTCCCCTTTGTGCGTGTACACAAACACCCTCACCCTTCTATACCCACAGACACACAGCAGAGAGATCTGTTGGAATGATGACCTTCAATAACTGAAATTGTTTAAAACAAGCGCCTTCTGTCTTCAGCTATAAATTGCATATACAGTACCTAGCTAAGAGAGTGGGAGGATTTCGTGACCTGTTTGTATGTTCACCTAATATGGTGCTTGCTACATAAGCTTCCAACAGTTGGTACCTACCAATATTGTAAATATTGGTAGTATTACCAATAAAACATACCATGTGAAATCCAGACAATTTCTCTTTCCAGAATAAAGCTTTGCTCTCTGGGGACCCCTTACAAAGAAAATAAGCAGACATCCTTTGACACTTATGACAACATTGAAAGTAAAGTGGGTTGCTTTCAAGAGGGTTGAATAATTGAGCAACTCTAAAACCTTTTTTCTTCTTCCTAGGTCTTAGTGGTGCAATGGCTAGTATAAGCGTGCGTTCGAGTACCCCAGGCTCTCCTACACATGTAAGCAGTGGATCGAATGCTAGTCGAAGGAGAAATGGACTCCATGATGTCGATTTGAACACTTTCATATCAGAAGAAATGGCACTCCACTTGGACAATGGTGGAACTAGAAAGCGTACCTCAGCCCAGTGTGGCGATGTCATAACAGACTCACCAACCCATAAACGCAACAGAATGATCTAAACTGAAAACATTTTCACATCCACCATGCTGCTTGAAAGCCACTTGATCCTCAACATATACTATTATTGCAAAGGAAACATGAGGCCATCTTCCCTTGTTCACTGTTTCTAAGACAAGTGAATTCTATAGTGGTTGCCATAAAAGGAAGTTCTAGGTATTTACAGTAGATGCCTCTTGTAACCATGGCTTTCTTAAAACTATAATCCTAGCAGAGGACATCAGATATTGTGTAGTTAGCAAGATCATCATAGGCAAACATATATCCGTTCCAAGGCTAAAAGTGACCTTAACTGTATTTATTCTCAAAGGGAAAGGAAATATCAGATGTTTATTTGGTTAGAGGATGCTTTTTTTTTTTTTCTCCATTTCCTGCTGTGTTGAGTATTTTGCTTCAACAGTATTGCCAGGTTCCTAAAATTATCTAAAACACGATTTGGCTTCCTCGTCAAATCTGCAGGCTTCCATTTTTGCACAGCAGCACTGTACCATGCACCTGATTTCTATATAGTAACAGTGTGCAACTTCTAATTCTTGGACTGTGCCCTGTTTTCAGTTTTCAAAGCAGTTGCTAATTCTGGTGATTGTGATGTAAAGAGGTGCTATGATGGTCATGCAGTTAATACTTAATATTGAATCAATACACAGAACTTTATTGGATTCACTTTGTGTGTGTTAGTGCTCTAAAAGTAGCAATATTTTAATCGTCCCCAGATGAATGAACCCTTTAGGCTTAAACTCCAGTTTTAAGATAAGTACTGCTTCCCGTGCAGGGTACTTATTCTTAATGGTAAACGGAAACGTAGATTGCACTTAAGGTGACCTAAAGTAGAGAGGTCATGAACTTTGAGAGTGGGCTTCCTTTTTGGTATAATATTCATGAGATGGGAGATGGATGGTGGGAGTGTACGTATTCCAGCCTTTCTATCCTGTTTTACATTTTTTTATGAGTGCCCTACATTGTGCAATTTCCATTGGAATGGGTGGCAGGTTAAAAATAGATCTCAATCTGCTTACAATGTGATTATAACTTGAATAGCAAAACCCAACTCTAATCCCTCTCCGAAAAAGGGCAGTTTGGAATATTCTGGAAAAGATGGAATCGCATGGAAGCTCTCTAGATGTTAGGTAGAACCTAAATAAAAGTTCTCACTAGATTCCTCTTTTGAGTAAAATATAAGACCTTGTAGCTACAATGTTTTAGAGCATGTTTCATATTCATTTTTAATATCTCGAACTGAATGATAGTTTTTTTTTAGATGAAGAACTGATGTCAGCCTGCCAGGTACTGTAATTTATTCTACCATATTATTATATAATATATATCAAGTAGGACAGTGAAAAAATGTTTCCTTGCAAATTTATAGTCAGTATCAGTTACTTCTTTTTATCTTAAAAGACCATTGCAAATCCAATGTAAGGGTTTTTCCAGTAATTTACTCATAGCACTTTGTTAAAGTTTGCAATTTCTTCAGCCATTTAATAGTATCTTTATGTGAAGAAACTTTGCTAAGTCATCCATAATATTCATCGACTGGGTGGGATGTGAACGGAAAGTTAGAAATGTGTGAACTGGAGTTATGTAATCATTATATATAAAACCTTTTATTTAAAAAAGTCAATTCCATGCTAAAACTAGGAATGAAAGAGGTATTTCTAAATTTTGGCAAAATGGATTATTTTTGTTTTATTATTATAGCAGGAAGAATTATAGCAATCTCTCATTTTACCTGAAATGGACAAACCTCTGTATTACCAATACTTTCAAGCTGCCCTTGGGACTAAACAAAGAAATGCAGTTGGAGAACCTGTGTTTTTCTGTCGTTGTAAATTTAGATTCTGGGGTTGGGGTTTGGTGGTGTGATAAGTTGCTCACATGTGGCCAGAACTCCTACTCCTTAAAGGATTTTTCTGAGATTGAGGAACCCATATTTAATCTCCCCTTTATGCCTTGGTTCTAGTTCCTCTTTCCAAGTTGAGTGACAATTGGGGGGTGGGGGGGGTTGTTTTAGTTGGTGCTCTGACGCTTAATCTCAGT
The DNA here is from genome assembly GCA_027563665.1 of Antrozous pallidus. Lineage (NCBI taxonomy): Eukaryota > Metazoa > Chordata > Mammalia > Chiroptera > Vespertilionidae > Antrozous > Antrozous pallidus. The sequence goes on along the minus strand of CM050512.1, from coordinate 101,611,404 downwards.
ACCCTTTACTCTTGATTGTCAAATTTTGATAAAATATGTGCCATTTTCTTTGGTAAGAGAAAGCAGGTCTTGTCTGCCAGAACACAATTTATATGCCTTATTGGCTCCATTAAACTTTTTGAAAACTTTAGCATTCGTTACTTTTTTCCATTGTATTTAATCACCTGTAACTCCCTCTGTTTCTATTCCATTGCTTTCTCCTGTGCCACCTGAGCACAGACTAACCCCGAGACCTAGATCAATTAGAAAGGAAATTATTTCTCTTAGGAAAATTTAGTTCTGACGGCTAGATTTTTAAAGCCTTTCTTTGTACCATTTTAGATAAAAGTGAATCCTGGAAGATTCATGTATGTGTGGTACTTTGAAAATGATTTTTTTTCTCCTCCCAATCTTTTGAGAACATTGTAGGCTGAATTTTAAAACTTAACACTTTGCTTTTGGGAACAGAATTTCTTTCATCTTGAGATAGATTATCAGATTCCTTTAGACATCATAACTCATCAGTTCTGTTCCTTTCATCCTAACTTGGCATGAGTGGTTTGAAGTCATCCTTATACTGCAGTGTTCTGAGCATGGCTGAAGCATTAAAACTTTAATTATAATGTCTGGTATTTTATAGAGCGAAATTAATGAAAACATTTGGCTGAATCTGAAGACCTGCAGTCAAATTCTTCAATGTGGTTTATCCAACTGGAGTAGTGGTACACACCTTAAATCATTCAATGAATAAATATTTTTTAAAAAAACACCAAAAAACCATGGGGCTTGTCTGCAGTTTTGTTGTGCTCATCACATCTGAATAACTCATTGTAATAAAATGAAGTCCAGGCTTTTAAAAAAGAACTAGCCTGCATTTTTCCCCTAAAGGCTATTGGAACTCACTCAACTTGTAATTATGGCTTTGGGCCTTTAGGTTTCGCTACAGCAGTGAAAGTTGGGCAAGCTCTCCGTATAGCAAGGGCATGGCCAAGGTCTGACAGGGAGGGAGGGTGAGCTAACCCGAGTGCAGTGAAGGTGCAAGACACCAAGAGGTGATTTGGAAATGGGGCCTTTAGCTGGGGAGATGGACAACACAGTTAATTTTAGAAAACGCACAAATCCATAAATTTTTGGCATGGTTACTGCCTAGATTGTTGGAGGCATGTAGTGACTGTTAGTAAATCTCATTGCATTCTATTTCATACAGCTGTCACTTTGTCTATTAAGTTGATTCCTTAGGTGTCTGGTGATGAAGTTGGAAATCTTCAGAAATACATTCTGTCCTATAGGAATGCAGTGACTTGGAAGGTCCCTACAAAGTTAAAAAAAATCCATGTTTGTTTCATTGTTATTTTAATGTATTATTATTTGTTCATCTTCACCTGAGAAAATTTTTCCATTGATTTTTTTTTTTTTTTAAGAGAGAGTGGAAGAGAGGAAAACACAGAGAGAAACATTGATGTGAGAGAAACACATCGGTTGCCTCCTTCATGAGTTCCTACCAGGTCTTAGGCAGGGTAGGAATATCCAATCAAGGTACCTACCTGCCCTTGATCGGAATCGAACCAGGGACCCTTTGGTCCTCAGGCTGGCACACTATCCACTGACCCAGACTGGCTAGGGAAAAACCCATGTTTATTAAAGTTAAACTTAAAAATTATTAATTAAAGAGGATTATTCTGATTCGATGTTTATAGTGCCTGCTTTCCCCCACCCCTTTTGAAAGCTGTTAAAACTTCCATAGACTCCACATTAGAATGTGTCAGGTGTGTGATGTTTTAGTGGGGACAATATTTTGGTTGATACTCCCATGTGTTGGACTGATGCATTTGACATGGTGACATCCAAGGTTTTACTTCCTGTGATGGGACATGCATGTTCTCTTAAGTTCAGTGTTTTGAGGATTCAACACAAACTTGTAGCCCTCGGCAAATCCAGGAAGTTTCATTGATGCTATTCTAAGTTTCTGATGTCCCCTCATTTTATTTGTATTGAATTAATGATTTAAAAAACATCTAAAACTGCAAAAATTAAGCTACACAATTGGTTATAGTGTATGCATATTTTTCTGCATGAGAATATGTGGTAATGTTTTATGACCTAATAGTACTTAATTGTATGGATGGCCCTTAATGGGAATCACAGTTTTTTATAATTAATAGTGTACTGCACAATAGTGAATATTCTAGTTTCTTTAAAAAAAATACTGATTTCAGTGGAAGGGAGATGGGGAGAGAGAGAGACATCAGTGATGAGAGAGAATAATTGGTCAGCTGCTTCCTGCATACCCCACACTGGAGATGGAGCCTGCAACCCAGGCATGTGGTGGCCTGACCGGGAATGGAACTTGGACCTGGATCACAGGCCCATGCTCAACCACTGAGCCACACTGGCCAGGCAACCCGGTTTCCTTAGGTTCCTAGAGTATATATTTCTGTAGGTAAAATTGTTGGTTTAAAGGAATTCAAATTTAAGACATTGGTAAGTCCTCCCTAATCACTTTTTGCAAGGAATAGTAAATCCTTCTATGACCAAGGTGATAACAGTGTGCCTTTGTCCCTGTCTTAGCCAGGATTGGCTATCTATACTACTTGCAGGCAGAAGGGAACTTACATTTTCATTTGCTTTTTGCCCCCTCATGTGGAGAAAGAACCTTTGCTTGAAATTATATGGATTTGAATGCTGATTTAATTACAAGTATGTGTGGGAACCTGGGTCTCCCTGGGCTCAAGTTTATCATTTGTGAAATAGGAATAATATTAAGAAAAAATGACATGAAGCTTAGTGATCTGGATTCCATTAATAATTTACATCTACATTTGTAACCTGCCTGCCTTCAGTGGAGCCCTTGAGGACTTGGAATGGTGGAACAAATTAATACATGAATTTCTGTAAAAAAATGTTAGATGATATAGTATACAGGTCCTTTTATAACATATTGTCCTTCACCCTCCTCACAAGTAAAAACTGTCTAGTTTTGGAGAGCAATCTTCCAAATCATTTTCTATGTTTATAAGTGTTTCATGTATGTAGCCATTAAAATATGCTGATTGATCAGTAGTAATTTAGTGCTGGATAATATACTGTAGAGATGTCATTCTGGTTGACGGGAATTTGGAAGTTCTAGTCTTGAAAGTAGACCGATTTCACCTTGTTCTGGTAAAGTTTGAAACTAGACGGGGGGTTGAGAGGGAAGGATAGGTACCAAATACACTGACATTTGTGTGCTGTGAAAGCTTGTCCACATGTGAGTAAGATCCTATTTTTCAGACAGGTTGAATGCCTGCCCACAGACCAGCAACTACAGGCAGCCTAACCTTAGTGCTTAATGCTCAGTCAGGTAGGTCAGGCAGGGCGCAGTGCCTTGTGAACCAAAGTTGGGCATTTGGTGTGTACTGTGCAAGGCTTTGAATCAGCCCCATGTTAGCACAACTGTACACATTAGTGAGGGCTGTGACATTACTTCCTTTTAAGTCTGGTGGGAGTGTTTTCTGAGCTGCTGTTAGTGTGGAGCTGCTTTGAATTTCAAAAGTCCTAGTTTTTTTTTTTTAATACATTTTATTAATTTCAGAACTGGGGAGAAACATCAATGATGAGAGAGGATCATTGATTGGATACCTCCTGCACACCTCCTATTGGGGACCCTCCAGAACCCGGGACCCTTCATTCCGAAGGCCAACGCTCTTATCAACTGAGTCCTTCCAAACCAGCAAGGACTCTTCTCCATCTTTTTTTTTCAAGGTGGTGTGGAATCCACAGTGGCTGTGGATTTCATGGCGCATCTAGAAATTGATGACTGTCAAGCAGTTTTGGTTTGTTGTTTGAGGGTTCCTAATTAACATACACACAGAACTGTTTGCTAACACAGTTACATTCTGTATATTATGTCTTATTTCTTGCCCATCCCAATGCTGCTCAATGGTTTGTACTGTGATTCACAGAAATACTTCCCATCAAGACCTCATGTGGAGAGAGACACCTCCACCATAAGTAATACGAGTTGTGGAGAGCCGTTGTCTTACCTGTGTCTGGTACAGTGTATCCGAAGTCCTACCATCCACTTACCTCTGTTTACATTTGAAACATGACAGAACGCTGTATGTGAGCCTCATTGCTTCCACAACCAGTTTGGAAACTTGGCTCTTTGGAAGACGGCACTCTGCCCTGTGTAGGTACTTGGGACATTACTTGAATGAGTGAGTAGGTAAAAGGTGACTTGAAGAAATTTTCTAGGTTTTTATGAGAAGTCCCTATATTTCCTCATGGGCCCTAACAGTCTCAAGAGCAGGACTTTGGGGTCCGTGCCACGTATGTGAGCCTCTGCCTTGGATGTGTGTCGAGATGAGGAAGCCCAGGAAGATGGCTGGCACATGGTAAGCACTCACAAGCCATTAAATGCAGCCACTTCACTGGCTGGCTGGATACAACTTCTGTAGACCAGTGGTGGGCAAACTGCGGCTCGAGAACCCCAGTTTGCCGCTCTGTTGACTTAATGAGTTTGCCAACCACTGCCTTAGGGAAAAACACTTAAAAAAACACCCTTTGTTTTTCATTAGTCAACAGAGCGGCAAACCGCTGCTCTTGAGCCCCTGTTGCTTGAGAGCCACAGTTTGCTGACCACTACTTTAGACTGAAGGGAGCTCTCCTGGGATCCATGGTAGTCAGTTCCCATTTCCTTTCCCCTTCAGTTCTGTGGTCTGCCTGCCTGCACAGAATCAGCATTGGTCAAAATGTGCTCAGACAACTAACTGGACTGTCAGATGGAACCAGGCACCAGCTTTTTTCCAGTTCTCCGGTAGAGAACCAGCATCCAAGGACTTCCAGTGCACTCTGCAGAGAATTCCCAGGGCAATGTTCCTTTGCCTGTAAAAAATTTTTTTTATTGATTTAAGAGAGAAGGGCGAGGGAGAGAGAGAAAAACATCAATAATACAAACATTGATTGGCTGCCTCCTGCATGCCCAACAATGGGGATCAAGCCCGCAATCCAGGAATGTGCCCTTGACCTGAATCGAACTTTTGACCCTTCAGTCCACACGCCAACGCTCTGTTCACTGAGCCCAAACAGCTAGGGCACTTTGGTTCTTAACATATTCCTGGACAGATGGCCTGAGGGTGTGGGCTTCCTCACATAGCCCTGAGGCTGAGGGCAGCTGGAGCTGTTTTCCCTCAAGCTGCCTGCTCATCCACCTTCAGTTCCTCAGGCTTTGAGGAAGTGTAGACATGACCAGAACCTGGGGCGGTAGTCAGGAGGAAGTTCACATCCACAAGGCCCCAGGTGAGGGGAGAGCTGGCTCACCAGGAGGGGAGTCTCCACCTGGGGGAGAGGGAGGGGAAGAGCTGTCCCCTGTGGTAAAGGGTTACGATACAGATTCTTGACGCCCCATTTGCACTAAATCCAAAGGAGAGCCGTTCTCTTACCTGTGTCTGGTACAGTGTATCCTAAGTCCTACCATCCACTTACCTCTGTTTACATTTGAAACAGGACAGAATGCTGTTTGTGAGCCTCATTGCATCCACAACCAGTTTGGAAACTTGGCTCTTTGGAAGACGGCACTCTGCCCTGTGTAGGTACTTGGGACATTACTTGAATGAGTGAGTAGGTAAAAGGTGACTTGAAGAAATGTTATATTAAAAAAAAAAAAAAAAGAGGCTAATTCATGAAAATGGATCCTATGTCCTACCATTTGCTTATCTCTGTTGACATTTAAAACATTACACTGGGGAAAATCGTACAGAAAGGTTCAAGGAGGAGTCTTCCTGAGCCAGTGGGCCTGTGGGTGTTATCCTGTGTGCAGGTGAGCCTGAGTTGTATGGCCTGCTGCCGCCATGAGGGATGCAGGGCCAATGCCAAGGTTGGTGACCACAGCAGAAAATGGAGAACTTTGTCCCTCGAGCATGCTGGCTCCACTTGGAATTCCCAAAATCAGGGTGGGGTACACTCATCCACATCACTACAGACGCCACATCTCCCTACCTTGTCATGAATTTCTGGTGACCGAAACCGGTTTGGCTCTGGATAGAGCTTCTGCCTGTGGACAGAAAGGCCCCAGGTTTGGTTCTGCTCAAGGGCTTGTACCTTGGTTGCAGGCAAGTCCCCAGTGGGGGGTGTGCAGGAGGCAGCTGATGGATGTTTTATGGATATTTCTGACCTCTATCCTCCCTCCCTCTCTGTAAAAAATCAATAAAATATATTTAAAAAAAGAATTGCTGGATATACTTACTTACATGGACACGTTTTCCTGAAACATACAAAAATGGTAATGTACATTCTTAAACCGCCCTTGTTTTCAGTTAAAGTTGGGTGGAGCTCTTCCCCTGACCAGCCTATATTTATCTGCATATTTTACTGTGTAATGAATATTCATGAGCAAGGTCTAAAGTTCCTGGGAGCTCATTCTGCTGTTGGGTAGGTACTGTTGTTTCCATTTACCAGTTGACCAGATATTTCAGTGCCTGGCTTTGTGGCCACTGCCCTGTGTGGGGCTGGGCATGCCACGGACTCTTGTGGATCCCTCACTGCCACTGTGCCTGGAGGTCCTAGAGCCTTGTGATTACAGTGTCACCCATCCTAGCAAGCTCTTTAGACACTGCCTCAGTTTCCTCATCTGGAAAGGACTATTTGTGAGGATGCCTAAGGGCACCTGGCTCAAGGTGAGCACTGAGTTCTTAATCCTGGCTACTAGGAAGTGGCTACAAGATAGTATTCTCTTCATTTTTCCACAGGGGTTGGCAGGGGATGGGGGGCATTCAAGTGGATGGCAAATTGTCTTGAGGCTGGTAAGGGGTGACTAAGGTTGGAGGCTGTAACCAAGTGAGAAGGGAGGGGTGGGGGAGGAAGGAATGTGCTGATGTGCAGGGAATTCAGCAGGAATGGCCTTGGTGACATCCAAACCCAGGGAAGGAACAGTCTGTTCCCAGCAGCTTACAGCCACGTGCAACGTGAAGACAGCAGGTGTGAAGCTGCCTGGGACCTGACATCCCAGTGAAATCCCCTTTTAAATCGACTCCTCTAACTGCTGAGGCCACCATGCAGTGGACCTGCCGCTGTGGAAGCCGGAGCAATGGCCTCCCTGGGCACGAGTAGTGGGCCCGTGTAGAATCACTGGTGACAGTTTACCTCCTGGCATTGCTCACAGCTCAGCAGTGGGGGAGGCTCCTTGAAGGTAAGGGGTGGGGCTAAAAGAGGAGGGGGTGGGTTATTTCCAGCAGTTAGGTGTGGAGCTGATGCTGTTTGCGGTTGCGGAGGACCAGGGCCTGACCTATGCCTGCTGTCACCCCAGCTGGCATTCTCAGTGGGTGCCAGCAATGAAGATTTCCCTCCCTGGGCATGGTAGGGTCTGGGGCTAACCTACCGAAATCTCGAAGCTTCTGGTTAACATTTACTCCAGCTGCAAGTTGCAGAAATATTGTGGAATTCTTTTGATTTGCATCTGCTCCTGGGATGCCCTTCTATCCACTTTTTAAAAAGGCTGTCACTTTTTCATTTTGGTTGTCTCCCTCCTGCATTTTTATCTGCCCTTTGTTTTTCATTATGTCTGTCTTGTGATTTTATTTACTGGTGTACTTTTGTTTTGGTCAGCCATTCCTGGAGTCAGTGTTCACTCTACCCTGCCTTTGTGCCTGTCACCCAGAAGGCATCTGAATAGTTTTTGAAGGGATGAGGGGGGGGGGGGGTCCTCATTTTACAGGTTAAAAATGAAAGGTTAAGGGGGGTGGCTAAACCAGGATCTGAACCCAGATGGCTTCAAACTCGAGAGAATTGGGAAGTGGCAGGAAGGACCTAGGGCAAGTTACTTTAACCTGGGCCTAAGTTTGCTCACCTGCGCGATAGGGATGACAAAAGTAATTGCCTCATAGTGTTGTGAGCACATAAATCAGTTAGCTGGCTTGAGTGTGTGTTCAGTAACCTCTTGTTTGGGGATCTGGCCTGTCCAGTCACCAAAAGATGCCCATGTGACCTGCTTGACTGGTCAACTCAGATGAACTTGGATTGCATTTGAGACTCTCTAGTTGCTTGCCATTCAGTAATGCAAGTTGATGCGGAAATCTTGTTCCTCCACTTGAACAGTGATTTGCAGCGTGCACATTATACACTCCACAAAGGCCTGACCCCCACAGGGGCCAGCCCTAGGTTGGCCTTGCTAGTCTGCCTGAAGCTGGGAGCCACGAATTCTTCTGTGGTGACTCACTTCCTGTTTGGGCTGGAATTTGGAAGATAGAAATGTGTCAGAGTCAGCTCCATGAAAATGGCTGGACCCGCCCACCAGAGTCTTAAAGGGACAGTTCTCCCAGGGCAGGGCTTGTCTGGAGGTGTCCCTGGTAAGGACTGGAGTGCTGATGGTCCCAGAAATTCAGAGTCAGGGTGTAAGCCCAGGAAGTCTGTTGCCAGATTCCGAAGTCCTCTTCCCCTAGGGAACACCTTTTCCCCCATGCCCAATCCAGTTCCTAGTCCGTTTTGGAAGGACTGACACTCTAATCTTGAACTTCTGCCTACTCTGGGTCTTCTGTTGTTTCTATCAAACTGGATAACAATACCCCAGGATAATAGTGAAAACTCCCTTTGAGGGAATGGGGTGATGGTGGTGGTGGGACACAGAGAAGCTGACACATAACTAATGTTGGCATCACGACAGTGATATGCAGCGTGCACATCCCTTTAAGGACACTTAACAGCATATGTTCAGAGAGACCCCAGTTGGCCCAGCCAGCACATTCTTTGGATGAGGTTAGCTTTGGTACCTCCTGGGTCGGAAAGCCTGGAAGAATGGGTGGATGCCTTTCCAAGCTCCTTTAGAACCAGCCATGCAGCTTTCTGGGCCTTACCTTGCCCACCTCTAAAATGGGCCCCTTGCCAATCCTGGATTTGGGTCTACTGGGTTGGGATACTAAGCAACCAGTGAACTATAACTTGCAGATAGTTACTCTCAGGGTTTAGACGCTGCTGCCTGTCCTCAACTTCTTCCACTCTCAGACTATCATGGGGTTCTGATGGTGCCTTGGGCCTGCCCATCAGGGCTTTGCCTCAGAAATCCCTTCTTAGGTCGCCCTTGTGGCTATAATCTTCCTCTTAGCCTTGGCAGGAGATGAAACTGGCTGTGGGCAGAGCAGGCTCTGGTTTCCCTGTCAGACAAACAGGAAGTCCTCCAACTGGGCAGGTATTTATGTAATGTCCATTTCTCAACTCTCGTGAGTGCTTTACATGCAAATCCCATTGCCTGGTGACGGCAGCCCCTAAAGCATGTAGGTAGGTGCCTGTTTTGCCAATGGATAAGCCATTGCTCAGAGAGGTTGAGTGACTTGTCTGGAAATGCCCAGCTGGGATTCAAACTTGGGATTTTGTGTCTTTAAAATTTGGACTCTCTTCTGTGCAACTTTCCTTCCCCAGAACTTGTGATCTCGTGGGAAGTATGGCATTCAGTACCATATATGCCCAACTTGGCTTTTTATTCACTTTACTTAAAGGACAGTGTTTCCTGGTCTCAGCATAAAGAGACAAAATGGCTTCTTTTTCCACTCAGGTTTTTCCTTTAGTATAAAAATGGAATTCTTGATTGAAACGGCTGCTTTGGAATATTAGAGCACTATTTAAAAAAAGAACAGCACAGCAGGACTAAAAAAATAGTGTTGACATGCAATCTCTGAGCTTAGGCTGCTTAGTTTCAATCCTGGCTTCACCGCTGACAAGTGTGGGACCCCCAGCAAACCTACTTAACCTTTCTGTGCCTCAGTTTACTGATCTGTAAGATGGGGATAATGATAGTTTCTATTTAAAGTTATGAGGCAGAAACGAATGTAATTATTTTATAAAGTTAGAATAGCATTTGCCATATGGGAAGCACTATACCATATAAGTGTTTATTCAATGACAGGTAGATAAATACAATATGAAAGCATCCTTACCAATAACAGACAGAGTTAATAGCCTCCTTTGTCCCCCAAGCTCCGGTCCTGGTTCTTTCACAGAGGCAACCTCTGATATAATTTTGAGAACTCTCTTTTTTATTTTTTAAAATAAGCCTTTATTATTTTTAAAGATTTTAAATTTATTGATTTTTAGAGAGAGATGAGGGAGGATGAAAGAGACAGAGAATGAGAGAGAAAGAGAAACAGAAACATTGACTTGTTCCACTTGTTTGTGCAGTTATTGGTGGGTTCTTCTAACGTGCTTTGGGGATTAAACCCTCAACTTTGTTGTCTTGGGACAAAGCCTTAACCAACTGAGCCACAACCTCAGGGCTAATCTGGTCATTTTTCTTTCTGGACCAAGAGTCAGCAAACTATACAGCCTGAGGGCCAAATTCAGGCCACTGCCAGGTTTTGTAAATAAAGTTTTATTTACACTCACTTGTTTACATATTGACAAAGAGAGACCTTATGGTTCACAAAGCTCAAAATATTTGCTAACTGGTCCTTAACAGAAAGCATTTGCCAAAATTGACTACCTTGATTTACTTGGAGCAGGGGCATTGTTTTTAAGAAAAAACATGTTATGTAGGTTGTACAAAATTAAAATGCATTTATTAAAAAAAAATATATATATATATATATTTTATTGTCTTTTTACAGAGGGGAAGGGAGAGAGATAGAAAGTTAGAAACATCGATGAGAGAGAGACATCGATCAGCTTCCTCCTGTACACTCCCTACTGGGGATGTGCCCACAACTAAGGTACATGCCCTTGACCAAAATCGAACCTGGGACCTCTCAGTCCGTAGGCTGACGCACTATCCATTGAGCTACACTGGTTTCAGCAAAACAAAATGCATTTAAACAAAAAAACAAAGGAATCATACTGTAGGCATTTGTTTAGCAGTTTGCTTTTCTTCATTTAACATTAAATCGAGAACCTCCTTCCTTCTCTGTATGTGTGCGCCAGCCTGTTGCTAAAGATTAGGCTTTACCCATAATTCATTAGTTGATCTCTGTGATGTTGTTTACATATAATTTGTCTATTGCAAAAAGTCATGCTGTCAACTTTTTTTTTGTATATGTGTGAGGTTTCTAGGTACCAAGAGGTGAAAATTCTGGGTCAGTACATCCATACATTTAAAAGTTTGATGGAGGGGAGGAACCAAGATGGTGGCATAGGTAAACACCTATTGTGCTGCCCGGCACAACAATTCCAAAACTACAACATAACAACAAAACAAACATCATCCAGAATCACTGGAAAGTTGGCTGAGTGAAAATCCCAAAAATAAAAGTAAAGATGGGACACTGAGACCCAGAAGAGCGGTGGGAGCGCAGCCTTGAAGATACGTGCGGAATCAGAGGTTAGGAGACTTAAGCACGCACGGGCTGTAGGGCTAGCAGCAGCAGCCCCGGCTGGATTTCTCCAATGGGGAGGGCGGAGACGTCCCACTGCACAGACTCCCCAGTGCCAGGCGAGGTCCGAGGTCTGGGATACGCATGCTAAAAGCCAGGCGCGGCAGAGGTCTCCGAGTTTGAGGAGAGTATGCGTAGCTTAGAACAGCAGTTTGCGCGCATAAAGTGCGCAACCGCACAGACACGCAACGTGCTCCCTTGTACGGGAGACCACCCGACAGCTTTGTTTTACAACCCTGGGCGAGACTTTGGGTGTGCAGACTCATTTGGGGAGCAGCAGCGTTGTCTGGCAACCGGTGGAGACCAGCGGGGGCTTTCTCTTGGAGATGCCCGCAACCATTACCACCCAACACAGAGACCCACGCGCCGCATAGGACTTAGCTGATGCTGACGCTGCCTGCTCAGCTCAGAGACTCCACCCATCCAACCTGAACACAGCTCACCTCCACACCCAATTGGCCTGGAGGTCAAACCCTCCTAGTGCTAACAACAATTAGCTGGGCTTAACTCCAACAATACTGTACAACCCATAAAAGTAAGAGTATCCACCTCAGGTAACTGGGGAGGCTGAGCCACTGTCCCTTAGAGGACATCCACCACACAAAGCTAATGGACCAACTCATGAAAGCAGCCAACATGCAGAGACATGGAAAGAAATCAGATGTGAAAGAAATGGAGGAAAAAAAAGATTGGACATAGAATTCAAAACCACGGTTATAAGGCTTTTCAAGAGGCTCCTAGAAAAGGCCGAGAACTACAAGGAAATAAGGAAGACCTATGAGGAAATGAACAAGACCTACAAGGAAATGAACAAGACCCACGAGGAAATGAATGAGACCTACAAGGAAATGAACAAGACCTACGAGGATATGAATGAGACCCTCAAGGATATGAAAAAGGACCAACTAGAAATCAAGCTTACACTGACTGAAATAAAAAATATTACACAAAGTCCTAAAAGCAGTCCAGAGGGCCGCAAGAACCAAGTCAAAGATTTGAAATACAAAGAAGCAAAATCCACTCGGCTGGAAAAGCAAGAAACAAAAAGAATCCAAAAAATTGAAGATAGTGTAAGGGGCCTCTGGGACAACCTCAAGCATGCCAACATCTGAATTATGGGAGTGCCAGAAAAAGAGAGAGACCAAGACAATGGAAACCTACTTGAAGAAATAGTGACTGAAAACTTACCCCACCTGATGAAAGAAACTGACTTAAAAGCCCAAGAAGTACACAGAACTCCAAAATATAGGAATCTAAAGAGGACCACACCAAGACACATCATAATTAAAATTCCAAGGGCAAAAGATAGAGAATATTAAAAGCAGCAAGAGAAAAACAGTTAGTTACCTATAAGGGATCATAAGATTTTTAGCGGATTTCTCAACAGAAACGATGCAGGTCAGACGGGAGTGCCAAGAATATTCAAAGTGATGAGTAGCAAGAATCTACAACCAAGATTACTCTATCCAGCAAAGCTATCATGCAGAATTGAAGATCAGATAAAGTGCTTCGCAGCTAAGAAAAAGCTAAAGGAGTTCATCACCGCCAAACCAATATTATATGAAATGCTGAAAGATATTCTTTAAGAAGAGGAAGAAGAAAAAGATAAAAGTGTAAATTATGAAAAACAAATACACATCTATCAACAAATGAATCTAAAAATCAAGTGAATTATAAATCTGATGAACAGGATAAACTGGTGAATATAACAGAATCACGGACATAGAGAGGGAATGGACTGACAATTCTTGGGGAGAAAAGGGGTGTGGAAAGTACAGCAAGAGACTGGACAAAAATCTTGCAACAATGGGAGAAGACAGTGCGAGGGGGGGGGGGCGTGAGGGCGGAGAGTGGGATGGGTACAGGGTGGAGGGGAGCTATAGAGGGATAAAAAAGGGGTAACAGTGTAATTAATAAACTGAACAATAAAAATAAATAAATAAAGTTAACTCTAAGAACCATGGAATAAGGAAGCATTTTAAACTTGGTTTCATATGAGTGCTTTAAAATTTTTAACAGTCACACTAGAATTCTAGTCTAAATGATCATTTTTGAACTTTAGTATAATGCCTTGTCAATCTAGTTAAAAAAAGAAAAAGAAAAGTTTGATAGAGACTGTCCGGTTATCTTCCTAAAAGGCTGATTTATACATCCTCCAAGAATGTCTGTAAGTGCCCTTTTTTTTTTCTTTCCACACTTGAGCATTGATTCTTTCCAAATTAACTTTTAGTTGAATTTATAGTTTTGGTAAAAGTCCAAAGGGATTTTTGGGAATGAGTCAGAAGCATTTAGGTTCAGCTGAAAGAATTTATAACTGAAAACAGCTAAGGAGATTTTGAAATAAGAGATAGAAATGAAAACATAAAACAGCAATAATTAAAAGTTAGGCATTAGCACCAATGGTAAAATAGGATAGACACTCTAGAAAATATCCTGGTTTATGTAAGAACTTGGTGTTTCATCAGAAAATAGAGCAAAATGAGAAGGAAGGGGTGTATTAGTCAACAAGTAGTACCACGAAAATTGACTATTTGGGAGAAAATTGTTAGAGCATCATTTCATGTTCCCAGATTAAAGGTTAAATGTAAAACAGATGATTAAACACTGGGGAAAAATATTTAATTTTATAAGCATAAAGGTAATGGAGAATATTTTTTAAAACAAAAGCTTGAGCCCTGGCTGGTGTGTCAATGGTTAGAGCATCTTCCCATGTACCTAAGGGTCTTGGGTTCAATTTCTGGTCAAGGGAAAGTACGTGGGTTTTAGGTTCGATCCCTGGTCCCTGTCTGGCCTCTGAGGGAGGCAACAAATTTCTCTCACATGGTTGTTTCTCTCCCCCTCCCTGCCTGTTTTTCTTCCTCCCTCCCTCCCTCCCTCCCTCCCTCCCTCCCTCCCTCCCTCCCTCCCTCCCAATCTCTCTAAAAAAAAATCAATGGAAGAAATATCCTTGGGTGAGGATTAACAAAAAAGATAATAAAATATAACCCTTTATTTTATTTTTTGTAAATATATTTTATTGATTTTTTTACAGAGAGGAAGGGAGAGGGACAGAAAGTCAGAAACATCGATGAGTGGGAAACATCCATCAGCTGCCTCCTGCACACCCCCTTCTGGGGATGTGCCCGCAACCAAGGTATATACATGCCCTTGACTGGAATTGAACCTGGGACTTACCTTTCAGTCCATAGGCCGACGCTCTATCCACTGAGCCAAACCGGTTTTGGCTAAAATGTAACCCTTTAAAAGAGAAAACAAAAGCTTGATTATGAGTATAAATTTATTTAAATTTAAAGGTATTTTTATTGATTTCTGAGAGGAAGGGAGAGGGAGAGAGAAATAGAAACATCAATGATGAGAGAGCATCATCCATCAGCTGCCTCCTGAATGCCTTTCACTGGGGACCAAGCCCACTACCCAGACATGTGCCCTTGACCGGAATTGAACTCATGACCCTTCAGTCTGTAGGCTAACACTCTATCCACTGAACCAAACTGGCCAGGGCTATGAGTATAAAGTTAAACTTCACCAATATAAACAGAATTGAAAGAAAGAGTATGACAAATTTAATATTTCTACTGTCCTAAATAATAAAAGCCGAGCGACCATAACAGTGTAATGACCAGAATGACTGCTCAACCAGTTGCTGTGAGGTGCACTGACCACCTATCGATTCCTCCCTCCGGCTCACAGACTCTGATTGCTGGATGGCAAACAGGGAACTGGGGTGGGTGGCAGCGGAGGGGTGGGACTGGGAACTAGTGAGCTAGTGGAAGATGGCCCTGATCCAGGCTAGGCCTAGGGACCCTACCCACACATGATTATGCGCACTTGCTCTCTATAATACATATACATATACATATACACATACACACAGAGATTTCAGAAGTACAAATGACTAATCAACCTACACTAATAAAAGAGAAACATGACAATTGACCATCACTTTGTGACGCCCACCAGCCAATCAGGAGTGAGTATGCAAATTAACCCAACAAAGATGGCGGCAGCCCACCTCCTGGCTGCTCTGGGACTATGCATGCAGCATGGAGTGGCTGGGTAGGGCAGGATACCTGCTATGAGGAGAAGGGTGGGGCAGAGGGAGCTACAGGAGTGGCGCTCAGGCTGGAGTGAAGACAAGGCTCTGGCCTGAGTGAAGACGGAAGATGGCGGCTAAAGTGAAGGCCTGGGCCTCGAGTGCTGGAAGAAAACCGGTGCTGGCAGCCAGGGGAAGGAAGGCCTACTGCACGAATCTTTGTGCAGTGAGCTTCTAGTCTATAAATAAAAGGTTCATCTTTGTGAAATTCAGATTTTCAGACACGAGACTGCTTTGCATGCAATTAGAAAAGATAAGTGGATACCATTGTGCTGGGTGGTCTGAGGTGGTATACCTCCCTACATGCTGCTCTGAGAAGGCAAACTGTTACAGCATTTTGAAAAATAAGTTGGCCAAATATATCATGATCTTTAAACAAGGTCCTAGCTTTTGATCATATAAAGTCCACTTCTAAACATTAATAACAGGAGGGGAATAATCAGAGTTTTGGAACTTGATTCTTATGTAACAATATGAAATGTATTATTTGGAGAAGAGAGAAATAATCTAAAAACCAAGAACAATGAACTAGTCGATTAAACACCAGTCTCATTAGGTAGAAAATTTTGAAGCCCTGTATAAAGTATGCTTTTGAAGAAAATAAAAGAAACTGGGATCCTGACTGGTGTGGCTCAGTGGTTGAACTTTGACCTATGAACCATGGTTCAGTCAAATCACGATTTGATTCCCACTCAGGGAATGCTTGGGTTTTGGACTCCATCTCCAGTGGGGGGAGCAGGAGTGTGCAGGAGGCAGCCAATCAACAATTCTTCCTCATCCTTGATGTTTCTACCTCTCTCCCTATCCCTTCCTTTCAAAATGGGGAAATGCTCAGAATATAATGAGAAATATGTACAGCACTAGAGGCCCAGTGCACGAAATTCATGCACAGGAAGGGGTTGTCCCTCAGCCCAGCCTGTACCGTCTCTAATCTGGGACCCCGCAAGGGATGTCTGACTGCCCGTTTAGGCCCGATCCCGGTAACCTAGAGTGGAGGTCTAGGCTAGGGCTGCAGAAGTTTGGGTTCTTCCATCGCCCTAGAGCATCTTCCCATGTACCTAAGGGTCTTGGGAATCCTAGCCTCCTAGCCTCTTCTCTCTCCAGACACTGTGGCTGCCACCATTTCTGTTGGAATTATATATATTCTATAATTGAAACTTTGTAGCATTGAGTGGAGGCCTAGGCCGGCAATGACAGGCAGAAAGCTTGGCTTCCTCCATTGTCCAGAAACCCAAGCCTCCCTCCTGCTCTCAGTGGCAGCAGCCATCTTGGTTGGGGTTTATTTGCATAATTTGCTCCTGATTGGCTGGTGGGCTTGGCTGTGGGCATGGCTTGATAGGAGGTACGGTCAATCTGCATATTACTCTTTTATTAGATAGGATGATCCTATTTGGCTAGAAGAGTGCCATGCAGCAAGTTTGCAATATGTTAGTTACTATCATTGAGAATTTCAAACCCTCAAATGATCATTCATTCAGTCATGCATCACCCAAGTTGACACGGATCTGAGTATAATATGTGTGAGCCAGCTGTGTGGATGTGGGGCTGTGGGGCTGGTGGCTTTGGGCTCCTCTCCTCCCCTCCTGGGCCTTCAGTGGTCTCCGTTTCTGGCTGAACACTGCCATCTAGAGGCTTCTGGGCCACAGGGCAGCTGTCCTTTGCAACTTGAGACAGGGCTCCAGCCCCTGGGGAGGGCTGCTTGTTTTCTGGAAGCCTGAGAACATCAGTGCTAGAAATACCTTCAAGACACTTATGTCCAGAAACCTGTGGGACAGTATTCCTTCAGGTGTGGTCTTGGGACCAGCATCACTGTCAGCTCGTGGGAGACTTAATAATGAAGATCCAGGACCCAACCTAACCCCCCTGAATCAGACCTTGCTGGAGGGAACAGGGTTACTGAACACCCAGAATTTTACCACGCTCTCCTGTGATTATGATGCATGTTGACATTTGATAAGCCATCAACTCAGACCACTGATATTTATAATTTAAGGATGGGGGTGGGGGCTTGGCACCGAGCCTTTGACCTTCTTCCTAGAAACATAACATAGGTACATTTTAGGAGGCTCTTCTACTATATGCTAAGATTGTTTTTTTTTCTTCCGAGCAATGTTAGGGTCACAGTAAAATTGGGGGGAAGATACAGATGTCCAGCCTCCCCCAATTTCAGCACCACCTACCATAGTGGTACGTTACAATTGCTGAACCTACAATGACACATCATATCACCCAGAGTCCATAGTTTACATTAGGGTTCACTCTTGGTAGTGTACATTCTGTGGGTTTAGACAAATGTCAAATATGTTTCCATCACTATGATGTCAGACAGTATTTTTGCTGCCTTAAAAGTCCTCTGTGCTCCACCTACTCATTCCTCCCTCTGCCACAATCCCTGGCAACCACTGTTGTTTTTACTATCTCCAAACTTTTACCTTTTCAACAATGCCAGAGAGTTGGAATCAGGCAGTAGGTAGCCTTTTCAGACTGACTTCTTTCACTTAGTAACATGTTTTCTCATGGCTTGATAATTCATTTATTTTAAACATTTTTTTTTTGTTAATCCTCACCTTAGGATATTTCCCCGTTGATATTTAGAGATAGTGGAAGGGAGAGAGACAGAGAGCGAGAAACATCAATGTGAGACACATCGACTGGTTGCCCCGTGTGAACCCAGACGTGGGGCCGGGGTTGCTCTTGAAACCAAGGAGGTATATGCCCTTACCCAGAATTTGAACCTGGGACTCTTTGGTCTGAGGACCGACTCTCCACTGAGCCAAGCAGGCTGGAGCAATAGCTCATTTCCTTTTAGTTTTATCTGAATGTGCCACAGTTTATGACTAAAGCTGTTGTAATCCTCCATGTGAAGGTGTTTGTGGGGACACAGTGTTCAGCTCCTTCAGGCAAATACCCAGGGGCCAGATTGCTGGATTAAATGATAAGAGGATGTTTAGTGTTATAAGAAACTGCCAGACTAGACTATCTTCCAAAGTGGCTGTCTCATGTTGAGTTCCTATTGTTCCACATCCTAGCCAGCATGTAGTGTTGTCAGTGTTCCAAATTTTAGCCATTTTAACAGGTTTGTTGTGATATCTCACTGTTGTTTAATTTACATTTCCTGATGGCATGATGTGAAGCACCTTTTCATATGTTTATGATATGTGTATCTTCTTTGGTGAGGTGTCTATTAAGGTCTTTGGCCCATTTTTAGAAATCAGGTTATTCCCTATTGTTGAGTTTTGGGAGTTCTTTGTATATTTTGGATAAAAGTTCTTTACTGCATGTATCGTTTGCAAATATCTTCTCTCAGTCTGTGGCTTATCTGATTTATCTTCTAATGTTCTTGATACTGTCTTTCATAGAACAGAAGATTTTTAAAATTAAAAAAATTAAAAAATATTTTTTTATTGATTTCAGAGAGGAAGGGAGAGGAAGCAAGATATAGAATCATAGATCTCCTGCCTCCCGCACACCCCCTACTGGGAATCAGGCCCACAACCTGGCCCTGTGCCTTGACCAGGAATTGAACCTTGACCTTCTGGTTTATAGGTCAATCCTCAACCACTGAGTAACACTGGCCAGGCCAGAGATATTAAATTTTAATGCAGTTCAATTTATCAATTATTTCTTTCATGGATTATGCCTTTGGTGTTATATCTAAAAAGTCATTGCTATACTTAAGATCTAGGTTTCTCCTGTGTTATCTTCTAGGAGTTTTGTGATTTTACATTTTAAGTTTAGGTCTGTAATCCATTTTGGGTTAATTCTGTGAAGGGTATAAGGTGCTGCAGCCACAGTGAGTCCTGGACGGAGGAGGAAGGCTGATCCACACTTACAAACCCTCCAGGGGTGAGCAGGGCTGGCCCATTTGCCCACTTTCTCCAGAGAAGAAGGAAGCACTATTTTTTGTTAGTCTGCACACCAGTCTCTGTCACAGAGACAGCTGTCCTTCCAAAATTTCTATTTGATAAAATAAGCAGTGATCTGAGTGTAAAAGAGTAAAATTCTAAATGCACTGTTTTGTATAATTTTTAATAATGAATACCTTACTGGTGTAAGATGCATGAAAAGAAATGTATCAGAAATAGGGTTTTGTAAATCCTATTTATGTTGTGACCTTGGTTTAGTTAGTATCTTCTAAGTTTTCTCATCTGTAAGAGAGGATTAACAGTAGCATCTTACCTGTGACAAAAACTGCTGGGGCACATGGTGTGCCAATGAATGACTGTACTTCTCAATCTCCCTTGCAGCTATGTGTAGCCATGTGACCATGTTCTGCCCAATGGGTCGTAGGTCAAAGTGGTGTGGGAAACTTCTGGGGACTGTTTCCCTACTCCCCCTCCTCCTTCCGCTGAGCTGGGTTGTAGGTGTAATGGCTGGAGATGGAGCAGCCATATGACACGTGAGGACTGGAGAATGGAGCACATCCATAGTAGACCAATAAGACAGAACAACGTTGTTTTCCTGACACCAGGGAGTTGCCACCCCAGCCCTGGACCACTTTGCTTCAGATTTTATCTTATTTTTAAAATTTTATTTTTATTGATTTCAGAGAGGACGGGAGAGATAGAAACATCAATGATGAGAGAGAATCATTGATTGGCTGTCTCCTGCACACCCCACACTAGGGATCCGAGCTCACAACCCAGGCATGTGCCCTGACTGGGAATTAAACCGTGACCTCCTGGTTCATAGGTCAATGTTCAGCCACTGAGCTATGCCAGCTGGGCTGTAACAGATTTTTATGTGATAGAAAAGTAAACTTCTTCCTTATTTAGGCCACTGTCATTTTGGGTCTGTGAACTTGAACTGAATTTAGTTCTAATAAATGTATAATCTTAGATTTTGAGGGAAGATAAAATGAGATACTAGGGATAGCCTGCTTATCACAATAACTAGCACATTATAAACACTCAGTAATGTTAGCTTCCTCTTAGTAGCTTCTCAAGCTTCTAATTATAATAACTGTCCTTCAACCCCAAGGAGAATCCTAGAGGGGAGTTCTGCAAAGAAGAGCTACCAAGATTGTATTGTCAATTTTCTTTTTGTTCCCAAACAGTTACAAAGAAAGAAAATAGCATTCTCTTAAACAGCTCATTCAATAGAAATGATTTCATTGGAGCGACTCTGTTCTGTTTACTAGTTTCAGCTGACCAAGCTCAGCCTTACACATTTGCATGGTATGTTAACTGGAAGATAAGTCATATATCCTTTTAAATAGCTGCATTTATAAACACAAGCTCAATTGTTCTGCAGTTGAAACCCAGCCTTTCAAAACAATGTAGGTGCATTCTTCTCATTAGCTTTTTCCGCTCGGGAAAACATGCTGGAATGTGTTCCAGGAGTCCATGGCCCCAGTCCAAACTTGTGCTTTGTAGCGTATGGCTGGTTCATCCAGCAAATAGTATCCAATGAACGTTTGTTGACCCAAATAGTTTCTAAGATCTTGGTTGGCTCTCAAGTTCTCTGATTCTGCAAAACATTGCCTTATCTAAACAACGCAAACCTCGATTCCTAAGGAATCCTAAGGGAAA
The DNA here is from genome assembly GCA_027563665.1 of Antrozous pallidus. Classification (NCBI taxonomy): domain Eukaryota; kingdom Metazoa; phylum Chordata; class Mammalia; order Chiroptera; family Vespertilionidae; genus Antrozous; species Antrozous pallidus. The sequence goes on along the minus strand of CM050512.1, from coordinate 101,590,474 downwards.
GAGGGCAAGGACAGTAAAAGGGAAGAAAGGAAATTGTTACAAGATTTGTTATCAATGAATGAAGGGTAAGAGGCATAGAACATTATTCTTTGTCCTGGCCCGTGTGGCTGGGCTGGTTGGAGCATCTTCCCGTGCACCAGTAGGTGGCAGGTTTGATTCCTGATCAGGGCACATACCCAGCCTGTCAGGGTGCATGTGGGGGTTGGGGGGAGGTAGGGCAGCAGATCCATGTTTCTCTCTTTCTCTCCCTTCCTTTATCTCTAAAAGGCCAATAAGCATATCCTTGCCCGAGGATAGAAAACAACAAAAATAAATAAAATAAGCATTATTCTTTAATATTTAAAAAAACACAAGCCCTAGCTGGTTTGGCTTGGTGGCTAGAGCGTCGGCCTGCAAACTGAAGGGTCCTGGGTTCGATTCCAGTCAAGGGCACATGCCCAGATTGGGGGCTGGATCCCCAGTGGGGGGGGAGGGGGCTTGCAGGAGGCAGCTGATCAGTGATTCTCTCTCATCATTGATATTTCTATCTAGCCATTCCTCTCCCTTTGAAATAAATATTAATATATTTGAAATAAATATATTAATATTTATTTGAAACAAATATATTAATATTTATTTGAAATAAATATTAATATATTAAACAAAACAGAAAAAATTAAATATATGAGATATAAATAACATTTGGGAGGGAGATATTTCTGATATTATACATTTATACAATTTTTTAAAGAAAATTTTTATTATGATATAAAGCAGTACTTTACCTGTTAACTCAATTTTACACAAAAACAAGTCTTACATTAAAAGCTGTTTGCATTGTTTGATATGCAAATTGGAAAATATTTTCTCTGCAGAAAATAGTAAAATGATAATATGTCCCAGCTAGCCAAATAGTAGCTGAATTATATATTTATAAATATGGTGTGAGTTCGGTGACCCAGGAGAATTGTTAGCTTCATTTATTGAGATAACCATGTTTTTCTTAAAGTTAAAAAAATTAAGTCCCCCTTACTCTTTTTTATTTTTAATATATTTTTATTGATTTTAGAGAGGAAGGGAGAGAGAGAGAGAATCATTGATCAGCTGCCTCCTGCATGCCCCCTACTGGGGGTTGAGCCTACAACCCAGGCATGTGCCCTGACTGGGAATTGAACCGTGACCTCTGGATTCATAGGTTGACCTTCAGCCACCAAACCACACCAGCCTGGCAAGTCCCCCTTATTCTTGATTTACATCTGATTATTTTTAAAGGCTAATTTACCAAGGTTTCAGCTGTCCTTCCCTCAATGATAGATACTGAATCCTTCTATTCTGCTTGATAAGGCACCCATCTCTATTCACGAAAAGTTCTTTGGTTGACATGAAAGCATGTATTTGGGCAAAAATAAAACCTAAGAAGTTATGGTCCAAAAGGTACATGGGTTTGTCCTGTGCTTTGTTGGGAGAAACTGAGGATTAGGGAAGAAATTAATGGATCAAGAAATAAAAACCAAGGGAATTTCTGAGGGCAGTTTATCCAGTCAGGATTCAAGAATAGAACTGAAGTTCAAATAGAAAAAAATACCTTGTCTAAAGGACCAAGAAGGAATTGCCTGTTGGTGTGGATAGGATTTCAGCGCATAGGCAATGCTCTTGGCGGCCACTACTCTCGGTCTCTTTCCTGAGAACCTCAGGCTTGTCTGGTTACTCACTGCTTGGGTTTCCCAGGGCTGCGACAAAGCACCACACACTGGGCGGCTGAAACAACAGAAATGTATTCTCACAGTTCTGGGGGCTCGGAGGTAAAAATCATGGTGCCCACAGGTGTGATTCCTTCTGGGGGAAGCGAAGAGAATCCACTCCATGCCTCTTGCCTAGCTTCTGGTAGCCTCAGGCATTTCCTGGTTTGTAGCTAGATGGCTGTCTCCCTGTGTCTTTACATGGTCTTCTTCTTGTGCATGTTTTTATGTTCAAGTTTCCTCTTAAATTAAATAAAAAAATTATTTCAGAGAGGAAGGGAGAGGGAGAGATAGAAACATCAGTGATGAAAGAGAATCATTGATTGGCTGCCTCCTGCATGCCCCAGCCTCCCACCCCCCCTTGGGCCCCCGCATGTGCCCCAACTGTGTATGTATGAATCTTCGTTCATACATAGGTTGACACTCAACCACTGAGCTACACCAGCTGGGCAAAATCTCCTCTTTTCATAAAGACACCAATCATATTGGATTAGGGGCCACCCTAATGGCCTCACCTTAGCATGATTGCCTCTGTAAAGGCCCTGACTTCCAAGTATGGTCATATTCTGAAATTCTGGGAGTCAGGAATTAACATTTTTTTGGAGGGGCCCAATTCAACCCCAAACATCCACCCTCCTGGAAGGAGGTTCCACAATAAGTGTGTGGCCAGCCAGACTTTCCACATCCCACCTTGCATCTCTAGGGAAGCTGCCAACTGCACATGAATTTGTTGACCTGTTTAGTGTGGGGATCTTTGAAGGATCTTTGAATGAGTCCAGAGGGCTCCAGTTCCAGGTGAGCAGGCTGACGACAAGGAACTTGCCTGTGGTCCCCTGGACTTGGGGGCAGAATGGAATGCCGGGGAGGCCTTGCCTGGGAGGCTGCACAGCCTTGTGGTTGAGGATGTACTCAGGGCCACCTGCCTGAGCAGGAATCCGGCTCTGAAACTCAATAGCTGCATGATCTTGAGCAAGACACATGACCTCTCTGTGTCTGTTTCCTCATGTGTAAGATGGTGATATAGATGGGACCTGCCACAAAGGATTAGAAGAGGGGAAGCTGGGCCTGCCACTCGGTGATTATCCATTAAGGGTTAGATGGTTGCTGTCCATTTCAGAGCCATTCTCCCAGGGTCTGTGGTGACCCCTGTCCTGCAGTCCCTTCCCAGCCCTCAGGCATGGGGGAGCTCAGACTTATAGTCAGGCATCCCTGAGTTAGAATCCTGGCTTCTCTACTTGTTGGCTGTGCAATGTTGGGCAACTAAATCACTTCAGGACTCCCCTTTGTTAAATGGGGTAAATGCTATTCCTGATCATAGAGACTTATTGTGAGGCTTAAAGACCATTCATTCAGCAAATATTTATTGTAATCCTTTAATACAGAAAACTAGGGGTAAATATCAAACAAATAAGGGAATTATTTAGCAAGTTAGAAGGATGTGAATTGGGAAAAACAAAGCAGAGAGAGAAAGTAGCGATTTTATGAAGGCACATTTGAACAAGACCTGAAGGGGATGAGGGAATGAGCTATGATGGCAGGGACAGTGCAAAGGCCCTGGGGCAGCGATGTGCCTGGGAGGTTTGAGGGATAGCATGGAAGCAGGTGTGACTGGAACAGATGGGAGTGGCAGGGGAGGTGAAGGTAGAGATAGATAGAGGCTGCTGGGAGGTCCCTGGCCTTACAAAGAGGTCAAGTGTAGCCATTGGATACACTCCATTCTTACCTCCTGGGCACTGCCTTTGTTCTGGGAATCAGGCTGGGAGTTGGGAATAGTTAGGGCCTCAAAGAGCTCAGTGCTGCCCCTGGAGACTGTTGGGGGTTTGCTGATGGGCTTTCTGGGGAGTCTGTGGGGCTGTATGTGGGGCTGCTGACTTGCAACCAGAATGGTACTCAGAAAGCCTTGAAAAGATTAAACATTTTGTTCCCAAGGGCACTGAAGCCCACCCCCCCCCTTTTTTTTACTATTCAAATCTTTAAAATGTTAGTCCACTAAATTTGGAACTTGAATCAGATGGGGTCTCCAAATGTGGTCTTTTTCTTTCTCCTTCCTCCCATCCCTTTTCCCTCCATCCCTCTTCCCCACCCTCCTTTCTCCTATCCATCTTTCCTCCCCCTCCTCCCCCTCCTGCCTTTCCACCCCTCCTTTCTTCTATCCCCTCTCTCCTTCCCCATTCTCCCCCATCTCTTGCCTCCCTTTCTCCTTCTGCCTTTCTTCCCTCTCCCCTGCCCCCTTCCCTGTCCCCTACCCCAAGTTCCTTCCTGGTTTTCTTTGCTTCAGATGATGCAGTTCCCATGTATGTATCTTTGTCATTCTGTTGCTACACTATCTCTGTCTCCACTTCAGCATTTTTTTCTTTTTTAATCCTCACCCTAGGGTATTTTTTTCACTGATTTTAGAGAGCGGGAGGGAGAGACAGTGAGAAACAAATCAATGGGTGTGAAACTGACACATCCATTGATTGCCTCCTGCAAAGTGCCCTGACCAGGGCTAGGGATTGAGCCAGCAATCAAAGTACGTGCCCTTGACCAGAATCGAACCTGGCACCCTTCAGTCCTCAGGCCAATGTGCTATCTACTGAACCAGACCAGCGAGGGCTACTGTAGCAATATTAACAGTGAGGCCGGATACTTCTTTGCTATGGGGACTGGCCTATGTGCTGGAGGATATTTAACAGCTTCCCTGGCCGCCACCTATTAGATGTTAGTAGCACCCCCTCCCCAGCTGTGGTGACACAAAATATCTCTAGGCGTCCCCAAAGGTCCCCTGGCCCAGTCTTTTTGGACCCTCTGGTCTGTCCCCTTCTTCATCTCTGTGTGTCTCTCTCATGAGCTCCATCTCCGCCTCTGGCCAACACAAGCCAGTAATTAGGCCTGAACTGTCTTCAGGGCTGGGAAGCCAGGCTGTGCCCCATCCCCCCCATCCCCCCTGATCTGCCTCCTCCATCCATGGGGGTAGGGCTATGAGCTGGGAGTGAGCAGGAGTGAGAGCTGGGAGCAGGGCTCCAGCACCTGAGGGTCACGGCAGAGTGGGGGCCGGCTTGTTCACGCTGGAGGATCCTGGGCTTCACTCGGCCTCCTGTGATCCATCTGAGACAGACACATTGGTCTGGGCTCCGGATAAACACAGTGACCGTGGCCTGTGGCCTACGGCCGGGATGCCCACAGCTGCCTCAGCAGTGGTGACTGCATGTACCGTGGGTTTCCTGTCTCTCACTGGGCCAGCTTGTGAGCAGTAATCCCCCGGGTGCCAAGGGTCCTGAATTCCTGGCGGTGTGGACTCTAGCTGTGCCCTCCGCAGGGGCCGGTGCAGCTCAGCCACGTCTACATTCCAGGCTATCAGGCGAGCTCCGCTGCCCAGAAACCTGCGTGGGCCTGTTCTCTTCCAGGCCGTGCACTCTCACTGCCGACAGCATCTCCTCTCCCTGAATGCCCGCGTGGGGCCCAACTCTCTTTTCCAGGTGGACTGTGAAGTGCTGCGCTGACAGCCACCAGCCGTGAAGGTCTCCGTCAGCAGGTGCCAAAGGCTGCGGAATGGCAGAGCAGAAGGGGCCTCACATGAAAGAGGATCCACAGACCTGACCTGGAAGCCAGATACTGCCTCTGAACAGCTGGGTGATCTTGAGCAAGTCACTTTACCTCTCTGAGCCTCTGTTTCCTCCTCTATAAAATAGGGGTTATACCACCCAGTGCTATATATGACATCCACAATGGATCCTTTTTGACAGTTTTATCTCTCTATATAAAAGCCTAAGTGACTGGCTGACTGGCCAACTGGCCAGGGGCTATGACACACACTGACCACCAGGGTGCAGACACTCAAAGCAGGAGCTGCTGAGCTGCGGTCACTTGGCAGCAGTGGTTCTTGGGTGTTGCACGTGGAACTAGAGAGGAGGGAGCCCGATTCCGGGGTATGTCACCCAAGAACCACCCTCTCGCAATCTGTGACCCCTTGGGGGAAGTCGGAGAGCCAGTTTCAAACCGATCCCCACAGGCCAGGCCGAGGGAAGTACTGGTGCATGAATTTGTGCACTGGGCCTCTAGTTCATATATAATTCACATATGATATACTTCACCCTTTGAAAGTACAATTCTATGTTGTTTTTTTCATATTACATTACTCATTTAAAAAATTTGTGGTAAAATATATATTACCTAAAATGCACTGTTCTGACCATTTTTAAATGTGCAAATCAGTGGTGTTACTTACATTAGTACCTTCTCTTCTCTCCCACAAAATGATCTGTGATACTCCTGTGAACCCTGAGAAAGAAGATACCTACTAAGAAAGGCTCCTGGAGACTAACGGGGCTCAAATTTTAAAAAACAGCCATTTCTACACAGGGGTCTCTCACGCAAGCTGCACTTCAAGGAGAAGCTGGCAGTGAACTGCCTGCCTCTGCACTGAACTGCCTGCCTGCCCTGCGTTCCTGCCACCTGAGCCAGGCCTGGGAAGGAGCTCCTGGCCCTGGCCAGTGTGGCTCAGTTGGTGGGAGCATCATCCTCTGCTCCGGAAGACCACTAGTTGGATTCCCCATCAGGGCACTTGCCCTGGTTGTGGGTTCAATCCCCAGTTGGAGTGTGTACACGAAACAACCAGTTGATGCTTCCTTCTCACATTGATGCCTCTCTTTCTATTCCTCTCTGTCTAAAATCAATAAGAAATATCCTATATAATAAAATAGAAACATGCAAATTTGACCATACCTTGGCTCCTGATTGGCTATGCTACCAGCCAATCAGGAGCAGGGGAGGGGCCAATTGGCAGGAGTGCTGGGCTCTGGGGGTGGAGATGAAATGGCAGTGGTGGCAAGCACCCAGCTCCCGGGCGCTGTGAGCAGAAATGGTGGTGAGCGCCCAGCCCTCGGGGCCGGGTGGTCGCAGGCAGCTGGGGCTGAGCTGAGCAAGGCGATGGCTGGGTGCCCAAGGCCTAAAGCCTCTGGGCAGGCTGGGGGTGAGCCATCAGTTGGACATTCCCTGAAGGCTCCCAGTATGTGAGAGGGGGCAAGTTGGGTTGAGGGACCACCCACCCCCAGTGCACGAATTTTGTGCACCGGGCCCCTAGTATATATATATAAAAGAGAGTTTCTAAATCTTATTTCAACCAATAGGTCTGAGGCTTTCTCTATCCAATCAGAGCTGAACAGCTACATGTCCTCCCCCCCTCTTCCCTCTCCCGCCCCCCAATCATCAACATCTCACTAGCCAATCAGAGCAGCTCCATCCTGACCAATAAGGAAAGTGCCTTTTGGACACATCATACTGTGAGGATTGAGTCCTCATTTACAGGAAGATGAATCAATTAAGGAGGGGGGGGGCGGCAGGGACCTCTTTGTATATAAGCCAGCTCCCCTCTGGCTCTGGGAGCCCACTTTCCCTTCCTATTGAAGACTTGTGTTTTCCTAGCCAAGCTGAAATACCAAAGAGGTCGCAGAGCAGAGCTGTCTAGCCTGAGGGGGCCTGGCTGTAGGGTTACCTCATAGCCATGCTGCATCACAATTGAGCTGTTTTGTACTGAATAAATTTTAGAGAGAGAGAGAGAGAGAGAGAGAGAGAGAGAGAGAGAGAGAGAGAGAGAGAGAAAGAGAGAGAGAGAGAAAGAGAGAGAAACTTCAAAGTGAGGGAAGTGAGGGAGAAACATAGATCTGTGTCTCCTGTATGTGCCCCGACCCAGCAACAAACGCAAAAGGTGTATGCCTTGACCAGGAATCCAAATGACAAGCTTTTTCGTGTACGGGATGATGCTCCAAGCAACAGAGCCACTGGGCCTGGGTTGTGCAACATCTAGGAATTTACTCTCAGAACAAACCCTGGTGTGTGGCTGAGTCTGGCTGTGTTGCTGGGCATTCTTAGAATGAACTTCCACGTAGGATATAACGTTTATTAAAGGATAAGTAATACAAATGTGCTGACTTGAAGTTTCTGGATAGATTATTAAAACAAGAGTCATGGCAGCAAGTGTTTAGAACTTAAACCAACAAAAGATATTTTGGGGAAGATGATTACCTGATTCCCATGGCGATAACAAAAGACAGTCCACTTGTGATCAAATTAATCCTTGTTTTAGGTTCTGCCTACAAGATGTAACCTGACTGTCTGCCCACCCGAGGTGGGCTGTGCCCCCAACCCTTTGGGCTGCGGATTGGGATTGGTGGTCATGTGCAGGGAGCACCCCGCACGCTCCCCAAGTGTAGTAGGCGTTTGACACATCACTGATGCCTCTGACCTGGTCAGTATGGCCCGAGGCCACACTCCATGCGGCTGCCCACCGCCCGTTTATGAACTTTTCTAATCATAGGTGTGGCCTCATTCAGGCACAAACCACGTGTCCCCTCTGAAAGTCCCTCCAGGAGCACAGGAATTTTCAACAATTGCACTTGATGCTGTTTTTTTCGTGGCATTTGCTGGGGAAGAAAGAGTAACTCACACTGCTCTGAGCCTCTGTTTTGGGAATATGAGTTAGTGCTCACCTAAGATCCCCTTTTTATTAAAATTCTAAAAGTAAATTCCACTGACAAAGCGTGGAACAGCGAGGCATTTAGAGGTGGGCTGGGGACAGCGCTGAGGGAGCAGGATGCTCTAGGCTTAGCTGTGTCCTACGGTAATGGGGTGGGGGTGGAGGGGAAGGAGAGGGAATCCTGACACAGTGCTCCCGCCCAGCCCTGCCTGCCTCCTCTGCCTGCCCCAGAGTGGCGGCACCTTGCGTCATCTTCGCAGGGTGGGCAGTGTGGCCTCTGGTGAGCACTGGCCCGTCTTCCACCCGCCACACCTCAGGATGAAGGCACGGAGGCTAGGTGAGCTAGCGTTTGGCTCTCCCATGCACATCTCCCAGCTCCCACGTCCTTCTGGGCACCCCACATTTGCACATCTGGACTCGCGTGAACTGTGTGTGTGTCCTGGTTTTTCTTACTTGGTATCTGTCAGGCCAGTTTCCACAGCTCTTTCCTACCCCTTGGTTGTCAGAAATCTGAGGTTGGCCTTGTTTGAGTTCTGTTTGGGGTATCCTTGTTGCACGCCAGTTTGGGGCCTGTGTCAGTTTCCCAGGGCTACCGTAACAAAAGACCCCAATGCAATGGTTTAAAGCAACAGGACTTCATTTTCTCACCGTTTTGGATCTTAGAAACCCGAGATCCAGGTGTCTACAGGGTCAATTCCCTCTGAGGGCCCGGAGGGAGACCCTGCTTCCTGGCTCTCTTCTGATCTGGTTGGGGCAGGCAGTCCTAGGCCTTCCTTGTGCTACTGGGACCCCAATGTTTGAGTCTATCTGCCTGAGTACACTGGTGCGAGGTGATGCAAGAGCTGGAGTTTGCAACATAGAAAGAAAAATAGTTCAATATGGGATTGGCCAATCCAGAGGTGGGGAGTTAGTGTTTAAGATCCGAATCTTCAACAATGTGTAGGTTACAGATTATACAGGGCAAAACCACAAGGCATTATGGATTGGGGGTTCAGGGCTGTGCTGGGAGGGGATGGTCAGAGGCGAGGTAAGGGTAATACATGATTTCTTCAAGTCTAGAGAACAGTTCTCAGGTCTGCTCTGGGTCCCTCTATCTGGTCTTATGGGAGAGTAGCTAGAGGATTGTTCCACTTTAGGGCTCATGAGCTGAAACATAACTTAGGTCAAGAGGTTGGCCCAGACCCTGTGAACCAGAAGGTCACAGTTTGATTCCCATTCAGGGCATACTGGGTTTGTAGTATTTTGTTACAGAAGCCAGAGGAACCAGGTACAACAGCTCACCGTTCAAAATGTCAGGCAGAAGTTGCACATCAAAATCTGTACATCATGCCAAGCCAGTGTTCTCAGTGGTTGAACATTGGTGTATGAACTAGGAGGTCATGGTTTTGCTTCCTGGTCAGGGTACATACCCGTGTGTGTGTGTGTGTGTGTGTGTGTGTGTGTGTGTATGTGTGTGTATGTGTGTGTGTATATGTATATGTGTATTCACACACACACACACACACACACACACACACACACACACACACACACACTAGGGGACTAGAGGGGTCTGGTGCATGAAGATTCATGCATGGGGGGGGGGGGTCCCTCAGTCCAAACTGCACCCTCTCCAACCTGGGAGCCCTCAGGGGAGCCCTCTCCAATCTGATAGTTTCTGCCTATCTTTGCAGTCATATGAGTGAATTGTCTGGGACCCCAACCCAGTTTGGTTTGGTGCTCACAGAATAATAGAGGTCTTTTTTTTCTTTGCTCCATTGGTGGAGATTTCATAGAAGTTACAGAATATCTTCCCTTTAATTTTTCCTCTACACTATGACTTATGTCTCTCACCTTTGCTTTCTCTTCAACCCCTACCCACAATAGTAACTTGCTCCAGGCTCACTTTGCTCTAGGGTCTAGGAGATCCTGCAATATGCCTGCCACCAGAACTATGATTCCCAGCATTCCTGGTGCTCCCTGTGCTCTTGATTTCCACTTCCAGTCCAGGGGCTGCACAAACCAAAAGAATTGTGAACTCCAGCTGCCCCCAGGGTAGGCTGACAGGAATGGACACTCCAGTGGCATTCCCAGGACCCTGGCCACTCAGCGCTGCTGCGCACGTGCCCTGACCGCTGGCTCGAAGCAGGCGGGGTCCCGGAGATGCCCACTGCATTGCCCTGGCTACACGGAGGGCGGGTGGGCATCCTATCTTGCCCCTGGCTGCTTGGTGCCTGTGCACGTGCATGTTGCTCACATGCCCACCATCTTTGTTGGCTTAATTTGCATACTCACTCCTGATTGGCTGTGGGTGTTGTGGAGGCACAGTCAATTTACATATTTGTCTATTATTAGTGTAGATCTTTAATCCTCACCCACGAATATTTTTCCATTGAGTTTTAGAGAAAGTGGAAGCCAGAGGGAAAGACAGAGAAATATCCATATGAGAGAAACACATCAATTGGTTGCATCTTGTACGAATCCTGACCAGGGCCTGGACCGAGGAGGAGCCTGCAACTGAAATTCAATCTGGGACCCTTGGGTCTGTAGGTTGATGCTCTATCCACTGAGCCAAACTGGCTAAGGCAGGTCCACTATTAAAAAGTTATATATTTTTATTGATTTCAGAGAGGAAGGGAGGGAGAAACATCAAAGATGAGAGAGAATCATCCATGGCCTACCTCCTGCATGTCCCCTACGGGGAATTGAGCCTGCAACCTGGGCATGTGCCCTGGCTGAGAATCAAACCATGACCTCCTGGTTCATGGGTCAGTGCTCAACCATCAGGCCACACCGGCCAGGCTGGCTCCACTATTTTGATGTTCTTTTCTCACCTAATCTTTGTCAGTCCTTAGTGCTTTCCAGAGAAGAGTTGACAAACCACTGCCCTGGAGGGTTGGTGATATGTTTGCTGTAGAAGAGCTACCAGTCTGGGGCTGGCAGGAGTCACCCTCAAGGAAAAACATTAAACCTGCCACTTACTATTGGTACTTACTATTACGGTACTTACTATTATGCTCCAGGATTTTATTGTTATAGAGAATTCACCTGATGAACTGATTCCCATCCAGTCTGGGATGGAACACTGGATTTGCAGTCGGATGCCGGGGTTCAAGTCTTTCCTCCACCACTTGCTAGCTGAGAGCCCTTTGAGAGCAAGTCACCTCACTTCAAGGAGCCACAGATGTCTCATCTGCACATAGGAATAGGTGCTTAGATTGTGGGTTGAGAAGCAACCTAGGGGAATAGAATAAATGTCAGATATCTTTGAGTGTGAACCATCTCTTCCACCTCTTAGCTGTGTTGTCTTGATTAAGTTGGTTGACCTCTCTGAGCCTCAGTTTCCTCATCTGCAACATGGGCAAGAAGGGCAGCCTACAGGGCTGTCCTGGGGATTAAAGTGATCATGTGTTTCGAGTGCTTCACACAGAAATGGACATGTAGTAGGTGCTCAACTAAAGCCAGTTCTCTCTTAACTTTTTTTTCTTCTTGTAGATGAGGGACTGGAAAAAACTAAAGATAAAATATTTTACTTATTTTAAAAAATAATATATGAACATTTACTCCAATAATGCCAGCACTATGGGAGAGCAGCAGGTCAACACAAAAATCTGCTCTCTCAAAGAGCAAATATTTTAGACTTAGGAACTAGTGAGATACTGAATGTCTACGTGTCTTGCAGAGATGAAATTGTGGAAATTAGGTAGGAATATGCATATGAACGGGTAGGCATGATGCAGATACTCGAGGTGGTTTTGGAAAGACTGAAGCCCCTTTCAGGGGAATTTGCACCTTACAAATTCAGGAAACGCTGAAATCCCAAGGGTACAGAGACCTCAGAAATTCTAACTCTGGCAGCACTGGCTTCTCAGTCATTCCCAATTTAGCCAGCAGGGGGCGCTGAGGGACCACCTTCCACAGGATGTCTGCAGTGGGGAAGTAGCTGCGCTCTGCCTAGAGATGGGAGATTCCGGAGATGGTCCAGATGACCTCCAATTGTCTTTTTCTGCCTATTGAGTCTAGGCGATTTTTTCAGAGGCAGGCACGGGATGAGCTGCCCAAAGCTAGCTGGCAGCAGCTGGGAGCTCGGGAGGAGCAGCAGCCCCCTTACCTCCCCCCCCCCCCACCCCCAATGGAAGACAATGAAAATGCAGCCATGTTGCAGGTGGCTGCCATCCTGGTTTCAGTGTGTTCCCTTATCACTCCTTTTGGCTAGCATGCATGTGTTTATGGATGGATTAATGGGGCTTCCTTTAATTAAAGGCAAGCTCCTTAAACACATGACAAATACCACGCAGAAAAAAAAATGGTCAGACGGGTTTGGGTTTGGATACTAAAGACCCATAGATGACGCTCTTTTAGCCTTTAAAAACCTAAAATAAGTTGTGAAGCAAGACCATCTGACTGCTTCCCATGGGTGTCTGCCCTTGTTTTTATTTATTTATTTATCAATCCTCACCCGAGGATTTTTAGAGAGAGTGGAAATGAGGGGGAGAGACGGAGAGAGAGACACATCAATGTGAGAGACACATCGATTGGTTGCCTCCTGCCTGGAGCCCAGGGCCAGGGGTTGAGCCCGCAACCCAGGTACGTGCCTTTGCCCCAAATTGAACCTGTGACCCTTCAGTCTGAGGACTGATGCTCTATCCACTGGCCAGCGCTACCTGCCCTTGTCTTAATGAAGGTGGTCTACTCCATGATTCTTTGTGTCCCCACCTGGGAAACAGGTAGAAACATCAATGACAGGTCCATTGTGTAGGGCAGTGTCTACGAAGCATGGACCCCGGACCAGCAGCGCCAGCATCACTGGAAGCTGCTTAGAAACGCATGTTCTGGGGTTCCAGCCAAGGCCCCCTGAGTTAAACTGCAGGTGGGGCCAGCAATGGACCTCTAACAGCTTCTCCTGGTGACTCTGATGATGCTCAAGTGGGAGACTTGTTAGTGTCCTTAGTGGTTTCCAGTCTTGGCTGCACAGTGGAATCACTTGTCTTTTTCAGGCCCTGAAGAGGGGACCATGCCACAGACCAGTTACGTCAGGCCCTCTGGGGTTGGGACCAGCATCTGTGGGTTATTGAAACTTGCCAGGTGATTCCAATAGAGCCAAGGTCAAGCCCACTGATGTAGTGTAGAGTGGTTTTGGGGTTAGCTAGACCCAAGTTCAAATGCCAGCTTTATTGCTTACTAGCTGTTTGACCCTGGGCAAGGCAAGTCACTTCTCTGACCCACAGGTCCCTCTTTTGTAGAATTCAGATAATGTTTCCTCTCTTAAAGAATTGTTTAGTTCTTTTTTAAAAAATATTTGTATTGCTTTCACAGAGAAAGTGAGAGAGAGAGAGAAAGTGAGAGAGAAAGTGAGAGAGGGAGAGAGAGAGAGAGAGAGATATGAGAGGGACCATTGATCATCTGCCTTCTGCATGGTGAGCCCATAGCACTGGCATGTGCCCAGACCAGGAACTGAATCATAACCTCTGGTTCATAAGTCGATGCTGATCTACCAGAATGAGCCACACTGGCCCGGCAAGAATTGTTTAAAGCTGGAGCAAATGATAGATCTAGAACAATACCTGGTATTCAGTTGGGGTTCAGCACATGATAGCTCCACTTTCCTTGGACTGTGGGGTTGTCCTGCTCTGGAGAACCCCACATCAGGGAATAAGCAACTCTCTAGGACCTAGAGCAGTGGTCGGCAAACTGCAGCTTGCAAGCCACAGTGGCTCTTCGGCCTCTTGAGTGTGACTCTTCCACAAAATACCACAGCTTGGGCGAGTTTACTTTGAAGAAGTGGCATTGGAAGAAGTTTAAATTTAAAAAAATTTGGCTCTCAAAAGAAATTTCAATCGTTGTACTGTTGATATTTGACTCTGTTGACTAATGAGTTTGCCGACCACTGCCCTAGGGTATACCCATCTCTGGGAGAGAGCTGAGGAAGTGGGCATCTGAGATGCTTAGCTAGTGGATCTCTTACCTGACTGTCTTGCTGGGCCAGTTAGGGTGACCTTTGCTTTGTCTTAACACAGGTCGGCCCTCTTTATTTAAGTTAAAGATCCACAGTCCCCCTGACCCTTAGGAATCTGTTCTGATACAAACAAAATGGCCAGCTTAGGATATGAGTGCAAAGATATTTACTGGTGTGCTGTTTGCCCTGGAAATAATTGGAAACATAACTTAACCAATAGGTGAATAATAGGATAAATTGGAACATATTCAGTATTATGGCACAACATGAACCATTAAAAAGAATTGGCTAGCTCTATATTTATGAGAAAACCTATATATTGTTAAGTGAAAAAGCAATTGTTGGCTCATGTCTGTAACATGATTCCTTTTTTTTTTTCTACAATGAGTCTCCATATTATATGGGTTTGTGTGCATAAAACAAAGCAAGTGCCCTGGCTGGTGCCGCTTAGTTGGTTGAGCGTCATTCCATGCACTGAAAGGTCACTGGTTGGACTCCCTGTCAGGGCACATTGCCCAGATTGCAGGCTCTATTCCCAGTAGTGGGTGTGCGGAAGGCAGCTGATCCATGTTTCTCTCTTTCATCATTGTTTCACTCTCGTTCTCCCTCTCTCCTCATCTCTCTCTAAAAATCAATAATCAAACATACAACTACCCACCCCCCCCCCCACACACAAAGTATGGAAGAATATACTCCAGGCTGTTTGAATTAGTTACCGTCTGGAATTGGAGAGAGGGACAAACTCATTAATTAATTAATTTCTTCATTTATATCCTCACCCACTCATTCATTTGTTCATTCATGTTTTCATTCAATTAGTATTTCATTTAAGGTCTGCTGTGCGTCAGGCATTGTAGCCAGAAACAAGACAGACCAAATCTTGGGTTTCATGCAGCTACAGTGACCAGAAGTCTGGTTTGCCAGATGTTGATTTTAGCACTGAAGTTCCATTGTCCCAGGACACTCCTCAGTCCCCTGTGGACTAGGATGGGCGGTTACCCCATGGAGCTTACATTTTAGCACAGGAACACAGAGAAACAAATACTCAAGGAGGGCAGGTATTTGGGCGGTTAAAGAGCCGTGTTGGAACTCTTCCAATTCACTTGTAGTGAGAACAAACCTCCTTTCAGCGCCCAGTCCTCCTTTAAGTCCTGATTGGCTGTCAGCGCTGGAAGGGTGCCCTGAGCACTGCGACTGCCCGAGGGTCACTGGTCAGCTCTGGGTTTTGCTGAGCTAGCCATGGGACCCACTTTGTTAATTAAGAGAAGACGGTGAGCTGTCCTCTCGTTTTGATTAACCTAATGGCCTTCCCGGCACAACTCGGAACCAGCCATAGACTTCCCTCCAACTTTTAATGAAATGATCTGAAGGGCCATCGGAGGCTTTGCCTGCTAGGCCACTGCTCATCCGCACCATGACCACTTGGCAGCCGAGCAGGCCAGAGCTGTGGCCTCAGCGAACACTGGGTTTTGGCTTGGAGGCAGGACTTAGTCTTTTACTCCTGCTTGAGGGACTGCTGGCTGCCTCAGCTTCCATGCAATTTGCCCTGCATTGGAGTAGCAGCCCGGAAAAGGCCCATCACAGGCTCCGAGGCCCGGAGATGCGGTTGGTGCCCTGTGCCTGCCCCTTGGCCCCAGAGCGAGGCTCTCCCTGCCGGCCTGTGCGTGGCTCACAGGATCTATATGCTGGATTTATGACTTGAATTGTGTCCCTTTCAAAAGACACGGACGTCCTAACCCCGGCAGCAACTGGCACTTGAATTTCCTTCTCAGAGTCTACTTCTGAGACAAGTCTTGACCTCCCGTGTGCATGTGTGTGCATGTGTGCATGTTTGTGCATGTGTACTGTGTACTGGGAAGACCTCCATCACAACCTCTGGTGTGCAGAAAGGTCATGTTATGTCCTTATAGCACGTGGGCTGGTGGGGTCCTTGCCACCCGTCTTCCCAGGCTGTGTCTAGTTCTCACAAAGGGGCTGCTGTGATCCCAGGCCTCGATGTCCTCGCTGTGCCACCACCTGGCCAGCCTGCGATGCCTTTGTTTCTCTCTGGTCCTTACCTGTGGCTCATTCAGGTGAAAATGCATCATCTTTCTGGTCCAGCATCCTCAGTGTTCCACCACCGCACCCAGAGGCCCGCAGGACACGGCAGCTCTCTGAGCCTTTGCGGGAGCTGAGCACACTGCCTGCTCTGTGTGCCAGGGCGGTGCTGTCCTTCAGCAATGAGCGGGCTCTGGGCTGCAGGACAGCCACGGTCTCAGAGCAGCAGGTGCCGCACATGTTCCTCCAGGTCTACTCCCTGGTCCAGTCCCTCCATCGCTCATGACACGGGCCTGGGTGCGGTCACAGCTGGGAGATCTGGGGCAGGAAGAAAGACTTTCTCCCTTGGACATATGATGGGCCTCAGAGTCCTTTGCATTTTGAAAATTAGTAACATGCAGGTATGTGAAAAACTCCAACCCAGAAATGTTGAGTCAAAAGTGAGCCCGGCCAGTGTGGCTCAGTGTTTGAGCGTTGACCTATGAATCAGAAGGTCATAGTTCAATTCCTGGTTGGGGCACATGCCCGGCTGTTCGGCTCAATCCCCAGTAGAAGGTGTGCAGGAGGCAGCTGGTCAATGATTCCCTCTCATCATTGATGTTTCTATTTCTCCCTCTCCCTTCCTCTCTGAAATTAATATATATATTTTAAACAGGAAGTTCCCCTTCCCCTTGTTTCTTGATAATATTTCCTTTATCCGACAATGGATATACAGTTGAGCCCTGAATAATGTGGGGGTTAGGGGCCCTGACACTCTACACAATAACTTTTGACTCTATCAGAACTCAACTACTAATAGCCTACTGTTGACTGGATGCCTTCCTGATAACATAAACAATCAATTAACACATATTTTCTGTTATATGTATTATATACTGTGTTCTTACAATAAAGTAAGCTAGATAAAAGAAAATGTGATTAAAAAAATTAGAAGGGTTCGGCTGGTGTGGCGCAATGGTTGAATGTCAGCCTATGAACCAGGAGATCATGGTTTGATTCCTGGCCATGGCACATGCCCAAGTTTTGGGCTCGATCCCCAGTGGGGGCCTGCAGGAGGCAGCTGATCAATGATTCTCATCATTGCTGTTTCTAACTCTCCCTTCCTCTCTGAAATCAATAAAAATATATTAAAGGAAATCATAATGGAGAGAAAATACGTTTACACTATTTATTGAAAAAACTCTCTGGATAGTGAACCTTCAAAGTTCAAGTCGACATTATTCAAGGTCACCTGCAGCTATAGACAGATGTAGCTACAGATAGCTAGCTATAGCTATAGCTTAGATATAGACATAGACACACACACACACACTATATATATATAGATAGCTTTGGATAAGGACATAGATGTAGATATAGGCACAGCCATATTTATATGTATAGGTATAAAGATATATAGACAGTACATTTTTATTTTATTTACTAGGGGCCTGGTGCACAGAATTCGTGCATTGGGGGGGGGAGGTCCCTCAACCCAACCTGCCCCCTCTCACACACTGGGAGCCCTCAGGGAATGTCCAACTGATGGCTCACCCCCAGCCTGCTCAAGGCCTAAAGCCTCTGGTGAGGCTTTAGGCCTTGGGCACCCAGCCATCGCCCTGCTCAGCTCAGCCCTGGCTACCTGCGACTATCCGGCCCCAGGGGCTGGGTGCTCGCCACCGCTTCCACTCACAGAGTCCGGGGGCTGGGCGCTCCCTGCTGCTGCCACCACCACTGCTGCTGCCACCGCTTCCCCTCGCAGTGTCCGGGGGCTGGGCGCTCGCTGCCATCACCACCATTTCTTCTCCACCCCTGTGTGGGGCCCAGGGCTCATGCCACTTGGGCCCACCCCCTGCTCCTGATTGGCTGGTAGCATAGCCAATCAGGAGTGAAGGTAGGGTCAAATTTGCATGTTTCTCTTTTATTATATAGGATTATTTAAAAAAAATCATATTTTTATTGATTTCAGAGAGGAAGGGAGAGAGAGAGATAGAAACAACAATGATGAAAGAGAATCATTGATGGGCTGCCTCCTGCACACTCCCTGCTGGGGATAGAGCCCACAACCTGGGCATGTACCCTTGACCAGAATCCAAGCTGGAACTTTTCAGTCCCCGGGCTGACACTCTATCCACTGAGCCAAACTGGCTAGGGCTAGACAGTGCATTTTTAAATATACATGTCACTGTCTGGTTTGGTGAGTGTTATCACTAGAAGATGACCTTAGGGGTTTCCTAAAATAAGACCGTCAATATCTACCTCATTCTTAGTAATTGGGTCCCCTGCTAATTGGCCATCAAGTTGGTCCCATTTCTTTTGTTCTTTTCCATACAATGCAGCAACAAAGATTCTTGAACGAACACATATCTTTATTATGTGTTTGTGCAAATATTTCTATAGGATGCTTCAGGGAGGTTGAAATCCTGAGTTCAAAGATAAGCAGATTTCACATTTGCGGAGGTACCATCAAATTGCCTTCCAAGAATGTTAAACTAATTTATGCTCTACAAGTAATGTGAATATTAACAAGGAGTGTAACCTCAGTTTGAACTTAAAGCTGGTGATGTGGCACAGATTAGTGACATGTAAATAAGTTATTATGGAGCAAGCATGTGTGAGCCAATTTCCACTGGGCAATGATCTTGTTATTATTTTAATTTTGGAGGTTAATTTTCACTGGAGGATATGTTTTCCATTGATTTGAGAGAGAGTGGAAGGGAGGTGGGAGGTTGAGAGAAGAGAGCAAGAGAGAGAAACATCCATGTGAGAGAGCCACATCAACAGGTTGCCTCCCACATGTGCCCCAATTGGGATGGGGAACCTGCAACCCAGGTACGTGCCCTTGACCAGAATTGAACCCCGATTGCTCAATGGTTTGTTATGACTGATACGTAGTTTCCTTCCTGTGCTCTTATCACCCACCTGTATTTACCCACAATCACATTTACTAAGAAATATTATAATAACCTGTTTACTTCTCTAAAATCTTCACCAGGCTGTATGTACAGAGTGGGCAGAAATTATAATTATCTTGTTTGCTTCACCTAAAGTTCTATCTGGAACATGGCAGGAGCTCATAAAGTACTTATTACCTGGCAGGCGAATGGACAAAAGAAGCAATCAATGCACTTAGGCTGCCCCAGTTCCTCGCTGCCCTTGGATCCTCCGAATGACATTTCCATCTTTCTTTTTGAAAAATTACTCTAATTTTAGCCAAAGTCATTTTTTATTTTCACATGTTTTGAAACCAAACATGTGAAAAACCCAAACCTTAATGAACACATGTGAGTTCTGTGCTTCGTTTACCAAGCTCTTCTACTCACCTTTGGTTTATTTCATATTTACAAGAGTCTCGCGATGTATCTTCTCTTTCCCATCATTGGGAGGACCCGGGAATCAGACGGGCCAATGACTTGCTCTGTCTCCTCGCGAGCAGGTGGTCTGAAGCAGCCTTATATCTGTATCTCTAGCTCCTGGTCCAAGGTCTTTCTTGAGCCACCTTCCTTCCCAGGGGTCCTCACTGAGATGATCTGGGTCCTGCCTTGGGTATGAATGTGTAGTGTGTGAGTCTGGTCAGCTCTTCAAGAACGTGTCTTTGTACCCTCGGGTGCAGGAGAATAGAGTGCTAGTCTTTTTTTTGGCCTGGAAAACATTAATGAAAAATGAACCATCGGTGAAATTAATTTCAAAGATTTATGAATTCCCTGTGACTAACAAGCTTGCACCTGTTCATTTGACACTCTTTAACAGCTCCCCCACACCCCTCCCACCTTCTTAAAAATTCTCCTCCTTCCCCAAAGGCACCTGGTTGGCGCACTGAGCCATTAAATAAATGTACAGTGGGATAGAGACACGACTTGTTAATTAAAACTGCTGGGATGCCACTTCACAGTTATGAAGACATGAGCCAGGCTAAGCGGAAAGAGTGACTGTTGAGGAGATGCCTGTTGTGTGTGTGTGTGTGTGTGTGTGTGTGTGTGTGTTTAATATATTTTTATTGACTTCAGAGAGGAAGGGAGAGGGAGAGAGAGATAGGAACATCGATGATGAGAGAGAATCATTGATTGGCTGCCTCCAGCACACCCCTCTCTGGGGATCGAGCCCGCAACCTGGGTATGTGCCCTGACCGGGAATCAAACCGTGGCCTCCTGGTTCATAGGTCAACACTGAACCACTGAGCCATGCCGGCTGGGCAACTGGTTGCGTTTTTATGTGCTGTGTAGAGGGGATCCCAGTAATGGGATAAGAGCAGACATTCATTGGCATGTCCACTGAACTCCCTCTGCTTCCAATCATGGGGCCATCTTCTCTTCTGTCCTCTTGTCCCTCGGCCTCAGGATGGACAGACACCCTTGATGGATAAATGCACAATGGGAGGGCCACCTTTCCCCATGTCTCTTCCCCCATCCACCGACTGTCATTGTCTCCAGCACGTTCCTCTCCATGTCATGAACCCTAAATCTTGTCATTATTCCCCTGTGCACCTTAAGGGATGATTGTCTCCAAGAGGTTGACTCAGTGGGCCTTTCTGGTTGGCAGCTCTCAGAGCTTGGAAGCTTGCCCATTGGACTTTGTAAAAAGCTACAGAGAAATCCAAAATTTGGATCTTTGACAACTGGGCTTCTTAGGACATGGCCCCCATTTGCTGACCAGCCTCATGTCTACATGCTTCACCTCGTCACTCTTTTAGCCACATGAAAGTGTTGCTAGTCTTTCTCATCTAGTCTTTGGATTACCTTTTTGGCTCAGATGCATTACCCATTCCCCTCTTTTATTATTTACTAGTGTCCTGATGCATGAAATTTGTGCATGGGGGTGGGAGGTTGGTTGTTCCTCAGCCCAGCCTGTACCCTCTCCAATCCGGGACTGTTGGTTCCTAACTGCTTACCTGCCTGCCTGCCTGATCGCCCCTAACCACTCTGCCTATTGGCCTGCTCGTCCCCAACTGCACCCCCCCACTAGCCTGATTGCCCCTAATTGCCCCCCTCCCCATTGGCATGATCACTTCCAACTGCCCTCCTCTCCTGGCCTGGTTACCCCTAACTGCCTCTGCCTTGGCCCCACCTCCATGGCTTTGTCTGGAAGGACATCCAGAAGCTCTCCCGGTCTAATTAGCATATGATCTTTTTATTAGTATAGATTATTTTTATTGATTTCAGAGAGGATGGTAGAGGGAGAGAGAGACAGAAACATCAATGATGAGAGAGAATCATTGACCGACTGCCTCCTGCACACCTCATACTGGGGATCGAGCCCAAAACTCAGGCATGTGCTCTTGACTGGAATTGAACCAGGGGCCCTTCAGTCCACAGGCCGATGCTCTATCCACTGAACCAAACTGGCCAGAGTACCCATTAAAAAAAAAACACTAAAAAAATGGAAGCATAATATACGTTCTGTGTATGTAAAATGTACACATCTTAGTATGTAGTTTAATGGGTGTTAAATATATATACAGGCCAGGATGTGGATTATATCCAGCTCCCCCAGAAACTTCTCTCATGTCCCTTCCCAGCCAATACTCTCTACCTGGAAAGAAGCACTGTTCCAACTTCTATCACCACCAGTTAGTTTTGCTTGTTTTTGACCTTCATGAAAATGGAATCATACAGGTCCTCTTCAGGACTTTGGCGGCACTCATCTCATTTCTGTGAAATTAATCCATACCCTTTGCGCTCACTTTATTGCTGTGTGGCGTTCCACTGTGAGACTCAACCACACTTCTTTATCATTCTCCCATTGATGGATATTGAGAGTTTTTCCAGTTTGGGACTAAAATCAATAAAGCTGCTATAAATATTCTTGGGTATGGCTTTTGTTGGATTAAATGGAGGCATTTGTATGGGATGTAAACCTAGGAGTGGAATTTCCGGGCTACAGAGGGGGTCTGTTTAACCTTGTAAGAAATTTATGGACAGTTTTCCAAAGTGCTTGTATCAATTTAGACTCCCGCCAGCAGCGTGTGAATCCAGCTGCTTCACATTTTTGTCAGCACTTGGAATCGTTAGACTTTTTCATTCTAGCCATTCTACTGGGAGGAGAGTAGTCCTTCCTCCTTCTACTGGCTTATGTATTATTCATCATTCAGATGTCAGCTCAGAACTCTTCTAGGTTAGTTCAGCTTAGGCTGCTCTAACAAATAAGTGTAGAAGGGCAGCTCAAACAACAGACACATGTTTGTTTTTTAGAGTTCTGGAGGCTGGAAGTCTGAGATCAGAGCCAGCAAGGCCCGAGCCCCCTTCCCTTCTTGCAGACGGCCACTTGCGTGCTGTGTGCTCACATGGCCTTTCCTTGGAGCATGAGCATGGAGGAAAATTCTTTCTCTCTCTCTCTCTCTCTCTCTCTCTCTCTCTCTCTCTCTCTCTCTCTCTCTCTCTCCCCCTTCCATTTTCCTCCGTCCCTCTTATAAGGACATTAATCTTATCATAGGCTTCCAACCCTCATAACCTCATTTCAACCTAATTAGCTCTCAAAGGCTCTACCTCCAAATACCATCATAATAAAGGTAGTGCTTCAACAGTTGCATTTTGGCAGGGACACACAATTTTACCAAATAGCGGCTTTCCCGCCCCTTAGCCTGTGTGTTTCCCCAATGCCCACCCCATCACAGCTCTGGTTGTGCAGAAATATGGTTGACTTGGTAGTTGCTCCTGGAAAAATTCCTGAGGCAGGAGCTGTGTTTGTTTTTTAGCAAGAGCTGGTCTGGGACTGGTGCTCAGTAGCCTGGGCACATCCATGCCATATTCTCTGCCTTCTGCTCTATGACTGTGAGAGACATGCCCACACTCCTGTCTAAGGTCCTGACTCCAGGTCTGATTCTTTCTTATCTTCTCAAAGCATTTTTTCTACAGCGATTCTTTTGATCCTACGTTGATGACTGTCTTCTCTCCGAGATCATTTTCATCAGTATCATGCCATAACACAGCTCACTTAAAAGGACATAGAAGACACCACCCCTCCTCTACTGTCCATGATTCCACATCCACTTTCAGCTAAAATCCAGGAACTGTTCTTTTCCCTTAGCAGGTCTTCTCCAAAATGCTTATATCCACACTCTCTCCTTCCTCACCTCTTCCCTGTCTTTAACCCACTCCAGTCAAGCTTTTGGCCTC
Source organism: Antrozous pallidus (assembly GCA_027563665.1). Lineage (NCBI taxonomy): Eukaryota > Metazoa > Chordata > Mammalia > Chiroptera > Vespertilionidae > Antrozous > Antrozous pallidus. The sequence goes on along the minus strand of CM050512.1, from coordinate 101,567,239 downwards.
CCTGAAATGGTCAATTTTCTGTCTTCATCTTACTAGGACAGCAGCATGTGGCATTTCAATCATCCTCCTCTTCAGGAAATAGCTTTTTCTCTACGCCTCCAAGGCGCTGCACTCCTGTGTGGGCCTCATTACGGCCACTTTTGCTCAATCTCTTTTTGCTGACTCTCCTTTCTGTCAGATCTCTGAATGTGTGCATTCTCCATACCTACTCAGCCCTCTAGTTACATCTTCTCTCTTCATCATCTCATCCTGCCCCATGCTTTAAATCCCACGACTCCTGAATTTTATCCCCAATTGAATTCAATTGCTTCCTTACTTCCAAGTCTGATTAGCATCTCAAACTTAACATGGCCCAAGCAGGATTTTAGATTCCCCATCTTGTCCCACTCTCTTGTCCCAGAAGCCATACCTAATCTGAAAAAGATGCTACTCAGGAAAATGCATGGATTCCAAACCTAGAAGCTGTCCTTGATTTCCTTCTCTTCTCATCCAAAGCCAACCCATTAGCAAGTCCTTTTGGGTCTTTCTACAGCAAAATATATATACATCTGGGTTGCTGTTACTTCACGGCACCATGTTTACCGCTGCCACAATGAGGCCAGGTGATGATGGAGGCAGAGTTTGAAGGCATGTAGCTACAAGCCAAGGAATGCCAAGGATTACTGGCAACCACCATGAGCTAAGAAAAGGCAAAGAAGGATTCTTCCCTAGAGCCTTAAAGATGGCCATGCTGACACTTTGAACTTGAACTTCTAGCCTCCAGGTGAGACAAGAAATTTCTGTTATTTTAAGCTACTTGGTTTGCACAGTTTCAAAGCCCAGCCCCACCAAGGTCTAGCTGTGTCACGGGAAAGCTATTCAACATCTTTGTGCCTCAGATTCTTCATCTGTAAAATGGGATGATGATAACAGGACCTGCCCTACAGGGCTGTTGTGAGGTTAAAACAAACTAATATGTCCCTGGCACACAGTAAGACTGGGTACATTTATGCTACTGCTGTTTAGCTTTGGGATAACACAGCTGTCAATTCCAGATCCAAAATTTACTAAGTGTGTGACCTTAGACAAGCCCCAGAGCTTCAGTTTTCTCTTCTGAAAGAGGAAATCCTATATAATAAAAGAGTAATATGCAAATTAACCACCACTCCGCTACACCTACAAGCCATGCCCACTAGCCAATTGGGAGTGAGCATTCAAATTAACCCAGACCGCCGGGACCGGTTTGGCTCAGTGGATAGAGCGTCGGACTGCGGACTGAAGGGTCCCAGGTTCGATTCCGGCAAGGGCATGTACCTTGGCTGTGGGCACATCCCCAGTGGGGGGCGTGCAAGAGGCGGCTGATCGATGTCTCTCTCTCATCGATGTTTCTGACTTTCTATCCCTCTCCCTCTGCTCTGTAAAAAGTCAATAAAATATATTAAAAAAAAACTTAAAAAAACAAAACAAAACAAAAAACAAACAAACAAATTAACCCAGACCAAGATGGCTGCAGCCATGGAGAGAGCAGGAGGGAGGCTTGGGTTTTCCCAGTGATGAAGCCAAGCTTTCTGCACACCCTGGCTGGCCCAGGCTTCTGCATAAGGCTACAAAGTTTCAATTATAATGGTGGCAGTCATAGAGCTAGAGAGAGAAGAAAGCTAGGGCTGCCCTTGGTGATGGAGGAAGCCAAGCTTTCCACACACCCTGGCTGGCCCAGGCCTCTGCTTAAGTCTACAAATTTTCAATTATAGAAGGTAAATAAAACTCAACAGAAATGGCTGCTGCCTTGGAGGGAGCAGAAGGCTTGGCTCTGCTCCAGGCTACAAAGTTTCAATTGTAGAAGATAAATAAATGCCAGATACCAGGGCCTCCAGTTGGGTCACTGGGTGGCATGGCCAGCCATCAAACCACCACAGGGCTCTTGCCCAGGTTGTCCTACTCCCCAAGGGAACCTCCACTCTGATCCGGGACACCCTTCAGGGCAAACCAGTTGGCCCCCACCTGTGCACCAGGCCTCTATCCTATATAATAAAACAGTAATATGCAAATTGACCATACCTTCGCCATACCCACCAGCCATGCCCACCAGCCAATTAGGAGTGGGGGTGGGGACCAGGTGGCTGAGGGGTGGGGCCAAGGTGGCCAGGGCCATGGGGGGGGGGGGCAGGGTCAAGGCAGCCAGCACGCACTGGCCAGGGCAAAGGCCCGGGCCAGGAGGGGGCTGGGGAGGGGTTTGGCTGGCACGAAGCCAGCCATTAGCCCCATTTCAGGGCGATGGCTGGATGCCCAAGGCCTAAAGCCTTGGCCAGAGGCTTTAGGCCTTGGGCAGGCTGGGGTGAGTGGTTAGTAAGACATCCCCTGAGGGCTCCCAGTATGTGTGAGAGGGCAGATTGGGCTGAGGGATCACCCACCCCAGTGCACAAATTTCATGCACCGGGCCCCTAGTCCTATATAATAAAAGAGTAATATGCAGATTGACCATTACTTTAACCCACAAGATGGCTGCCCCCATGTAGTCAAAGATCCTGCCTCCATGTGGACATAAGATGGCCACCACTAGATGGAGGGCAGTTGGGAGGGATCAGTCCTGCAAGGGAGGGCAGTTTAGGGATGACTAGGCCTGCAGAGGAGGGCAGTTGGGGGCAAACAGGCTGGCAGGGGAGTAGTTAGACATCAATTAGGCTGGCAGAGGAGTGGTTAGGGGGTGATCAGGTTAGCAGGCAGAAGTGGTTAGGGGCAATCAGAAAGGCAGGCAAGCAAGCAGTTGGGAGCCAGCAGTTCTGGATTGTGAAAAGGATGTCTGGCTGCCTGTTTAGGCCCGATCCTACTGGGATGGGGCCTAAACAGGCAGCCAGACATCCCTCGAGGTGTCCCAGATTGGAGAGAGTGCAGGCTAGGCTGAGGGACACCATATACAAATTTTGTGGATGTGGCCTCTAGTAATCATATAAACTCATAGGATTGTGGTAACAGTGAAAACAGATGAACATAATTAAAGAGGCAGAGAGGGTACTCAAGAAATCTTACTCCTTCCCAGACACATGAGTGGGCCGAGTTCTAAAAATGTGTTTGAAGGCACATGTTGGAAACCAGAAATGCCTTTTCCAATAGAAGCCAGGCTCCAATGGACTGGTTGTCCCAAGATAGCCCGTTACATTCTGTTTTTAAGGCTGAGAACATTTTCATTATGAAACATTTCAAATTTTCAGAAAAGTTCAGGAAATAATATGACACCCGTGCACCCACCCTCTGAAGTTAACAGATGTTAACATTTTGTCATATTTGCTTCCTTTACAAGAGGAAGAAAATATTACAGTTACAGCAAAGACAAAGCTATTTAACCAAGAATGTAGATGGATTCTGGCTCTGAGGAGTGGTCTCGTGCCCCTGGGGGTACTGGGGATATTGACAAAAATAAACGAGTTCTCAGCTTCTACAGGCTCACAGACCACTGGGGAGGTGCACCAGGTAACAGAATTGTCCCGCACTGGGACAAGCGCTTTTGCAGAGGAAGGCACAAGAGCAGGGGTGGCAGAGAGAAGCATGGGTAGTCAGAGAAGGTTTCCTGGGAGGCGTGACATCTGAGTTGTACTTTGAAAAGTTAAGTAGAATTTTGGTGGGTGGATCAAGAGACAAGTTGGATTTCCAGGCAGAGGGAACAGCATATGTGAAGGCAGAGAGGTGGAAAAGGATATGTGAACTGGGATTATGATGTACAGATTTTGTTTTTAAATATATATTTTTTGATTTCTGAGAGGGAGAGAGAGATAGAAACATCAATGATGAGAGAGAATGATTGATTGCCTCCAGCATGCCCCCTACTAGGGATCAAACCTGCAACCGGGGGAATGTGCCCTGACTGGGAATCAAACCGTGACCTCCTGGTTCATAGGTTGACACTCAACCACTGAACCATGCCAGCCCAGCACGATGTACAGATTTTGATGTGCAACTTCTGTCTGACATTTTGAACTGTGATATGCTGTATCTGGGTCCTATGGCTTCTGTAACAAACTACCACAAAACCAGTAACTTAAAACAACAGCCATGAATTGATTGGCTTGAAGATCTGGAGGCTAGAAGTCAAAGCCAGGGTGTCAGCAAGGACCTCCTCTCTTTGCAGGCTCCAGGGGGAATCCTTCTTTGCTGTTTCCCAGCTTCTGGTGGTGACTAGCAATCCTTGGAGTTCCTTGGCTTGTAGCTGCATCACTCCAGTCTCTGCCTCCATCATCATCTGGACTCCTTTTCCCAGTGTGTCTCTGTATCTCTTTCTCTTCTCATGAGGATGTCAGTCACAATAAATGAAAACCCCTCCAGGCTCCAGTATGACCTCATCTTAAGTTAATGAATTACATCTGCAATGACTCTTGGAGCTCAAGCATTTGTTCCTGGGAACACTTGTATCCACACATGTATACATGCATGTAAATATGTATTTTATAAGTGTTGCTTCTGCTCTGCTCTAAATGTCACCATCCTACTTTGCAGGCACGGGAAGACATCTGTTGTTCCTCTGAGCTTCAGCAGTATGAATTCTTGCTTTGGTTTTGCATTGATTTTTTAAAAAAGAAATTTTCTCTGTGGATTTTGCCAAGCCATGCCAAGGAATCTAATGGATTACTGGATGTTCTTGGGAGTCAGCCGAGTTAATTTGCTATTTCTCGGGCATCTGCTGGGTGCCTCAGGATTAAGCTGTGACTGACTTCTTTTTGCCATTTTTAGGTGGCTGTTTGATGAATTTTCTAGGTGTCAGAAAGACCTAATTTACGACAATGGGCTTACAATATGGCCTGAAAAGAAAGGAGTACCCAGCACTCCCTGAGCATGGATGGGTCTGAGAGAGTGCATATAAAAGACAGGTGACTTTTGGGGTGTTGAAGCAAGCTTCCAGACCTGCTGGAACCTGAGGACCACCAGGGGAGGCAGACTGCCTGATAACAAGGCCCTCAGGTACCCTCTCATTTGTACAGCCCTTTGCAGTTGACAAAGATGTTGATTTTGCACCTGTTACCCCCTTGAGCCCTGCAGCGTCTCAGCTCACAGCAATATTAGCAGCTGCATATTTTATGGTTCACTCCAGGGACAAGGAAACCAAGACCCAGAGAGGTGGCGCTGCTGAATGTTAAGACTTCTTACGTGAGTACCTGGGGTGTTTGTACCAGAGCCAAGATTAAGGCCACAGCTCCTCCATGTCCCGATTATGGGCCTGGGGGCTCTTGCTTCTGGCCTGGGAGGAAGTGTTGGCTATGGTTCTCAGGCACATAGGAGGGGCCCTTCTTTGTCACTGAATCAGGGCTCTGCCAGCAGGCAGGATGGAGAAGATCACTTCCCTGTGGTTACTTTATATCTCAGGTGCCCCTTTTCTGCCAGTCTGTGCCCCTGTCTAGAAGCCCTTCATTTTTTCCCTCACGACCTTCATTGTTTTCTTCCACACTTCCTCACATCCCTTCCTGCCACCATTCCTTAGTGGGACTCTGCGGAATTACCGACCTCATCCCCATCACTTTAGATTCATTTTAAACTTCTCCTACTCTGTCGCCTCTGTTTGGTCGATGGAGAGATTGAGGCATCGCTGGAAGAAGATGCTTGTCCAAAGTCACTGCCTGGAGGAGAACTGGTTTTGGGGAGGCCAGGAGAGCAGGCTTAGGGGTGACTAGTTGGACTAATTTCAGTGGGCTCTGGGGCAAGGGCCTGCTCCTGGTTGTCAGGTACCTGACCTTGGGTGACTCAGGTTAGGGGGTGGTGGCTGCAGGGAGTGTCAGAGCTTGACAAAGGATAAAGGAGGTGGTTGGGGGGGGGGGGCTCTGCATTGGTTGGTTTGCGTAGGAAATGTGCGCTCTCAGGCGAGTCATTTGCTACCTTCTGAAATCAGCTAACCCCAGAAGGGGCAGTTCCTCCTGAAATAGCAAGGCTTCAAGATGCCAAACCATCGGAAGTATAAAAGAAAATTTAAAAAGACACTATTAAGGCAGAACCCAATTATTTTGAGTAGAAAAACCACATATCTTCTATACTATATGCTTTAGAGACCAGGAGATACTCCCTGGAGACCTAGGAAGAAGCACCATGATTTCTTTTTGTCTGTGAAAGATTACTTTCTCTTTCCAGCGTGTGTACATACTTTCTCTTTCTGCATCATTCTCTTCTTGCAATCGCTTTCTATATGCTCTCCAACATGACACCTCTCTCTGCTGGGCCCAGCCTTGGTAAATGTCAAGTCTCTGATTAAAAAGCACAATACGCTGGCCAAATGCAGCATAACAGTAGTAATGAACAGACAGAGGATATTAAAACCCTTGAATTCTCTGCTGCATCTTTCTCTTTTCCAGGGCTGGAGCCAAGGCTGGGGATACTGCAGTGTTAACTCTTTCGGGTCTGCAAGGCTCTAGAAATCGGATGGGGGACTTTGCCAGACACTCAGAGGCGAGCCTACCTGTCCTGCCTGGTCCTTTGGGGGAGTTTTCGATTCCCACCCAGATTTGGCCAAGCAGCGGAGAAAGGGCAGAAAAAACTATAACTGAAATGAGAGTCTGTGTTAGGAGCGTCAGCACATTTACATCAATTCTATTCTATGTCTGTGCGTTGGGTAGTAATAATGAGAATAATAGCTTACATTTATGGGCTCTGATTATGTGCCAGGGTCTGTACTAAGCATTTTTTTCCTGCACTGTTTATTGAATTCTCACAATGATCCTATGCAATAAGCATGATTTTTATTGTTGTTAATCCTCACCAAAAAACATTTTCTCCGTGGATTTAAAATTTTTTTTAATTTTTTATTTTTCCTCCATTGATTTTTTTTAAAGATAGAGTGGAAGGGAGAGGGAAGAGAGAGAGAAACATTGATGTGAGAGAACACACTGATTGCTTGTTTCCCAGACATGCCTGGACTGGGCCTGGGGAATTGATCCTGCAACTAAGGTATGTGCTCTTGATCAGATAGGAACCTGAGACCCTTCATTTCACGGGTCAAGGTTCTAACCACTGAGAAAAACTGGTTAGGACAGTAGGCATGATTTTTGTCTCCATTGTATAGAGGAAGAAACCAAGGGATTGGCAGACAAAGACATGCAAGTAGCACTTGGTGGAGCCATGATTCAGATCCAGGTAGGCTGACTGTGGGACCTGAGTTCTGAACTTCATTTAATAGAAGAACCAAAATTAACACATTAAGTGACTTATTTTCTTAAGTCTGTGCTTCTTAGCCGCGGGTGATTTTTTCAGGAGAAATATTGGGTGTCACAATTGGGTGGATGGTGGAGGATGCTATTGGCATCTAGTGCGTGGAGGCCAAGGATGAGCTAAGATCCTACAGTGCAGAGGTTGGTCTCCACCATACAGAATGACCTGACCCCAGATGTTTCTCAACTCAGGAGTTAACACTGCAGTATCCCCAGCCTCTGCTCCAGCTCTGTGTTAAGGTCACATGCTTCGAGCTAAGCCAGGACCTCAGTTCTGAACTCTAGATGCTGAGCACAGAGCTCATCCCATCACTTTAAGCAAAGGAGGTCAATTTTTACCCTCTGTTTGTGCCAATGCAGGTATTGACTCTCCATGAAAGGGTTTTTCCTGTGCCTCTCCTGGTAATGATGATAATGGTGATGATGAACTCTAGATGCTGAGCACAGAGCTCATCCCATCACTTTAAGCAAAGGAGGTCAATTTTTACCCTCTGTTTGTGCCAATGCAGATATTGACTCTCCATGAAAGGGTTTTTCTTGTGCCTCTCCTGGTAATGATGATAATGGTGATGATGATGGCAGTGGTGGTGATGAAGGCGATGGTGGTGCTGATCATGATGATGATGGTGATGATGATGTTAGTGGTGGTGATGATGATAGTGGTGGTGATGATGGTGACAGTGGTGATCATGATGATGATGATGATGATGGTGATAATGATGGTGGTGGTGGTGACGTTGGTGACAGTGGTGATGATGATAGTAATGGTGGCAATGGTGTTGAAGATGGTGACAGTGGTGATCATGATGATGGTGGTGATGGTGATGATCATGATGATGATGGTGATGATGATGATGGTAATGATGGCAGTGGTGATGAGGATGGTGACAATGGTGATGGTGGTGATGATAATGTTGGTGATGATGATGAGAGGAACAATGATATGATGATTCTTCTTGAATGTTAGGGAGAGGAGGAATTGGAATGAGGATATAGAATGCAGAGGGCTCTATAAAGAAAAAGCCTTGCCCTTTTGGCTGTGCATCCTGAGCTTTCCCCACGTGTGATCTGTGTACTCCTCTCTGTGATATTCCCCGCCCAAATGCAGACCAATCTGATATCACCGATTCCTCTGACTCAGGGCTTTGTTATATGTCCTAAGACAGTGACACCGGGTGGTCAATGAGCCCCTTGCACAGCCCAGGGGTCATGGGCTGGAAGGTGGCAGGTGCTAGCCTGGTTTAAGCTCCACCATGTTAACATTAGTAGGAGACAGTTGACTCTCGGTGCAGTGTGAGGGAGGTGCACAAAGAACAAAGGCTGCTGCAGTTCAGAGATTTGCGGGGTGACGGGGGAGGGGGGGAAGGATCTTGGAGGGGACTTACTTTCTTACTCCAGGCTTCAACTTAACCCTCTATAAAATGAAGGATTGGGGCTCAGGTGGCTTTAAGCTGAGTCTGTAGGAAGGGTAAGAGTTGGCCAAGGGAAACCAAAGGTGTGTGTGTGTGTGTGTGAGGGAAGTGTGAGATGCCTGGGGCCTGTGGACTGAGGTGAGGAATTTAGTTTATAGTCCAAGTGCAAGGAGAAGCAGTTTGGAGAGTGATAAGGAGAGGAGTGTTGTTGCCTGTTTTTGGAATTAAGGTCACTGGTGGTGAGAATAAGGATTCCCCTGGGACCTCTGGCAAGTGCCCCAGACCCAGGAGATGTGGCTGGAACCGCAGGAAGGGGTTTGGTCTTCGGGCTGGAGTGGCCAGCCAGCTGCAGCTCCCAGGGGTCATGAAGGCATGGCCCTCTGGCTCCAGGGCTGCTGGAACACAAAGCCTTCCCACCTACAGGAAGTGGGAAGCTGGAGCTTAGACCCAGCCCGGGCACCTGGAGAGGACCCCGAGACCTTTCAGCAGCAAAGTCACGTGGTCTCATCTACCACCAACATATCCGCCTGCTGGAACCTTCTTCCCCAATTCTATTTTTGCTCCCCTTGGCAGCTCTGTGGAAATTAAAAGGCTATTTGCAGTGACTAATGTTGCTAATTCTGATCAAACAATTTAAAATTCATCCCTTGCCATATCGGAGACCCTCTAGGGAACAGAATTAACACATCATTTGTGGCAATTTCTATGAGGGTTGGTAGAAAACAGAAAAGACATTAAAATCAGTCTCAATTCAAATTGCTGCTCATTAAACTGCTTCCTTTAAAATAGCCCATATTGTCTATACAATAGGTCTCCGTCTGTTCCGATTTATGAACCAAGAGGAGGGGCTGACAAGCCGGCTGCTGGCTCCCAGACGCTAGGAACTTGGGAGTAACGGGCCGGGCTGGGGAGCGGGGGGTGGTGGTGGTGGTGTGGGGGGAAGGGGAAGGGGAGGAGAAAGTAATGCATCCTATCACCCTCCACTCCCCGTGCCTCTTCTAGCTCCAGCCCTCGCTCCAGTTGCCTTTGAGCCTTCCTGTCTTGAGAGAGGGGATGTGGTTTCCATTTCAAAAAGTTAAAATTCAGGAAGCCAAATGTTAGAAAAAAGAATCAAGCTTCCAGTGTGACCCAAACTTGAGTCATTCACATACCACCTGTGTATTTTGCCACATTCATAGCCATGTTCTGTTTATTTAATATAAAGCCAACTCGTTTTGTAACTTTATAACATATATTATATTAATGAAATCAGTACTAATGATAATTGGAAACTTCTTATATCTTATATATATATGTTAAAGTGTATAACATATAATGTATACAAATTACACAATATAAAATATACACTGAGTGGCCAGATTATTATGATCTCTGAATGCGTAATAATCTGGTCACTCAGTGTACATACTATATAATAAAAGGCTAATATGCAAATTGTCCCCTCAACCAGGAGTTCGACCAGCAGGCAGGCCGGCCAACCACCCATGTTCCCTCCCCCTAGCCAGGCTGGCCAGATCCCACCCATACATGAATTCATGCACTGAGCTTCTAATACACACACACACACACACACACACATACACACACACACACACACACACACACACACATATATATATATATATATATATATATATATATATATATATATGTAGCCAGATTATTATGTGTTTAGAGATCATAATCTGGCCACTCAGTGTATATTATATACATTATAACCTATTAGATACTATACATGTCATATATATTATGCACTACATTATGTTATATAATATTAAATATTAGCATATTAATATATTATATATTAAAATGTATAATATATTCTATTTACATTAATATAATATATTAAATATTAAAATGTGGACCGGTGCATGAAATTTGTGCAGAGGGGGGAGGGCTGTCCCTCAGCCCGGCTTGCATCCTCTCCTATCTGGGACCACTTGGGGGATCGGGCCTAAACTGGCAGTTGAATATCCCTCTTGCAATCTGGGACTGCTGGCTCCTAACTGATCACCTGCCTGCCTGCCTGCCTGATTGCCCCTAACTACTTTGCCTGCTGGCCTGATTGCCCCAACTGCCCACCCTCCAGCCTGCTCGCCCCCAAATCCCACCCCCTGCTGGCCTGCTCATCCCCAACTGCCCCCGCTGCTGGTCTGATCACCCCCAACTGCCCTCTCCCCCTGGCCTGATTGCCCCTAACCACCTCTGTCTCAGCTCTGCCACCATGGCTTTGTCCAGAAGGATGTCTGGAACGTCTCCTGGACTAATTAGCATATTACCCTTTTATTAGTATAGATATGTTATTAATAAATATTATATTTATGTAATATATTAATACAAATTCAGTTTTATTTTGATTTTCAAAGAGTTAAATTTATTAAAAACAAAGATTATCTTTGATAATGTCCTACTTTAAATAAATTATATTTACTATTGAGAGTATTACAAATGTTCCCCATTTCCTCCCATAACTCTATTGTAAATGGAAAAAATTCACAAGCAATAAATAAATGCTGTGTAAAAAATGATTTAAAACAATTGAAAAACTAATATAAAATAAAATTGAATGTAAACTGTAATTTAAAATTAAAATGAAAATGAAAAACAAAACAACAAAAAATATCAATTTTCACCCCTTGGGTTTTGTTCTACATAAGGATTGGTGTGTGTGTGTTAAAAATGCACGTTAAAAATGGTCAGACAATTAAAATGCAATTACTGTAGATACATATTTGCAAGCCTTTTCACCATTGGATAGATATAAACAGGTTAAAAAGTGACTTGCCACTTGAAAAGCAAAAGTTTGTGTGCGGCAACAATAAGAACAAAATAAATGCAGATCATATTCTAACTGGATACATTTGTGGGTGAAGGCAAGTTATAGAGGCAGAGATGCAGGACACAGCTGCTCCAGGGAACCTGGGGGGACCTCCCAGAGGAGGTGACAGACTGTCCTAGTAGCCGTCTCCTTGGGGTCTCAAGAAAAACCTTCCAGGAAGCAGAATCTTAAAATATTTAGTTGGCCCTAACTGGTTTGGCTCAGTGGATAGAGTATCAGCCTTCGGATTGAAGGGTCCCATGTTCGATTCCAGTCAAGGGCATGCACCTTGGTTGCGGGCACATCCCCGGTAGGGGGTATGCAGGAGGCAGCTGATCGATGTTTCTCTCTGATCGATGTTTCTAACTCTCTATCCCTCTCCCTTCCTCTCTGTGAAAAATCAATAAAATATATTAAAAAAAAGATTTAATTGATTTTTTTGGATTTCATATCCCCAGTTCCTGTAATTACCCAATTCAACTTGCCTACAGAAAGTCATTGTGTGTGTGTGTGTGTGTGTGTGTGTGTGTGTGTGTGTGTGTGTAAGAGAGAGAGAGAGAGAGAGAGAGAGAGAGAGAGAGAAAGAGAGAGGGCTTTGATGTAAATTTTATAAACCCCAGCATTATGATAATGTCTCTAGCCTTCTCTCAAGTCTACCCTTCCCATCACCATGGCAACACACAAAACAAAAAGGGTAGAAGGAAGATTTTTGATCTTATCTTGCCTGATGCTTTGTCACACCCTTTGATATTTCCTGAGACCAGCATCTTGGGAAAGTTCAGCATTGCGTGTTTGTATTGAATATGTTGGGCTACCTGGAACTGATTGTTTTTTTCATGTTGGTTTCTATCAGAGAGGTATAAAAAATAACTAGAAATTCTAAAGCAAGTAACTGGAAGTCACAGGAAAACCATGATGCAAATTGTGGCAGATATTTTTCCAAGATGGCTGCTACAATCTCCTGTCCCACAATCCATGCTGGACCCTGACCAGCCCCATCAGGAGCTGTGCTCTCTGTCCCCTTCTTGTGACCCTGGTTGGGCTCTGGTATCTGACTTGACCATCTGAGAATGGCAGCGCTTACGGGATATTACTTCTGAGGTCAGTTCATAAAAATGCTATGCAATCCCCCTTGTGCCCACTCTCCAGCGTTCTGTAAGGAAGCCCAGGCCCCAGGGAGAGGCGCAGGTGAGGAGGAACAGAGGTCTGAGTCCTGGCTGAGGGCCCAGCTGGTAGACAGTACCAACCTGCCAGTCATGGAGCCATATCCAGCCCTTAATCTAGCTACCTCAGTGCGTTTTGCATGAGACAGAGGAATTGCTCCCTCTGAATCCTTTCCAAATCACATATTCGTGAATAAAACAAATCATTAGTGTTGTTTTAAGCCACAAAGTTTTGGAGTGATTTATTACTTAGCAGTAGGTAATGGATGGCCCAATAAGGTGATGTTTGCTTTGTGGAGGTAGAATGTTCACCAATTTTCTACCTCTTCCTGTGCATTTCCAGTTCTGTTTTAAAATTAGACCAGTGTGGCTACCTATGAACCAGGAGGTCAGGGTTCAATTCCTGGTCAGGGCGCATGCCTGGGTTGCAGGCTCAATCCCCAGTGTGAGGTACGCAGGGGGCAGCTAATCAATGATTCCTTCTCATCATTGATGTTTCTATCTCTTTCTCCCTCTCTAAAATTAATCAAAATATATTTTAAAAACAAAATAAAATAAAATTAGACCTCCTTATGATCCATAATAGCTCACATTAGTGACATCTAAGCAGAGACTGGAAAAATGAGCTCAGATGAAGAAAGGTGGAAAGGCATCAAAGAGTCAGGACCTGCCTGGACAAAGGCCTCACAGCATAAGGAATTAAAAAACCATTAGGTGTTTCTGAAACTTGAGAGGAAGGAATAGAGGACGAAGACAAGGATAGACCTGTCAGCAGAAGCACCTCCTAGAGAACCTGCTGGGGATGCTGAAGATCAGAGGAACTGGTGACTTGTTCCCACTCATGCAGTAAACTCAGATGCAGCTGGTTTCTAATTCTGGGCTCCCTGACCCCAGCCCAGAATCTTATTCTGTGTTTCCAGTTCTATTGTATACTGCACTTGCTGACAGTTCTCATTTAAGACCCTGACGATTCTGAGTGAGATAGGTAGGGCAGTCATACAATGAAATTACAATCCTGAGCTCTGAAGTTCAAATGCTAGCTTCCTGGGGTTGACCAGATGACATACAGCTTCTCCATATCTCTGTTTTTCTCATTAAAAAGACAGGGATGCTAATAATAGCATGTATACTGTGAGACTGTTTTGAAGATTCAATAAATTAATTAGAATAACCATTTAGCAACCAGTAGATGCCCAATAAATGTAGCTCTTACAACACTTGAAAATGGAAGGGGTAGGAGAAGTTAGGGAGGGTGGACCCAGTGAATCTGATGAAGCTTATAGAAAACCCTATGAATGATTTTGTCATCTCACTAAAATGTCTTTTCAGATTATAGAGACATTTATTTCAGCATTGAGATGAAGTGAACAATAGACTTGCAAGTAGGAAATGCAATCTCACCTTCAGGAGAAACAGCCTGCCTTGTGGAAGGAGGTGGCTGGAAGAATGTGCTTGATTATTCATTGAGGTGAGATATGCTACCTGGGGCTAAGACACTCTCCCACACACAGGAGAATGACCCCTGGGGAAGCCTGTATTTTCTGGTCACTCTCTCACAGCTCCTTAATGGACTCTTTAATGGACTCCCATTGTCTAGGAAGTGAAGGTGTGATGACAGGTCACAGAACAGGATCTGTCCTCCAGTGATAAGAATAGAAACCAGTACAGGAGAGTTTCCTTAACCCTTCTATGGGTTCTATAATCACTGGAGAAATGGGAGGAGGGGGGGGGGATAAATGAGTGAAGGAGTGAATGAATGAATGCGTGATCAGGGGAAGAATGAATGGATGAGTTAGTGTGCGAGTGAGTGAGTAAACAACATCGGTGAACCCCTATTGACACTCAACTTCAAGTCCCCTCAATTTTCCCTGTCCTACTACAACAGTCTGATTCTGTTTGGATAGTTTCCAAAGCCAGGCTTGATCAGGTGTAGGTTACAGGACAGAGGTAGGGCACAGGTAGGGTATTTGGGGAGTGATCTCAGGAAGCATCAGTGAGGGCACTGGGAGAGTGAGACAGGAAAGGGAGAAAAGAACACAGAGTGGGTATGTGTTTTGAGCTGGTTAAATATTGTGGGCATTGAAGCTCGATCTCACTGGGAGTTCTTGGAGGCTTAGACCTGACTGACTAAAGAATGGGAGGCAGAGGCGATCACTCATCAATTTCCATCCCCATTGGTTGAGGGGTCATCTGTGAGATTCTTTGACCAGCGTGTGTCCCCCATTGAGCCATAAGCTCCAGGAAGATAGGGACTGTGTCTGCTTCTGCTTATTCCTATTTCCAAGTACAAATCTTTCAAATCCCAGCATGACTGTAGTTAGCTATTTATTAATAGAACTAGAGGACTGATGCACAAAATTCATGCACAGGGGATGTGTGTCCCTCAGCTCAGCCTTCACCGTCTCCAATCTGGGATCCTACTCACAATCCAAGACTGCTGGCTCCTACTCCTCACCTGCCTGTCTTCCTGATTGCCCCTAACTACTTCCCTGCCAGCCTGATTGATGCCTAACTGCTTCCCTGCCAACCTGTTTACCCCTAAGTGCCTTCCCCCTGCCTGGACCCCCCAACTGCTCTCCCATGCAGGTCTGGGTCTGCCCCCCCAATTGCTTTTCCTTACATGCTCAGTCGCCCCCAACTTCCCTCCTCTGCTGGTCTGGTCACCCCTAACTTCCCTCCCCTGCAGGCTTGATCGCCCCAACTGCCCTCCCCTGCTGGCCTGATTGCCCCCAACTGCCCTCCCTTGCAGGCATGGTCCCTCCTAACTGCCTTCCCCTGCTGGCCTGATTGTCATGGCCATCTTGTGTCCACATGGGGGCAGTCATCTTTGACCACATGGGGGCAGCTACTTTGTGTGTTGGAGTGATGGTCAATTTGCATATAACTCTTTTATTAGATAGGATAGAGGTCTGGTGCATGGGTGGGGGCCAGGTGGTTTGCCTTGAAAGGGGTCCTGGATCAGGGTGGGGGTTCCTTTGGGGCATAGGGTTGCCTGGGTGAGGGGCCTGTGGTGCTTTGCAGGCCTGCCACGCCTCCCAGTGACCCAAGCAGAGGCTCTGGGATCTGGGTTTTATTTATCTTCTATAATTGAAACTTTGTAGTCTTGAGTGGAGGAGGCCAAGGCAGGTCAGGACTGTGGAAAGCTTGGTTTCCTCCATCACCAGCGGCAATTCAAGCCTCCTGCTCTCTCAAGCTCTATGGATGCCACCATTTTTGTTAGGATTTATTTATTTTCTATAATTGAAACTTTGTAGCCTTGAGTGGAGGCCTGGGCTCACCAGGGCAGGTGGAAAGCTTGACTTCCTCCATTGCTGAGGAGACCCAGCTCTCTCTGTGGCCACAGTCATATTGGGAGCATGAGCCTGTTTGCTCCACCAGGAAGCTACGAATTAATCACCCTTCCTTCTTCTACGTAAAGAGTAGCCAGCTCCTATACAGGGTTGAGTGTGAGTGTGTGTGTGTGTTGGGGGGGAGGGAGGGGGTAGAGAGAGATAAATACACATGCAGAAGTCAAAATGGTGCATGGGGAGGTGCTTGACCACAGAAGTCTGTCAAGTCTAAACCTGGGAAAGGGGTGGGCTCATCAGAAGTCCGTGAAAGCTTGGGAAATTGATTGGTTATTTTAAAAAGACCTCCTGGTTATAATCTCAGGTGAACAAAGAAACTCTCTGTCTTGCTTGGTGACCTGCACTCCCCCATGCATTCCCATGTTCTCTCACCTGGGAGCACACAACCATGCGGGTCTAGCAGCTGCTGGGACCTGCAGCAGACAGCGCGGGCTCTTAGGACTAAGCTTTAATATGAAGCAGAGACTCTGGATGCTGGCCTTAGTTTTTGCCTTGATGAAGACAAGGTTGGACTTTTTCCATGGCAGGAGGGGTGGAGATGGGACATTGGGAACCCAGGAGGGGAACTTTTTGATTTTGCCTCACAAATGAATCATCTTGCGTGGGTTCGTGAAATGCTGTTCTCATGATCCCATGGAAGAGCCTAATTTCCACTGACAACACCCATGTCTGGTATATAATGGGCAGCCAATAAATCTTTGTTGAACGAGGTGTGAGGCCCTTCTTCCTGACTCCTCCAGGTTCCCAACATCCCCCAGTTGCTGCAGGGCTCAGATGTGGCCTTGCTGCTGGCCTTCCTTAGCAAGGCTCCATGTCAAACCATGCTTCTGGAGTTTGCTGTTAGCGCAGCACAAACAGCCAGGTTTATATAGCTGCACAAACTTATGTCCCAGTTTTGTTTTTCGTGGCTGAGTGACATTGGGCTGGGGACTCACCCCTTCTCACATGGCTTCCTCATCTATGAGGTAGAGGTGGATCTGCTTTAGGGCTAGTTAAAAGCTTCAGGAGACACATGACCCCACACACTACTTCAGCTTCTTTTTAAAGACATTTATTGATGTGTGGTGTGTGTGTGTGTGTGTGTGTGTGTGTGTGTGTGTGTGTGTGTGTGTGTGTGTGTGTGTGTGTGTGTGTGTGTGTGTGTGTGTGAGAGAGAGAGAGAGAGAGAGAGAGAGAGAGAAATATCAATCTGTGTTTTTCACTTATTTATGCATTTATTGGATTTATTGGTTGATTCTTGTATGTGTACTGACCAGGGATCAAACTTGCAACCTTGGCATAATGGGATAATGCTCTATCCAACTGAGCTACCTGGACAGGGTCCCTTCCAGCTTCTTGCTCCATCTTCTGTCCCTAGGATCTCAGCTGCAGAGGGAAAATCAGCTTGGCAGCGCTGGGAGGATGTGCTTTGGGGAACCTAAGGGGCTGAGTTTTCACCATGCTCTCTTTTGACTCCCTCGTTATGGCTATTGATTGCTGCAAAACCTGCAACTTTGGATTCTTAAAAAAATTAATCAATACTCTATTAGCAAATGCCTTCTGTAGGCTGTCTAATGCAAGCTGCTATGGGGATGCTCACAGGGGCTGCGGGATGAAGGCTTGGCTCTCACAGAAGCATCCAGTCTCTGGAGCATGAGAGGTGAAGGATGTCCTGAGATGCTTGCGATGTTCTGTTTGTTCCCCTTGGCCAACCAGGAACTCTAGCCAACAACACAGAAACAGCCATGGAATGAAACCTTTGAAGGAATCCATTCATTCAACAAACATGGGTAGAGTTCCTACTCTGAAGGGCGTGAGACAAGTGCAGATTTGGATCCGGGGCCATCCCTGCTCTGCTGAGTACCTATGTGTTTCTGGTGTGGGCCTGGCATGTGGTGAGTAGGTGCCTGCTGAATAGGTGCTGAGTGATGGAATTGTGATGATTGGCAAGGCCCATCGTTTCTCTGAACTTCAGTTCTTCGTCTCTGAGATGGGTATAATAATAGCCTGTTGCCATGGGTTATTAAGAGATGCTGCAGATGCTGGGCACAGCTGGCACACCATACATCTTCTACAAGCGGAGGCTTGGATGGTGATGGAGATTTGAAATCCGCCCTGTCTGGCAGCAGAAAACGATTTCCATCTGGAATTGCATTATACCTGCACCTCATCCCTTCTGCGGCCAGTAATCCAAATTGTTTTTCTCTCTTCCCTAATTATATTCATTTGCTTTTCTCTCTCTTTGGTTACATAAGCCGAGATATTAGACTCGTTAGCTGTGAAGGCTGAATTCTCTTCTAATTATAAGAAAAATGGCTCTTTCTTCCTTCCATTACTCCTAATGGAAATTAGCTGTGTAAATCTCCCAGTTTTGGGGTAAATCTGGAAGCCTCCAGAGGCATTGCTGAATGCAAGCTTTGGAAGAAAGTTGGCGAGCGGCCTCAGCTGGGTGGAGGCCATGGTTTTGGAGTTAGGGAGACCTGATTTGGAATCCAGTAATCAGCTGTATGACCCAGGGCAGCCACCTCAGCTCCTGGTGTCAGTTTCTTTATCTGTAAAATGGGCCTAGTGGTATTTACCAGGTGGTGTTAGTATGTGGCTTCCAACTGTTCTAAGATTATGGGGCATGGAGATGGAGTTTCTTGATAGGACAGCTGCTCTCCTTCTTATCCCATCTGTCACATGTTGTCTTCCTGCAATGCCACATAATTGGGGAGGGTGGCCCTTCTGGGTGTTCAGATGCATCCAGGGGAGCCTGCTATTAAGACTGAAGGCGACAAACAATTGTATGACCATATTTCCCTAAGTCCCTTTCCCCCCATGTGTCCAGTTTGATGGACATGGGTGGTGATTTCTGGGCTGACTCAGATCTGGAGGCTTTCTCCATCACTTTCTCTAGATGTCTCCCCAAGGACTTCTCTTCTCTCCCCCCTCCCCGCGAGTCCTTCCCCCAATGCCAGAGCAATTGTCCCAATAGAGAAGGCAGTCCCTCAAGAACATAACTAAGAGATGGCTGTATGGGACCAACAGCTAGTTCCTCACCTTTGGGATCCCAACCCAACACAGAAGGGAGAGAGGCTCAGTTCTGAAGCAGAATGAAAGGAGGAGGAGGGGCAGTGGGCGTGGCCAGCATGTGGGGTGTGGCGGAAGAGAGTGATCTGAGATTTCCACCTTTCACAGGTTAACTGTGAGACCCCAGGGATACTGCTTAATTTCTCCACTTGTGAGTTTTCACCACAGCCCTCTGAGGAGATCAAGCCCTGACCATGTCTCCAGGTCTTGAAAGAGAGGCAGGAGAAGGAGATCTGTCACCAGGCAGGGCCCAGGGGTGTTCTGATTTCTTGGCTCTTCGGCCACTCAGCTCCAAGGCCCCATCCACAGTTTCTGTAAAGGGAACATTGACTGTCTTGGGGCCCAGCCACTCCTCTGAGTGTGGCCCGCAAGTCCTCCCCACCACCCAGGCCTCTAGAATAGCCAGAGGGCAGAGGTGGGCAGAGATGGGCAGCAGGGACTGGGAGAGGAGGATACCTGTCCCTGCAAAGCCTTTCCTCTGGTGCTTGGCAGAGAGCCCTCAGGGGTGGAGGAGGCTGCTGCTTCTGGAGGCCCACGACAGCCTCCTCTGGGCTCGAGATCTAAGGAGCCTGCCTGCCGAGGTCTCCACTCTGTACCTCCATGGCTGGGCTGGTGCTCTGTCCTGGGTTATGAAAATGGGGTGTGCATGTGTGTGAGTGTGTGTGTGTGTGAGTGTGTGTGTGTGTATGTGTGTGAGTTTGTGTGACCGTTCACATGTGTGGGTACACAAAAAGGAGAGAGAGGTGGGATAGAATGATTTAGAGAGGGATAAGAGAGAATAGTGGGCAGAGGACCTGAATAGATAATTGTCTAAGGAAGACATACAAATGGCCAATAGACATATGAAAGTTGCTCAACATCATTAATCATCAGGGAAATGCAATTAAAACCACGATGAGATATCACCTCACACGTGTCAGAATGGCCATCATCAATAAGTCAACAAACTACGAGTTTCAGCAAGAATGTAGGGGAAAGGGAATCCTTGTCCACTGTTGGTGGGAATGCAGATTGGTGCAGCCGCTGTGAAAAACAGTGTGGAGATTTCTCAAAAATTAAAAATAGATTTTCCTTATGACCCAGTGACTCCACTTCTGGGAATATATCCAAAGAAACCCAAAACATGAATTCAAAGGAATATATGCACCCCCAGCATTACAATGGCCAAGAAATGGAAGCAACCCAAGTGCCCATCAATAGATGAGTGGATTGAAAAGCTGTGGTACATTTACACAATGGAATATTACTCGGCCATAAAAAATAAAACAAAACAAACATGAGCCTGGCTAGTGTGACTCAATGGTTGAGCATCGATCCATGAACCAAGAGATTACTGGTTCGATTCCTGGTAGGGTCACATGCCTGGGTTGTGGGCTTGATCCCCAGCAGGGAGCATGCAAGAGGAGGTTGATCAATGATGTTTATCATCAATGTTTCTCTCTATCACTCTCCTTTCCTCTCTCTCTAACATCAATAACACACACACACCAACACACATACCCACACATATTTAAAAAACAAAACACTAGACCCCAAACATAAAATCCTACCTTTTGCAACAGTGTGAATGGACATAGAGAGCATTGTGCTAAGTGAAATAAGTCAGAGAAGGACAGATATGATTTCACTTATATATGGATTCTTAAAAGCTAAATGGACAACCTTTCTCTTCTTGGTGGGGTTGGGAGGTCAGGTTCCCTAATGTACAGAGGAGAACAAAAGGGCTTTGGCCCCCTTGGCATTCTGCCTTGGGTGCCAATGGTTTCCAGTCTGCCGGTTCTATCCTCAAGAACCAGGACACAGTGAGGGGAGGGGGAAAGGGTGGCGGGGGAAGACCAAAACAAACAAGCAAAATAGAACTGACTTGAAGCTACAGAAAACAAACTGACCATTGCCGGAGGGGAGGGGTGCTGGGGGACTGGCTGAAAAAGGTGAAGGGATTGAGAAGTACAGATTGGTAGTTATAGAACAGTCACAGAGATGTAAATTACAGCATGGGGATATAGCCAATACTATTGTGACAGCTATGGTACCAGATGGGTACTAGAATTATGGTGGTGGGGGGGACTCTATAAAATACATGGTTGTCTAACCACTACCCTGTACAGTATGTCTAAAACTGACACAGAATAATATTGAATGTAAACTGTAATTGAAAAATAATAACAAAAACAAAAACAAAAATAAAGAGACTAGGAGTGAAGAAATGAGGGGGAGAAAATGATAAGAAGAGCAAGGTAAAGAAAGGGAAGAGAGAAAAAGAAAAACACATTCCTTTCTTTGCTGTGTTCTCCCCCTGCTTCTGACGAAGGAGGAGGAGGCTGCTCTGGGTCCCACACTTTGGACTTCTTCTCAGCTACACATCTGGTCTTTCAGCTCTCACCGGAGGGAGCGTGGGTGATGGAACCTGGTCATTGCTATTCTGTTCAGGAAGCTGGATGCTGCAGGCCACGTGGAAATGAATCTACTGAGCTCAAAGCCATGTCACAAGCAGCCCAGCGGCCCAGGCTGTGATGCTGGCCTAGAAGCAGAAGCAGACCCTTGTGCTTGGTTCTCAGACCATAGAGACAGGAAAGGTGGAGGTAGGGCTGAGCAGTGGGCACCAGGCTTGCTAGTGCACCCTGCATGTCCAGCTGACCTTTCCGGCAGCCCCTGGGAAAGGAAATGGGATCTAAGGATGCCAGAGTCTTGGTGAGAGTGGGGCATGAGCCTCCCAAAGCCAGGTTATGAGGCTGCAGAAGGGAATGGCCTTTAACTGGCCTGGCAGTGTGGAAGCCAGCTGCCCCAGTAGAAATACAACCACCTTCATTTTGGGCAGGCTGGAGAGTCAGAAGCCAGCCCAGAGCCATGGGAAGAGCAGGATCTAGAGTCAGACACAGCGGTGGAATGTCCCAGCTCTGCATGTCCCTTAACCTATCCAAGTCCCCATTTCCTCATCTGTCAGACGGAAGTGATCATAGTAAAGTTGCATTTGCCGACATTGATGGAGTGCTTGCTGTTCCAAATGCATTAGGGTGTTATCTCTAATTTATACTCATAGACTTCTGGGTTTCTATTCAGGGAAATTAGGCGGTTTAAAAAGTCAATCGATCATCACCTCTCCCACTCCTGTGGCGTGGCTGGGCTCAGCTGGGCCGCTCTGGCTTGGGGTCTCTAATGCAGTGCTTACTCAGGCACAGTGGGGGCTGGAGTCATCCGAAAGCATGACTGGCTCCTGGTGCTCTAGTCTCTATCTTTATGGGGGTCTCAGCCTTCAGGATCCCTCCCCAGGACTTGAGCTCCTCACAGCATGTAGGGGTGTACTCGTTTCTGCTGCTGCTGTAAAAAGTACAACAAATTTAGCAGCTTAAAAAATACCCATCAATTACATGGCAGTTCTGGAGGGCAGAAGTCCAGGTGTGTTTTGGCTTGACGAGTCTCACAAGGCAAAAATCAAAGTTCTTTATTGAATGAATGAATGAATGCGTGTTTGAATTCAATTGTCTGCTGAGAGAATGGTTGTTCCTTAGAAAATGGAACAACCTCACCCAAGGATATGTTTATTGGCTTAATAGAGAGAGGACGATAGATAGAGATGTGAGAGAAACATTGATCAGTTGCCTCTCTTACATGCCTTGAACAGGAACCAAAACTGAAACATAGGTAAGTGCCCTGACTAGGAATTGAACCCACAAGTTTTTGGTATATGGGACGATGATCTAACTAACTGAGCTACCTAGCCAGGGCTCATGTATATTTTGACTATAGGTATCTTTGTTTTGGTTACCGAGGTTGTATATTCATTAGCAGAAATCCACAATGTCCATTTTTTTTTTTTTTTTTTTGCTACTCTGAGCTAGCATGGTGCCATTAGATGGCAATTTACCTTTCTGGTTCCTTGGACACATTTTCCAAAATGTTTGTTGTTCCATTAATGTCTCAGTGGAGTGATCATAATCATAAAGATAGATATCATAATTGAGTTTCTACTATGTGTTAAGTGCTTTCAATGGACCATCTCATTTAATTTCTTTAACAGTCCAGTGTGGTAGCACAAGGATCCCAATAGTAATGATGATAATAATAATAATAATGATACCACAATAATGCAGTAACAATAGCCAGTATTTACTGAGGGTAAATGCTGGGCACGGCACCTTCTGCTGCATGCACTATGATTAGCCCATGCCTGCACACCTTTAAGGATGTTTGGCCTGAATCTTGGAGACTTCCCAGAGCTCTTGCCCTCCCAAAAGAGATGGTGATGTTTTGCAGAAAGAGACAGGCCCATCCTCCTCAACCTTCCCTCCTGCCTCAGATAGGAAGGTATAAAGAAGGCTTACCTAGTCCTGAGAGCAGCCCCTGGGTAGTGCCCACACCGATCAAAAGTTGCCAGGCTCAGGAGCAGAGTACTCAAAATTTCTAATAAAAGCCACTAATCATTGTTTCCTTAGCTCTTGGGACTGGAAGTCACTTGGAGGCACTTGGGAGAGATGTTGATTTTTGTCTCCCTCATTCACAGCATCCTGCTGGGGCCTGCCCC
Organism: Antrozous pallidus; assembly: GCA_027563665.1. NCBI lineage: Eukaryota > Metazoa > Chordata > Mammalia > Chiroptera > Vespertilionidae > Antrozous > Antrozous pallidus. Next base: position 101,543,766 of record CM050512.1, on the reverse strand, counting down.
CAGCTCTGCTGTCCCCCAGGAAGACAGCAGGCTGAAGACTCCTCCTACCCCTCCAATCCCCAGGTGACACCTGGGCATAGTATTGGGGTAGGGGAAGGCTTACCTTTCCCCACTTCCATTCCATTTAATAGTAAAACACTCTTGTTTCAACACCAAATTTTGAAATTAAAGAAAAAAAGAGAGACTGCTAATGTTTCCATCTAATGTTCCCAGTTCTCTGCCTTACCCCCCAGTCTTAGCCTAGGTAATACAAAAACCTGGCTGAGTGTGGATCCGGCTCTGCCGCTCGGTAGCTGTGGCCTGGGATAGTTAGGTGACTTCATCTCTCTGAGCCTCATCTTGCTCATCTGACAATGGAAACAATAACATTGGAAGAAGGGGGCACTGAGGTCAAGACATTTATTCTCCTTTTTAAATATGTTTTTATATATTTTAGAGAGAGGAAGAGAGAGGGATAGAGAGACAGAAACATTGATGAGAGAGGAACATCAATCAGCTGCCTCCTGCCTACCCCTACTGGGGATCAAGCCCCCAAGCCTGGCATGTGCTCTGGCTGGGAATCAAACTGGTGACCTCTTGGTTCATGGGTTGATGCTCAACTACTGAGCCACACCTGCCGGGCAAGAAATTTATTTGCTTTGTTCCCTCCTTGCCGGGTCAATTAAGGTCAACTGCATCTTTTGAGTGAAGGTCACAGCTCCTGCCTGACAGTCCTCTCCTTGCAACTCTGTCTTCAGATTCTGGTAACTGCTTCCTTTTCCTCACTTGAGGATTATCTTTTAACAAACTGAGTTCAATTTTCCCATCCTTTTGCCCTGCTTGTCCCTTAAGCACTTTGGTTTCCTCCCCCCACCCCAACTCTCCTTAAACCTATAGGCATTTTCTCTGCAGGGCCTCAATTCTTGCCCAGGTAGGATAATCCCATTCTCTCAACTCACTTCCTGAGCTATCAGCTGATGAATCAAGCAGGGCTTCTCTCTGGATCCAAGGGTTGTGTAGGATTTTGTATCTGTCTGCATTTTTCTAGGAAGAAGATTCATAGTCTTCTTTCTGCCCCCACCCCAGCATTCTCAAACCATAAGAAGGTTATGAATTAGTAGATAGTCCTAACTGGTTTGGCTCAGTGGATAGAGTGTCGGCCTGTGGGCTCAAGGGTCCTGGGTTCAATTCCAGTCAAGGGCATGTACCTTGGTTGTGTAGGAGGGGTTGTGTAGGAGGTAGCCGGTAAATGTTTCTCTCTGATCGATGTTTCTAACTCTATCCCTCTCCCTTCCTCTCTGTAAAAAATCAATAAAATGTATTTTTTTTTTTAAAGAATTAGTACATATTAGGTCTCTGTCCCTTCTTCCAGGATCATCTGATTTTACAGATGGCTTTTGAATAACCAAAAAATGAATCTTTAATGGTGAAAGTATTGCAGGGGATTATTGCATAGATAACAGGGCCTGGAGCAGCCTGCAGCCTCAACTAGCCATATACATACAATGCTTGTCAGGCAGCTGTGCTAATGCAGCTTAATATATAGCAACTGATTTTATTATCCCAAAGTGGAAAAACAAAGTCTGAGAGATTCATGTAGGATTATAAAGAGGCTAGATTTACTCTCCTCTCAAACTTTTTCAGAGTGAAAGAGAAAGAAAAAGACCAATAAAAGTGACATGCTAAATTACATGGACCGGAGAACAGATAACAAGATAAATCTCACAGCCAAGGACTTTGGCCTGCTGATGGAGGCTGGGGAATGTTTAAGAGGGAAAGAAATGGATCAAAGAAAGGAAAAGGGAAGTTTCCACCTCTGTTCTCAGGGTGATTCCATCTCTATCTTTAGTAATCAGAAGGCAGATCGCGCCTGCCTTGTTTCTTAGCAACATCAGGTGATCTAACATCCAGGGGAGAGTAGCTCTTTTAGGGATGAAATTCTTCTTTTTCCCCCCTTTCCCTCCTCTCTCTCCCTTCTACTTCATCAACATTATGTTAGATTTGCAACTTACCAGCTATGTGATCTTGGGCAAGGGACACATCCCCACTGATATTTAGTTTCTTTCATTCCTTGGAGGGGTTGTGGGGCTTGGATGAAATGATCAAGTCATTAATGTAGCATCTAGGCAGAGCAATCAATTAAGAAATGTTAGTTCTTTCCCTTCCACCAAACTCGGGGTCTGCAATCCACAGAGGGCTCTCACCAGATACCTAATTTGATGACACTCTGATCTTGGATTCCCAGCCTTCAGACCTATGAAAAGGAAATTTTATTTTATTTTTTAAAAATAAGCAACCCTATCTATAATATTTTGCTATAGCAGAATAAATGGATGAAGACACTAAGTGGTAAGTTAAAAAAATGTCACTCTCTTACTTTCCCCTTACAACAAACTTAGCCAGCCCCTGATGCATCTGATTACTAAATGTGCATGTTAAATATGCTGACACCAAACTGCAGCTCCTTTTGTTGCCTGCAGGAGGGCACCTGGTCACAAAGTGGCTGAAATAGCTTTGTAGCCTGTTGTTAAATGGTAAAAATGGGATCCTCATCCTCCTTTTAAGGTGTGGAGGACGGAGGGGTAGTTTTGAAATGCAAATGTGCCTTGTGTTGCCATGACAGGGATGTTGCAAGGAAGAAGAAAATCATAGAACTTCAGAGCCAGAACTGATATTTCAACAAGATAGCTCAATTTTCTAGTTCCAGCTTGGAACAAAGGGTCAAGAGGGTACAAGTGTTCTTATGGGGAAAGCAAAGCCCAGCCATAGAATCTGAAATGCTTTCTTTTAAGCTTTTTAACATATCTGAAATTAGCATGTTTTTGTATGCATTGACAGTAATTTTTATAAAGTGGGGGAAAGCACTCAGCTGGTGTGGTTCAGTGGTTGAGCATCGACCTATGAACCAAGAAGTCATAATTCCATTCCTGTTTGGGGTACATGCCCAGGGGGTGTGCAGGAGGCCGCTAATCGATGATGTTTCCCTCATCAATTTTTCTCTCTATCCCTCTTCCTTTCTCTTCTCTCTAAAACCAATAAAAACATATTTTAAAAACTAGAGCTGGGAAAAGCTGTTATTATACCCAATGTGCATCTTATAGGCAATAGTATTTTAAAATCAAGCAAATCTGGCTTTGAAATTGGAGCTTACATTTCCTGAACCAGTGATCCGTCTAACATGAGATTTCCTTGTTCTCTTCTGCACTGTGAAGAGGTAGACCAGTTAGCATGAATCATCCCAGCACGATTATGGTGGGAGATGTTGACACCCTGAGGACCTATCTCTACCTGCCTCCATCTTCCTGTGCTTCTATTGTTACTGAGCAAGGGCCTAATGCCCTGTGTGCATAGGAGCCACAATGATGACACTGGCCTTTGAGAAAAGAAAGAGCTTTTTATTGAATGTTGAGCCAATTTGCAGAAGGCTGGCGGCACTGCTCCAATCTGTCTCTCTGCTTTGGGGTCTGGACAACTTTTAAGGGCAGTTTTTTTTTAATATGCTTTTATTGATTTTAAAGAGAGAGAAGAAGGGAAGGAGAGAGAGAGAAACATTGAAAGTGAGACATCAGTGAGCTACCTCCTGCATGCCCCCTACTGGGGATTGAGCTAGAAATCTGAGCTTGTGCCCTGACCAGGAATTGAATTGGTGACCTTTTGTGGCACAAGTTGATGCCCAACCACCTGAGCACACTGGCCAGGGCTGGGACAAGTTTTGATTGGAGCATCCTTTGTGTCTCTCTGGTTCTCCCCCTTTCACATTGTGCTCTGGTTTCTATGAGTCTAAGGCAGACCAACCAATAAGTATCCATTCACTTCACTTAGCTCTGCCTTTCCTGGGTTTATTTCAGAGGGAAAATTCATATTTGGGCTAAGTTTAGCTTGGATATAGGAAAAAGATGGGTAATCATTCATTCTAGCAGAGCTTATTGACCACCCACTGTGCACCAGGCCCTGCCATCCTGGGCTCAAGGAGCTCACAGTTAGAGAGTAGTGGACAAGCAAATAGGCATGCGTGCAGATAACTATAATGCAGTCCAGTGAGAGATGGAGGGTGGACTGAGGATGCCAGGGCTGACTATGCCCAGACACTTTAGAAAATGGGCAGCAGTTTGTGTTAGTGATAACAATAAAACGGGTGCTTACTAAGTCTTGACTGTGTGCTGGACTCCATGCTGAGAGAATTGTAAGCAGTATCTCATTAATCTCCCCTTCAGCTCCAGGAGATAGGTTCTACTGGTCACACCAGTTTATAAACGAAAAAACCAAAGATCAGAGAGGTTAAGTAACTTGCATCAAGTCACCCAGCTAGTAAGAGGCACATTTGAGATGTGAAGCCAGGCTTTGCTGTCAGCCAACGATAGTCCCATCCTAGCTCATGGCCTGTTTTATTTGTAATAGGGATGGTGTGACATACAAAGCTGAAAATAGTTTCTATCTGGTCCTTTACCGAAAAAGTATGCTGAATCTTGCTTTATGATGTTAAATCATTTAATTATCACAACAACCTGATTGTCACCTCCCTTTATACTAGGTGGGGAAACTGAGGCACACAAAGGCAAAGTTGCTTGTCCAAGGTCACACAGCAGAGCTGGGATTAGCTCTCTGGCCAATCTGATTCAGAGTTTGTGCTCTAACCATCGAGGCCCATATTATCCTTATGGTCCTACCAGCAAAGTCTGCTCCTTACATTTAATTTTCATGTTCTGTTTAGCATGAGGAAGAGAAAAAGGTACTTGTTAGAACTGGCAATGAGCAGATGTCAAAATATTTTCTGCAGCACCAGAAATGTGCATGGAGAAGGAAAATTGCGCGGACCAGAACTTTCAATATTTGTCTTTGTAGTGACCACATAACAGGAGCTTTGGCAGCTTGCCCAAAATGGTCCGTCCGCTGGAGGCTGGAAAAGCTGGTTATGGCAGTACCCAGCTCACAGGGTTGCTGCAAGGATCACAAGAGGGAATATATGCAAAGCGCCCAGAACTGTGTCCAAGGCCCACATAGGCATTTGCTATTGTGTGTCCTCAAGAGCTGTCCTCAAGGAATATTTGTAATTCATAGCAATGTCTGATTCACTCATTGGTTTCCCTCTCAGGTCTAGGTTTTTGCATGGGCTGTTCTCCCTGCCTGGATTCTCTCACCCGAAGCAAGCAGGTGTCTGCCCAGCTCTGCTTGAATGTGCCAGGGTCTCCACCCAGTAGGCTGTACACGCATGCTCTCCCTCTACGACAGCCACAGTCCCTCACTGCTTTATAGACTATGTCCAGGCTTGTCTAGAGCAATTCTGAGTCTTGGTGATTGCTTCCTCAGTCACTGGTTCCCTTCTGTGGAACCACACAGATGTGCAGACCATGCCCCTGCCGCCAGACCTCCTGGGTTCAAACCCCAGCCCGCTCTTTTCTAACTCCATAACTGCAGGCTAAGTGCTTATCTTCAATGAGCCTGAGCTTTTTCATCTGTAAAATGGGGAGGGATTTAGTATCTACCATCTGCTTGTTTTGGGATTGAACAGAGTGAGCCTGTAAAGTACTCAATAAAGACACGCCAGCCTTTATTGCTGCTGTTGCTATTGTTTTACTGCTATGACTTCTCCTTGGCACCAAGTGCTGCTGCAAATCCCCAAACTTGGACATTTTAAAAACACTTGTTTGTATCCCGTTCGCCCCTGCCCCTCGTATCCCACACTAGCATCATTAAAAGGGTTGTAAAGAGCTCTAGCCGGTTTGGCTCAGTGGATAGAGCGTCGGCCTGTGAAATTGAAAGGTCTCAGGTTTGATTCTGGTTAAGGGCACATGCCTGCGTTGTGAGCTCGATCCCCAGTGGGGGACTTGCTGGAGACAGCCAGTCCATGATTCTCTCTCATCATTGATGTTTCTCTCTCTCTCTCCCTCTACCTCTTCCTTCCTCTCTGAAATCAATAAAAATAAATATACAAAATAAAATAAAAGAGCTATAAAGAAACCAGCCAGAGTTTGTTGGGATTCTGAAACCTTGTCTCCATTGGAATGAAAGCCTTGGAGAAGATAAAAGAGCTGCCTCTTGTGAAGCCATCACTGATGTGCTGTAAGTGATCAAATTATGGACCATCAAGGGAGAATGGATGGTAGGGGAGGAAGGGTGGCTGCTCACTTCCTCTTGCAATGGTGCCACTTATTAATTCATATGTCATTGTTCTGCAGGCACTTAGGGCCTGGGGAAATGACGGCCAGGCTTTCCTGTGCTGAGATGGAACAAATCGCTAGAGGAATAGGTGAGCTAAGGAGTAGAAATCACTATGCACAGAGTCTGGCACTTGACAAACACTTCGAAAATGTTGGCTAGTATATCTCTGCAGAATGAAAGCTGCTCCTTCTGGGGTCGCGGTGGTGTGTTGGGAGGGCATCCTCCCAGCAGATATGTCCATCCAGAACCAGCAAATGTGACCTTGAGATTAGATCATTTTGGATGATCTGGTTGGCTCAAAATTCAATGACTAGTGGATTTAGGAGAGGAGACAACCCAGAAGAGCACATGATGTGATGACGGGGGAGAGACTGAAGCGATGCAAGCCAATGAACATCAACAATTGCCGCCGCCCCCAGATGCCAAGATATTGTTTCCATTTACAACAAAAGGAATGTCTGTGGACACTGGAACTACCATAACAAAATGCTATACCCTGGGAGGCTGAAGCAACAGAAGTGCATTTCTCACAGTTCTGGAGACTGGAAGTCCAAGACCAAGGTGCTGGCCAATTTGGCTCCTGGTGAAAGCCTTCTTCCTATCTTGCAGATGGCTGCCCCTCTGCTATAATTTTCTCTCTGTGCCTAAGCAAAGAGAAAAAGAGATCTTTCTCTTCTTATAGCGACACTAATCCCACCAGGAGGGTCCCATCCTCATGGCCTGATCTCACCCTAGCCATCTTCCAAAGGCCCCAGCTCCAAATGCTATCACATTGGGGGGTAGGGCTTCAATATATAAAATTTGAGGTAAGGGACACAAACATTTAGTCCATGACAGAAAGGAAGGGAAAGGTAGGGGGCAGTTTAGACTCAGTTCCTTCTCCTCAAAAGACCAAGCAGTCTCTGTTGCAACTACTCAGGTCTATAGTTGTGGGAAAACAGTGACAGATGGTACATAAATGAATTGGCAAGACTGTGTTCTGATAAAACTGTATTTACAAAAACAGCTGGTCATGGAAACAACCCAAAATGTCCATCATCATACAAATGGATAAACAAAACATGGTTTAAACACACAATGGAATACTATGCAGCCATAAAAAGGAACGAAGCACCGATACATGCTCTGATAAGGATGAACCTCAAAATTATTATACTCAGTGAAAGAAGCTAGTCACAAAAGGTTACATATTGTAGGATTCCATTCATATGAAATAGTAACAACAGACAAATTCAAAGGTTCAGAAAGTAGATCAGTGGTTGCCAGGGGCTGGGGGGGCGGGATGAGGAGTGGCTGCTTCACGGTGCTGAGTTTCCATTTGGGGTGATGAAAATGTTTTGGCATTAGATAGAGGTGATGCTTGCACAAGAAATAAATTACAACTTTCAAATGGAGAATTTTATGCGATATGAATTTCACCTCAATAACCAGGAAAGACAGTAGACAGGGCTGGGCTCTGGGCTCTAGTTTTCTGACTCTTGAACCAGATAATCTTCAAGGTGTTGTGCAGATCTGAAAATTTTCAATGGAAGGGTGAAGTGGGCATTTTAAGATACTTTCTAATTCTCTTTCTTCTCCCCCTGTGGACTTTAACGAGATTGTGCTACTGTTTCAGAGAGAAGCAGCTGGCCTTAAATGCTAAACTGACCCTGTCCCAACCTGGCTAGGTAGCTTGGTTGATTGGAGCATCATCCTGATGTGCCAGAGTTGCGGGGTTTGATCCCCAGTTAGGACCCATACAGGTATCAACTAATGAATGCATAAGTAAGTAGAACAACAAATCAATGTTAAAAAAAATCCTACAGAATTCTAACACGAACTGCAAAGGGAGCCTGCATGTGCAGTAAAACATTTTCTAGTAGTCACATTAAAAACGAAAAGAAACAGTGACATCAATTTTCCCATTATTAATATTTATTTATTTTGTTGTGTGTTTTTTTTTAACCCAAAATGAAGCATCCCAACATGTTTTGTTAACTTTACTTTCCATTTTTATTCCAAAATCTTATGGACTTGATTTTTCTTCTTGTTTAAATTGTTTCTCCAAGATTTTCATTGTGGTCCATCCTTATATATATAAAAAATCCTATGTAATAAAAGGTTACTATGCAAATTGACTAAATGGTGGAATGACCAGTCACTATAACACACACTGACCACCAGGGGGCAGATGCTCAATGCAGGGGCTGCCTCCCAGTGGTAGGTGCACTCTCACAGGGGGAGCACGGCTTAGCCAGAAGCCTTGAGCTGCGCTCACTGCTGGTGAGCACATCGGTGGTGGTGGGAGCTTCTCCTGCCTCCGTGGCCCTGCTAAGGGCCTAAGCCCTCAGTCGGACATCCCCTGAGGGCTCCAAGATGATGAGGGTTCCCTTGCCTCAATTTCATGCACCAGGCCACTAGTATATATAGAAAAACAAAAATTACAAACTCACATTTCAGTGTTTTAACACTTTGAATGTATTGATTGTACCCTGCATCCACTTTTATATTGAAAACCTGAGTTGAATTTTGTTCTTTTTTCTATATCGTAGACTTTGTTGTGGTGAGATGAATATTAAGAATATATTTTCTTGCCGAGACCAGTTTGGCTCAGTGAATAGAGCGTCGGACTGTGGACTGAAGGGTCCCGGGTTCAATTCCGGTCAAGGGCATGTACCTTGGCTGCGGGCACATCCCCAGTAGGGGGCGTGCAAGAGGCAACTGATTGATGTTTCTCTCACATCGATGTTTCTGAGTTTCTATTCCTCTCCCTTCTGCTTTGTAAAAAAAAAAAAAAAAAAAATCAATAAAAAAAGAATATATTTTCTTGAACACAATATATACCAAATATCGTTACCTCAACATGCAACCAATATAAAAATTATTAACAAGGTATTTTGAATCATTTTTTTTTTTTGGTCTGAAGTCCCTGGAGTCTGGTATCTATTTTACACTCACAGCATATATTAATTCAACCCAGCCCCATTTCAAGTGCCTAAGTGTTTCAGATACGCTATAATCTGACCTCCAGTCCTGTGAGTGCTCGTTAGATGATCAGGGAGTCTTTGCTTGAATGTACCCAGTGGTTCATTTTGCCACATAAAAGGCAGCAGACTGGATTTCTGGAAATCCTAGTTATTAGAAAGTGCTTCTTTATATAGAATGGAAGTTGCTTCTCTCTAAGCTCCAGTCAGTGGTTCTTGTCCTGTCTTCTTGGTTGGATGAGTTCATAACCTTTTCCCCCTGACAGCTCCACAGGGGCCTCAAGCTGCTGATTTGTAATTCTTCCTCCTTGCTCCATCAATGGCTCAGCTCAGCAAACATTTATCAAGCTCCCACCATGCTGAGCTCACCACCTGAAGAAAGGTTATACCAAGAGAGAAAGGTGGGTGGTGGCTTTTTCCTCTCAGACCTGAAGGAGCACCCTGCTGCTAAGTTTTTCCAGAGAAACATTGCCCAGACCACAGCCTATGATGCAGGTGGCCTCTGCAATTCCAGGATGACCATCTCTGTAACTCTCATTCATTTTTCTTCTCTTTGTGGACAAATCTGAGGTCAAAATCACTTGGGTTGGGAAGGTTGCACAGGATTCTGGTGAAATATTAGAGCAAAAAGAAGGAAGTTCAGCAACAACAACAATAACAGTGACAACAATACATTCATTGTGCACTCACTTTCTCTTCAGAGTCTCCTAGCACCCATCAGAATAGGTGCTCTTTTCTGCTTTATCCGGATGACAGAGTTGCAGCTGAGAGAGGTGGAGTAGCTCGCTCAAGTCACACCTGGGCCAGGGAGGCACTGGGAACTGAATACCCACCTGTCTGAATCTTAAACCCATATTTCCCTCCAATAGATATCTAAATAAGCCACAATAGAGATTAAATTCCGCATTTAGCCTGCCATTTCTCGTCCCTTCTTCTTCCTTCCCTTTCTTCTTTCTTCTCTCTCTCCCTCTCTTTCCGAGACATTTATTCATGCCAACCAGTGAGGGTGCAAAGCAGGCACAACCTCAGACTGTGAGCAATACTCACTCCAGTAGGAAGGGCTCAGAGGCACAGGAAAACTAAGGAGATTAACTTCAGATGCCCATTCCTTGTTTACCGTTATATTTACATGATAACATGGGAGGCAACAGAGGCTGTGATAGAAAAAGGCTGTGATAGTGGGATCAGCCTCCCTGATTCAGCCTGGGGTCCCCCACTGGACCCCCTGTTTGGCCTCAGGACACTCTATTCTTCTCTTTGAGAAATTTCTCTTCTGTGAAAGGGGCATGGAAAGAAAGGAAGAAAGGAAGACAGAAATAAAGCTGTGTCAGCGTTTACTGTTGAGACAAAGGGAGGTGATGTTTGTGCAGGCCCTTGGCAATGGTGAAGACCGTGAGTGGTGATCATGGTGAGGGTTGTTTTAAGGTAGATTATGTGAAATTGCTAATATTTGACTATAAGCCAATATATAAAAATGGTGATTTCAATTTAGTTCAACCTTAGCACTTGCTGAAGTTTTTACCAGCTAACCATCCATCTGACATGATAACCAAATTTTCTAAAAGCTAGGAATTGATCTTTGAATAGAACATTAAAACACACACACACACACACACACACACACACCCAAAAATAAACACTAAACCACCCCCAATAGCAAGACTAAATACAGTGTTTTTCAAAGTATAGAGTGTGTGCCATTCTGTGGGCATGAAAAATCATTCTAGGTGGTCACTCGACCTGACATGAAACTACTTCAAATAACTTCAAATTTTATAGTGAGAATCAATCCTCTTTCAATTTCCTCTCATTCCTCTGACTACTCAAAGCTGTCATCGGCCTTTAACTCTAGCTATCTTCCCATTTAGACAAGCCTTAGATCTTCAGGGGCCCTGATATCTAGGTTTTCACTGTATTTACTTTTACAGCTGATTAGGGAAAAGAATGCAAGTTTTCCATTAATACTAAAGGTCTTACTGGAAAGGTTATTTATGTAGGTAAGAAGAGCAATTTCCTTTAAAGAAAAACAATAATCACAAATATTGCCCCACATGGAGGTGATATGAACCTTCTCATGTTGGGAGGTATCGCCCTAATTAAAGGTCTGAGTGTGTGCGTGGGTGTGTTCAAATCACACGTCCCACAAGTTTACTTTTCTAACCATAGAGGAAATCCCTGTGATTCAAGTGTTTATGAATCAAGGTAAATCATTTTGAACAGCAAACAGCAGTGCATAATTAAAATCCCTCAACAATTAAAGGGCAAAGCTGTCATCTGTTATGAAACATACACTGGCGTTAGTAAGGCAGTGAGGTTATTTTAGGAACTCATCAAACTGTATCAACAGTCCCAAACCTAAGTGAAGTTTCTCTCTTTTTTGGGCAGGCAATGGCCAGCCAGATGACCTTAACTTGACTTTGAACCTGCCTTGCGATTGGCAATCACATTTAATGAGAAAAAATGTGTAGAGAAGAGATAGGTACCTCAAATTCATTCTTAACTGAAGAATCAGAATGAAATCAGCCATGCATAGGATGCCTACTGAAATCTCATAATCGCAGGCAGGAGGGTGAGGGAGAGTCTTTTATAGTACAGAGAAATTGAAATGGCAAAACCCGTTTGAAGAGCTGTGTCCCTTTCAAAAAGATGGGGTCCTCCTACAAGACATCTAGCCGGGATTTTGGAAAAAGCATCGTCATCAATGACACAAGAGTTAAAACAAAGCTGTGGGTGCAGTTCTAGGTTAAAGGAGATGAAAGAGATATGACTACTAAGTAAAATACATGCCCCTTGATTGGATTCTGAATTTTAAAAATACCTGGAAAGACAATTCTGGAACTGTTGGGAAGAGGTTAGTATGGGCTGCATATAGGTAGTAGTGTATTACTGTTAAATCTCTTGGGTGTGATAGTGGTATTATTGCCCAGTGCACTACGTTGGAAAATGCATTTGTTCTTAGGAAATACACGCTGAAATATCATGGTGCTAAAAGTTATTTTCAAATAGTCCAGCAAGAAAATATACAGAGAGATAAGCAGATATGACCAATTGTTAATGATGGGTAAATAGTTATCTGAGCATTATGAAGGCTTTCATTATTCTGTTCTATTAATGTTTCTATAAGGTGAGACATTTTCAAAATAAAGAGTTGTGAAAAATTCTCCAACTGCACTGATGGGTTGGGGGAGGTGGGGTCAGGCTCCTTGTTTTGTGGTTTCCTTGCTTCTGTGGAAATAAGAACTTGGCAGTTTAAATAGAGCTCCTCAGACGTTCTGGTGTCAGTGAATGATTTCTCTTTAGCACATTCTCTGTGTGAATAAGGCTCATAGGGAAAAACAATTATCTTCTGGCTTCAGAGGCATTGAGACCATGGCAGCTCCCCTTGTACGGTAGATTTTCTTCTCTGCTGGATCATGCTCTCCTGCCTCCCAGGTGTCTCAGGCTTAGCCACCTCCTTCTCTCACCAGGGCAATGATTCTGAGGGTCTGAGCAGGTTGGCAAATAAATAGCACACATGCTCATGCTCTCACGCGTGTATCCATGGGAGACATCACGAGTTGATTTCAACACAATGGTACAGCCAGGCACACTAATAAATTGCAGAAGAACAGTCTCTTGACAACCTGGAAACCACCCTGCCCTTTGCCCCAGTTGTCAAGCAAAGCAAGCCTAAGTCTGAGTCACTCTAAACCTGATACGGATGGTTTCCTGGTCCTCATTGCAACTCATCCCTACCCATGCCTTCTCTCACCAACATAATGAAACAAAACTCTTCCTGGTCTAAAATCCCTTTTAACTATTTAGTGGGACCCTGGGGTGCTCCTTTGTGTTCACCAGGAATTGGCTACCACATCTGGGGAAGCTGCTGATCCCATGGGTCCTGATACCCATCTGATGGGGGCTGCATTCTTTCTGCCTGGAGCACCTCTTGTCTATTCTCCTGGCATGGAAATTTTTTTCAGCTAGTCCACTGGGCCCTTGGTGCCAACTCTTTAAAAAAAATAACTTTATTGCATGGCTGGTATGGCTTAGTGGTTGAGGTCAACCTATGAACAAGGAGATCACAGTTTGATTCCTGCTTAGGACACATGCCGGGGGTATGGGCTCTATCCTCAGTAGGGAGCATACAGGAGGCAACCAATTATTGGTTCTCTCTCACCATTAATGTTTCTATCTCTCCCTCTCCCTTCCTCTAACACATTTTTAAATATATTAAAAATAATTCTACTAAGGCATAGTTTACATATTGTATAATTAATTCAATGCAAATGTAGCTTTTTAGTAAACTTACCAAGTTGTGCATCTATAGTCACTGCTCTGATGGGATCTCTGATGCTCATTAGCTGAGGCCTTTAGACTCAGACTGGGACTCACACCATTGGCGCCCCCAATTCCCAGGCCTTTGGGTCTGGATTGGAACTATATCACCATCTTTGCTGGGTCTCCAGTTTGCAGATGGCTGATTGTGGGACTTCTCAGCCTCCACAATCATGTGAGCCAATCCTGCGCATACTAAATCTTCCTACATATTTATGTATATACTAGAGGCCTGGTGCAAGAAATTTGTGCATGGGGGGCGGTCCTCCTCGGCCCAGCCTGCACCCTCTCCAATCCAGGAACCCTTGGGGAATGTCCAACTGGCAGTCTAACATCCCTCTTACAATCCTGGACTGCTGGCTCATAACTGCTCACCTGCCTGCCTGCCTGGTTGCCCCTAACTGGCCCTCTCCTACTGGTCTAATCACCCCTCACTGCTACCCCTGCTGGCCTACTCTCCCCTAACTGTCCCCCACCCCCCCACTACCAGCCAGGTCACCCTCAACTGACCCCTGCTGCTGGCTTGGTTGCCCCTAACTGCCCCCCTGCTGGAATGGTCATACCATGCAGCCTGCTTGTTCAGTCATTTGGTCATCCTTCACTAATCCCCTTGCTGGCCTGGTCGTAGGCAGCCATCTTGTGAGGGCATGAGGGTCAACTTGCATTTTATCTCTTTATTATATAGGACTAGAGGCCTGATGCATGAAATTCGTACAAGGGGCTTGGCCCTCACAGCCCTGGCTTCGTGAGGAAGGTCGTCCGAATGGTGGTTCAGCTGTTTGGTCTAATTAGCATATTTGTTCTTTATTATATAGGATCCTATTGGTCTGTTTCTCTGGAGATTTCTGACTAATACAGATGTCACGCTGGAGAAAGGGTCATTTTCCCTTTCGATCTCTGTGGGTAAAGAGAAGAAGAAAGCACAGATGTGCTCTGGGTTGCTGCACAACTGTCCCATGGCTGGGGTCTGCAGGAGGGCCTGGGGCTCCGTGTGCAGCTGGTGGTGTCATTAAAAGTGGTGAAATTAACATACCTTTTTGCTTGTTTTTTCTGTGGCTAATCCTGGTATCAGAATGTGCAGGAGATACCCCGGCAGATGCAGTGGAGGTGATACCAATGGAGAGAAGTACCTGGAGAAATGCTCCATGGACAGGAATTGGGGTCTCCTTATCCAAAGCAAACATGGTGGAATCACAAGATCCTGGAGCTGGAGAAGATGGGAGGCACAGTGGGAAAGTTCTATATATCAGCCTGGAATATTTATTAAGCCCCTGTTGTTTGCTGGGCTATATTGCTTTCCTGCTCTGGAGAGCCCATATTCAAAGAGCCCTCTTTCACTATCCAAGGCTGGACCACCTCTACAGTATCCCTGAAGGATGACCCTCCTTCCTCAACTAAATCACCTTCAGAGATGGAGCGCTCATCACCTCGCCTGGGTCAGGAGACCCAAGATAAAGCTCTTCTGCAGAAATCCCACCCTATGCAGAGATGATGCCTGCATTCTGACGAAGAGCATATGGAAGAGAATGCATCCTCTTCACTTACCTTTTCTAAATGTCAGGTTCCTATTAGAGTGGGGAATGCAGGTAACAGGGTTTGGATCTCTTTCCTTTGGCTGTTTTATTTTGTTACAAGAAGTTTCCGAAACAATCTTTCAATTTTGCTGGCATACTTGATTACTTACTTACTTATTTTTTGTTAATCCTCACCTGAGGGTATTTTTTTCTATGATCTTTTTTTTTTTAAAATATATTTTATTGATTTTTTTTTTTTAACAGAGCGGAAGGGAGAGGGATAGAAAGTCAGAAACATCGATGAGAGAGAAACATCGATCAGCTGCCTCTTGCACACCCCGTACTGGGGATGTGCCCGCAGCCAAGGTACATGCCCTTGACCGGAATCGAACCTTGGATCCTTCAAGAGTCCACATGCCGATGCTCTATCCACTGAGCCAAACCGGTTTCAGCTCTATTGATTTTTAGAGAGAGTGGTAGGAAGTGAGAGAAATATTGATGTGAGAGAAACACATTGATTGGTTGCCTCCTGTACGTGCCCTGACGGGGGCCGGGCATCGAGCCTGCAACTGAGGTACGTACCCTTGACCATAATTGAACTCTCGACCCTTCATTCCAAGGACTGACACTCTATCCACTGAGCCAAACTGACCAGGGCTGGCATACTTGATTATTATACTTTGGATTCTCTTATCACTAATCCAATCAGGCTTTTGCCACTCCACAGAGACCACACCTGTCAAGGCTACTGGTCCAGATTGCCACATTCAGTGTTCAGCATTGCTATTGTTATTATTTTTTCATATTAACAGCATTCAAAGCAGTAGATTATTCCTGCCTTTTTAGATCACTTTTTCCTCTTGGCTTTGGTGTCTGCTCACTCTCTTGGTTTTCCTCCTATTCATCAGCCATTACTTTACAATTTCCCTTTCTCACTGCCTTTCTCTGATTCTTTGCTACCTTCTGGCCCAGATGTGGACCAGCCAATTTTCCAGGATCCCTGGTTTCTCCTAGTTGGTATGGTGCTTAGGGACTATACAGTCTAGGTGCTAGGGATGCTCATTGTTCTTGGGATGAATATTGCTGCTAGTCCTCTTATTGGTTAGAGCCAGGAACTTTTTTTTTGGCAGGGGAGATATACTTGAATTTATACAGAGACTTAAGTTCAGACTCAGGACTAGTAAGTTTTTACATAATATCTTCACTTTTATGTTGGTTTCTTCTTTCTTTCATACCCAAATTCCTGATTCCCAAAGAAACCGACATAATTATTCATTTGCTTTATTCCATAACACACAGAGAATGGTCTCAGGAAAACAATAACAACACTACCATTAATAGTTTGATCATGAAAACAGTTCAAGATTTTTTGTTTCTTTTTTTGTTCGTAATATGTATCTTACTAGGCCTTTTCTGACTATTGATCTAAGTACCTTTCCAGTCATTCTTCATCACCTCATCCTATTTTTTTAGGGGGGAGGGGTGGATACAGGAGACACTAAATTTTTTGGTATTGAGTGATTAATTGACATCAGAGTCTTTACCCACCTTCTCATCTCACGATTCCCAGTGTCTGGCACACAATATGTGCTCAATCCATAGGGTTCAATGGGTTAATGCATAGCAAATATTTTTCTTGGGAAATGTTCCTCATTCTCATTCTCAGTCTCCCTCAGTAGAGGGCACTCCTTGAAGGTAGGATCATCATTCAGTCATCTTTGTACCTGCGTGTCTCTTTGCCTGGCACTTAATGGGAACTCATAGAGGGCAAATCTAGATTTGAGGATCCTGGAGCTTACAAAATTTTGGGGGCCTTCTTTAGGTAAAAGAATGCAGAATTACAAATACCATATTAGGTAGAAGGTCTGGGAAGGGACCCACCTAAGAGAAGGCCCTGAAGCTAAAGATTTCTTAGTTTCATGGAAAAACCATCTTTAGAGCTCATTAAATGTCTGCTGAAGGAGTGGGTGAGTCAGGTAGATTTTAAATGCCTGATTTGATTGGTTTCACTTTCAGTGGGTAGAAACACAAAGAGAAGTGCAAGAATAGGACAGAACGATGTGCCCATTTTATTCTTGCACATAATTAGGATATATTTTTTTGATCTTTCCAACTTAAGGCAGTTCCCACCTAAGGTCTGTGCCCAACGGGAAGGAAAATAATAGGCACAGTGTCATCACCGAGGCCACTCTGTGAGGCAGCTGGTGTTGCTGCTTTCCTGCTCTCCATTCCCCGCCTTTTGCTGACAGCACAGCCATTTCCTTTTGGAGAAGCATCCCCTGCCTCCCAGAGAGGGGTATGCACCCCAGGCCTGTCAAGTTAGCATGTTTCAACCCCAGCTCCAGTCACTTAATGATGTCACTTTCATATTCTGTGTGCTGTGCACTAGACGTTAGGCTAAGCATTTTACAAATGTATATATATTTTATCTTCACCATAAGCTTTGGAGGGAAGTAGAACTACTTTTCCTATTTAATAGCTGGAAAAATGGAAGCACAGATGGGTGAAGGCTATTGTCCAAGGTCCCCAGCAGGCAAGTGGTGGAGCAGGGATTTGAACCCAGGTAGTCTGGCTCTTGACCAGCATATTGGGTTGCACCTCAATTAGTTCAGGTGAAGGAGAGGACAGGCACACCAGTCCCAAATCTTAATCCCAAGCCTCCAACAGAGGGGAGAATTTCTCTTTCCAGAGGAATAGTCAGCAGTTCAGACAACGAAAGCTGAATGTTTCCATGGCCACCGTGTAGAGCCGGAGAATGTTACTGCCACCCGGGGAGAGACGGGGACCTTCCTGTGGAGATCTTGAGGAGGCTGTTGGCACCCCATCTCAGCCCATGCATGAAGGTCTACTTCCAGGTTTCTCACACACGTGAGCCAATATGTTCCCTTTATTGCTTAAGACCGTTTGAGTTGGGTTATCTTTTTTTGCACCTGATCTCAAGACTTTTCACAGAAAGACTGGAGGAAGAATTTGGTCCTGGAAAGGAATGATGCTCCTCTGGCTCTTGGGTCCCCTCTTCCTGCTGGCAGCTGGTGTATGGAGAGCATGGACAGTGGAGGCTGATGGCATGGGTTGGATTCCCAATTGAGTTACCCTGGCCAAGTCCCTTAAGCCCTCTGAAATGGAGAAAGTTGCCTTTATGGGCAGTGGGTGTGGCTTTAATGAGATAACGTGGGCGAGAGCTCCTGGCATGTAGTACGTGTTTCACACACAAGTCCTCTGTCCTCTCCATCTTCTTGAACTCTTTCTTTACTGGCTCTGTTAATCAGTTACATCTTCCAGAGAAACACAACCACTAGTGAGTGTGTAAACATTTTTTTATAGGTAGTTAAATAAATATATATAAACACATCCTATATAATAAAAGGCTACTGTGCAAATAGACCAAACAGTGGAACGACCGATAGCTATAACATGCACTGACCACCAGGGGGCAGATGCTCAATGCAAGAGCTGTCCCCTAGTGGTCAGTGGGCTCCCATAGGGGGAGCGCTGCTCAGCCAGAAGCCCAGAAGCCAGGCTCATGGCTGGTGAGCACCTCCACGGCAGTGCTAAAGATGTCCTGAGGGAGCGGGCCTACACCTCCAGTTGGACATCCTCCAAGGGCTCCCAGACTGTGAGAGGGCACAGGCCAGACTGAGGGACCCTGCCCCACCTGAGTGCCTGAATTTTGTGCACTGGACTTCTAGTGTATATATAAGTTTATATATAAAAGTATACTAAATATGTATACCGTATTTACATTTCTTTAAGGAATTTAAATTCCTTGGGCAGGCAAGTCAAGGGACCTCTTGCACAATGGCACAAAATCTGTAGGGTAGGCCAGCAGGCTGGGAACTCAGGCAAAGCTTTTATGTTGCAGTCTCGAGGCAGAATTCCTTCTTCTCCAGGAAACCTCAGTTTTGTTGTTTAGTCCTTCAACTGGTTAGCTAAGTTCTGCCTGTGTTCTGGAGGGTAATCTCCCTTAACTATTGTCAACTGACTATAGATGTTAGTCATAGCTATACATTACCCCCACAGCAACATGTAGACCAATGTTTGACAAGGACAACCAGGCCCCAGAGCCTGAACAAGCTGACATAAAATTAACTCTTCCATTTGCTGAGGCAGTTTCTGTGGGCCCCATCTGTGAACTGGAGACCTGGCCTTGACCTTCAAGCCTCTCTTCTATAAATGGGAAGAATGGACAGGAGGGTGCAGGGGGTGAGTGAATACGCACCGAGGAGTAGGATGAAGATGATTCTGGATGGAGAATCCTTGCTGTTGTGGGGTGGAGGACCCTGCCAGTTGAGGCCTCTTGTTCCCTGAATCCCTGAGTCATCTCAGGGGAGGAGAATGTAGCACAGAGCTTGAAGGTGGCTGTTGGCATGCACCAGAGCTATTTATATGACTTCACCACTCTTCCACAAAGATGATTTCAGCCCCAGAAGGGAGAAAGCACAGTCCTCCTGGTGCAGCTCTGAGCACGTAGATAGGCACAGTCTCTCCTAACCCTACAGAGAGGCTCTGTGCTTGCCTGGGAGGCCCCGCTGGAGGGAGGGGAGGCTGGAGAGGAAGAGGAGGAGGATGAGGAGGAGGGTGACACAGATAACGACCTGTTTTGTGGGAAAGAACACACACACAGTCACACACATTTGCCAGGTGGGGAGCAGCATTTATATCCTGGTTCTGATATTTCCTCTGGCTTGGACAGGCAAATCAAGGGAACTCTCTGACCCATAATCTCTTTATCTGTGAATGGGACATCATAGTAATAATACCTTGTGTGCAGGAATGAGGTTAGGATGATACAAGATAAAACATGTGCAGGGTCTTTCATTTCCTCCTGTGTCTGCATGGCCTGGGGAATCCTGAATTTGGTCATGTTCACTTCATGTCTCCTAGGTCCCACACGCCACTCTGAGGTCAAGTTCAACTCTCAATCATCCTTGGCTTTGGTATTTATATTTATTTTAAAAATATGTTTTTATTGATTTTAGAAAGAGAAAGGGAGAGAGAGAGATAGAAACATCGATGAGAGAGAAACATCAACTGGCTGCCTCCCACATGCCCCACACTGGGGATGGAGCTAGCAACCTGGGCATGCACCCTGACCGGGAATCAAACCATGACCTTTTGGTTCATGGGTTGACGCTCAACCACTTAGCTGCACCGGCTGGGCAGTTTATGTTAATTTTAGCAGGGAAATGTTATGCCAAGGAAGGTAAGAACTATTAATGAACATATTATTCAATAATGGGAGATAATAAGCAGCTGCCCTAATTGTATTATGAGTCTGTCACTTGAAGTTTATACCATAATTAAAACTCAACGTTTAAAGTATGTTAAAGTGGGAGCTCAGCTTTTCAAGTGCAGGAAACAAAAAAAGAACAACTGCCTAAAAGTGGTGAAATTAACATCCCTTCATTCTTGGCCTTCTGAAGAGCTTTCTGATTACAGATCCCTTCATGGCTCACTCAGGCAGTTGAGGCCGGGGAATGAGATCATTTCCACCAACTGATGAAATGCCTCACAGAATCATTCTTGGTATTTGAAAAGGCCAGATAGTGAGCATGGATGTTTTGAATGGTTTGAAGGTCACGGAGTGTGTATACCTTTATCCCCTAGTCACCTTAGTAGTTACCTTAGTAACCTCAAGAGGCAGGCGTTATGATGCCTATTTTTGCAAATGGGGCCACTGAGGCCCAGGGGTGATGTGCCTAGTCCTAAGGGGCAGACCAGAGTAGGGAGTTGTCCCAACCACAACCCAATCTGCCTGCTGAAGACCAAATGAGCTGGGAACAGAGGCATTTTAGAGACTGCTCTGTCAAGGGCCGGGCCTTCGAGTTTTTATCGATTTTTAGAGAGAGAGGAAGGGAGGGGGGACAGGAAATATAAATATCAATGAGAGAGAAACATCATTGATCAGGTGCCTTTGGCGTGCTCTCTTCTGGGGATCGAGCCCACAATCTGGGCATGTGTCCTGACTGGGAATCAAGCCGCGACCTCCTGGTTCATAGGTCAACGCTCAACCACTGAGCCATGCCGGCCGGGCAAATGGCTCCTTTTAATGGCCCTAGGGCATAGTGTGATGTGTTTAGGTCGGAATTGCAGCTCACAGGCCAGTCACACATTAGTTCTGAGCCCCGATTCTATCACCTCATGTCCCTCCCTGCCTAAGCCTTTTCATTAGTGCAGAACAGCTAGGTTTCCCAAGGCCAGTGCCCCGTAAATGGGCCTGAGATGCTTGGACTTGGTAAGTAGTTATACATCATGCTTATGGTTACTTTCTTTTATGGCTAACAGTTTTGGCTTTCTAATTAGGGGAGTGATATACAATTTTATTTTACAGTAAATCCACTTAAGCTTTCGAAGATTGTGCAGATATAAAAAGATTTGAATAGATAATTGAGATGGTAGCAGATATGACAATAACAATAATTGCAAAGGTTTATTGAGTGCTTATGAGAGGCCAGCCATGATTCTAAGCACTTTCTATTTAGCTCATTTAATCCTTCAACCATTGAGGCTGGTTACTATTAGCCCCGCTGTACAATGGAGCAAACGGAAGAACAAAGACTTTTATTTATTTATTGAAAAGATTTTATTTTTATTTAAAAAATTTTTGTAGTTGAAAGTATGACATATATCCCCCTTTTTTTTTCCCACCATTGACCTCTTCTAGCGCCCCCCCCCCACCTTTTCCAGGCCTTCACTGTCCCATTGTCTGTGTGCATGGGTTATACATGTTTGCAACAAGTTCATTGAATGGTCTCTTCCCACCCACACTCCCCTGCCTTCCCGGAGGGACAGAGACTTGACTTTCTTGCCAAAGTTGTGTGACTAGTAAGTGGTGGAGCTGGGATTTGAACCCAGACCCCTGACTGCAGAGTCTGTACTCCTACGTAATTATGCATGTGGGGTACAAATGAGTGGTGTCTGGGGAGCACTGGCCAGAGTTGTGTCTGGGGTGACCAGCTTGCTCCAATTTGCTGGGATTTTTTTGGTTTTAAACCTGAAAGTCCTGTGTCCTGGGAACCCTTATCACTTTGTTATGCCTCAGTCTTTTCCAATCTCTTTTGAGATCTTATCACTGTAAATGCCAGTGATACGAGCTAAGTATAAGTCACCCAACAAAACATGCCAGCTACCTTCTGCACACCTCTGACTGGGGATTAAGCCCACAACCTGGCATGTGCCCTGAATGGGAATTGAGTCAGTGACCTTTTGGTGCAAGGGGTTGACACCCAATCAACAGAGCCATACCAGCCAGGGCAAGGACCATGTTGTAGCTTATTGAACAAGTTTCTCTCTGATGGACATGTGGATTGTGGGGAGTAAACACACACCTCTCCTAACTGTATACGTATCATCCAGAAACCCTTGCCAAAATCAACAGAATAAAGTGCCTGACTGCTATCTGTGTAACCAACAGTGGTACTTGCCTGATGGGTATAAACAATGGGGTGAAAATATACCATATTTCTATCTATGGCACAGTAACAATTGTTGTATTGGGATGTATGGAAATACAAAATCTGGGCACACCAGCATGGATCATGCAGATGAAAGAGTCTTTGCTCTGGCTGGTGTGGCTCTGTTGGTTGGATGTCATCCCCTTGCACGGAAAGGGCACTGAGTCGATTCCCATTCAGGGCACATGCCAGGTTGTGGGCTTAATCCCCAGTCAGAGGTGTGCAGAAGGTAGCTGGCATGTCTTGTTTGGTGACTTATACTTAACCTGTGTCACTGGCATGCAGAAGGTAGCCAGCTGATGTTATGTTCTTGCATCAATGTTTCTCTCTTCTCCTTTCCTCTCCCTCTAAAAATTAATAAACAATTCTTAAAAGAAAAAAGAGTCCTCGTTGGTGCATCTGAAATAACAGAAATAAAGATGATGATGATGGCTGCTTTGTTTCTGGCATTGTGTTCCAACATAGTGGCAGGCACCGCCTTAATTAACTCACTCTCATCTCCATGTTACAGACGAGGAAACAGAGGCACAGAAAGGCTTTCAAAATTGCCACACTCATGTAGCTAGGAAGTGATGAAGTGAAGCCTTTATCCAGGGCAGGAGCTCTCAATTTGGGAGAAGACACGGCCCCTGGCATTGGTCTGGTGGGTGAAATTGTGCCCATTCTTTTTCATGACTGTGGAGCATCCCAGTGCATGGCTGTGTTGTGGCTTATTGAACCAGATTCTCCCTGAGGGACGTGTGGGTGTTCCCAAGGTTTCCTGTTATAAATAATTCTCAAGTGTACATGCATGTGGCTATCTGCTAGTGCACACTGTTGAGTATTTTTCCAGGATGGTGTGGTGGGCAAGATCCTAAAGACAACCCCAAGATTCCAGCCCCCCTGTTATTCCAACCTAAGTATTTCTGGGAAGGGATGCTGCAGAGGTAATTCAAGTTCCAAGCCAGTCCACCTCAGATACCAAGTTTATCCAGGTGATTGTCTGATCACATGAGCCCTTGAAAAGCAGAGTTTTCTCTGGCTGGGAGCAGAGGAAGTCAGAAAGATTTGAAGCAAAAGAAGGAGCAGCACGCTGCTGTTGGCTTGAAGATGGAGAGTCTACATGAAGAGGTACTTGAGTAGCCTTTAGGAGCTGAGAGTGCCTTTAATTGGAGACTTCAGCCCTAAGCTGCAAGGACCTGAATTCTGCCGGTACCAGCAACGAGCACAGAAGAGGACCCGAGGTCTCTGAGAATGCAGGAGCCGGACCGGGATTTCAGTCTGAGTGGGTGAACTTCTCACCTGAGGAACTGTAGGCTAATAAGTGGGAGTTGCGTTCACTGGCAATTCATTTCACAGCAACAGAAAACGAATACAGATGGTTTCTGAAAGGCAGAATCAATAGTTATCAGCACTTAAAACCTGGGTCATTCAGCAAATATGTGTTGCCCACCTGGGCCAGATCCACTCCAGGCTTTGGAGATTCAGCAGGCAACAATGCAATCACACATCTGAGCCTCTTGAAGCTGACATTCTATGGGAGCGTCTTTTGGGGGGTGGGGAGAGGCAGATAATAAAAGCAACATGTACAACATATGAAGAGCTATAGAGCTTTGTGGGTGCTATGGAAAAAGAGAAGGCAGGGAAGAGGGTCAGAGTGAGCGAGAGAGAGGGGCAATGAGTATGTATGTGTGTGTGATGAATGTGTGACTAGGAACACACATGGCATGTGACTAAAGACTTGAAGGGAATGAGCCATATAGAAGAGCATTCCAGGTAAAGGACATAGCAAATGCCAAGGCCCAGAGGCAGGGACATACCTGGAGAGTTCAAGAAGATTTTAGGGCAGAGTGAGGAGGGGGAGAGTAGCAGGAACTGAGATCAGAAAGGTAATGGCATCCCAGATCCTGCAAAGACCATAAAATAGTGTCAATTATACTCTACTCCACCAAGTTTGTAGAATCCCTCTGTCCACCCTTCCACCCTGGCCAATATCTGTTAAGATCAAATACAACATATTTATCTATTGGATGGATGAATAATGGTGCTTCCATTTCCTAACTGGCATTTTTGGATCGTGGGTGAAGTTGAAATCTTTCCTGATCTCAATTGCCCATGCTTCCCTCCTTCCCTCCCCCAGGACCCAACCCCCATATGTTACAAAGAAGAAAGCTTGATATTTCTGTCTGGACCTCACAGGACATGGGATATAGAGAGGCAGTTCCAGGCTTTTTATTCCATCCAGTGTGGACACATCTATACTCTGTAAATTCCCTCCTTCTCTCTCCCACCGACAAGCCCTAATCAGAATGCAGTGAGTGAAACCGATGCTGTATAGGAATAACCTTGAGTCTTCTTGAACACACATTTGCAACATTTAGCACTTTTTAAAGTTAGCAATAGATTACTTGGCAATACAGCTCACAACTGCTTGCAACACAGCATATCTTGGCTGATTATTGCTGGCAGAACATGGACAGTGTGCGTGTGTGTGTCTTGAATGAGAAAGAGCAGACCTCATTGACTGTCTCCCTCAGAGCCATGAGGTTACTTATCAGGTACAAGCTACTTCGGCTCATCTCATGCACCGGCATCAGGTGATTCTACAACCTTGGAGTCAACTCTAGCTTAGGTGTCCTTGGGCCTTCCCCTTTCCCACCAGCTGGATCACCTTCCCAGGAGGTCTTCCCAGAGGGTTCTCTTGGACTGGGGCCCCAGATGACCATTGCCAGCTGCTTAGTACCCTGGGAGCCTGGTCATGGCCACGTGAAGACAGAAGCAGAGACCAGGGTGATGTTTCTATGACCCAAGGAAAAGCAGGATTGCCAGAAAACCAGAAGAAGCTAGGAGAGAGGCCTAGAACAGACTTCTCAGAGACCTCAGGAGGAACCAGCCTTGCTGACACCTTGACCTTGGACTTCTGGCCTCCAGAAGAGTAGACGATAGATTTCTGTTGTTTGAACCACTCAGTTGGTGAAACTTTGTTATGGCAGCTCCAGGACACAATACACAGACAAATGCAAGTGGTTTGGAAGAGTGGAGTATGGAGTTTGGGGTTGGGGTATCTAAAGGACATAAATAAAGAGGTAAGGGTCCTGCATTAGGTTTAAAACTTCAACTGCCCCGACATAGGAAGGGAGAGTTATGGAGTGGGGGCTTTGGGTTTAAAATCTGGCTCTACTGTGTGATCTTGGGCTGGTTACTTAACTTCTCTGAGCCCTAGAGCAACTGTATTTCTGAAAAAGCACCATGTTATCCACCGAGAATTTATTCCTGAGGCCTATCTTATAAAATCCTATAAGTGACCAGGAACATCAAATAGAGCTGCATTATGTTTTTATAGATATTGAGGATGTAAAGTGAGGCACTTATTACAGAGGCTACAAGGTGATTGTTTTCTTACAGGCATCTTTTCTTCCATGGGGTGGGCTGCCCAAGGCATTAAAACACAGGAATCTAGGAAACACGGACAGACAGCACTGCCTTCTTTTCCTGGTGACTCAGCCTGTGGCCGCAAAGTCACCCTGCATTCTATCTTCAAGGTGTTCTCAGAACTGCATTCAAAATGAGGGTCTCCTGTATGGTGGGTACCAATGTCATTTTGAACTTTTGGACGGCACAAAAGTTTGTGAATGGCGAGGGCTGGGATAGCATGGTTTCCATGGTGATGTGAGAAGCCAGTGCCAGCACCAAGGGTGGTAAACACGTAGGTGGTTTTAAATGCAGGGTCTCATTTGAAGGGAGAATGGCCATAAACTGTGTAGGGGGAGAATGGACCCTAAAGTGTATGAGGTTGTCATTCCAGGTGATCCAAGCTGGGATTCCTTTGACCACAGCAGTTTATGTAATGAGTCCTGATGTGTGTATGTGTGTGTGTTGTATATCTCTGTGCCTGTGTGTCTCTGAGTGTATGTATGTGCTTCTGCATGTCTCTGAGTATATGGATATGTGTATTTGCATAGGTGTGTATATGTGTTTATGTGTATATGTCTTTGTGTGCAGATGTCTGAGTATATCTCTGTATGTGTATCTCTGTATGCATGTATGTGCACTACACATATGTGCTTGAAACTCTAGTATATAGAAAGCTCTAAATGAGTTGTGTGTGCTACAGTATGCACATGCTCATTATCTGGGTGCCTATGTGTGCATCTCTCTGCATGTATATTGGTGTGTATGCATATGGATATTTGTGCATTTATGCATAAGTATCTGTTTATACATGCATGTTTCATATGTGTTACATGTAGCCATACAAAATGTTATAGGTTGTATGTGTGCACCTGTGTATGTGTACACACACATATCGATGTCTCTTTATACATGCGTGTTTATATATGTGACCATGTGTATGTGTAAATATGTTTATATGTACGTGCCTATGTGTCTCTGTGTTTGCATATGTATGTCAGTGTGTCTCTGTGTGTGTCTCTATGTGCATGTGCTGTTATTCCCCACTCCCACATTCTAGGCAGACATCATTAGTCAATTACAGCAAGACTCACGTTCCTGTGCAGGGCTTCTCCCACTGCTGGCTGTGAACTGGGCTAGGCTGCAAGAGGAAACCAGTGTGCCTTCCCAGGTCTCCAGCATCAAGGACAAGCTGCTCAGACTGACATTCAAGGCTTTTCAGAACCTGTCTCTTTATTTTCTGCCTCAGTCAGTTCCCTGAGCTCCAAAAGGCTCATTCCTCACTGAGCTTTTGAACAGGTTTCTTCTCAGCTAACAGGGTCATTAAGCATATGGTTTCTGGAATTAACCTCCATGGGGTCAGTTCCTGGTCTGATTTGGGCAGCTTTGAGTAAATCATTTAACATTATAGCCTCACTTTTCTTATTTGCAATTTGCAGATTATAATAATAATATCTACTTCACAGAGTTGATGTGAGGGTAAAACAAGATCATTCACGTAAGCTTCCTAGTACATAGAAAGCCCTAAATGAGTTGTGTGTGCTAAAGTAATATTGTAACATCTGGTTGGCATCTGTTTCTCTATTGAACATCTGTCCACTGATTCCACTATCCATCCACTTCCTATCAGCCCTTGGACTCCCCCATTCCCTTTAAGTCACCACCTCCCATGATCTGTCTTTTCCTGTCTTAGCCTCTCACAGGGCCACCATGTTGCCAACCTCAGGGAGGCAACATCCACCTGCCTTGCTGGAGCTATGCTGGAGGGGTCCCCATCATAGAACACAAGGTGACAGGTGGCCCCTCATCATGTGCCACTGGTGGTCCTGTTTCCATGGACTTCCAGTCACACAAGGGAACAAACCTTGCCGTATCCAGGAGACTGAATGCTCCTGAAGGCCAAGGTCTAGCCTTAGCTACCACTGTATGCCCAGCACCCCACCCAGTGCCTGGCACATACTAGATGCTCAATTAATGTGGATGGAATGCATGGAATAGGGAAGGGCTGAGATCCCACCTGGTCTTTCTCTTGCCAGGATGAGGTCAACATTGGTGATCAGTGATGGGTAAAATGTTGAGAATCACATGGAGGATTTATGGGGTCAAGTGGAAATAGAGTTCCCCCAACCTCTGTTCAAGAGGCCTCTGAACAGTTCACCTGTTGCCTAATAGCTTCCTTTAGCGCCCTCTGTGACCAGCCACCCATGGGACAGGTTCCCCAGCCTTGGCAGTATTGCTGCTTTGGACTGGGGGCTGTCCTGTGCACCGTAGGATGTGTAACAGCATCCCTGGCCTCCACCCACTCGATGCCAGTATCTGTCCCCCCTCCTTCTGCCAAGTTGTGACAACCCAAAACACCTCCAGACATGATCAAATAGTCCCAGGAAGACAGCATCACCCCAGCTAAGATGTACTGGGTCCTGACTCCCTGGAGCAGCTATGCCCAGCTGTGCCCTGGCTGGGTGATAGCCGCCTGTCAAGGAGCAACAGCTGGGAAAGGCGAGTCTGTCATTCCATTTATATAGGTAAATCAATAATGTAGGTTTTGAGACTTGGCATGGGGGCAGCAGGGATTCTTCCGATGATCACCCAAATCTTAAGGCATGAACTTGGACCTTGGGGGACAAAGGCGAAGGCTGGGAGCTCTCGGCCAATGTAATATTCCCTTTCTGGTATCTGGTGAGCAGTGACTGGGTTACATTGGGAGGGGGAAGGAACGGGGCTGCCTGGGAGCTTTCTGGGATTTTGGTGATTGTGCAACGTGGCCAAGCCTCACTCTTTTGGATCAGGTTGACACTCAGGACAGCCTTCCAGAGCTTCCCTTCCCCTCCCCTGAGTGACTCAGCTCCATGGATCCCACTTGGCCCAGATCCTCCAGGAAGGCTTCTCTGACACTCATCCTCTCAAGCTGGGTTGGGGTTCCTCTGAGACCTCTACCCCCATGCTTACCCCATCACAGTCTTCAATGCATCGAGTTCTGCTTGGTGACTTGTCAGTCTCTGCCCCACAACCATGGCCTCTGGTTCTTGTCCAACTCTGAACTCCCAGTGCTGACACATGGGCCCGCTACATAGTAGTTAGTCATCTTTTCACTCAGTGCATTTTGCTGATCACCTACCTGTGCCAGGCACAGTGGTGCTCAAACAAGACTCAGCCCCTGGCTCATGGCACTATGTCTCCTGGGGAAGCCAGACACAAAGTTAACATCATTTCTAGCCACAGAAGCAGCCACAAAGGGTGTCAGAGCACAGAGAGTGTGTTGCCATCAAGTCCAATGGTCAGGTTTGAGCTGTGTATCCTGTAGGGTGACCAATCATTTCAGTTCCCCCCAGAATTGAGAGGTTTCTTGAGCTAAAGAACATTCAGGTGAAAACCAGGAAAGTTTTGGGCAAATTGATACGGGCTGGTTATTTTAGCACTGGCACCAGCCTAGGAGAGTTATTACACAATTGAATCCTCAGAACAACCCTGTACAATCAGAACCAGTGTTAAATCCCATTCAACAGGCCAGAACCAGGTCTTAAGAGTGTAGGGACGAGTTAGGGGCAGGGCTGGGTGGGAAGCTCGGATTCTGGGGCTCTAATTTATTTGCTGTATTGATTCCCTGGGGCTAAATGAAGGCAATGCCTATTTTTATGGTACAATGAGTGTGTGTGTATGTGTGTGTGTGTGTGTGTGTGTGTGTGTGTGTGTGTGTGTGTGTAATCTTGAGCCTATATCCATCCATCCCCTGGAATCTGTGGGAGACTCTGGGTGTCTAAGTGGCTCCCAAGCCAGGCAATGGAACCTCTGGGATGAAGCATATCAGATTTTCATTTGGATTCTCACTTCATCCTGTGAAATAAAACCTACTTGTCTTACCATAGAGGAAATGGAGACCCAGAGAGGTTCTGTGACTGGCCCAAGGTCACACAGTGATGAACTCACAACTTTCAGCTCTTGATCTGTTGCTGTTTTGGGTTTTGGGTTAATATACAAACTCCACCATCCAAATCACGGCTCTACTAATGACCAACTCTATGATCTCGGCCAAGACATTAACTTTTCCAAGCCTCAATTTCCTCATCTGTCAAATGGATGTGACTCTAAGTTTCCTCTTAGGGTTATCTAGAGGCATCAATGAGACGGTCCATGTAAAGAAGGCTCTTAGCAGTGCATGCTAAAGCTTCCAGAGCACAGTGCCTGCTGCCTTTAAATCCCCCAAATACATATTCCTTTCAGGGGGCCAGTGCTGAAGCTAGAAGCCAAGGGATCTATGGTCTTACACCCTCATGGCCAGAACCAGTCTCCAGGTTCTACAGGTTCTGAAGAGATGTCCAACTTCTGGGAACTGCATATCCCTCCTGCCTCTTGGGAGACCAAATTCCAAATGCAGCTAAAATTAGCCCTCGAACAGCTTTCCCAGAGCACGTTGCAGCTTTTTTTGGGTCTGGAGAGCCAGTTTCCATAATGAAAGTGGCACAGAAGGAGAGACCCAGCTAAAAACAGCCACCGCCTAGACTGATGTTAACAGGATGCAGCCTCTCCTGTCATTTGGGGACTGTGGACGCTTCGACTTCCGCAGCAGCT
Source organism: Antrozous pallidus (assembly GCA_027563665.1). Classification (NCBI taxonomy): domain Eukaryota; kingdom Metazoa; phylum Chordata; class Mammalia; order Chiroptera; family Vespertilionidae; genus Antrozous; species Antrozous pallidus. The sequence continues at coordinate 101,513,421 of CM050512.1, read as the reverse complement.
TTCCCCCTCACCACTAGGTGGCAGCATGGCAACGCGCGGCGGGGACCGCGCCCCAGGACCGTAACAAAGAGCCACTTGTGAAAACGAAGCCCATAAAATACGCACCAGCCACAAAATTCTCCACTAAATTATTTCCCTTTTATTTGGGGCAGTTATTTGCATTGCAGGAGCTCCGCGGAAGCGTCTCTTCTCAGGGCTGTCTTAGTGCCTCGGAAGCAAAGCTAAAAAATGGTCTGAGCACCGTGGTGTCCCTGAAGCAGGCGTGTTCTCCCACCGCCTGGACTTAGGGCGCCATTAGGCTTTGGGTCCGATGTCATAGCTGAAGTTTTGAATTTTCCAGGGGAGGTAGCGTAGATTGGGTGGAAATGCACCAATTTGAGGCTCATGGTTCTGCCCTAGGTGGCCATTGCTTCCCTGTCTGGGTTCAGGCACAGAGTTTTGGCTCTGGAATATGGCTGCCTTGCTCTCAGGTCACTAAATCGGCTGGGGAACAGATTCCTCCTGGAGCCCTCCCGGAACCCTCCTCCTGGGCCACAGTGAGGAATAGATGAGTCACAGATGTGTATTTCTTATAGCACTGCCTGCTGCGCAAGGATCCAGGGGCAGCTGCGTTCTCAGTGTGTCCTGGGTCAGGTATGTAGCAGCCCCCCCAACAAGTAGTAACTCACGGGGCCTCACTACCCTGGGTTGGGGATGGCAGGAATGATCTTCAAGGCGGATCTTCTCAAAGGGCCGGCAGCATCCGTAACACCTGCACTTGTCAGAAACTAGAATCTTCCTTCACAGAGGCTCTGAGGATTTCGTGGCGCATTGAAGTTTGAGGAGCGCAGGTACCAGGCGCCTTTCAGCCCCTGAGACCTGGAATTTAACCCAGGCCTGCGTGAGCTCCAGAAGGAGAGACCCAGTTAAATAGCTACCAGAGCAGCCCCCAGGCAGCGCCTGCATTCTAGCCCTTTCTCCTGCTTTTCTCCAGCTGCCCGGGCACTCAGGTGTGATGGGAATGGGTGCTGGGGGTTTAGAAGGGGGGTGACGCTATAGTGGGGCTGGCTGCACGCTGCACACTTCCCTCAGCTCCCACATATGGATGCTCTGTCTCTGGCCACAGCATCCTCCCCATCACACCAGGGACCAGAAACAGACTTTGTCTGAGATTCTCTCTGGCCCTCCCTACCTTGAGCCTTATGGATCCGGGCACCAAAATGTCCTGTACACACCAGGCCTCCTCTGCAGCCCTCACTCTCGTTCTCCGTCACCCAGCTCTCTTGGGAACCATCCTCATATCTCCTAACTGCCCCCCTGCCTGCATCTCCTGATCTCCCCTGCAACCCTACAACACGTCTGCCAAACTCTCTCCCCCGCTGGCCTCTGACAGGGTTTCACTCCGCGGTGCAAACTCCTGCGCTAGAGCCACGGCTCCATCTCAGCTTCCTTCTTCTTCCTCTAGATCAGCCGCCTCACATCATGCCCAATCCAGCCCACAGCCCGTTGTAGATAAAGTGCGGCTGGTGCACAACACGCCCGTTTGATGACGAGTTGTCTATGGTGCGTTCAGGTTGCAAGGGCAGAGGTGAGTAGCTGCGACAGAGACCCTACGTCCTGCAAAGCCTAAGGCATTTACCATCTGGCCATCTTCAGATGCTGATTATCTCTGTCCTAGCTAGATCCAGCCTGTGCTGGACGGCATCGCATGCTGGTCCCTCACACACACTCCACCCTTTTGAATCCCTTGGGCCCCTGTCCACTTTTGCCAGGATCCATCCTGTGGCCTTGGGGGCCCAGCTCCAAGCAGCTGCCCTGGGCATTCCTTCCTCAAGCATTCATCGCATGGGCCTGGCATGCTGTGTGCTGGGATGATGTCCTTGCTCTCAGGGGCCCTCAAGCTGCTGACTCAGCTGCTGATCAGAGGACCTTTCGGGCCTTAAAGTAGCGGCCGAGGCCTCTCGTGTTATCATTGCAGCGTCCTGCTGGCCCGAGGCCAGGGCTCCACAGCACTTAGTGCCGCGGGCAATGCAGGTCAACAGAGTCCATTTGAGTAAATGAACAGATTTCTTTTCCCTCGGGTCCCTTTCTGGGTCGTCACCCTGGGGGCCGGACTTGGTCTCCCCTGGGCAGCCAGCTGCCTCTGGGATCCCATGCAGGCCGATGCTGCTGGCTTCGATGCTTGCCCACTTTCATATGCAGATGCATTGCCGCAGATCTTGTTAGAATGCAGATGTCAACCGCAGGTCTGGGATGGAGCCCAAGGTTCTGCATTTGTAACAAGTTCCTGGATAATACAGATCCTGCTGGGCCACGGACCACACTTTGAGTAGCAACAATTGGCTTTGTCCAGACCAGCAGAAAGGACATAGAGGGAGAGAGGTGGCCCAGTCTCTCCAGGAGATTTTACTGTGCAGCCAGCAGAAACCGAACCTAGAGCCACCAACCTACGACTGGGAAGCTTTCTTCCAAATTCCCACTCCTCCCTTCCTGCATCACTGCCACCTACACGGTGGTCCTCGAAGTAAGGGCTCCAATCTGGCACCAAAAGCGCCTGGGGACTTGTTACAATGCTTGTGCTAGGTTCTTCCTCAGAGCCACTCCCAGGTGGGAGCACACTGTCCTTTGAACATCTGATTCTGGGCCCACCTGTTTGTTGGTTCCTACCTCATCTCCCTGCCTCTGGCCACCCCCACATCCAATTCACCGTTTATTCTGTAGTGCAGTGGTTGGCAAACTGGGGCCGACCACTGCACTACAGACTAATGAGTTTGCCACTCTGTTGATTAATGAGTTTGCTGACCACTGACCTAGACTCTCGATTCCAATAATTACAGGCTGTTGTTCATTGTGATTAAGCCCCTCTCCCAGTGGTCAGTAAATTCATTAGTCAACAGAGCGGCAAACCGTGGCTCTCGAGCCGCAGTGTGCCGACCATTGCTGTAGTGACAGTGAGTTTCCAGAAATGTCAATCTGACTGAAGTGCTCATCCGCTTACAACCTTCCAAGGCTCCCCATTGCCCTCAAACCCGTAGCAGAGCTTCAATGCTCTCTGAGGTCTGAACTCTCCCAGGAGGCCCCCAGTGTCTGGAAGGACAAACATCGAAGACGGGGAGTTATTCTCCACCAAGTGCTCTGTTAGCAGGGACCGAAAGGAGGCCTTTTTAATGGTCTGGAAAGAGTTTCTGACTTTCTCTGCACTTGCTAGGAAGTTCAGCTCTCCAGAACTCTCTTGTTATTGGAAAATATTTTGGGAAAAACTCTGGTTCCTTTACCTCTTTTTTATGTTATCCTTCAAGCTGCTCACAGAAGTTACGGGGCATAAGTGCAGGGAAGAGCCTTGCACACACGTTTGCATCCTCCAGCCTCCCCTTCTCTCCCAGCCATCAGCTTCTGTCAGCTTATCTGCTTACTGGGTTATTGGGAGCTTCTACAGTTTCTGACGTCTGGGTCTCATGCCCAGGGACTCTATTTTCATTGGTTTTGGGGGCTGCCTGGGTCCTGTGGTTTTTAAAAGCACCATACCCCCACCCCAATGAATCCCTGGCAACCAAGATTGAGAACTGAATTTGGCCTGAGATCTGCTGTTGGAGTCCAGAAAGCCTATTTAACAAGAGCTGGAAGAAGTGTTTTCTTTGCTTGAAGAATAGGGTGTCTCTGGGCCCAGCTACTTGAGCCCCACTGCTGGTTCCTATCTGACACAAGGCTGGGGAACCCTGGATCTTAGAGGCATCCAGTTGAGCCCACCCAATGGGCAGGGGTTGGATCTAACAATGACTGCATTCCACACACGTTCACTCTTTTCATCTTTCAGGATACCTGGCCAGATAGGTGTTATTATCTTGACATTACAGACCAATAAATTTGGATTTTGGTGAGCTTTTAATAGGCTACCTTTAATCTTCGCTGCCCATCTGGTCTGGCTGCTCAGTGGTTGAGTGTCAATCTGTTATGCCCAGATTTCAAGATCCCCAGAGACCACCAGGGAACCGATACCAATGCAAGAGCAAAAGAACCGTTATTCAAGCTCGTGCTTGGCTCTCCCTGGTCCACCGTTGCCCCCGCAGGAAGGTATCTGACAACATGATTTTATAGGGAGGTGGGGCCAGATGCGAACCATTGAGTTGGCCGATTCCAATTGGTTGGGTGAGGGCTGGGGCTAGTGACGCAAATAATTCCTAACACATGTGACATGTCCTGTCCTTTGCTCTTGATTGGAGCTCAAGCGCACAGTCTTTCGTGATTGGCTAACTCAAAGGGAGGGGTTGGTCCTTGTGATTTCAAGATAGCAGCCCCCAGGTAAGTTTACATATCACGCAGCCCACATGGTGGCCATCTAGTTACACAATCCAGAATGACAGCTGTCCTTGCAGTCCCACTCTGCCCTTTCAAATCCAGGCACCAAGAGGTCACTGGTTTGATTCCTGGCCAGTGCACATGCCCAGGTTGTGGGCTCGATCCCCAGCAGGGGGTGGGGAGGAGGCAGTCGATGATGTTTCTAGTTGATAATGTTTCTCTCTCACCGATGTTTCTCTCTCTCTTGTTCTCCCTAAAATCAATGAAAAATACATAAAAAAAAACTTTCACCTCTGCTGAGTGTGTCACATCCATTTCCTTATTGAAATACATAAGATTCAGATATTGTCATAGCTGAGAAGCAGTAGAGACTCAGAGAAGCACAGTTTCGTGACTAAGGTCACACAGATCTCGGAGGAACACGAACCTGGGTTCGAGGCCCTAGAGCCCTTTCTAAAATAAGCCTAAATTCAAGCTTCCCAGCCCTCTCTAACCTTCATCTCTAACACTAAGCACATTCAAGACCAAAACCAGTAAGTGGGTGTAAGGAACCTGTAAGGTAGCATTGCACGCAGGTTTTCCCTAATTCGTCCCAGCAGCCAGAGCAGGGAAGGTTCTAATTGTCATTCGAGGACATGTTGGGAATTGTGTTAATAAAAATTACTTTATGTAATGAACTCTTAGATCAATTCTCGTTGCAATGAGCTGGAATTAGATTTTTTGCTCTTCTCATTTGTAATGCCTTCAATTCAATGATGAATTACCGGAGTCAGCAGTTATCTGACATTCCAGTGCTGTGCACGGCATGGTACAGCATCCTTGTTTGCTGGCCCGATGCGGAGGGAAGGCAGACCTACTGGGGTGCCTTTTTAATGCAGCAAAGTTCTTTGATCCAGGCTTTTTCTTTATTCATGGAGAATTAGCCATTTGAACACTTGGATTCATTTGTTTTAAAAAATCTCTCTTAGGTCTCCGTGTGAAAATGAATGACTCCACGCCCACGCATATATTTGTGTGACTGAGGGCAAGCACATCTCCTCCCTGTGTGTCTTTTTCCTGGTCTTTCAAGTGAAAGGATTAGATCAGGTAGATTGCTGTTTGCTGAAATTCTGTAGCAGGTATTAGGTGTTAAGAAAAAGTGTGTGTGTGTGTGTGTGTGTGTGTGTGTGTGTGTGTGTGTTTTAAAGGAAAACAATTAGAGAGATGTTAGGTTTTACAATGTAAGTTGTTCCTTTTCTTCCTTTTCTTTCTGCCCCAGTCCATTAAATAAGAACTTAGCCTAACAGGCCTTCTCTTCCCAGGGACTATGGGAGCAACTTTAACCCTAAGCTCCTATAACTGGACAGATGAGGGGGCTTGCCATTCTGTGGAGCATTTTTACGGGCTGGGGATGCAGCAGCATCCGAACGCTGACTGATGGTCCACAGTTATTTCTTACTGACCTTGTTGATTCCCCGCCAGCGAGATCCTTCAGCGAGGGCAGAGGAAGCGCCTGCAGCACACACTGCCCAATTCTCTGATCTGGTGCCTGCAGGCTGCCTTGTATCTTCCTTGCGAGTGTTTCTCACTCTGTGGTGACCCTCCCTAACCCAATATGATATTTTGACTAAAACACCCACTTTTTCTTGTACTAATATGGCCACGTCCCTTTTATTTGGCTAGTATTTGCATGATGTATCTTTGTCCATTCCTTCACTTTAAAATTTTTTTTAAAAAACCATCTCCTTTAATGAGCTTGGAAAGGCTTGCTCTTTGCTTGCTATTTAGGCAAACCAGTTCATTATTTTTTTCTAAATTATTTATTGTTGAAAGTATTACATATGTCTCCCGGGCCTCTCCCACCTCCCAGCTCAGCCCCTCAGCCCCCTGTTGTCTGTGTCCATTGGTTATGCTTATAAAAGGCATACAAGCTCTTTAGTTATCTCTTACATCCCTCCACTTTTTAAAAAATTTCTTTATTGATTAAGGTATTACATATGTGTCCTCATCCCCCATTACTCCTTCCAACACTCCCCCCACCCATGCCTTCAACCCCCCTGTTGTCTGTGTCCATTGGTTAGGCTTATATGCATGCATACAAGTCCTTTAGTTGATCTCTTCCCCTTACCCCCACCCTCCCTTTACCTTCCCTCTGGGGTTTGACAGTCAATGTTTCTGTCTCTGAATCTTTTTTGTTCATCAGTTTATGTTGTTCATTGTATTCCGTAAGTGAGTGAGATCATGTGATACTTATCTTTCTTTGACTGGCTTACTTCATTTAGCAGAATGCTCTCAGTTCCATCCATGCTCTAGTTTATTTTTATTTATTTATTTTTTAAAATATATTTTATTGATTTTTTTACAGAGTGGAAGGGAGAGGGATAGAAAGTCAGAAACATCGATGAGAGAGAAACATCAATCAGCTGCCTCTTGCATGCCCCCCACTAGAGATGTGCCCGCAGAACAAGGTATATGCCCCTGACTGAAATCGAACCCGGGACCCTTCAGTCCGCAGTCTGACTCTCTATCCACTGAGCAAAACCGGTTTTGGCCATCCATGCTCTAGTTTAAAGCAGCCACCTTTTCCTCCTTTTTCTTCTTCCTCTTCTTAAAGAATATCTTTCAGCATTTCATATAATACTGGTTTGGTGTTGATGAACTCCTTTAGCTTCTTCTTAACTGTGAAGCTCTTTGTTTGACCTTCAATTCTGAATGATAGCTTTGCTGGGTAGAGTAATCTTGGTTGTAGGTTCTTGCTATTTATCACTTTGAAAATTTCTTGCCATTCCCGTCTGGCCTGCACAGTTTCTGTTGAGAAATCAGCTGACAATTGTATGAGTACTCCTTTGTAGGTAATTAAGTGTTTTTCTCTTGCTGCTTTTAATATTCTCTCTTTGTCTTTTGCTCTTGGCATTTTAATTATGATGTGTGTTGGTGTGGTCCTCTTTGGATTCCTTTCATTTGGGGTTCTGTGTGCTTCCTGGACTTGTAAGTCTATTTCTTTCACCAGGTGGGAGACGTTTTCAGTCATTATTTCTTCAAATATGTTTTCAGTATCTTGCTCTCTCTTTTTTTCTGGCACCCCTATAATTCTGATGTTGGTCCCTTGAAGTTGTCCCAGAGGCTTCTTACACTATCCTCAAATTTTTGGATTCTTTTTTCTTTTTTCTTTTCTGGTTGAATGCTTTTTGCCTCTTGTTATTTCAAATCTTTGACTTGATTCTTACATTCCTCTAGTCTGATGTTGGGTCTCTGTATAATATGTTTCACCCATTATCAAACAGTCCAGTCTCTCCCCCAATGAATCTGGACTCACAGATTCTCGCCTGGCACTGGGGATCAGTGCAGTCAGAACTGGGGTTCAGCGCAGTCTGGAGCTTTTGTCTCCTTCCAGCTAGAGCACGCCAGCCAAGCACTCAGCCACACCATCCTCTCAGGCCCATCCTCTCTACATGTGCGTGCAGCTCCTCTGATTCTCCATGTGCATTTTTCTTTCCTTCTAGTTGTAGAATTTCCAGTTAGCCAGCTTTCCTGTGGTTCTGGATTATGTCCATTTTGTCTTTTAGTTGTATTTTTGAAATTGTTGTTCGAGGCAGCAGTTTAGGTGTCTACCTGTGCTGCCATCTTGGTTCTCTCCCCTTCACTTTCAATCCTTCTGTTTTTATCTGATAATCTCTTTAGCCATGGTGGTTATACCAATTATATATGTGAATATTAACATATTTGGACTGACTTTCATTTTAACTTTTTTTGGATTTCATTTGTCCTGCTTTGTGATTATGTGTGTGTGTGTGTGTGTGTGTGTGTGTGTGTGTATATATATATATATATATATATATATATAATATCCTCAGTTATTGAACTTAATTCATTCCAGAATGCTGTTGGGGAAGTGATTTGTTTGAAAGCTGAATCATTTTTCTCATTAGAAATAATGTAAATTGAATTGATCCATTCTAGACTCCCAAATGAGCTGTTTGGATTCTAGTGGAGGTGGGTGAGGGTGGAGGGTGGGATGGGTACCAGGTGGAGGGGAGATATAGGGGGAAAAATAGGGAACAATGTAATTAATAAACTGAATAATAAAGATTAGAAAAAAAAGAAGTGTGTGTGTGTGTGTGTGTGTGTGTGTGTGTGTGTGTAGGGCAGAACTTTCCTTTAGGTTATGATTTGCTTACAATTTCTTTTAGGTCCCTATTGACTATTGTCCACCTGATACTAAATTGCCAAAGCTTGGGCATAGAATGATTCCAGCTTTATAATCTGAACGTCAATCAGTTCCAGCTGGTGCCGAATGCTAAATGAGCTTGACATGGGGCACCTCTCTTAGACATGACAGTGAATTTCATCCAGGGGCCTCCAAGGGAATCATGCAAAGTTGGCTGTGTGAAGGTGATGCAGTAGTAACATGTAGTAGACTGTGAATGAGGAGGTCTGGGCTCTAGCTCCCAGTTGCCACTGACTTAAGGGGTGACCCTTGGGTAGTCACTTCCCCTCTCTGGTCCTCAGTCTCCCCTTCTCCTGAGTAGTGCTTTTTAATCAGAGCCAAGTTTTTTAATCGGTGTCTCCCAGAGTCCTAGGGTTTCAGAGGCTACTCCAGAGAAAGGAGTATCTTTGGGCCATTTGAATTTGGAACTGAAAGGTAATTAGAGAGCAAGAAAGGAGCTTTAGATGTAGAGACCTGCAACCTTGCCCCTGAGAAAGCTCAATTTCTATTATGGCTCCACTGTTTTGCTCCAGTGGAGGGTGGGAGAGGAGAATCAAGCTTTTTAGGTCACCGAGAAAAGCATCTGCTCTAATGACACCCATTGTGGGTGAGCAGGTGGCCTCCCTCCAGTCCTCCTGGGGGGCTGGAGCTAGCCATCTGCTTGCTTCCCATGAAGAAAGTACCCTTTGCCCTCTCAAATTCTTGGGAAAAGTTGACTTTGAGAGCCAGAGAGAGCCAGGCAGCTTCTAGAGAAGAGGAATGAGGACATCATGGAGATGCAGTGAGAGGGCTAAGAAGAAGCACTCTAGGGCTTGGAACAATTAAACTTGGAGGAGGAAGCCTGATGTGGCAAGGTGGGGTAGATGTGTGGAGAGCCCTCTGTGGGAAACACCTGTCGAGAGTGCAGAGGGCATCATTCACTTCATTCATAACATCATTCAGGTCACATCAACCCAACCCAACCCAACCCAACCGATCTCATTCCAATCCTATCTGTCCATCCATCATCCACCATCCATCCATCCACCCACTCACCCACCCACTTATTAATTTATTATCATCCATTCAATTACTGACCAGCTCATTTATTTGGCTCAATCACTTTCTCTTTCCCTCCCTGCCTTATTCATTTATTCCTTTGACTATTCCATAATTAGCATCTACTATCTACCTGGAAGTGTAGAGGGGAAGGGACTCTACAGGGACTTCAAAGTTACAATACTGTGAACAAATATGTAAGCAATTGTGAGAAGTCATTGTAATACAGGGAGGAGCAAAGTGTTATTTGAGTTTGGAAGTTTGAAGGAGGTGAATTAGAGAAGGCTTCAAGGAGGCAATGACATGAGAGCTGGACTTGGAAGAGGAGTTTTAGTTTATTGACTGGACGAGTGGGTTGAGGGTTTATTTATTTTTTTTGGATGCTGCAAATTTGAGGCCATACTTACTCTTTATAGATAATATAAGCTCTACTCCCTTCCCCCTCCTTCCAGGCCTCAAAAAAAAAAAAAAAAAAAAGAGTCCAGATTATTCAACTCAAATTTCTAGGCTGATGAAATTTAAGTTTAATTTGCAACTGATTGTTCTTATTCTAAACATTAGAAGGGGAAAAAAACATTTAAGGAAAAATCATAGAAACTCATAGCAGGAAGTTACCTTAATCAAACCTCTCTCTGTGTGGCATCTACAAGTGAGAACTAGCTATCAGCGACTCAGTTTGTTGAGAGGCCAGGAGTGTGTGTGTGTGTGTGTGTGTGTGTGTGTGTGTGTTTAAGCTGACAACAGACTGTTTCTTAGGGTTTGGTACTATCTTGTCAAAGTTGTCTCTCGTGCTAGCATTATTATTATTATTTTTACTGTGTCTATCATTTTTAAAAATTTAATAAATCTTTATTGTTCAGATTATTACAATGTTTCTCTTTTCTCTCCAATAATTCCCTCCTCCTTGTACCCATCCCACCCTCTACCCTTACCTCCCCCGCACTGTTTTTATCCATAGGTGTATGATTTTTGTGCAGTCTCTTCCTGCACCTCCCAAACCCCTTTCCCCCCAAGAATTGTCAGTCCATTTCCTTTCTATGCCTCTGATTCTATTATATTCACCAGTTTATTCTGGTCATCAGATTTTTAATTCACTTTTTTTTTTAGATTCACTTGTTGATAGATGTGAATTTGTTGTTCATAATTTTTATCTTTACCTTTTTCTTCCTCTTTTTAAAGAATATCTTTCAGCATTTCATATAATACTGGCTTGGCAGTGATGAACTTCTTCAGCTTTTTCTTATCTGCAAAGCACTTTATCTGACCTTTAATTCTGAATGATAGCTTCAGTGGGTAGAGTAATCTTGGTTGTAGTTACTTGTTATTCATCACTTTGAATATATCTTGCCATTCCCATCTGGCCTGCATAGTTTCTGTTGAGAAATCCACTGACAATCGTATGGGTACTCCCTTGTAGGTAACTGTTTTTCTCTTGCTGCTTTTAATATTCTCTCTTTTCTTTTGCTCTTGGCATTTTAATTATGATGTGTCTTGGTGTGGTCCTCTTTGGATTCCTTTTTTTTGGGTTCTGTGTGCTTTCTGGACTTGTAAGTCTATTTCTTTCACCAGGTGGGGGAAGTTTTCGGTCACTATTTCTTCAAATAGGTTTTCATTATCTTGCTTTCTCTCTTCTTCTGGCACCCCCATAATTTGAATGTTGATATGCTTGTGGTTGTCCCAGAAGCTCCTTACACTATCTTCAATTTTTTGGATTCTTTTTGTTTCTTGCTTTTCTGGTTGAGTGGATTTTGCCTCTTTGTATTTCAAATCTTTGACTTGATTCTTGCGATCCTCTGGTCTGCTTGTAGGTCTCTGTATAATATTTTTTATTTCAGTCAGTGTATGCTTAATTTCTAGTTGGTCTTTTTTCATATCCTCCAGGGTATCACTCATGTCCTCAAGGGTCTTGTTAAATTTATTGGCCTTTTCTAGGAACTGTTGTGGAGCGGATGCGAGTGAAAGACCACTGGAACCCAGACCAAATTAAAATTTAGGGAGCCTTATTAGCCAGCCTGGGGACTGCTCTGCCATCCTCCAGTAGGGAGATCAGAGAGCAGCCACAACCCTGTGTGCAAGACCACTTTTAAGCACATTAACCACATCCTGTTTTTGCACAACAAGCAACCCAAGATAAAACAGTTTTTCCCAAGTAACGTCAGATTCATGCCATTGACGACCATGCCACCCACAGGTTCATCCTGTTCTTCAGAAAGCTGACAGTGTTCTCTCTTGCAAGTCCTACGTGCTGGGAAGGGGCCATTAGACCATATCTCAAGGCCTGGCCTGGTGTCAGCACTGACAACTTTATCTGGGGCATAGTCCACAGCCTCGGTAATGCTAAAAAATTCCCACTCTACAACAGGAACCTCTTGAAAAACCTTATAATCATGGTTTTGAACTCTATGTCCAGTCTTTTTCCCCCCTCCATTTCTTTCAAATATGATTTGTTTCCTTGTCTTCGCATTTTGGCTGCTTCCCTGAGTTGGTTTAGTAGCTTTGTGTGGTAGGTGTCCTCTAAGGGACAGTGGCTCAGCCTCCCTAGTTACCTGAGGTGGACACTCTTTGTGCACCCTTTTATAGGCTGCACAATCTTATTGTAGTTAAGCCTAGATTGCTGTTGTTATCTCTGGGACAGTTGCCTCTAGGCCAATTGGCTGTGAGAATCAGCTGTGTTTACACTGTGATAGCCTCTGTGCTCAGTTTGGATGGGGCGGAGTCTCTTGGGCTGAGCAGTCAGCCTTGATTTCCCATCAGCCCTGCCATAAGTGGCTCCTGGGTCTCTGTGCCCCATGGCAACGGCTGCACGCACCTCTGAGAAAAAGCTGCCTGGAGCTCTGCAGGCTGCTGGACAGTCTAATTTCTCCCCAAATGAGTATGGACACCCAAAAAACAAAACACGCGCCTCTGCAGCTCCCGAGTTTCAACGTGTTTCCTCCTTATAGTCCAGTTTCACCCTATATAAGTCTGGGTTCCCCGAGACTCACCCAGAACTGGAGATCAGTGCAGTGGGACGCCTTTGTCTCCCTTCCCGTTTGAGAAAACCAGCTGGGTATTCAGCCTCCTGCCCTTTCCGCCCACGCACGGCTGCACACCTCTGTCTCCATGTGTCTCCGCACCTCTGCCCTCCGCAACTCCTCTGAGTCTCGGTGACCTTTTATCTTTCTTTCTATTTGTAGAATTTCCACTCAGCCAGCTTTCCGGTGGTTCTGGATGATGTCTGTTTTGTCTTTTAGTTGTAGTTTTGAAATTGTTGTGCGGAGCAGCAGTATAGGTGTTTTCCTATGCTGCCATCTTGCTTCCTCCCCCTGTGCTAGCATTCTTGCATTGTCATTTGACACTTTGTGCATCCAACAATTATCTGCCTATCCATTCATTGAATATCCATTAAACTTCCTGTATCTTCCAGGCTTAGCACAAGATGCTGAAGGCAATACTATGGCAATACTATGTGGGTTCTTGCACTGCAAGTGCCTACAGTCAAGGTAATGGTCAGCTAACATTTCTGTTGAGGGCCACATAATAAATGTTTTAAACTTTGCAGGTGATTCAGTCTCTTTGGCTACTATTTAGTTCCGCTGTTGTAGTGCCAAAGCAGTCTTAGAGAATATATAAAAAAGTGGGCATGACTGTGTTCCCATAAAACTTTGTTTAGCAAAAGGGAGTTGCCCCAGCTGCCATTTGCTGACTACCTTTCTAGTGGAGGACACGGAAGTAGCTAGACAGTGATAAAGTAGTGTGGAAAGTGCTGCCATGAGGGCAAACACTGTCCTCTGGGAGCACAGAACAGAGTCCAGCCAGGCTAGAGCAGCAGGGAAGACTGCCTGGAGGAGGTGAGTGGAGGGGGTCAGAAGAAGAGGCTGGGGGCAGGGGAAGGGGGTAGAGAGGGCCCTCTAGGCCCAGATATATGCAAAGCCTGAAGCTCCTCCTTCAGGGGATATGGTGCAGCAGGAAAATAAAAGGCCTAAATAGAGGTGGGTGGCATCAGGTGGGGTTGGCTAGGTGAATGGGGGCAAAATGGTGACAGCCCTTGTAGGAGCAGGACATGGAGCCCCACTGACAGGTGTTCAGCATCTCATTCTATCTTGTCTTGTTTTAAAAGATACAACACTTCCATCTTAGCAGGCCTCTGAGTTGCTTGCCACAAGGCCTCAGGGCCACTCCCAGAGTGGGACACACAGCTCTTTCTGGTGTGTCTTGATCTCCTTCTTCCTGCCACTTGTGAGGGTCCATCAGGCAGCCTGTGGGCTGGTCCAAGAGGCAAGTCTCTTCTGCAAGAGGTTTCAACAGCAGAATAGAAGTGTAGTTTAAGGAGAAACAGAAACAAAATAGGCATAAACAGGAAGCTGGGATAATAAATATTTATTAAGGCCAAAGCTCTGACTTTGCAATATTGTGGAGAGGATTGAATGCTATAACACATATAAAGTTGTGCCTTGTAAATGCTGAAGTATCATAAACGCTAAGACATTTAAAAATATTTTTATTGATTTCACAGAAGAAGGGAGAGGGGGAGAGAGATAGGAACATCAATGATGAGAGAGAAGCATTGAACAGCTGCACGCTTCCTGCATGCTCCCTGTGGGGATGGAGCTTGCAACCTGGGAATCGAACTGTGACCTCCTGGTTTATAGGTCAATTCTTAACCACTGAGCAACACCAGCCAGGCAAAGCTAAGACGTCTTAATGCTGGTCTCTGCAACTATGCTCCTGTCTGGCTTCTCTTTTCTCCCCTCACCCCTTTCCCTCTCTGGCTCCTAATGCTGGCATATAAACCAGGATTAAGGAGTTGTCTTTGCTTTTTAGGGCCTTTGGAAGAATATTGTATGGAGTACTATTAAATTTATGGGCCTCAAGGAGAAACAAACTCTGGTTTGAATCCTAGCTGTGGTATTTACTAACAAGCTATTAACCAGGTTTCTCCTGTTTAAATGGAGATGATGTTTATACCTCCCCTCTGGTATTTATTGAGATAACTCATGTCAAATGCTCATTAGTATTGTGCCCAGCATGAGTGTTATTGCTTTTAGTTGTAAATTTCAGGACCTGGCACATGGTAGGCATTGAGTAAATGTTTGTGGAATGACTGTTTGACTGCTTAAACAGTGTGCAAAGCATCATATTTTTAGAAAGTATATGTTTTTATTGATTAAAGATAGGAAGGAAGAAGGAGAAAGAGCTAGAAACATCAATGATGAGAGAGAATCACTGATTGGCTGCCTCCTGCATGACCCATGAGCCAGCCAGCCAGCAACCCGGGCATATGGCCTGACCTCCTGGTTCATAGGTTGATGCTCAACCACTGAGCCATGCCAGCCGGGCCAAAACATAGTCTTTTTAGATAATATAACTGCAAACTTCAGGTTGCAGGTTTGCATATGCTTACAGGACTCCTCTCCTTGGGCATCTGTCAAGGTGGTCCCATGAAGGCCTCATCCTCTTTCCCCCAATTCTGTGGATTCTGTTATTAAAGTTCCTCCGATCTAAGGAGCTCTTTTACACCTGAGGCAATGACTTTGGATCATCATGACTTGTGTGAACCTGCCAGCAGCGTCCGTTTTCCTGTCATCAGTCTCCTCGTACCCCATCCATCCACTCACTGTGGACAGATCACCCTAACAAAGAAGAATGTTCTCTACACTTTGCTTAATAAGCAATGTTCATGACACTGTGGTGTCTAAACTCATAGGGGGCCTTCAAGTCCTTCCCCAGTCTGGGCTGTTAATGTTTCCAGTTCAGTGGTTCCCAACTGGAGGTAAGTTTGTCCTTAAGGGGACATTTGGCAATGTCTGGAGATATTTTTGATGGCCACAGCTGGAGTGTGTGTGTGTGTGTGTGTGTGTGTGTTTGTGTGTTTATACTTGTTGGTATCCAGTGTGAAGGCCCAGGATGCTGCTGAAAATCCTACAGTACCTTGGGCAGCACTTCACAATAGAGAATTATGGAGCCCAAATATCATTAGTGTTGATGAGAAATTACTCTAGTTCTATCTTTTTGCTATTTATTGCATACCCTGTCACTCTCATGAGTTTCTGAGTGTGCCTTCCTGTTTTTGCATCTCTGATCCCTTTTGCCGGGTCACTCTTTCTCTCTCTCTTGGTCCTGATATCTTCGTATAGACCAGTGGTTCTAAACCTTTCTAATACAGTCCCTCATGTTGTGGTGACCCCCAACCATAAAATTATTTTCGTTGCTACTTCGTAACTGTAATTTTGCTACTGTTAATGAATCATAGTATAAATATCTATGTTTTCCGATGGTCTTAGGCCACCCTGCTAGCGGTTTTCAAACACTGCTGTAGAGCCTAAGACCATCAGAAAGCATAGATATTTACACTATGATTTATTAACAGTAGCAAAATTACAGTTGTGAAGTAGCAACAAAAATAATTTTATGATTGGGGGCCACGACAACATGAGGAACTGTATTAAAGGGTCACGGCATTAGAAAGGTTGAGAACACTGGTGTAGACCCTTAAGACCCATTTCAGATGCCTTTACTTCCTGTGAAACTTACAGGGAAGCACAGTGTGGCAATTTATTGCTTCCTTCTTTTAGAGCCCACAGCCTTTACAACATGAGAGCGTGGTTGTAAATATCATCAATATAATATATATGTCACACCCCTCCCCCACCATTTCTGAGCTTTTTTAGAATGGATACTGGGTCTTATTTATTCCCCCTCCCCCAATATAATAAATGTCTGCTGAATGAATGAGTAAAATATTCATAATAAAAAGTGTTCAAAATACTCTTAGGTTCTGGGCTCTTTTAAAATAAATATTCTGGACTGACACATGAATGCACATATTTCTCCACGTCTTCCTCATCGTACCATCTTCCACGTGAATTTTATGCAGGCAACCTTCAAACTTTTCTGAAACTCAGAGCTGATTTGTGTTTGTGATTCAGTTTCAATTTCCTGTCTTCAGCACTTTCACATTCAGCAACATTTTCCATTTTGCAGTAAATCTATGAATGTTGCTTGAACACAAATTTCTCCTGCTCCGCCCAGTGACACATTTACAGCCACCAGCCAAGGGTCTTCTTTTGTGAGAATGAAATCGGATGCAATCGGATGTGTCTGACAACCTCTTATTCATATTCAAACCATGAAGGTATCTTCCTGACATGGCACCATCCCCCTTGTGAGGGCATCCATTAGTAACAATAGGACAAGGCCAGCCAGCGTAGTTCTGTGGTTGAGCATTAGCCTATGGTCCAGGAGGTCACAGTTCAATTCCAGGTCAGGCCATATGCCTGATTGTGGGCTCGATCCCCAGTAGGGGATGTGCAGGAGACAGCCAATCAATGACTCTCTCATCATTGATGCTTCTATCTCTCTCTCCCTCTCCCTTCTCTGAAATTAATAAAAATACATTTTAAACAAATAATAATAGGACAAGACTCTGGCATGGGTCATTCTATGGAAAAGATCAGATATTGAGGGCCATTTGGGTAACTGCACAGTCACTACTGGAGTTAGAGACTTTGCTAGACTCTCCTGCCGGGTTCTATTTTTCCTCAGGATTCCTGCCCCTGGGGCCCCAATTCCATAGGTCTGAACCCAGAGTGCAAAGCCCAAACTGGTATATGACACGTGTTTCCTTCAACATGTAGCACAGGAACCCTGGATGCTGGAGGCAGTAGGAACCTCTGAACCAGAGGATCAGAGAGGTTAAGTAACTTGCCCCAGGTCACACAGGGAGTTGGTAGCAAAGCCCTAACTTGAGCCAGGACCTCCCAACTTTCAAGTCCTTGTTCCTTTCCTTATGCCGAGGGGTCAGTGGTCTGCATTCAGTGCTTTAGTGACCAAAGCACAAATGCTATTTGTAGTAAACCTGCAGAGACCCACACACTCTGCTTCTGCTGCATTAAACTCCTGATGCAGCCCTTGAGGCCTGACAGCCCCTCATAAGAATGGCACGCACATTAAAAGCATTTTCAGAAGAGGTTTCTCAGAGCAATGTAGTGACCAAAGCACAAATGCTATTTGTAGTAAACCTGCAGAGACCCACACACTCTGCTTCTGCTGCATTAAACTCCTGATGCAGCTCTTGAGGCCTGACAGCCCCTCATAAGAATGGCACACACATTAAAAGCATTTTCAGAAGAGGTTTCTCAGAGCAATGCTCCAGGAAAGTGCCCTGACCCTGGCTCAGGTGTCTTTGTGCTGCAAGCTTGGCTTCCCAAACACAAGCCTTTCCCTGCAGGAGAACACCAGCTCTTGCAAGGGCTCAGCTGCAGGGCCCTTTGACCACATCCTCAGTCCTTATTCTGAGGAGAGCTCTCTATGCACAGAGTCTGTTCTGAGATGTTGGCTGTTGTATCTTGAGAGGCACTTAAGAGAGAAAGAGACTTGGGGGCCAGGCCCTCCAGGTTCAATGTCTGGCTTCCAGTAGCAGAGGGATCCCAGCCATGACACTCAACCTTTCTGCATCTTAGTTTCCTCCTCTGTAAGATGGGAGCACTCCTCCCAAAGTCCTCGTACAGATTGAGTCAAAGAAAAACAGTGCTTACAGCAGTGTTCGTCACATAGTAAGTGCTCCATAAACATACCTCCTGTTAGTAAAGGCAGGTGCTGGGTTCCACCTTGACTGTGTGACTTGGGATGAGTTCCTTGACTGCTCTGAGCTGCAATATCCTATCAGACAAGTGAATATAAGAACAATACTGGAAGTTCAGGGTTTCACATATCTGCCTGTGGGACACAGTACTTTGGCGCACTTACAATGAAGCCCATGTACCGCTTCCTCTACATGACTTTGGGATTTTATACATCAGCTGATGCAAGGTCATCTGAACATCTGTGTGACGAGGCCTCCTGGCAGACAGTTCCTCTCCAGGAGGCTCTCCCCATGTCTGTGCAACAGTGTGTGTACCAAGGACTTTAATATTTTATTGAAGTGTTGCGATCACTGCATAATACTGAGCAGAAAGAAGTGCTGATCACATGACTAGAGGGGCAGAGTCTCAGAAACCAAATACAACTGAGCCAAAGAAAGAGAAAAGAGAAAATCCTAAAAGCCACTGCACAGTAGATCCTTAACTTCAGCTGGGAGATCTTTGGCCTGAGCTGAATGCCTGCCACTCAACTGTAAAAGAAAAGAATACAATGGGAGAACAAAGATGGGAATGCCAGAAATATATGGCTGAAGATAGTATCAGAAAAAATAACGTTTAATTAAAGATTGTGTATAAAAATTATCTTATCCTACCATAGGAACTGATTATTACATTTTTGTACACATTTGCAGTTGTGCATTATGCCTTTAAGGAGGGATGGTGATTGCTCTGTATGTAAAGGGCCCACCTTTACATACAGGGCATAGCCTGTACAGATGCCTTCTAAGTAATGGCTCTTTACCCTCAGCATCACCATCATTATCATCACCCCCACCACCATCATCACCATCACCACCATCATCATCACTATCACCATCATCATCATCACCACCACCACCACCACCATCACTACCACCATCATCACCATCACCATCATCATCACCACTATCATCATAATCCCTACCACCACCATCATTATCATCACCACCATCATCATCACCACCACTACCATCATCACTACCATTATCACCATCATTATCATCATCACCATCACCATTCCTATCTCCATCCTTAAGGTTGACTTCTGAAGACTTAGAGTCAATTGAATATAGACTAAAAACCTTAGAGTATCAGTCATCATCCTGGTAATTCAGAAATTACTAAGAATTCTCTGACAAGTATCCCTCTGTTTGGATACTCCCATTCTCTGGGAGGTCCTTGACCGCTGTGGCAACCCATCCTATATTTAATGTGGTTCAATGATACTATGTGTCAATGTATTTGTTGGGAGACTCGAGCTATTAGTCAGTTTTATGTTCTGTATGGAACCACAGAGTTAGTGAAATCTCTCTTTCACATGAAGGGCACTTTGGCTACCAATCTCTTTTAAAAATATTTTTATTGATTTCAGAGAGAAAAGGAAAGGGGAAGAGAGATGAAAACATCAATGAAGAGAGAGAATTATTGATTGGCAGCTGCCTGCACGCCCCTGGTTGGGAATGGAGTCTGAAACCTGGGCATATGCCCTTGAACCTGGGACCCTTCAGTCTGCAGGTCAATGCTTTATCCACTGTGCCAAAGCAGCTAGGGCAGGCTACCCATCTTTTAAGAAATCATTCACACATTCATATATAAACACTTTCTAAGCACCTACTGTGGGCTGGCCTCTGGGCTGGGCCTCAGAGGAGTTCCAGGGCCTGTAGGGGAGACAGATAATTATAATCTGGAGTTGTAATTACAATTTACAATGGCAACCTGTACAGGTAGAGGGAGCATTGTGGGGCACCCAAAGAGATGCCAGCCCAGCTAGGGAGGGGGGTGGACATGGGAGGCTTCCTGGAGGAGGTGACACCTGAGCTGAGTTTCAGAGGATGGGTGAGAAGTTGAGATGGAGAAGAGGAAGGTGTTTCAGATGGAATGGAGAGTATGCACAAACATACACGAAACTCAAAAGACTGGTGGGTATTGAGTACAGATGCAGGTCTGGTGTGTGTGTGCCGTGGGGAGGGTGGTTGGAGGGTATGGGTACCTAGGATAAGGCCAGGAAGTTTGAAGAGTCCAGGAGAGTCTTCATGCCAAACTAGAGTTTGGACCTTATCCAGGAAACACGGAGCTCCTGTGGCAGCCTTTTGGTTTGCCCTGACCCTGAAGTAGGGGCCCTCTCCTCTGCTCTAGAGCTCTCCCAGTTGGGTGTAGCTGGGAATTTTTTTTAGCTTTTCTGTGACAGCCAGTTCTGCTGTCCCCACTTCCTTGGCATGATATATTGCATGGCTCATTCATCTCTTCCTCCCCCACCTTTTGTGAGTCAGTGGTAAGAACTTACCTCTGGAGCCAAAAAGACAGTGCTAAATCCCAGCTCTATTGCCACCAATTTATGAGCCTCAGTGAGACTCCTTGACCCCCATAATCCTCAGTCTCCTTGATTGTAAATGGAGATGATAATAAAAGTAGCAAACTGCCCTAACCGGTTTGGCTCAATGGATAGAGCATTGGCCTGCAGACTGAAGGGTCCTAGGTTCGATTCCAGACATGGGCATATACCTTGGTTGCAGGTACATCTCAAGTAGGGTGTGTGCAGGAGGCAGCTGATCAATGTTTCTCTCCCATCAATGTTTCTCTCTATCCCTCTCTTTAAAAAAAAAAAATCAATAAAATATATATTTTTTAAAAAGCAGCAAACATGTATAGGCACTGGTCTATGCACTTTGCAAAATTACTCATTGAATCTCTACAACAACTCTGAAAAGTTGGTAGTGTTATTATCCCCATTTTACAGATGATAAATCAGAGGCACAGAGGGGCCTAAAGCTTTCTAGCTGGTGAGTGGAAGGGACAGGAGGCCAGAAAAATCTGTCTTGGGGTTGACGTGAAGGTCAGAAGGGCTAAGGCATGCAGAGACCTTGATGCACTGCCAACACATAGTAGATACTCAGTAAATGCAACTATCATAGTTACAAATGCTCCAAAAACCAGAGCAATGTTTATAAGCTGACAGCAGTTCCCAGAGCTAAGCAAATCCTCTTCATCTAAGAGAGCCCTCAGAAGGCCCAATTCAAATGGCCTCATTAACTCCACACAATAGAAAATGACAGATAAAGTTTTTGATGAAAGAGACTGAACAGCCATTGATTAGAAGGCAGACTTGTTTCTTTCTTCCCCAGCTGATTGACTGACTTCTGAGGGCTCTTCTGTCTGTGTAATTAAAGAGCTAAGTGAACTATGGAGCACATTTCCTTCATCCATCACCGTCTTGATGGTGGGTGGGAGGGCGTCCAATAAACCATAGATTTCTTCCTCCTGCCCAATGCACAGCTAAAGACCCAGCAAAGCATTGGTGTTTCCAGCCTGCCACTCTTGAATCTCTGAAGCCACATCAAACTATCATTTACCACCATTTAAAGTATTGGCAATTGGAACCAGTGATTGCACAAGAAGATGATGGCTGAAACCGGTGTAATTGGCTGGAGAAGGGAATGGGAGGGTATTAAGGGGGCAGTGAGTGGAGTGTGACCTGATTGTGCATTGGAGCCAGCAGACCTGGGTTTGGATCCAGACCTGGCTACTTCCTAGCCGTGTAACTTGAGGCATGGCTATAGGAGTGAATCCGTCACAGTTCCTGCCCACATTTGAGCTCAGGATTATGTACAGGCATTAAAGAGCTCTCTTCAAAATAGAGGCTGCATGGTGGGTGGGAGAAGGGCTCGGTTTGGGGTCAGACCTGAATCCACATCCACTGGGCTCCACATGTGCTGTGTGATGGTGGACTGGCTTCCCTCTTAGACCCTCTGTTTCAGGCTAAAGATCAGGGATGAATACTTGAGGACTTTGTGTCAGTTGCAATTAGAGGAGCAAGCTCTGGAATCAGGCTGCCTGGATTCAAATCTGTGGGCTGCCTCACTGGTTCTCAATCTGTGTCATTTTGTGCTCCCTTTCCAGACTCCCCCGGGAGACATTTGGCCATGTTTAGAGACATCTAAAAAATATTTTTATTGACTTCAGAGAGGGAGGGAGAGGGAGAGAGAAATAGAAACATCAGTGATGAGAGAGAATCATCAATCAGTTGCCTACTGAGGTTCAAACCTATAATCTGGGCATGTACCCTGACCAGGAATTGAACTATGACCTCCTGGTTCAGAGGTCAATGCTAACCACTGAGCAACACCGGCTGGGCTGGAGACATTTTTGATGATCACAGCTTGTGGGTATTGCTGCTAGCATCTGGAGGGCAGAGACCAGGATGCTGCTCTACATTTTGCCATGCGCAGGACAGCCCCACCACAGAGGATTATCTGACCCTAAAAGTCAATGGTGCTAAGGTCAAGCAAGACATCCTGCTCTATTGCCTACTAGCTTGTGAAGTCATTTCACCTGGCCAAGACTCTGTTCTCTCACTGGGGGAAGGCAGATCATAACCGTGGGTGATTCTTTAAAAAAAACAGAGGCAGTGTGGCAGCTAGCACAATATTAAGCACTTTGCAAGCCCTCAAAAAACATAAGCTTGCATGTATGTGGAATTGAGAAGCAGTAGTGCATAGTAACTGCTAGGACAAAGGTAAGTCCCATGTAAGTCACAGCCAAGATAGGATGATGATGGTGATGTGTGCCATTGTCACAGGCTCTTTGCAGTGCCTGGAGAGCCACTGCCAAGCCTGCACTTCACAGTGGCTTCCTATGCCACCCACACCTCTGCCTCAAGGA
This sequence comes from Antrozous pallidus, assembly GCA_027563665.1. Classification (NCBI taxonomy): domain Eukaryota; kingdom Metazoa; phylum Chordata; class Mammalia; order Chiroptera; family Vespertilionidae; genus Antrozous; species Antrozous pallidus. The sequence goes on along the minus strand of CM050512.1, from coordinate 101,490,663 downwards.
GCTGTGCAAAGCCCATTGTCAAAATTTAAAAAGCAAGATGTGTCTCTGGGGAGGCTGAATCTGGATCTCAGGGCTGCCGGTGCCGAAAATTATTAACTTCCCCTTGGGTTTCCCTCTGCAATTGTTTCCTGAAAGCTGTTAGTAACTTGAGCAGTTCTTGTAATTGGGACTTACTTTCCTGGACTGAGGATTCCTTGCCTTCCTCTCTTATATTTTGTCTGAGCCTGTGATGGACAGAATGCCTGTGCCTCCCCAACGTTTCTATTTTTAAGCCTGAACTCCCAATGTGATGGTATTTGGAGGTGAGGCTTTTGGAAAGTGATTAGGGTTAGATGAGGTCATGAGGGTGGGAACTTGAGATGAGGTTAGTGCCCTTATAGGAAGAGATACCAGGTCCTCCTCTTCCCCCCGACTTCTCTTTCCCATCTGTCTGCATTTTGGTCTTGGACTTCCAGCCTCATTTATTATGAGAAACAAATGTTGGTTGTTTATTCTGGCCAGCGTGTGGACTTAGTTATAGCAGCCCAAGCTAAGACAGGACTCAGGATCCTTAAAGTATACATTTTTGCCAATTCTTCAGTTTTTCAGGGGGATCCTGGGGAGAGGTATCTCCTCATTCTTCCTTTTGAGGAAAACTGGCTTGACTTCCACGGTCCATGTTGGCAGTAGGAGTAGAAATTGTTCCCTCCAGTTGGGGGACAACAAGCAAAGCATGAAGTTGGCTTTAAACAGAATTGCAGATAAGAGAAGGTGAGGTAGTGATTGGCTGACCAAACTGTGCCTAGGGCTTTGCAAGAACCTAACCCCGAATTTTCCCTACGAGCAAAAGGTCAGTGTTTGATGATTCGTTGTTTATGGTGATTTTATAGAACATAACTATGTCGAATAAGAATTGAGTGTGGTCTGCTGCGCTGGTGTGGTTCGGTTGGTCGAGCATCGCCCCATCCTCCAGGAGGTTGCTGGTTTGATTCCCCGCTGGGGCACATGCCCGGATTGTGCAGGGGGCAGCCGATTGATATTTCTCTCTTTCTTCACCTTTCCTTCCTCTCTCCAGAAAGTCAGCAAACACATAAAAAAAAGAATTGACTGTGTTTTAATGTTTTCTTATTTCCTTGTGTGAATTACTAGTATTTGTTGGTTAGAAGGGGGTGTGTGGTTGGTAACCTCCAAATCCTATCAGTGTGGTTTTTCTCCACGCCAGGGCCACAGGCAGGTGCTCATCCTTCTCTGCTTTTGCCACTAGGAAGAATCTGTTTGATCTTCTAAGATATGGAATCTTTACTATCAGGCTAGTGCTCCTCTGAGGAACCTGTCATTGTACAATCTGCTAGAGCAAAAGATAGGGGAAAGGACCTGGGTTCAAATCCCACCCCACCACTTACCCCTGTTTAATTACAGGCCAGTCACTTACTCTTTTCAACTTTCAGTTTCCTCATCTGGCAGGGAGAATAAACTCCCACATCCCAGCACTGGTGTAGGAATTAAAAAATAAAGTCACCCAATCCCCAATAGGTGCCTAAAGTCCTCCTTTTTTATTTCCTCCCCCAGGAAGTGTTGCAACAGCATCAGGAAACTTAAGTTCCTTTGGAAAAATATTGAAAGCAAGAACCAAGATGTCCACAAGCCTCGTGTTCATGAATTTACCTGCACCGCCCCCTGTCCTTGGTCCCTGACACAGGTTGGCCAGTCCTGGCCCCTGTGTGCACTAAGTTGCCGAAGCTTCTGGGAGTTAGTAGGGAATACAGGAGGGGAATGGGAAACCCTTCTCTGGGTTCTGTGCCCTGTGGCTCTAGTCTGTTGTCAAATGTTGCCTTTGTTGACAAATTTCTGCTCACTGACCGTGGTGGCTATTCCTCCGTGTCAGTCTGGCGAGGCAGTGATACCCAGTAATTTAATCAAACATTAATCTAGGTGTTGCTGTGAAGGTATTTGTTAATGTCCGTGGTTAGCATCTACAATCAATGGACTTTAAGGTAATTACTCTTTTTTAAAAAAAATGTTTTTATTGATTTTCAGAGATAGAGATAGAAACATCAAAGATTAGAGAGAATCATCAATCGGCTGCCTACTGCATTCCTCCCACTGGGAATGGAGCCTGCAGCCTAGGCATGTGCCCTGACTGGGAATTGAACCGTGACCTCCTGGCCCATAGGTTGACACTCAACCACTGAGCAACACTGGCGAGGCAAGATGATTACTCTTGATAATGAGGGAGGCCTTATCCAATCAGCCAAAACTGAGATTTCTAGAAGAAGAGGAAATTCTGCCTTAAGACTGTAACATAGAAATCCCACCGGAGTTTCCAGCCTGCCCTACCAGTTCTGGGTTTGCCGGCTCATGCAATTCCTTGAAATCTCTTCCTGTGTCTGGCACTTTCTGTTTCTGCCTCTATCTATCATCAATCTATCTATCTATCTATCTATCTATCTATCTATCTATCTATCTATCTATCATCATATCCTATTGGTTCTTGTCTTAGTTTTTTTTTCTTTCTTTTGGCTGTTTTAATAAAATACATAACCCGAGTGGCTTATAAATAATGTCAACTCCTATCTCACAGTTCTGGATGCTGGGAAGGCCAAGTTTAGGGTTCTGGTGGAGTCAATGTTTGGTGAGGGCTATTTTCTGTCTCACAGACAGCCACCTCTTGCTGTCCTCACATGGTGGAAGGGACAAGGAACACTTTGGGGCCTCCTTTACCAGGGCACTAATCTCATTCAGGAGGGTTTCACCCTTATGGCCTAATCACCTCCCAAAGGCCTCACCTCCTATTGCCATCACATTGGGCATCAAGTTTTAACATATGAACGTTGGGGGACACAAACAATGGGCCTACAGCAGTTGTGTTTCTCTGGAAAGCCCTAATCCCTACCCCAATTCCTGGGAAGACACATCGACACTTGTGGCCTCATCCACTATCTCTGTTAGTGTTTCTTAACCCTTCTTGGGCACAGATTCATTTCAGAGAGTGATGCAGAACTTGGATCTTCTCTCCAGAAAATGTACATGTATCTGTAACATTGCATGAAGCTCAGCAGCCAGGGACCCCAAGTTAAGATTCCAGTTGGATGCTGGTGGATCATAAACTCTATCTATGCCGACTGCTCTCCTGAGCTGCAAACCTATTCAACATCTTATCTTGGCTGTCTTGCAGGTGCCTCAAACTGAGAGTCCAAACTAAACTCTTCATTTTTCTGCCCTGCTTGTTTCTCTTCTCACGCTCCGTTTGCTAGTGAATGAGGACCCACCAGGGAGAGAAATTTTGGGTCATCTTTGCATTTTCCCTCCCTCTCTCCACCCACATACAAACAATCACCCAAACCTGTCAAATTCATTCCCTCTGCCAGGGGCCATTTCAGGCCACCATTGCCTTGCTCCTAATTGGGATCCTTGCATTCAGCCTTAGTCATGTTCAACCTGTTCTTCAGTAGGAAACCAGAGTTAGATTTAAAAATGAACATTTTGTTATATTTTATGTTTTCTAGCTTTATTGAGATATAATATCATATAATGCAGAAGTTTAAGGTATATGACATGTTGATCTGATATACTTACATACTGCAAAATTATTACCACATAGCGTTAGCTAACACCTCCATCATGCCACATAATTGAAAACAAAGATTGAAGCTATTTATTTCTGAATTATGTCTCTCCCCCAATTAAAAAGATATCTGGTGGTTCTGTCATGCCCTATGGGTATTGCAAAGCACAGTGTGGGTTACAAGACTCTCTGGCCCTGTTTTTGTCATTTTACCACTCATTCATTCCACACTTATTTTTTAAAATATATTTTATTGATTTTTTTACAGAGAGGAAGGGAGAGAGATAGAGAGCCAGAAACATCAATGAGAGAGAAACATCGATTAGCTGCCTCCTGCACACTCCCTACTGGGTATATGCATGCAACCAGGGTACATGTCCTTGACTGGAATCAAACCTCGAACCCTTGAGTCTGCAGGCCACCACTCTATCAACTGAGACATACCACTTAGGGATCCACAAACACTTATTGAGCACTACTGTGTGCCAGGCTCTGTGTGAGGGTGTTGGGATCCAGAGAACAGGGGTCTTTGCAGGTTGCATATAGCGCTCATTTGCATTTTCCAGCCATGTTGAGATCTCCTTATCCCAATATGCTCCTGGAGTTCACCTGATGCCTTCAGACCTGTGTGCAGTTTCTCTTCACTTTCTTACATTTCAGCAGCGGTGAGCTCCTTTTCATTCTTCCAAACCCAAGTCAGCTCTCTCCCTGTGGAGATGTCTACATTTTTGTAGAGAATTATTCAACTCTGTATAACATGGGAAACAAATATATTTATTGGAAGACTATGGGGTGGAAAATCTTGAAGAACAGAGGCAGGGCAGCTCTGAGTAAAGAGGTAAGTCTAAGTAAAGGGGTAAGTAAAGAGGTTCTAAGTAAAGAGGTAAGTCTCTTAACCTGGAACACCAATCAGAGACAATGTATGCACCCCTGTGATTGTAGCCGCACAATTCACCATAGCTAAGATTTGGGAACAGTCCAGTGCTCACCAGCAGATGAGTGGATAAAAAAGCTGTGGTTCATTTATACAATGGAATACTTTGCAGCTATAAAAAAGAAAGAACTCTTGCCATTTGCAACAGCGTGGATGGACCTGGAAAGTATCATGCTAAGTGAAATAAGCCAGTCAGAGCAAGATAAGTATCACATGATCTCACTCATATGTGGAATATAATGAACAAAATAAACTGATGAACAAAATAGATCCAGAGTCATAGAAGCATAGAACAGTCTGTTGAATTTTAGAGGGAAGGGGGTGGGTGGGTGGAGAGTGATTAACTGGGGAACATATGCCTTTATGCAGAGCTCATGGACACAGATAGTAGACTGGTGAAAGCCTTGGGAGGGGTGGGTGTGGGATGAAGGGGTCAATGGGAAACAAACCAACCAACCAACAAACAAATGGGACATCTGTAATACTTTCAGCAGTAAAGGTAAAAAAAAACCCAAAATAAAAACTGCCGACATAAAAAAAAAAAGAGAGAGAGAGATGAGTCTTTTTCAACTGCTGTTTGTTGTTTCTCAATCCTTTGCCTAATCCCTTTGTTTAATATTTCCAGGCATGAGAGACTGATGGGTTAGACTTGAGTCAAGTGCCTGCCTCTGGGGAATGCCACCTGATTGACAGCTCAGAAAGACTGCATGTATATATTTGGAGACGGAGAATTCCCCAAAGGAAATAAGGATTCTGATATAAATGAAGAAAGGAAGGGATGCTGAGCAAGCAAAGATAATGTGCCTCCCATACCTTCTTGACCTCTCTGCTGCAGAATTAATTATTCCTTCTGGTCTTTACCTTGCACATTTAAAAAATTAATATCTTTCAAATAATTTCCCTGGCCAGGTGGAATTATGATTTTTTTATGTACTTTGCTTTTGCACTTGAGTCTGTATTTTTGTAATATGGGTTCCAATCATAGTGCCTAGCACACAGTAGGTTCTCAGAAATGTTTCTAGTGTTACATGAATGTGCATTGCAATGAAAACTCCAAACCCACCATTACAAGGTCCACCTTTTAAATTCAGATTTCTCTTAAGAGTAAAATCTGACTTTGAGATGGCAGCTTTTTTTTTTCTTTTTAAAAAATATTTTGTTGATTTTTTACAGAGAGGAAGGGAGAGGGATAGAAAGTTAGAAACATCAATGAGAGAGAAACATCGATCAGCTGCCTCTTGCACGCTCCCCAGGGGGATTGTGCCCGAAGCCAAGGTACATGCCCTTGACCGGAATCGAACCTGGGACCTTCCAGTCTGCAGGCTAACGCTCTATCCACTGAGCCAAACAGGTTTCGGCAAGATGGCAGCTTTTAATTCCTTTTTCTTTTCCTAGGATGTTGGAAGCCATTCATTATCTTCACTAGTAGAGAGATGTGAACAAGGAACCTGGAAGGCTGGTCAACACTGAAGCTCTGAAAGGCAGAGCCAATCACCCACTGTGTAATTGAGACAATGGTAGCTAAAGCAACTTCCACCTTTTAGTTTTTGTAAATCCTTGCTGATTGGCTATTATTGGAATTGCCTGCCTAAGGGCTATGGGTGTATCACACAATCTGAATAAAACGGATAGCAAGGCCAGAGCAGAGTGGAGTCCTTCCTCCTGCCTGGTCCCCAATATTGCCAAATTAATATTTTCTAGTCTCTTTCATTTGCATGCAGCCTCCTCCAGAGCCCGAACCCTGAACCTGAACCCTGACGCATGGAGGACTGGCAGCCCAATGTGGGCCACTCACATCAGGAGTCTTTGGGTCTTAAAGTATTGCCTATTAAGAGAATTTGGGTTTAACAAAGTCAATTTGCTAAATGGTGTTAATGGTCATAACCAGATATATGGTCCCCCGGAAAAGATGACGCCGAAGGACAGAAGAAGAAATTAGTTTTTGTTCATACCAGAGACATTTATGTGGAGAGAATTAAAGAAAAAAAAAAGGATCTTTTTGGATAAAATATCTAATAATGATGCATAGAATATAAATGCAAAGTAGCCTGGGATTATGTTATACTTGGAAGAAGAAGAAATAAAAAACTAAGACTTTCATTGAGTGGAGCACAGACCCTTGAAAATATTCTTTTCCCAGCAATTACTGATACCTATTATGCGCCAGGTACTGAATCAAGCACTTACTCACCTTTAATCCTTGCAAATCCCTCTTTGGTAGGAATCACTGTTCCCATTTTACAAGGGAGGACACTGAAATTCAGCATATTTATGTGATAGGCCCCACGTTCAAATAGCTAGGAGGCAACAGAGACAGGATTTGAACCCTGGTCTTCCTGGTGTCAAAAGTGCCATGTTTTTGCTCCCATTTTAACCCAAGGATGGGGCACAGGCATAGTTTCCCAAAGGGGAACCCAAGTGCTAACTTCATGATCAGTCCCAGCTGTTGGCTCAGGGCTCCTCAAGTGCCTTCTTGCTGAGGTCAGAATGGACTATAGGGTCTAGAGGGAGCTGAGTGTTCTTGCTGAGGTCAAAGAATCAATGCAAAGATTCTTGTCTGGTAGTATTTGCAGGTAAAAGCTCTCATTCTGAGGAAAAATCTTGGAAGGGAAACCCACTCCCAGTAGGAGGAAGTCGGGTTGATGAAGGTAAGTGCATGTATGTGCACGCATACAGGAGCTAATGTGTTTGCATGTGTAGGTAAGCCCATGTGCTTTTGCATAAGAGGCTGTGTGTATGTCTCTGCACATGTATATTTGTGTGTGCTGGGCATTGTACACTCCATGATCATTGATGCCTCTGTGTTGGTATGTGTGTACTCATACATACAGGTGGGTCTTTGCATGTTTGTCTGTGTTAAGCTTGTCTGTGCATTCATCTATATTCCTGTGTTTATATGTTGTGTGTGAGTGTGTGATGACTTGCAAGAATGGGGAAATGTGTATACAGACACCCCTGACTTCCTGCCAACCCACTTAACAGGTTTCAGAGAGCGTCTATTCACCTCTCACTGGACCTGCTCTGTTATACTCTGCAATTTCATTTTCCATTTGATAAAATGGTCTAAAAAGAATGATTTTTAATGAGTTTGGAAGCACTCCCGTGAGACCTTACTGCTTAGAATCCTTTAGTCTGGTCGCCGAGACAAAACTGAAAAGCCAGCCCTGACTTTCTCTTGTGATGTTTAAAATAAACCAGGAAGGAAAGCCCCAGAGCGAGAATGTCTATGGGGTCTTAATCTTTTCCTAAATAAATCCCTGCTTATGACTTCCTATTGCCCATCAGATAAAGGATTATCTGCTGCAAATGGGCTTTGTTTATCTTTCATAAATCTCACTCCTGCTCTGCTAATTCTCACATCGCTCATTGTTCTCGACCCTGTAGTGTCTTTTTTGAGGTTTAATATTCTGTCCCAGCTCTCCTGTGACACTAATTTCCTAAGGGGCTGTGAGCCTGTTTGGTTGGCCTGGACATTGAGGAATCTAGCTATGGTAGCTGATGTCCAGACCTGCCTTATTAGCTCTCCCAAAATAAAGACAACCTTGGATATTGGCAGATTTAGCATCATCTTAGGTAGCCTGAAATGAGGCTCAGAGAAATGGATTTTGAATTAAATGGAGCTAGTTTCCATTCTGGCTCTGGACTTAGCAGATGAGTGACCCCAGGCAAGTCTTTTTCCCCCTCTTTCTGTCACAAAACCCCTTATAACAAAAGAGAATTACAAATTCTTAACTGCAAGGACAAAAATAACGTATTAAAAACATTGGCTACTTAGTAAGTGTATTAGATAGCTATGGCTGTGCAACAAATCATTTCAAAAATTGTAAATGTTTGCCCTAATCGTTTTGGCTCAGTGGATAGAGTATCAGCCTGCGGACTGAAGAGTCTCAGGTTCAATTTTGGTCAAGGGCATGTACCTTGGTTGTGGGCATATCCCGTGGGGGTGTGCAGGAGGCAGTTGATCGATGTTTCTCTCTCATTGATATTTCTGGCTTTCTATTCCTCTCCCTTCCTCTCTGTAAAAAATCAATAAAATATATTACACAAAAAAATTGTAAATGTTTATTTTTGCTCATGAGTCTATGTGTTGGCAGTTTAGGAAAGTTCTTCTACTCCCAGTGTGGCTCCCTCGTGTGTCTGTGGTCAGCTGAGGGTCAGTGTGGTGGCTTTTTCGGAGGTTGGCTGAGGTCTCCTGATTCTCCTTCACCTGCTCTCTCCGACTCCAGAGTCCAGCCTGGGCTTGTTCTGGTGGAGGCAAGGGCCCCGGAGAGATAGCTGAAACCTGCAAGGCCTCTTAAGGCCTCAGCTCAGGACTGGAACATTTTCAAGTCCACTGCATTCTATGGGCAGAGCAGGTGATAGGCCAGCCTGGGCAACAATGGTGGGAAGGCAGACTAGCTCTTGATGAGAGGAGAGCTGTTAGTCATATTGGAAAGATGTGAAAGCAGGGAGGAGATTAATGGGAGCAATCAGTGCAAGCAACCTCTTGTGATAAGCACTCCCGTGTTTGTTGAACTGCCTGGCACCTCCACCGCTATGGAGGAAAGAAAAATAATTTTTTTCTCAACCCTTCTAAGTTCTTGGCTGAGATCCCTGCCCCCATAATAAAAGACAGATTAACAGGAGAAAAATCAAAGGGAAGTTTAATAACATGTGTACCTCACGCATGCATGGAAGAGACCTGGAAAAAACCAAGTCCTTTCCTGAAATGACCCCAGACACCCCCTTAGATAGCCTTTCCAGCTAAAGACAAAAGAAGATGTTGGGGGTGGGGAGGGCAGCTCCAGGAGGTTCCCAGAAAAAGCACAATAATCAATAGCTGTTGTGCAGATTTGTCATTCTATCTCCATTGATAGAAGTTTCTAGACACGTAGTCATCCTTCTTTCCTTGGCACACAAAGAGACACTCTTACAGGTGGAGCTTTCCCTCAGAGATATAAATTTCTCTTACAAGAGGTTAACTTCTATTTGGTTTTCAGAACTTCTTTGGTGTTCGTTGTTTCTTAAAAAAAAATCACCCCCCCAAGAATCCTTATGCCAAAGAGGCATATTTTGGGGTGGCAAATTCTGTTCCTCTTCACATTTATGAGGTCCAGTCTCAGCACAGTTTTGCTTTCATTCCTGGCCTTTTGATTTTTCCTGTCTCTCATTGTCCTGAGGCATCCCACATAGGCTTCATTCTTACCTTCTAACATAGTAGGCATTTAGAATGCACCTGGTAGCTCACTTCTTCAGAATGATGGGAGTAAAAACATTCCCAGTGCTAACTGCTAACAAGCCCTATGCGATACACTTTGCTTGCATTCTAAATATTTATTTTACTGCTATTGGAGAGAAAAATTTTTTTCTCTACCCTTCTAAGTCCTTCTGGTTGGTCTAAGAATTAAATCGACATGAAACAGATTAACAGGAGAAAATCAGAGTTAATTATGTGCGTGCAGGGACATCCACATAAACATGATAGATCTCAAAGACAAAATGAGGCTGTTGTGAGCTAAGGAGAGGGGGGTGGTGTTCTGGGACTTCATAGGGAAGGAAAGTAGTTCAGAGGAAGATGAAAAGAGCGAATGTTTCATAAACAAATGTTTGCCATGCCCTGTGAGACACTGGGCCACAGAGAGGAATGTTAATAAACACGCTTTGCTAGGCTGCTGCTCCTCATCCTACCCTACATCATAGTATATGATAAGTAGCTATCATTCAGGGAACTGCACCCTTCCTGGAGCTGGTCCTCCATCCAAATTCTTTTAGGCAGTGAAGAGGATGCTCAACAGTTCTTTCTGAGTCTCTTTGACACAGGCCAGTGAGCCAGGGCAAGTGGAACAGGGAAACGGAGACAGATAAACAGCAGTTTGCAGCCATCTAGCAACTCTAGATGCCAAGCAGTGCAGCCATCTGGCAAATTTCTGTCTGCTCTACACCAAGTCACTTAAGAGTAAATGGTTTGCACTTCCCTCCCCAACTAGAGGGTAAATAGCTTAAATCACCCTACTCAAGGAGACAGATAGCAGAAAGCTAATTAGTGCCATTTGCCAATCACACCCAAGTACAGATGAAGTTAAGAGAATTCATCACATTTTGGTACATCAGCATAAAGCTGAGGAATATTCTATTGAGATCCTCCCCTCCTGTAAGACCTACCCTAAACGCCCAGCCTTTAAAAAACCCCTCAAAACAAAGGTCCCAGCATGCACTCTTCCTCCCAGGAGCACAGCCTTAGCCTTCTCCCACTCCTTCCCCCGACATGCAGGCTTCTCTTAAATTCTAAGGGACCTTGTGAGTCTTGCAACCAGGGCAACAATGGGCAGTGGGCAGTTCATCACGGGCAGCCTCCCTGAACCCGTCCACAAGACCCCCTCCCCCCGCCAGCTCCTTCTTATTTCACTGCCCCCAACTTTCATAAATGTCCTTTGAAATTCGCCCAGACTCACGCTGTGAAATTTGTCCTGCGTGAAGTCAAGAGCCCACAACTACCAGGCAGCCTTAGGCAGACCCACCCAAAGCCAGGTCCCCTTTCCAGTAACATTTTGTTTCCTACAAATAATCAGCCTGAAAGAATTATCATGGCAAACAGGCCTATCTTGAGGTGGTCAATTTTGCTCCTCTACACGACATCCCTTAACCAAGGGGAGGTAAAGCAACCTATACCAGGTCACTTAGCTAGCACAGACGGGATTCAGTCTGACTTTCAAGTCCATGCTTTAACAAGTATGTTAAACTGTCTCTCTTACCTAGGGTGACCAACTTAATCCTGGTTTTTGTCCCCCCCGCCCCCCGGATTTAAAACGGAAAGTCTGGCATCCTATGAGATCACCCACCCCGGGGCAAAGTGGGGTATTTGTCACCCCACTGCATCAGGCTGGGCTCAGCATCTCTGACCCCTCCCGCCTCCCCAGTCTCTATTGGAAAAGGGTGTTTCCACGTCTTGCTTCCTCTCTAATTCCTGACGCCTGTCTTATTGCTTCTTTTTTGCCTGTGCAGTCTTGTGTGCCATCAACATCTGGTTTGTTCCACTTTGGAAATGCACAGGCTACTGCAGGCTGCTCCTGGCTGGAATTCCCCGCCTCCACCCCCAAGCTGAGGAGGATGGAACAAAGTAGGAATCCTCTCTGGTTTGCAGACTCTTAGGAAACTCATTCTCCCTTTAATGCCACAGGATTAGGGGGGTAGGCAATGCCTTCTCCTTACTGTGACATCTTTGCTCAGTCCCTCCCATCACCCTGATAACACGAGCCTCAAGATAAGCAAAGAGGTATTTGACAGGAAAGAGGAAAGAAGCTAATATCCATCAACTCCCTTGGCCTCCTCCCCACAATAAAACATTTGCCTTTAAGGATCTTATCTTCTTTTTTATATACATTCTTGGATTCTTAAAATAGAGGGCTTTTGACATTATCATTTAAAAAACTTCACTCAAAAAAAAAAAAAAAGGCTCCAAACACCTAGACACCAGAGATACTGCTCAGAACTATATAGGTTCTCTCCCGTGGGCAGCCTAGTAAAAATGGAGAGCATGCTGGAAAAGATAAAAGGCATGCCAGAGGACTGAACCAGTGCAAAAGCACAAAAGAATGAATATTTCAGAAATGCTGACCTAGACAGTTTTGCTACGCCAACAGAGAGGTCATTGAATTTGCTAGGTTCCGAACGAGCAACTCTCCTTAGAATCTTCTCCAAGCTTGACCTCCAATGGATGTCGAAGGTGCCCGGTCACGCACAGGGAAAGTGGCCCTGCAGCCACACCGGTGACTTTTCCAATAGACAGTGTTCTTTTTTTTTTTTTTAAAATATATTTTATTGATTTTTTACAGAGCGGAAGGGAGAGAGATAGTCAGAAACATTGACAGCTGCCTCTTGCACGCCCCCCACTGGGGATGTGCCTACAGCCAAGGTACATGCCCTTGCGGGAATCGAATCAGGGACCCTTCAGTCCACAGTCCGACGCTCTATCCACTGAGCCAAACCGGTCTCGGCCCATAGGCAGTGTTCTTAACTAAGACATCTGAGGGAGCAACAGGTGAAGTGGCCCCCAGCCCACCACAATTTATGTGAGAGTTTCCGTTTGCTCAAAGTTGAATTTTAAATCAAAACCCTCCGCGACCCACATGGCTGGAGGTTGGTGTACTTTTGCAATACACAACAGGAGTCAAATCAATATTCATCCAGAGAAACAAATTACGAATGAGCAGTTCATACTTAGCCAAGCGTGCCGAGCTCTCCAAGGACAGGGAATTGAAAGATTTCTGCAGTCCTCTGTGCCTGCCCCAGAGAACATCTAAAAGCTCCCCAAGGTTAACTCCCTAACAAAAAAGACCTTTGGCAATTCCGATATTGTGAGAATTTCCATTAGATAAAGTTAATAGGATTTTAAAGTGCTTCTTGGTTGCTAGTAGGTCCATGCTGGGAAAATAATGTAAAAAAAAAACCCCAGTAAAAATATGTTTAAAAATTAATGGGAAATAATATTGAAGAGGAAAATATCCCCTACTAATGAGAGCAATCTAGTTTCTGGAAATGGTCATTGTGTTGGATAGATTTTCCATAACATCAGTTATGAGTAAGGTTAATACTGACAATAATCAGGGCTGCCCAAGGAAGCAAAGAGTTGTCTAGTCACAGAGCTCAGCGAGTGGGCGATGGTTGCTAAGTTGTTCCTGCCTTTTTCAGCATCTCAGCTTATTTCCTTATCTCACTCACTCACAGGGTTTGTGAGCTGAGGAAAAGGAGGGGTTATCATGAGCCACCTATCCCAGGCAAAGCATCAATTAAAATTTTCATTTGTATGGGGATAACTAGAGGTTCCCAATCTTGTTTCCCAACCTGGGTGATCATTAGAATGCCTTGGGAAATTTAAAAAAATATATAGATTATTGGAAATCCCTTTGGATCTACTGAATCAATGTCTTTGAGGTTGAGGCCCAGAGATAAGTATTTACAAAAGTCCTATATCAAAATAGTCATTACTTGTGTGTGTGTGTGTGTGTGTGTGTGTGTGTGTATGTGTGTGTGTGTATGTGAGATATTGTATACTATATTTCATTTTAAATAGACATTCCAGGTGGTTCTATAACAGGAGTAGGTCTTTGGAAAAGAGGGGTGAGTCTCCTTTCAAATAAGAAAGCCGAGTCCCAGAGACACAAAGGATTTTCTTGCTACCACCCAACACAAAGCCAAGACTACAGGCTTGTATCTAAACTCAAAGTGTAGGAACTTCTGCTCTATACCAGGCTCATGAAGTTGTTCTGGAAACTTCTGGAAGTTTTCACTCCTCACAAAGCCCAAAAGACACCTAGGGAAGAACTGGCTCATTTGGTGGAATGTAATGGTGTCACTAACTTTGACAGCCCTTTCCCCTCATCACTCTCCAGAAGCTTCCAAGGCAGAGGCATCATCTCCTCCTCCCACAGAGTGGTCTCCCTGGGTAAAAGGACATTGCAAAATTCTGCAACAGCTGCTGGCTTACCATGCAACATTTATTGAACATTTACTATGTGGCAGGCACTTTTTCATCCCCTTGAACTTTACATCTACACCCCAGGGACTAGAAATTATTATTACAATTTTCCAAGTGAAAGGCGAGGCCCAGGTGAAAAACTCAACCAAGACCACATGGTTCAGAAGACCGAAGATTTATCAAATCATTATTATGTATACCTGAAATTAATATGATGTCAATTATATCTCAAGGAAAGAACCTAAAACAAAGTACCCAGGTCTTTATGGCTTCAAGACTCACATTCTTGCCTGGCTGATGTGGCTCAATGATTGGGCATCGACCTATGAACCAGGAGGTCATGGTTCAATTCCTGTGTGCGGGAGGCAGACAATCAATGATTCTCTCTTATCATTGATGTTTCTATCTCTTTCTCCCTCCCCTTCCTCTCTAAAATGAATAAAAATGTGTTAAAAGACTCATATTCTTTTCTTTGCTTACATGGCGCCCCTCATAACTCTACCATCATATGCAAAGAATTTCAGTGACTTACACCTGGTTTAGAAACTGACCTATTTTCTGGTTAAAAAAAAATCTATGAGTATCTTTTTCAGGTGAAAGTAAGCTCTCATGATATTATTTCATATTTACTTTATAAAAGTTGTAAGAATATCAAGGTGGAAAGGGAATAAACCACGGAGTGGACTATTTTCAGTAGATCTTAAAAGAACATAGAAATCAGAAAATTCTCAATTGTGAGCAAGGCTGTGGTGAGGTTGGCATTACTGTTAATGAAGTCTTTTCATGTTCTACGACACTTTTCTGAATATGGAGGTCAAGTTCGGGCATTTGTAATCAGTTGATAAAAGACAAGTGTGTGCAGCCACATGGGAAATCTATGAATATTATCAAATAATGATGTAGAGTCTAATTAAGGTTGAGCTATTAAGCTCTAATTAATTAAGCTGTCAGATTTTAATCAAGGAATTGATTATTTCTGTATAGACCTTTGATGGCACTGCATCTTTGCAAAGCTCTGGAACCCTGATTTGCAAAGGTTAACAAGTTAAAGGGCCATACTCCAGCCCAAAGAGGCAGTGAGATTTTCTGCTTCTAAGAGGGTGCAGATCCAATAAATTTTCTGATTCTTACAGAAAAACAAAAAGGCAAGTGTGCCTTCTTGGGTAGGACCAGACCCAAAAATTGTACTTAAAATTTATTTCCTTGGTGACCATTGTCCAGATTCAAAAACATTTCTGGAGTACCTACTCTGTTCTTGGAAATATGCCATCTCATTTTATCCTCAAAGAAACCCATTTTACAGAAGAGTAAACTGAGGGTGATAGAGGGGGTGGGCCCAACTCAAGGTTGTATAACAAGCCAACTTCCTTGGGGAGGAGAAATGGAGTTGAGTATCTGTTCCCTGAGACTGAGTGAACTGAACTGGATTTTCTTTGGTTCTTGAGGTTACAGCACAGCTTCTAATGCATTTCTGCGTCCTCTCCACCCTTTATCTCTAGTCTCTCTTCCCACTGCACAGAGATCCTTTGCCTGGTGGGAAACACACCAGTTTTTGGAATCATACAGGTCAGGGTTGAAAGCTGGTTCTACTACGTGCTGGCTGTGAGAACCTGAACAAGTTATTTTCTTTCCTCCAGACCTCAGCTTTCTCCTTTGCTACAGGGGACAGTGCCATCACCTTGCAGAGGATTGAAGGATATCATGGCTACATTGTACTGAGTACTTCCTGTCTGCCAGGCCTAGTGCTAAGCATGTCATCATTCATTTCCTCCTCACAATACCCTGTGAGATGGCACTATCTGACAGAACTTGCTGCAAGGATGAAAACACGGGAGCCACTAGCCTCATGCAGCCATCCAGCACTAAGAATGTGGCTGGTGCCACTGAGGGACAGACTTTTAAATTTTCTTTACTTTTAATGACTTAAATTAAAACATATTTTTATTGATTTCAGAGAAGAAGGGAGAGGAGCAGAAAGATAGAAACATTAATGATGAGAAAGAATCATTGATTGGCTGCCTCCTGCACACCCCCTACTGGGGATCGAGCCTGCAATCCGGGCATGTACCCTGACCAGCAATTGAACCATGACCTCATGGTTCATAGGTCAACCCTCAACCACTGAGTTACATCAGCTGAGTGAATTAAAATTTAAATAGCCACATGTGACTGGTAGCCTCTGTATTAGCACAGCTCTAATGACATTCAATTTAATCTGATTCGACAGTGAGGGTCCAGAGAAACTATGTGACTTGCCTGCAGTCTTTCAGCTTCTAGGTGGCAGAGTTGAGATAGGAGCCCAGGTGAGGTGGCTTCTAATCGTTATATGGCACCAAATGGGAACTGGAGAGCAGGGCCAATCAAAGCAGAGGTCGGAGGCCACTACCCCTCAGAATGGCGGAGGGGCCCAGTGTAAGCCAGGCCACTTACCATGTCCCCAATGTCCTCTGACCTGGATAAGCCATCTGTTTGTAAGCAGGAGCTGGAGTGGCCTGCAAGGCAGAGATGACTTACACTGCCTGCGTTGACTTCAGGGCTGGGGTGACCCCATGCTTTGGCTTTCGGTCAGTTGAGGAAGGGAGCTGGTGAATAGCAATGGTGGTTGTATGCCAGCTGCCATGTGGGCTCCCACACCCATGCTCACATTTTACACCATAAGTTAGGTGGTGCCACGGCCCTTCTGGAGGTGAGCAAGCCGAGTCTCCACCAGGACCAATGACTTGCCCAAGGTCACGCAGTGTGAAGGGGCTGAGCCAGGGTTTGCAGGCAGGCGCTTGCTTTATTCTTTCCCGTGGGACTTCTCATCTTGGTTTTCTCTCCCTATTATCCTGTTTAGATCTATCTCACCACAAGTTTTTGGGCTCCCACTCCACAGGCAGGAAAGCAACAAGTAGAAAACGGGGTGAACCCTAGCTGGTATGGCTCAGTGGATAGAGTGTCAAACAGCAGACTGAATGGTCTCGGGTTCGATTCCACTCAAGGGCACATACCTGGGTTGTGGGCTTGGTCCCCAGTAGAGGGTATGCGGGAGGCAGCCCGTCAATGATTCTCTCTCATCACTGATGTTTCTATCTCTCTCTCTCTCCCTCTCCCTCCTCTCTGAAATCAATAAAAATATATTTAAAAAAAGAAAAGAAAATGGGGGTGATGCTGAATTTGGCCCAGGCAACTGTGAGCAGGTGGGAGAAGGGAGTGCGAGCTAAGGAGGAATATGACTGATGGGAACCTACACCAAAGAAAACCGCCGTTATAATAATAATGATAATTAGTGGATCCTTCCTGCCCTCTCTCTGGGATCCAGAGACTTCCCCACGCAATGCCCAGTACCTGTCATCCTCCACGGACTTGTTATAAAAGATTGCTGTCATATCCAAGACAATGGAAACAAAGCTGCCGACATTTAAGGAAATGTGTCTGCATTCAATACTTTGTTTCTTTTATGAGCAGTAAGAACACCAAGATTTACACATTTCGGGATTCCTAATTGAATTGTATAAATGGAAAATGCGAGCTCTGGTAATATTTGGAGAAGCAGGCGGAGGTTTGTCAATGCCAGGTTGCTGCACCTGCCTCCTGCTCGTGCAGTTGGGTGTTTGCACTGGTGATTCCGGTGTGTCTTCCGCACTGGGGCACATCTTGTCAGCTCATTTCCTTCTGGGTCTGCGCTGAGCTTCTTCAGGAAAAACAAACGTTGGGTCTGGGAAACTGGTGCCTCCCGGCCTCAAGTCCCTGCCACATTTGATTTCAGGCCATCTTACCCTGTCCGCAATTTCCTCTGTCCTGGGTGAGTCATCTGTTTGTAGGCAGAGGTGTGATCTGCTGAGATGTTGAGGTGGTGTGTGAGGAGTCATGGTTTTGGGTCTCTGCTATGTCCTAGCTGTGTGACTTTGCCCAGATGACTCCATCCGTACCTGATTCTGTAAAATGGACAGCATTGATTATAAGGGTTGTTCCAAATTAAATTGACCCCTGCCCTAAAAGTGTTAAAGTTCTGACCCCTGACTCCTGTGAATGCAAACTTGCTTGGAAATGGGATCTTTAAAGATGTAATTAACTTAAGATGAGGTCATACTGGAGTCAGGTGTGCCCTTCATATAATACTAGTCACCCGGTGCACAGATTTGTGTACATTGAAAATAAATTGTTTAGAAGAAATATTTTAATAAAAGCTATGCACCCTTTCTCTATAATAGAAATGTCAACCAAATTCACAATCAACAATGACAGATAGAAACACACGTGTGCGATTGGCGCCAGATATATATATATATATATATATATATATATATATATATGTATAAACTTGCTTAATTAGACCTGCTTTTTGATTTAGCTAAACTTTTTCCAGCCCAGGGAAGCACCCCAACACCCCAACTTCTCTTTCAGGTAATTGTCAGCAACACAGCAGTAAATTTCAACACAAAGCAGATTATTATTGTATATCATGCAGGGAGAACAAAGGGTAAACTATTTAACTGCAGCAGTGTTTGACTATATTTTGCACAGTGAGAAAACATGAAGTTATTTTCAAGGTCCACCATTTCTTCTTTTCAGTCAGGTAAAGTTTCTAAGTTTTCTAAATCTCTGTTTTTTGGCTAATGAAGAAAAAACAGGATTCCACTGGGTGTCCTATTTACCTACTCCAGGACTTCTGTGAGGATCAAATGAGATGAGGCATGGGAAACACTTCATAGACATTTGGTTACAGTGTGAAATGTTTCCATCTGGCTGTAAAGCAAGTTATAGTCCTGGCCTGAAGAAGGCTAGGAGGCTAATCATCTCTAGGGAGAGGAAGCTGGGCATTGCTACGTGACATCATTACCCAGCACCCACAGCCACCATTTCTGGGCTGGGTTGGGCTGTGGGCTGCATTTTGTGCTATGGGGTCTCAGCAGTGTGGGCTGTGATTTGTTGGGCTGTTGCTCCAAGGTGGTGGTGGGGCCTATGTCCCACTTGGAGGAAGCTGAGTGTAGCTTTGCAGGTGCCAGGTCTACAGTGCCATTTCTCTGTAAATAGCCAGTGCACAACACAGCAGCTCCTGCACTGAGTGTCTACCCCCTGGTGGTTAGTGCACATCATAGCAACTGGTCAGGTGGTCGGACGCTTAGCATATTAGCCTTTTATATGTATAGATGACAGGTGTCCTTAGAAAAGGAAAAGACACACAGAGACAAGAGGGAAGACAGCCATGTGAAGGCAGAGGCAGAGACTGGAGTGATGCCGTCACAAGCAAAGGAAGGCCTGGGGCCACCAGAAGCTGGAAGAGGCAGGAAGAATTCTCTCCTGGAGCCTTGAGGGGGACCATAACCTGATGAAACTTGATTTCTGATTTCTGGTCTCCAGCACGATGGGAGAATGAATCTCTATAGGCTTTAAAATGTATATATATACATATATATATATTTATTGATTTCAGAGAAGAAGGGAGAGAAAGAGAAAGATAGAAACATCAATGATGAGAGAGAATAATTGATTGACTGCCTCCTGCACACAGAAGGATTGATCCCACAAACCCAGGAATGTGCCTTGACTGGGAATTGAACCATGACCTCCTAGTTCATAGGTCAGTGCTCAACCACTGAGCCATACTGGTCTGGACAAAAGCCATACCCGGGAGGAGAGGTGATGCAGTGGCTTCAATCACACTTTCTAGAGCCAGGCTGCCTGGACTTGCATCCTCACTCCATTATTTAACCAGAGTCGTGACTTTGAACAAGTGGCTTGATCATTTGTCTCAGTTTTGAGAAGGAGAAAAGCAGCCTCTGATGCCAGGATGGACCTGATGCTGTGGCCCAGCACTCACACCAGCCCTGAGTGTCCCCTTGAACATGAACAATTTCTCAGAACATCCTCAGGAAAGGTAGAAAGTAGAATGGGGTGGGGGCAGGGGTGCAGAAGGAGTTAGGGATTTTGGTTTAAGTACAAACTTGCAACTAGGAGATAAATAAGTCTGGAGACCTCATTCACAGTATAGTGACTGTGGTCAACAATACCGGATTATAGACTTCGATGTTGCTAAGAAACTAGATCTTAATTGTTCCCACCACAAAAAAGAATGATCATTACAGGACACGATAGACATGCTGTACATCTTTCAACGACACAATGTTCTATGCCAATTATACATCAATAACATAAATAAATTACAAAGAAAATAAAAGAAAAGAGAAAGGCTCTCTGTACCTATGATGGGCCAAGATAAAAAAAAAAAAGCCCACTCTGTAATCATGTCTAAACACAAACGAAATGGGAGCGTGGTCCAAACCACCAAAATAACCCAGCAATCCCTTACCCTGGCAGACACATGTGACTGCTGCTCCTTTACCAACCACGGCCACAGCCTGCTTCATTCCTCCCACCTTCTCAGTGAAGACTGAGAAATAATCGCAGAGTTGCTCTGGCTGCCTGACATGCAGAGGAGCAGTCCACCCACCTGTCCGAGGTCGCTGGGGGAATTGAGTGGCGAGCGAGCCTGTGCTCTTGCCAAGGACCTGGTGACCCCAAGAAGAGAAGAATGAGGGCTTCATGGGGAAGGAGAGTGTGGCCAATGACATACAGCCGGTGGAGTTGGGGTTTGAGATCAGCTGCACATGGGATACCAACTGCCAGTGGCTGTGTGACTTGGAGGCACCCCTCGCTTCTCTGAACTCCCATTCATTCCCTGAGAAAGATCACAATATGAAGAGTATTGCTGGGGTTCTTGTTCTGACATTAAGAAGGGTTCAGCAATCTGGAGAAAGGCTGTGTATAACTTAAGTAAGAGTTCAGAGAGGAAAGATAATTTTGAAAGACATGGGGGGGGTCAGAGGAGCCTAGCTAAAGGAGCTAAGTTCTCGTTGTCTCAGGACTCCTTGCTTTTTATGAACACAAATTGTCCCAAGGCAAGGTGGAGATATACACTTCAAAAGGTAGAATTTTGTCTACAGAGTCCATTTTCAGAATGGGGCATAGTCTACGGATGTTCAGGTGTTTGGCCAGTAGGAGGCAATAACATGCAGATTAAGATTCCCTGAGCTGTCTGGCAGCAAACAATCAATTTAATGTATCCATTTCAAGTTTGGGGAAATGCCCCCAGCTATTCAGCAGGTGGTAACATATGGACTCAGCCCTTGTTGTTGTTTTTTAGTTTTTTTTAAAATATATTTTATTGATTTTTTACAGAGTGGAAGGGAGAGGGATAGAAAGTCAGAAACATCGATGAGAGAGAGACATCGATCAGCTGCCTCTTGCACACCCCCTTCTGGGGATGTGCCCGCAGCCAAGGTACATGCCCTTGCCGGGATCGAACCTGGGACCCTTCAGTCTGCAGTCCAACGCTCTATCCACTGAGCCAAACAAGTCTCGGCTGGACTCAACCCTTGTTGAGCCCCTAAGTTCCAACAACCTTTTGATGAAACTCTTGCAATTATGACATGCTGGAACTGGCTTCTGGCAAGTATAGTGTATCTAGTTGCTCCTTCTGAGACCCCCCTGATTGAAGTCCTTCAATGGGACACAGTGAGCTTCTCAAATGGGGTGCATAATGTAGCACACAGCCATGCTGAGTCCAGATTGGAGGTGCTCAAGCCCAAGTCATTTTGCCGCCCAGGACAATTGGCAACGCTTGGAGACATTTTTGGTTGTCACGACTCTGGGAGGGGAGGCGGTCCTGGTATCTATTGCACAGAGGCCAGGGATGCAGGGAATTATCAGCACACAGAGCAGCCCTACAGCAGGGAATTATCCAGCCCGAAATGTCCACAGTCCCAGGGTGAGCAAGTCGGCACAAGGGGGAAGAGGTACATCATCTATGTGGTCACTCTTGCTCCACGGTAAAGATTTAAAGCATCATTTTATTATAACAAATGCAAATATCACATGGAGGAGAAAGCAACATTTGCATGACTTTTCACAAAAACCTGGTATTTCCCAAAATTATACTCAGGGAGTGGCTGCTTTGGGCTCTGCTCTCTTCTTACCACCCCTCCTCCCGCCCTCATCCTGTGACTAAGAGACCCAGAGTGCTGTGAAAGCTGCTGTCCCAGGGATGAATTCCAAATCTGTGATGGAGCACAGGTGTCTTCCGTACTCGTCTCCCCAGCCTTGTCTGTCATTAAGAATATTCTCTGGTCCATCTACATCAAGCAATAATAGCGAGTAACCTGATTACTATGGGCCAGGCACTAGCTAAGTGTTTTGTACACATTCTCTCCTTTATCTAAAATACCAGGATGACCAAACAGACATGCACTTTTCTGTCTTTGAACTCAAAATTTCTCGGTGTTTCTTTTCTCTGTCAGACAAACTCCTGCTCATCCCTCAAAACCCACTTCAGACAAACCATCTGCCAAGCAGTTCTGAACATGGGCCCTGAAGCCAATTGCCTAGATTTACATCTTCCTCTGCCTCTTACTTGCTGTATCCTCTTGGGCAGATAGCTTTACCTCTGTGCATGTTTCCCTTCTAAATAATGGGATGATTAAAATAGTATCTTCCTTACCGTGGTTAAATAAGTACCCGAGGGCTTAGAACAGTAGGTGGCACATAATAGCTGCCAAATAAATGTTTAGCTATTATTATTATTATTAGGATTTTTTTTTACTCTTCCCCTATCATCATCCCACCATTCTTGCTAGACTCTGAGTCTCAAAGGGCCTTTTTGGAGTTACTTGCAGCAGTTCACAAGTGTTTGTGCAAAGAAAAGACGTGATGATACGCAGTAGCCACATTGTGTAGGAATGGCTGCTAAAATCTGAGCAAAGATCCTGACCTTAAACAAACTTATGAGCCCCGAATAAACAGATTGGGCTGCCACTGACAAAATCGTGTTACAAAATGGGGAAAAAAGAGACACTCCCTGCCCTTGGGAGCAGCTGTGAGCTGGCTGTAGCGCATCCGGTTAAGCCTCTTTAGATGAACACTCCTTTGCTAGTCAGTGGTGTTCTGTAGTGTGGTGCTAAGAAAGATTCTGAGGCTGTGACTGGGGACAGAGTAAAGAGTGATTTAATCACGTATGGCTGTCTGCCATGGATGATGGAGGGAAGGTGCAGAACCTATCATGTCTGGATTATGAGATACAGGCAAAGGCCCTTTCAAGACCTGGAAACATTCAATAGGTGGGACATATTACAGCTGATCAGGGGCACAAAGGCTGTCTCTTGTTCTTCATGTGGTGACACTTGCCGAACACACGTGGAATAGTTCCATAAATGCTAGAAAGCGCAAGGCACTGGGATGCAAAGAAGAAGTTTGGGCCTTTGAGAAAGCTGGCCTGGTCTGGTATTCCCATAATGTGTGACCTTGGGAAAAATTGCGTGTCCTCTCTGACCCTTGCTTTCCTCATTTGAAAAAGGAGGGACACTATTGGGAGGACTGATTCCATCCATGAAAATACTAACGTGGGAGGCTCGTTGCTGGCGTTTCTTTCCTCTGATTCAACGTGGAGCTGGCAACTCATCGCTCAACCCACAGCCAAGTCAGCATCATAAACCATGAAAATCCTGTGACTGATTTTCAAGCAGCAAAGTCACAATCACTCACAAGACTTCTCGCTCCACTTACAATCCCCCCTGAGCTGTTACTTTCCTTTGGCACATAGAAAAAGAATAAAACGGGGTGGGGTGGGGGAAAGCTACTTATCCAGAGTCTGCAGATAAACACCCATAAGTAGTTCAAAGGCAGGCGAGGTCTTCAGGGAAGGACAGTGTTTGTGCTCTGTGCTGGGTTCATTATAATCCCTGGAGAAAGCAGGTTCCCAGAGAAATGCTGATACAGCCCATCTCAGGGTTGCTATGAGACACCCAACTGCATTACATAAAACCAGAGCCTGAAATAGGGAGGGGAAGATTGTAATGACCAGACCCCTGCCTGTCTGGAGGGAGAGCCTCAGTCACTATTTCCTGCTGAGCACCATGGCTGGTTTTATTTCTCTGATGGCTTAATGAGACTACTGGATCGTGCCCCCCAGTGTTGCTTCCTTCCACTTGGAAGGTGTGAGCCAGCTTAGATGGATGAGCCGGTTTCTCAATGAAATGACCGCTCAGGAGGGCATCCCGGGGTGGGGGTGGGGCGGGCGAGGGGCAGCTTGCTGTTTCTCTGTGTGTCCTTACCCAAGTCACTTAATGATTCCTGTTCCAATGAGGACTTTCTTCCCAGCTAACCAGCAACCAGGGGATCTAACACTGTGCTGTCTCCAACTCTCAGGTGCCTGTATCACCGACGGGCCTTGGTACAAGGCAGATTCTGAGCCCGTGGCTCTGGGTGAGGCCTGAAACTCTGTATGTTTGTCGAACAAGTGCTTGGTGATGCCACTGCTATTGGTTCCTGGTTGCTCCTTTGAGTAGGCAGCTCTGAGGACACATGGGAGTGGTTTAAAAACGGCAAGTTATTGTACCACCCTAAGGCATTTTATATGGGAAACATAGGCATGGACATTTCATCAGCTGCTCAGCGAGGTGATGCTTACTAAGTGCCTTGGCGGTAAGTACCTGGCAGTGCACTAGATTCAGACGCAGTGACCTGGATTGGAAGTCACTAACTCCTCCCACATGATGAGAGAGAGAGAGAGCGAGAGAGCGAGCAGGTGTCGGCCCCAGACAGACCCGAGCTTGAGTCCTGCCTGCCTCTGCTATTTCATAATTGTGTGATCATAAACAAGTCATTTCACCTGTCCTGGCCTCATTTTCCCCATCTGTTAAATGGGGATGGTGTCACCATCACAGGGGAAGGGGGGCAGAAAGGCTTAAGCATGATGATGGATGCACAGTTCCCGGCCCAGTGTCTGGCATGTGGTAGACACTCCTGCACTTGTCACGGGCACACACCTGACTGCATGAGCCTGGCTTTGTCAGATCAGGGCTCCAGAGGGAGGGGCAAACTGTCTCTCCAGGGACTCAGAGGCCGTCCCTCTCAAGTCAGCGGAAAGGGCTGCAGTAGGGGAAAAGCCCAAGTCTATCTCAGAGGCGAATTAACCGGCCCCGCACTCCTGCCCGCGGCCAGCAGGCTGCGCTCCCATGAGCACCAGCAGTGCCCACCCCCAGGGCAGTGGCCTTTGAGAGAGGATAATACAGGTTTCCATTCCCAACAGACCCTGGTTTGAGCCTCATCTAAGGATCCTCAGACCTCTCATCTGTGAAATGGGGTCACTCTGCCTGCCTTGCAGAATTATGTGAGGCCCAGAGAGAATGATGATAATCAGAGGAGTTCACACCTTACACGCCCAGCACCGGACTCAGTGCATTGCGTGAAGCATCAGCATCCTCACAACCCTCACAGGCACTGGTCTTGTTAAGCTGCCCCAGTGCCAAGTGAGGAACTAAGGCTCAGAGAAGTGAAGTATCATGCTGAGGCCACACAGCTGGCAAGAGGCAGAATCAGGATTTGAAGCCCAGAAGCCTAACTCCAGAGTATGAAAGCCTAGCCATAGACTCTCCTGCCTCCTACTTAGTTTTCTCCAGATCTCCCTGAGGCAGGGAGAGTGGCAGACAGGGCTGGGCTTGGGTGGAAGCAGTACTGCTGCTTGATGGAGAACACATACATGCAAAGATGTCCCCCTTTGATGACTTTCTGCCTGAGCCCTCAAGGCTCCCTTTTGTATGGTTTCTCTAACACTTTTCCAGCAAACATCATTTGCATGATCATAAGCAAGTCAGCTCAGTTGGTCAAGTGGGTACAATGTCACCATCATAGGATGAGCTGACAGGATTAAGCAACATAATGGTTGCAAAGTGCCCATCATGTCACAGATGAAGAATCCACCCGGTGGATGCCAACTTCCCTTAACACCCCCTCCCTGAACCCCAGCCTTTCATACTCCCCTTTCTTCCTTTCATGTGTCTAGAATAGTGTCATAGTTAGGAAGTGGGCATAGTTAGTGGGCACAGGTAGGAAGTCAATATTTACAAGCTGTTATATTATCTGAGCAGTAAGACCTATACCCAGGTGTCTCTGGTTCTGATTGTATCCATGTGTCAGGAGGAGCAGCTTCTGGGGTCCTGTGGATTATCCTAGGAAGGGAGAGAGAGCCTTGAGCAGCCAGGTTGTGATGAGGTGGTCAGGATGAGAGCCTGGTGCAGAAAGCAGCTCACTTTGCAGCCAACCCCAGAGGCAGTGGCTACAGCTTCCCAATGCTAAGGAGTCCTGCTTCTCTGAGCACTGCTGCGCATTGCACCAACCCATAATTAATGAAGCTGTCAGGGACAGGCTCCTTCCCCCCCCCCGCCCCCCCACAGAAGCCTCGCCAGTTCCAGGCTGACCGCTCTGTGTGTGCCCTGGTCCATCCTCTCACTCATTCACACAGGAACCCCAGGCAGAGAACCAATGCCGCTGGGAACTGGGTTGGGGTGCAGGAAAGAGAACAGTAGACATGGAGACAGATTCCATGTGGCTTAATGCTATCTGGTCCCATTTGCATCTGAAAAAAATGGGACCAAAAGCCTTGGTTTAGCGAGGAGGGGCAGTAGAGGGCAGGTGCTGGGCAAGTCTGGATTTTGACTTGGCTCAGCCACTCATAAGCTGTGCCTTCCTGGGAAAATGATTTCACTTCTCAGATTTCTTTTTTATAAACAAGGGGTGTAATGATGGTACCTAGACCTCACAGAGTTATTATGTAGATTAAAACATGCTTAGTCTCTTTCATGGTAAATTATGAATGTCTGGTCTTCTTATTAATGGAGTTGTTAATTTCTTCCTTCCAGGTAGTGCATTGAAGCCAAAGACACAAAAGCTAAAAGATAAATAGGAGTTGAACAGACATTTGAGACCTGTTGGGAGAATAGGCCAAGATGATGCATCTGATGGACCCAGTCCTCACCTGACTCACCTTCCTGTGCTCAGGACGCCTTGTGTCCACCGAGGCACGTTCTTTACTTGCTCAATCTCACTTGCTGACATTGCTAACAGTCATAAAGAAGAGCTAACTCTCACATAGCTCATACTATGTGCCAGGCATTGTTCTAAACACTTTATAAATGTTAACTCATTTAATTTCATGACATATGAGATATATATATTTATTTTCTCCATTTTATAGATAAACCGAGCACAGGGAAGTTAAGTATCTTACCAAGGTTACACAGCTGTTGAATGGTGGAGCCAGGATTATGAACCTGGTAGTTTGGTAGCCAGCTCCTTGCTCTGAACTAGTTCACCAGAGACAGCTTCTCAGGATGGCTGGCAGGGGCTCCTGACCTTGATTTCCATGTCTATTCCCTTGTCTATTAGCTACAAGACCGTGCTGCCCATAAGAATGCTGCCCTAAGAACTGCCTGCCTCAGTTCAACTTAACTCAGTTTGATTCAACTCAACTCAACTCAACTATCTTACTCAGTTCAACTCAACTCAACTCAACTATCTGACTCAGCTCAGCTCAACAAATGATGCAAAATTTGGAGGTCATCTTTCATGCTTGTACTATTCTCATTGGTCTGATGGGACTCTTATGTCCCTCATTTATATAAAATAATACCAAGACATTATGTGCACATAGCACTATACAACTTACAAATCTTCTTACACATGTAACTCATTTATGTTTCCTAAGTCAAGCCAGTTTGGAAGTACAGAAAAAGGGGAACTTATGCAGAGAATAATTCTGATATGTACTACTAACTGGACAGCTACTATGTTCTAGGCATGGTGCTAGATGCATAATTAACAGTATTTAACTCATTTAACCTGGCTATGGGGGAATGAGATTACCCTGGGCATTTTACAGATGAAGTAACTGAGGTGTGGTCAGCTTGTAACTTTTCCAAGTCCCAGAGCTGGTAAAGGCATTGTGATCTATTTCCAAAGGCTGTGTCTTTCCAGAACTCCCCCCTGCCTACCTGGGCTGGCCGCCACCCCGGGGAAACCAGCCTCTGTAACCTCAAGAAATTGGGGCTCAGGGGAGCAGGGACAATTAAAGTGTGTCCTTCTATTCCCTGTAAACCCAGAGACAAAGGAGCTGTAACCTCTGGGCCAGATGAAGCCAGCTTCCCTGCCCCAGGGAGGAGCAAGGTCTGCAGAAGAGGGAATTCTGCTTTATGAACCTGGTACAGGTTCATTCCTTACCCAAGCAGAAGATTCTTGCTGAGCTGACCTGACCTGACGTCTGAAATCCAATATTCTTGATGGATGGATGGATTAGAGTTTGGGTTGAAGACCATCTCCCTCAACATCTTGCTTTTAGATGTGCAAACTATGGTCACAAGAAATAAATCCTCAGAGCCAGGTAAATGACAGAGCAGAGCTCAGACCTCTGCACAGGGTTTGTTGGGGTTAATTAAGTAGAAATCTTTAGAAAGAAGAAGGATTGAGATTTGGCTTTTAAAAATGAACATCAATCACATTATTGATCTCCCCACCAATCTTCTTTGTCTTTAGTGTCCCTGGACTGTGTTCGCTGTGGACTTCACATACAATAAAAATCAGGTTAATTCAAATGCTAACTTAGATTGAGCTGGAGATCTTGCTGTGAAAAGAGTGGGTGGGACCATCCAGTGGGCCCAGAAATGGTGCCCTGCTCACTCTGGCCCTTCCAATGTAAAAGGGTTCTGCTGTGAAAGGACACTCTAGGCCCGCTCATTGCTTTTCCTTTTGTCTGGATTTCAGTTCTCATTAATCACTTGCTTTTGAGATGTTATCTCCGGGGGCAGCATGGGTCTGTGGAATAGCCAGTTCAATGTCAGGTTAAAATCCCTCGCTTGCCACTCTCTGACTGTGTGCTCTTGATTATGCTTCTTAATTGCACTGTGCTTCATTTTCCTTATTCATAAAATTAAGATAATGCTACCCAACATACTGGATTTCAGATGGATTGAAAGAATATATAAAGGGCCTGCTTTTCTCAACAGTAAAAATTTTATTATTAATACTCTTTTTGGGGGGACATATTCATAGCTATAGAACAACATGAGAGCCATAGAAAACAAGGTATTCTGTTGGAGAATATTGAGTAATTATCTCTCAGCTCTCAAATGAGGGTACAGGCTTCCCCCACTGGGCCATCAAACAACCTTTCCCAACTCACAGCCCCTGCACAGGAGTCGTGTTTATCAGGGAGCAGGACTGAGGTGATGCCGTATGTGTAAAGCAGATGCTGAAGATGGTCTCCTACTGTGCACCTCGATTTTTACTGTGGCTACTTTGTAGTCTAGAAGTGTGAACTCTGTCTCCTGCTGTGCTGAGGGGTGAGGGCTCCTTTAGCTCTTGGTTCATGGGTAATGCATGGTCCTCTCTCTGGCCAACCCCAAAATGTTCTCCCGGTCTCTCTCTCCTGCACACAATTCTGCACATGCACAGAAATTAGAAATCTAGAGATAAGCATTTGCCTAGGAGAATCAACTACAGAACAAGAAAGAGTTTGTATCCTAGCTCTCCATGTATTCCCAGTTAATATGTAGCTTCTCAGAACTTGTTTCCTCAGCATTACAAGGAGGTGGAATAGTCCTACCTTCCCCATGGCACTGTCATGAGGAATAAGCGAAATGCATGTCAGACAAGTGCTTAGCTGAAGGCCTACATGTTAGCTGTTATGATGTTTGTTTATTTTTTCAAGAAACCCTATTTCTTCATCTTGCTATAATCTTCTGAGATGAAACACAAAGAGACCACTAAAATGATATTTAAAGTAAAATGCATCACTCTCCATTGGCTTTGGGAACCAAAAGGTAAAACAGGATCTCACTCTGTCACCTTTCTCATCACAGAAAGAAGATTCAAGTGGTCCAATGCTTTCAGATGGGATGGCAACTGTCATTAATATAAGAAGCCAGCAAAGGACAGATGTCAAACTCTTTGGCTTGATGTTTGAGACTTTTCATGATCTGGTCCTCACCTGCCTCTTGGCCACCTTTCCCTCTGGTTCCTGCTCATTGTGCATGCAGAGCAGGAAAGAGGGAGGATGGAAATAGTGAAAAGAGGCACCGCTCAGTACTGTCAACTTCTTTTAGAGCCTCCCTGAAAGTGCCATGTCCTCATTTCCTGCCCCATATCTGTTAGCATTTAATTGGTCAGAAGGTGGTCATGTGGCCACATCTGGCAAGGGAGTCTGGGAAACTGGCTGAGCACTGAATCTAAGTTCCAATACAGTACTAGTAAGTAAGGAGTAATCAAATAGACACCAGTGTCCCTGCTACTGTCCCCAGGAGTTTACCCACCACCCAGTCAGGGTGGTGGTGAAGGTGGGGGAGAGTTCAAAATAATTTGAGAACAAAGTGCTAAATTTTAGGGCTGATCCAGTCCCTTTTGGAGACTGGAAATCAGCATGGCTTAGGGGAAAAGCCTCTAGAGTAGGTGTCTTGACCTGGATTCTTGTCCTTGCTTGCATGACCTTGGGTACCATAACAGATGGGGATGGGATGGTGGCCTCTCATGTTCCTTCCATCCCTCTGTGATACTAATGGAAGCATTCTTGCCTATATTGGTTGCAAGCTATGTATGCATGCTTTTGTTGTTCTTAAGCTTCTCACCACTGTCTACATCTCCCATTTATCAATGTTTAAAAATATTCACTTGATGCACAATGAGATTTCAGGCTCTCTCATTTCTAAGATGAAAAGCAGCTCATGCATTATTCAAGAAAAATATGGCATTATTGAACAAAGGATGGATGCATTCACCCCTCATTACTTATTCCAGTCCTTGTCTTATTAGTAGATGTGTTCCATGAGGATTTTAATGATGGGTTTTGTAAATAAAGACTAGAGATCAAACACTAGTGTGTTTAGATGGCAAGATTAAGAGATTATCGTAAAGTCATCAAATTGCATGGTTCTCAGTTCACCTAGTCCATCCAGTACCCGGTTTCCATCTACCTAGTCCTATCAAGTAAAAGCTCAACCTTGAATTCTTCCAATGATGGGGAACTCACTACCAGAATTTCACCTATATGGAGTTTGTGAGAAAGCTCAGCTCATATTAGGCTGAAATATCTCTCCCTGTGGCCTCTATCCACTGGACTTAATTTTCACATGGAACAATTCTGTTCTATCTTCTCCATGACATATCTTTACTTATGTGGAGATGGTGATAGTCATAACCCACATTTCTTTGGAAAGCAAAATATCCCCTGATTTTTCAGCCAACTGCTCATAGAGCAAAGAGTGAATAGGACCTCATGAGTATTTATTAAAGACCCTTCTCTTCACATTCCAGGCACTTTGATAAGTATATTTATGGCTTATAATAATTGTAGTTCAGAGAAGAATTTGTATTCAACTAGCATTAAAATTTATATTTCAATGCTTAAAAATTCATGCTCACTTTATGCCTCTCCGGCCCTGTCTCCCACTACTCTCCCTGTTAACCTCATTCTTTAGTCTCCTTGGCATTCTAGCCCTCCAACACACCAATCTCCTCCATGCCTTTCCATATACCATCCTATGTCTGGATGCTTTCCCAAGATCTTCATATTTGCTACCCACTTCTCACCATGGAGCTCTTAACTGAAAGTCCACCTACTCAGAGAAGCTGTCTTGGATTTTGATCTAAATCAGACTCATCCCCACTTTTAATCCATCACTCTCCATCCTATTATTCTGCTTAAATTTTCTGTAGCACTTTGCATTAAATCCATCTACTCAACATATATTTACCAAGCACCTACTATGTGCCAGTGATTTTTCTAGGAACCTGGATTATACTGGTAAATGAAACAATAATTCTTGCCTTGATGGAACTTACATTCTCACAGAGAGACAGAAAATATAAAATACACACTTGGATATAGATAAATTATCTGGTATGTTAGAAAGTGTTTGAGCAGAACTTGAGGATTGACAAGGTACTTTTTTCTTTTTAAAGTTGAGGCATCTATCCGCACAGCAAGTTATATATATATATATTTTAAATATATTTTATTGATTTTTTGCAGAGAGGAAGGGAGAGGGATACAGAGTTAGAAACATCAATGAGAAACATTGATCAGCTGCTTCTTGCACACCCCCTACTGGGGATGTGCCCGCAACCAAGATACATGCCCTTGATTGGAATCGAACCCGGGACCCTTCAGTCTGCAGGCCGATGTTCTATCCACTGAGCCAAACCGATCAGGTCGACAAAGTGCTTTTATACAAATCATATAATTTCAGTTCAGACACTATAAACTATTTTGTCACGTGTACTGGGAACTGATTCATGGATGGATGTATTCATTTTCAAGTAACAAACGCTCAGCTCCAAGGGGCATACAAATAAAGGGAACTTATTGACACAGAATGAAATATCTGGAGGAAACATGTACCAGTTTTGATGCAGTGTGATCATCACTATGTCTTAATTTCTTTGTAGTCCCCCACCCCCACCCCCCACCCCCATTACTTTGCAAGTCAGATTCATTCCCAAGCTGGCTTCTTTCATGATTGCAATATGGTTGCAGCCAACAATGCTTCATGATTTCTCATTCATATCCACGGGGCAGAAAGAGCACTTCTGTTTCTGCATTTCATGCAAGATTCTGGAGATGTGCCTCAGCTGCACCTCCGGAGGCCACTCTTGTACGAGGCATTGTGGCGGGGGACTAAAAGATGCTGATTTGGGGCTTGAGGCCAATTTCCCCTAAAGCATATTGATGCTGTTAGGAGAAAGAGAGAGGGGTGCAGACGCTATCCTGGTAACCAACACATTTTTTTATGACAGATTGACATCACCATGGGAAACACTGAGTATCGAGTGACTTATTGAAGGACATTGAGATCCTTGGCAGAGGGGCAGAGCCTGGAACTCAGACTCACATCTTTAAACACAGAGCTCTTTCCGAACACAAAATTCCCCTCACCCCTTGCCAGTGCTGTCTGCCGAGCTCCTTTTGCCAGAGGCTGGGCAGCTATTAGCAGAGATGCTGGGTTAGGGAAGGCCTCCTTCATGTCTTGCTGACACAACAATTCCACATAATTTCCTTCTCTTGGGTGATAGCATTGCTCATTCATTCCTCAACAAATATTCCTTGAGCTGGGAACATTTGCTGGCCGGGACCATCTGGAAACTTCTCTTTTAATCAACAGTCTTTTATTGGAAGTAATAGAAACTTGATTAAGCTAGTTTGAGCACATAAAAAAAGTGGGGATTTATTCTGAGTACAGAATCCTCTATCTCGACCCCTATTCTCCCACAAATGACAACATAATCTTAGATGATGACATGTTTAATAAGTACACAATTGCTTATTGAAAATATTGATTGACCCTTGAGGCCTCTGCAGCCTGTTTGGTAGTTGCTGTTTGTCTTAGATCTGGGTTGAAGAAAATTCAAATACAATCGAACCCCATTTGCATACCCATCCTGCTAGATCTCTTAGGCTTAATGAGATGGATGTGTTCAGAAAAGGGAAAGGGCCCAGCCATGTGGCTCAGTTGTTGAGTGTGGACCTATGAACCAGGAGGTCACTGTTTGACTCATGGTCAAGGCACATGCCTGGGTTGCAGGCTCTATTCCCAGTAAGGGGTGTGCAGCAGGCAGCCAATCAATGATTCTCTCTCATTATTGATGTTTCTATCTTTTTTTCCCCTTTCTGAAATCAATAAAATATATTATAAAAAGAAAAAAGGAAAAAGGAAAGGACTGAGAAGTTTCTCAGGAAGAAAAGATAGGGAATGGATCAGAAATCTGGGTGGTGCAGTCTGTTTACCTTGCATATTCAGTAGCTGTAACCTCACCAGCATGCCCATTTGGCAGTGAGCTTGCATTCTGACTCTGGTCCCAGAGGTGCAAGCAAGAGACTACTGTAGGCTTCTGGGAGGTGTGTTGGTTTTACAAAGTTCCCTCTAGTTACTCCCATGCAAGAACTGTGACCGTGGAAATATTTCTCAGCAGTTGAAGTATTCTGACACTATCAAGAGAGGGCACGGTGTCTTCGCCCTCTTCGTGTCTTCATGAAGACACTGTACATCTCTCTTTTGGGGATGGTAAGAGAGTCACTTTCCTATACAACTGGGTTAAATCAACTTTAATGACCCTTTCCAGTTCATGGAGTCCATAAATTCCTCCTCCTAGAAGGAGAGGAGCCAATGTCGAGATAACCTGACGAGTAAGCAAGTATCTTCCCCCAAGAATGAATGAATTACTGCTTTGCTTCCCCAATGAGTTCTGTAGAGTTTCTTTGCTCAAACTGCAGCATCAGAATCAGCTGAGAGCTGGTTGAAAATGTACCATCATGAGCCACATCCCAGACTCTGGGTCAGAATCGGTACTTTAGTAATATTCTGGGGTCTCACATGCACATTAATGTTTGAGAAGCACTGCTGTGGAAACTGCTTCTACAGCACCTCTGGTCCTTTGTTGCACTCACTTGATTGCTTATCTGTGTCCAGGAGAAAAGCCAAGGTCATGTCTTCTCACCAGTGTGCCTCCATCTCCTACATAGGGCCTGGGACTAGGGGATATTCAATAACTACTGAATAAAGGGATGGGTGGATGGATGGATGGGGAAATCAGTTTCTACTTCCTGTCAGGGAGACTACCTCTCCTAGTGGCAGGATGCTGGGGTCAGAAGAAAAGGGAAATGTCACCGAGTGGTACTATTGCCATCAATAGGTTTTGAGCTCTGTGTGAGATAGTTTTACCCACATTATACAATTCACTCCATGGAAAACAGGACCACAGTTATTTATATTTTCATTTCACACCTGACCAGGTGGTGCAGCTGCCATTTGAACCTGGAACAATAACTTTTATTTCCTGCTGCATTGCCATTCAGTCTTTGTATGAGGTTGGGTTTGCCACCTGACTCCCCGGCCTTTACTTTCTGCTTCTGTGGCAGAAGCTGTGGCATTCTGCTCATCTCCACCCTAGCACTCACTGTTTCTGCCAACAGCTCTGGTCTTCAAAGAGCCTGCAACTCTGCCTGAAGGCTTCCCCCTGGTCTTAGGAGCATGCTTGCTGTGTGCAAGGCAAATCTTTACAACCCCATGAGGTAGCTACTGCCAGCACTCTCCAGATGAGGAAAATGAAGCTCAGATAGGTTGAGTGATGGCTTAAGGTCCCCCAGCTGGTAATTAGAGGAGCCAATGTTTCGACCTATTCCTGTTTGATGTAAAAATTCATGGTCTTTAAATTCTTGCTTCCCCAAATTATTTTGATTATTATCTGAGATCATGGATATGATGATGCTTTGCAAAGAATAGAAGTTCAATTCTCGTTACTACAATTTTAGAATGGGCTAGCTTTAAAATCTTGTGCTTTTCCCCCCAAAGGGGTTAGTAGAAGTCAACCAGGGTTTGATTTGCAAAGGGTCTGAATCAAAGGGACCAGAAGAAAATGTAAAGGTGCTACGTCTAGGGGACAAGGGAGATCTTGTCAATAGAATAGGATGAGGCTAGATAGATGTAAGGAGAAGTTTGGAAAAATCAGGAATTTCTGGGCCCTGCTATTGATAGGCCTTGTATGGTGCTTGGTATTGAGGTACAGCCAAGGACTTTGAAAAATAAGAGCAGAAGTGGGAAGAAAGCTTGCATATCTTCCATACCAGTCAAAGTTGAGCACCTGGCATCCACATGAGTAATTTCCAGGTGGCAGAATGGCAGCAGCTTTTATCTCAGATGTCAGCTCTCACAGAATGATAGTAGCTTCCTGGAACACCATGTGGATGGCAAATCTGAGGCTGCTTCCCACCCCAGAATCAGAGTCACGATTGATTTGTGATGTCTACTTGGGGCACAGAAGTGAGAGTGTTGTACACATGCCACAAGGAAGAACAGACTAAATTTCGTATGAGTCAGAAGAATTCTTAAGCTAGGACCGAAGCAACATTTACATATCAAGTAGGCTCCCATTTATGAAAGGGATGATTTCCCCTTGAGGAGAGTTTATCTTTAATTTGAGCATATGTGGCTCAACCTAGACAGTATGCAAATGACAAGTTTGATCAGAACTCCCTAAGGGCAAAGAAAAGAAAAATCAGCATAACATTGACTGAGCAGAACACACAGGGACGAGGAGTCGCTTTCTTTTTCTGCTGTTTTTGTCATGGTGCCCTCGATGTCGAGTGGGCTTTGATGACTCGGAGACTTATCACAACATTTTCTGAGTCTGTGATCTCCATCGCCAGGAACTCTGGCTTCTTGGTGTTATTGAAGCAGCAGTGACAAGTCCTGGTCATTGGAGTTTTGTTTTCTTAACTCAGTTGGGAGAGGAGGCAGGGAGCCCCCATACAGGTCACCGTGAACCGTGCATCTGCCTATGAGGAACACTGAGCACAAACTATAAATAACGCAGCCACTTCTGCCCTTGAGTTTGGAGCTCAGGTGGAACTTGCTGCATCGCGTAACTTCCTGACACTCAATGCAGACCTGCTTGGTGGGGAGAGTCAGACTCACTCAGGTCTTAAAGTTTAACCCATCACTGGTACCCTGGATGGTAAAGTGCTCTTGAAAATCACCTTATCTTTCCTGAGATGTTTTGAAATTCTCAAATTTTCAAAGGAAATTCAAACATTTAGGCGAAGCCATATAAAACAGATATGTTGTGAGTTCATGTTGGGACAGAATCCTGCTCATATTTAATTAATGATGGTCAGGTTAAGTGGTTTAACTGCACTCCACACAGAGAGTCTCTCATAGGAAGTGACTTTTCTGAAATGAGCCTTGCATTCAGGAGATTAATGGGGAGAGAGTTGATATCATCCTCCCAGAGCAAAGATTGGTTGGGAAACTCAATTTGATGGAGTCTTGCTATAGAAAAAGGGTGAAAAGTAGATTTGCTTCGCTTGGTAGCGGATGCCTAGGACTTAACTAAATAGAAAAGATTGAGGTGGAGGCTAGGACCAGGGAGATGAAATGCCAAGATTGATTAGAAATGTCTGCCATGGGCAAAGGAGTGGAAGGAGCACTTTACACACATATGTGCAATCCCTTCTCCAAGAGGAAGTTGTCTGGAAAAAAAAGAGCGGGTGGAACAGACACCACCTGTCCTGGAGGGGAAAAGGAATTGGACAAGATTCACCCTGACAGCCTATTACTGCAGAGAAAGTTTTGACCTAGACATTGGCAGACTCCAGAAAAAGCTAGTCTCTCCATCCTCCACTGTTTCCTGAAAGAATGAACCAAAGGCACTGTTTAAGACTTCATGCAAATGAGGTTTTCAGGCAGGGAAGAGACAAGAGGGAGAGAGCAAATGTCTCCTTTTGACATTGGATGATGACTAGCAGAACTGGAAAAGAAACTGCTCTCTGTTCCACATCAAGAATGGTGCTTGACTTTTCTTGGAAATGTCCATCTCTTCTGGAGCAGCATAGTGAAAAGAGTTCATTCAACTTTGGGTGTATATTCAAATGCTATCTCCATCACATATTACCTAAGTAACCTGGGGCAGGTCATTTGGATCTTCTGAGCCAAATTTTCTTTAGATGTAAGTGAGGGCTAAAAATAGAAAACCTTCTTAACTTATAAGGTTTCACCAAAAGTGGAATAGTGGAGGAATTCCATTCCTCCCAAATGGAATCAACACATGTGGATGCAACCAGCACTGTGCCAGACCCATAGTATACATTTAACAATATGAATTCAGAAAAGAAAAATCCATTAGGGCCGGGCTGCTCTGTGTTTTGCTCCCGTCCTTAAGGTCCTGAAATGCTTCTTCTTCTCAGAGGTCACACCTTCCAGAATGCCTCTAAAAAAAAGAAAAACAGTTCCAGATCCTGGTGGCTTCAAATGTACAAGACCCAGCCCACCCAGCCCTGCGCCAAACTCTCTGCCCCCTAGCAGAAGCAGTTCTAGCTGTCTAACCTGTTGCTGTTGCTAAGTACCCTGGCATCTAGCCTCAACAATTGACAGTGCCTTTGTGAATTCAAGAGACTCAGCAGGGAAAAGCATTGTGGTGGCTTAGGCTGATCTCAAAGGCCATGAACTGTCCAGGCTGTCTCGGTCACAATCCCCTTCTTTAGGAATGTCCTGGATATTAATTTTAGCTTCTTGATGTCCTGCAGTTGGGAGAGGGAGATAGAGATTGCTCCTACCCAG
Source organism: Antrozous pallidus (assembly GCA_027563665.1). Lineage (NCBI taxonomy): Eukaryota > Metazoa > Chordata > Mammalia > Chiroptera > Vespertilionidae > Antrozous > Antrozous pallidus. The sequence continues at coordinate 101,452,819 of CM050512.1, read as the reverse complement.
GTCTTTACGACACTCCAAGGTGATGACCACAGCCAAATACTCTGCCACCATCTTTTTCTGCATCGCATTTTTGAGGTTTCAGGGTCGCGCAACATGTTCAGATCCAAGGAGCATGAAGTTTCCAGTGGAGCCATTAAAGGCCTCAGGCAGAGAGGACCTGGGGGCATTGGCAGGGCTGTCCTTACCCAGATGAGCCCATTAGCAGAAGGATTCCTGGGCTTACAACTCTTTCTAGCTAGGGTGATTCACAGATTGCTAGAAGCAATGGATGCAGAATTCAAACATTTCTGTTTCTGTGTTTTACCATTCTAGTTGAATATAGTTGAGCTTCTGTGATAGTAATACATCTAAATACTATATATTTTCTTTTTTCCCCAAATTTCTTTATTGATTAAGGTATTACATATGTGTGCTTATCCCTCTATTAACCCCCCAACCCTCCCCCCACTCATGCCCTCACCCCCCTGGTGTTCATGTCCATCGGTTAGGCTTATATTCATGCATACAAGTCCTTTGGTTGATCCTCTTTCCCCTCTCCCTCCCGTACTTTCCTCTTGAAAACCAGCATTCTGGTCAATGCTTCTCTGCCTCTGGATCTGTTCCTGTCCATCAGTTTATGTTGTTCATTATATTCCACAAATGAGTGAGATCATGTGGTATTTGTCTTTCTCTGACTGGCTTATTTCACTCAGAATAATGCTTTCCAGTTCCATCCATGCTGTTGCAAATGGTAAGAACTCCTTCTTTTTTACTACAGCGTAGTATTCCATTGTGTAGATATACCACAGTTTTTTAGTCCAATCATCTGCTGATGGGCACTTAGGCTGTTTCCAAATCTTAGCTATGGTGAATTGTGCTGTAATGAACATAGGGGTGCATAAATCCTTTCTGATTCTTGTTTCTAGTTTCTTGGGGTAGGGAGAACCAAGATGGTGGCATAGGTAAACACCTACTGTGCTGTCCCGTGCAACAATTCCAAAACTACAACATAACAACAAAACAAACATCATCCAGAATCACCAGAAAGCTGGCTGAGTGAAAATTCCACAAATAAAAGTAAAGGTGGGACACTGAGACTCAGAAGAGCGGCGGAGTGCAGCCTTGGAGATACGTGCGGAGCCAGAGGTTCAGAGCCGTGGGGTGCGCGCAGGCTGTAGGGCTAGCAGCAGCAACCTTGGCTGGATCTTTTCAATGGGGAGGGCGGAGACGTCCCACTGCACAGATTCCCCAGTGCCAGGCGAGGTCTGAGGTCCGGGGTAGGCACCCTAAAAGCTGGGCGCGGCAGAGATCTCCTAGTCTGAGGAGAGTGAGCATAGCTTGGAACAGCAGTTTTGAGCGTAAAGTGCGCTACAGCACAGACACACAACTTGCTCCCTGGCAACTTGCTCCCTGGTTCGAGAGACCACCAGACTGCTTTGTTTTACAACCCTGGGAGAGACTTTGGGGGTGCAGACTCATTTGGGGAGAGGCAGAGTTGTCTGGCAATGGGTAGAGACCAGTGGTGGCTTTCTCTTGGAGGTGCCTGCAGCCATTACCACCCAACACAGAGACCTGCAGGCTGCATAGGGCGTAGCTGACGCTGACGCTGCCTGCTCAGCTCAGAGACTCCACCCATCCAACCTGAACACAGTTTCCCTGCACAGCCCATTGGCCTGGAGGTCAAACCCTCCTAGGGCTAACAACAACAAGCTGAGCTTAAATTAAAAAATACTGTATAACCCATAAAGGATTGCAGTAAGAGTATCCACCTCAGGTAACTGGGGAGGCTGAGCCACTGTCCCTTAGAGGACACCTACCACATAAAGCTAATCGACCAACTCAGGAAAGCAGCCACCATGCAGAGACATGGAAAGAAATCAGGTGTGAAAGAAATGGAGGAAAAAACATGACTAGACATAGAGTTCAAAACCACAGTTTTAAGGCTTTTCAAGAGGCTCCTAGAAAAGGCCGATGAACTTAATGAGAACTACGAGGAAGTGAACAAGACCTACAAGGAAATAAACAAGACCAACGAGGAAATGAACAAGACCTACGAGGAAATGAATGAGACCTACAAGGAAATGAATGAGACCTACAAGGAAATGAATGAGACCTACAAGGAAATGAACAAGACCTATGAGGATATGAATGAGACCCTCAAGGATATGAAAAAGGACCAACTAGAAATCAAGCATTCACTGACTGAAATAAAAAATATTACACGAAGTCCTAAAAGCAGTCCAGAGGGCCGCAAGAACCAAGTCAAAGATTTGAAATACAAAGAAGCAAAATCCACTCAGCTGGAAAAGCAAGAAACAAAAAGAATCCAGATAATTGAAGATAGTGTAAGGGGCCTCTGGGACAACCTCAAGCTTGCCAACATCCGAATTATGGGGGTGCCAGAAAAAGAAAGAGAGCAAAATAATGAAAACCTACTTGAAGAAATAGTGACTGAAAACTAGTTTCTTGGGATATATTCCTAAAAGTGGGATCACTGGGTCAAATGAGAGTTCCATTTTTAGTTTTTTGAGGAAACTCCATACTGTTCTCCACATGTAAATGGGACTACATCAAAATAAAAAGCTTTTGCACAGCAAAAGAAACCATCAACAAAACAACAAGAAATCCCACTGCATGGGAGAACATATTTGCCAATGTCACCACAGATAAGGGTTTAATCTCCAAATTTACAGGGAACTCATACAACTTAACAAAAGGAAGATAAACAATCCAATAAAAAAATGGGCATCGGACCTAAATAGACACTTTTCGAAGGAGGAAAGAAGAAGGCCAAGAGACATATGAAAACGTGCTCAAAGTCACTAAGTATCCGAGAGATGCAAATCAAAATAACAATGAGGTATCATCTCACACCTATCAGAATGGCAATCATCAACAAATCAACAAACAACAAGTATTGGTGAGGATGTGGAGAAAAAGGAACTCTTTTGCGCTGCTGGTGGGAATGCAGATTGGTGCAGTCACAGTAAGCACTATATCTTTTTGCAAATGCTGACTCCTGCCTCACTCCTTGCAAGCTAAGAGGAGCTGGGAGTCTGTGTCCAGAATCAGGCATCTGCACGACTTGGGTCTTGGGTGTATTGGAATGAGTTGCCCATGGACAAGAAAGGCCCTGCTCGCTGGGCCTCTGAGAGCATTAGGATGTGGTGCTAGAAGATATCTCCCAATGGGCAATCAAAGGAGAAACTGAAGCAGATTATTCTTTTAAAAATATATATTTTATTGATTTTTTACAGAGAAGAGGGGAGAGAGATAGAAAGTCAGAAACATCGATGAAAGAGAAACATCGATCAGCTGCCTCCTGCACACTCTCTACTGGGGATGTGCCTGCAACCAAGGTACATGCCCTTGACCGGAATCGAACCCAGGACCCCTCAGTCTGTAGGCTGACGCTCCATCCACTGAGCCAAACCGGTTTCGGCAGATTATTCTTTTTTTTTCTGACAGCAGCTTGTGCTTTCCTTCCCCCTCTGGGGAAATTAGGTCCGGCTGCAGAGAGAGGGAAAATAAGCAAGTCTAACCTAAAATATGCATTAAAGGTTATTTTTGGAGGTTTCCAAGATTGAAAATGACTGAAGGCTGACCAGAATTAACTGCCCGTAATTAACTTTCAGAGGCTTTCTGGGGAGAACGAGGAGGCACACGCACATCAGAACACCGAGCTGAGGTTGGCAGTGATCTGAGGATCTGGCCAAAAGAACTGTGGCCTTAACAAGTCATTCCTCTTGTTAAGTGACTGGCTCAGAGGGTGGACAGAGAAGGAGGTTATATCTGAGGAAAACAGATTTGGAAACGGGGAGCCTGGGGCCTCCCCACTAAGACACAGTGTTTCCACTGAGTGACAAAGTTGGAATTCAGGGCATGCTTTTAACCTGCTCTCTCATCAGAAGGGGTGGGAAGTCTTGCTCATCTGGATAACACTGTGAGTTTGCAAGGGCTGGGGTTACCTTTGCTTGGGTCTGAATGCTTGTGTTTTCCTCCCCTAATGAAACCCCAATTGGGAAGTGGGGCCTTTGGGTGGTGACTAGGTCAAGAGGATGGAGCCCCCATAATGGGATTAGTGCCCTCATAAGAAGAGGAAGATACCTAGCTCCCACTCTCTCTCCCATGTGAGGACAAGCAAGAAGATGGCTTCATGCAAACAAAAAAGAGTCCCTCACTAGACACTGGATCTGCTGGCACCTTGATCTTGAACTTTCCAATTTCCAAAATGGTGAGGAAAAAAAAGTATTTCTTGCTTATGCCACCTAGTTTATGGCATTTTGTTACAGCATCCCAAATGAACTCTAGTCTCTCTGAAAGACAACCTTTACCTGCTCTCTGCATCTACAGCCCCTACCAAATGCCTGGCACATAGTAGGCATTTTATAATCTCCTTTGCTAATTGTGGAATAAAACTTTTTGTTGTATGGGCTTATGGGAAAGGTAACTTTTGGAATGGGGCTGGTGTAAGAGCAGAAGGAGCATTTCCAGGTGTCTTTGAATCACCCAGCTCCTTGGGATTTAGCCTCTTTTAGCTACAGGAAACTGTCTTTTACAGCAGCACACTTATTCTCAGAAAAGATAGTACTAAAACCACACATGCAATATTAAGCACCTCAAACTGTTCAGGTTTAAATAGGCTCAGTTCTATTAAAACATTTATTTTGAGGACCTACTGTGTGCCAGATGATGGTGAAGATGAGAGAGCAAATACATTTCAAGTGGTCAGTAGCCACAACATTGAACAGTGCAGATATAGAACATCCCCATCATTCCAGAAAGTTCTGTTAGACAACACATATCTAGACCTTTGTTCAACCTCAAGCTCTTAATAGGTCCAAGCTCAACTTCCTGTCTATTCTTTATGGAGATGGTAACTATCATATAATCACTCCTCTTATTCACAGAGATGTCTATTAAGTCACCCATAATCTTTTGAGAGTTCCCTATAGCACTTGCCATTATCTGTTTAACTTTCTATGGCTGGTGTAACGAATTACCATAAACTTATGGGAGAAAAACACAAATTTATTATCATGCAGTTCTGAGGGTCAGAAGTTTGAAAAGGCCTCAGTGGGATAAAATTGAGGTGTCAGCAGGGCTGTATTTCTTTTGGCGGCTCTAGGGGAGAATCAGTTTTCCTGTCTTTTTCACCCTTGAGAAGCCAACTGAGTTTCTTGGCTCATGGCCCCTTCCTCCAACAACTTCAAATCTGGCAATGGGCATTGGTGTTTTCCTCATCACATCACCCTGACCTCCTCTTCTACATCTTTGCCCACATTAAGAACTCTGGTGATTACAATGGACTAACCTTGATAATCTAAGATAACCCCCTTCCTAATCCTTCAAATTCCATCTAGTACATTAATTCCTCTTTGCCATGTGACATACATAGTCATAGGTCCTGGGAATTAGGATATAGACATCTTTGGGAGGTAGACAGAATCATTTTATTCTGTCTACTCACTATCTTTTTTTCTAGAAGATAGTACCCCTCCCCCAAATATAATTCATGTGTGCAGAGCATGAGAGGCAAGGTTTTGTGATTTGAAAAGCACTGTAGGGTAGACAGAGGAGTCAGGCTGCCTGGCTTTGAGTCTCACATTATGACCTTAGACCAATATCTCAGAGCCTCAATCTCCTCACCTGTGAATGTAAATAATGACAGGAGCCATCTCACATAGTCATGGCAAGAATTAGAAGATATATTACATGTAAAGGCTTGGCAAATAGCAAACCCTCAAATGTCAGTTACCATTTGGAAGCTAAAAATGCCTTCACATTATGATCTGAATGTGTTCTAGCTTTGAAAATAGCTCCAAATTCCATTTATATTAAGAACCACATTCTGTTCTCTGTTCCTGTGTGTGTGATGGCCCCTGGGGAGTGAGTGGTCATCCAGTGCTGTGTGGAGAGAGGCTGGCCTGTTCTGAAGGCCATGGCAGGAGGCTGGATGACCCAAAGAGCCTCCCTTCTGCTGTGTGCTAATAGACTTGGGACTCCAAGGTCAAAGGATGGTATACGTCTACAAATCTAATTGAAATACTTTTGTCATCTTGATTGCAATGAAATGCGCTAATGCTGATGTATTTTAGGAAATTCTTAGAATGCCTGCGCTATAAGGGAATCTAATTGGACCATTCTATTGATGGTTGAGTATTCTTTGTAATAGTCTGCTAAAATAGTCATCCCTGTTTAAATGACCCATAAATGGCAATTGCCCTACCTTTTAAGTAATAAAAAAAGGGATAGGTAATGCATACACATGGTGTAACATTCATAAGGAACTACAGCCTCAGTAATAACTGTAAGTATTGGTTTTTTATATGTCCTCTCAGATATATTCTATGCATTTAAACTCTATTCCTTTCCCCCATTCCTGCAGCAACACAGTTTACTACATTCACCATTCTGTACCCACACTCACTTTTCCTTCCTGGTCAATTTTAGCAATATATCTTGGGAGACTGTTTTATATTGCTATGAAAGCAATATTCCATTTTAAAGATGTACCACAGTCTATCTTACCGATTACTTATTTATAAGGTTATCCACACTGTTTCACCATTGCATGCAATATCACAAATAATCTGTATTTATAGCATTTTACACAAATTCAAGTATGTCTGTAGAATACCTTTTTGCAGTGCAATTGTTGGGTCACATATTATGTACATATTAAATTTTAAAAGTGTATATCACTTGGTAGAAATATAAATTGGTACATTCACTATGTGAAACAATATGGAGGGTCCTAAAAAAATTAAAAGTAGAACTACCATATGATCCATCGATCACACTTCTGGGTAGATAACTGAAGGAAATAAAATCACTGTTGAAGAAATATCTGAACTCGCATGTTCATTGAAGCATTATTTACAATAGCCAAGACTTAGAAACAATCTAAGTTTCCATTAGTGAGTGGATGATAAAGAAAACATGATCTATATCTATATCTATATCTATATCTATATCTATATCTATATCTATATCTATATCTATCTATATCATATCTACATACTAAAATTGGAACAATACAGAGATTAGCATAGCCCATGTGCAAGGATGATGCACAAATTTGTGAAGCATTGCATATTACGATAAAAGATTAATGAGCCCTTGGGATATAATGTACAGCATGGTGACTATCCTATCTAATAAAAGAGTAATATGCAAATTGACCATCACTCTAAGACACAAGATGGCTGTCCCCATGTGGTCAAAGATGGCTGCCCCCATGTGGACACAAGATGGTCGCCACAGATGGCCAGCAGGGGAGGGCAGTTACAGGGGACCAGGCGTGCAAGGGAAGGCAGTTGCAGGGGGTGGGGAACAGGTCTGCAGGGGATGGCAGTTGGGGTGGACCAGGTCTGCAGGGAAGGGAAGTTGGGGGCAACTGGGCCTGCAGGGAAGGTCAGTTGGGAGGGACCCAGGCCTGCAGGGGATAGCAGTTGAGGGGGGGGTGGGAGACAGGCATACAAGGGAGGACAGTTGGGGGCAACCAGGCCTGCAGGAGAGAGCAGGTAGGGGAAATGAGGCTAACAGGGAAGGGCAGTTAGGGGTGATCAGGTAGGCAGGGGAGGGCAATTTGAGGGGACCAGGCTAACAGGGGAGGGCAGTTAGGAGTGACCAGACCAGCAGGGGAGCAGTTAGGTATCAATCAGGCTGGCAGGGGAGTGGTTAGGGGGTAATCAGGCTGCTAGGCAGAAGCGATTAGGGGCAATCAGGAAGGTAGGCAGGTGAACAGTTGGGAGCCAGGAGTCCTGGATTGTGAGAGGGATGCCTGACTGCCTGTTTAGGCCCAATCTTACTGGTATTGGGCCTAAACAGGCAGGCAGACATCGAGAGGTCCCATATTGAAGAGTTTGCAGGCTAGGCTGAAGGACACCTCCCCGCCCCCTAATGCACCCATGCATGAATTTCGTGCACCAGGCCTCTAGTACTTAATAATGCTGTATTGTATACTTGAAATTGCTAATAAAGATATTAAATGTTTTCACCAAACACATACAATTTCAATTGTGTGAAGTAATGGGTGTGTTAATTAACTTATCATGGTAATCATTTTGCAAGATTACATGTGTCAATTTAAAGAAATTTGTGCCAAATTGCTCTTCATAGATTATCAATTTATCTTCCTATCATCAATTATGAGAGATATTTAACTAAATAGCACTGTTCCCCACAACCATAATTGTTATCAAACACTTTTATTTTGGTCAATTAGAAATTAAAATATGTTATTATAGTTTTAATTTACCAAGCATATTATATGTGGTGTTTAAGAGCCATGTATATTTTATTTTTAAATGAGGAACAGATGATTCATTTTTCTATTGAGTTGTTGGTCTTTTTCTTATTGATTTATAGAATTTCTATATTTTTAGGGATGACCATTTTGTTTTTAAAGGCAGAAGCTGATTATTTTATTTGTTCAAATATACCTTTATTTAACATATGGATTCTGAATTTTAGAGAGTTTTTTCCCCTCTTTTTTTTAACTTACAATATAACTTATATTTAATAGTAGTACATATGTTTTCCTTCCCCCCCAATATCCTCCCTCCAGCCTCCCTTACCCCCCAGCACATGTCCCCACATGCCCCCCTCCCTGCCCTAGTGTCTTTCATTCATTGGTTATGCTCATACGCATGCATACAAGTCCTTGAATTTTAGAGAGTTCTTAATGTTTTCTCTTCATCAAGATCTTATAAAAATTTCCCATGTTTTTAGTATTTTATTTAATTTTTATATATTTTTATTGACATCAGAGAAGAAGGGAGAGGGAGGAGAGAGATAGAAACATCACTGATGAGAGAGAATCATCGATTGGCTGCCTCCTGCATGCTCCACACAGGGAATGGAGCCACAACCTGGACATGTGCCCTGACCTGGAATCAAACTGTAATCTCCTGGTTCATAGATCAATGCCCAACCACTGAACCATACCGACTGGGCTGTTTTTAGCATTTTAATGGTTCCATTATTTTATGTTTGAATCTCGGGTCCATCTGGAATTTGTTTTAGTGCAAGGTGTGAAGTAAGGATTCCACTTTCTGTCTCTCCAGATGGTGTCCCAGTTGTTACCATTTATGGAGCAATCTGTCTTTCTCCCACTGATATGAATACAATGTCATCGTATATTAACATCATGTATGTATTTGGGTCTATTTCTAGATTTTGCCTCCTGTAATTTTCTACCCTTTGGAGTATAGATTTGGCCTTTGGAGGTCTCCAATGCTCTTTGTCTCAAGTCCCCCAAAACAAGAAAATCCATCACCTGTGGACATCAGATGACAAGATTCTAGACTTGAGTGATGGTTTTATTTGGGACTAAACTCATGCTTTAGATGGTAACATTAGAAAAAAGGGCATAAGAGTCAGGAAATTGCTCCCCATATTAAGCACATTCATAGTCCCTCAGGATTCAGTGGTTTCACATTGACACATTAGAAAGGCAAAATAAAAAATGAGTTGACCTTCTTTGTCCTAGAAAGAAGGAGCTGATGATAATAATGATGATATCAATGATTATAATTACCCTTCTGAGGGTGCTAGGCAGTTTAAATATGTTATTTCATCGATCCTAGGGATAAATAAGTATTTTTATCCTCATATTACATAAGAAGGAAGCGAAGGAAAATGAAACTTATGAGATAATGCAAAAAAAATTCTGTAATGCAGGATCTCTGGCACAATATAGCCAATAAAACCCCACTTTGTTCACTTATTCACTCCTCCATTAATTCATTCTACAAGTACTTTTGAGCATTTGGTCACTACTAACAGGAGTCATAAAATTCATATACCTTTGGGACAGGCAGGTGACATAAACGAATGAAGCTGCCCAGTTGGGATACAACAGGAAGTGATGAGGATGGTGGCAAACCAGAGACCACCTGTCCCTCAGCCTAGCTCAGTGGTTGGCAAGCTGCGGCTCTGTTGACTAATGCGTTTGTCAATCACTGGGATGTGGTCTTAATCATAAGGAAGGACAACACCTGTAATTATTGGAATTGAGAGTCTAGGTCAGTGGTTGGCAAACTCATTAGTCAAGAGAGCGGCAAACCGTAGCTTGCGAGCTGCATGTGGCTTGCGAGCCGCAGTTTGCCGACCACTGGCCTAGACCATTGTTGAAGGATGAGCCCAGTGTAGCGCAATCTTCAGATTCTCAAAAGAAACAAAAAAATTCAGATTTTTACATGAAACTTCCCAATTTTTAGATGCTAATAAATTATAAAAACAATCAATATATGTTATATTAAAACTCAGTGCTTAATTCTAAAAGTTTCCTTGGAGATAGTGGATTGGACAGAGCTATTTACTCAACCAAATATGACTCAGCAATGGTAAGGAATGCATTTCTGATACATGCACATGATATGAATAAACCTGAGAAGCTCTGTGCTGAGCAGAACAAGCCAGATATAAAAGAGCACATATGGCATATGTCCATTGATTTGAAATTCTAGAACAAGCAAAATTAACCCATGATGAGGGCAGGGATTGACTGGGAAGGGAGTGAGGACACTTTTAGGGGTAACAGTAGGAGTCTATATTTCATAGGGGTTTGGATTATACCAATACATGCATTTGTTAAAACCTAGTGAATGTACACATAAGTTATGTATTTCAATGTGTGTAAACTGTATACGAAAATCTATGCATAAATGTTGAATTCTAGTTAATGGCGATCACCTTGAAGTACTTAGGAGCAAGTATGCTGATGTATGCAGTTGACTTTGACATGAACTAAAAATAAGTTGGATTAATGAATAGATAGAGGAATAAATGGAGGAAGCATATACTACATCAAGTTGAATAAAATGTCAATGAATCAATGTTGATGTGCATTTTAAAATGTTTACAATAAGATGTTAGGAAAAATGAGCAAACACACACACACACACACACACACACACACACACACACACACACACAACAACAACAACTATATATGAGCTTAAAACAGACACACATATTCCTGTGGGCTAGATCTGTTTCAATAAGCACCAGTTTCAATGGCTTCTGACTGTACCCAATCGTGCACCCCACCATCCCATTACATGGTGGCATCTCAGCAAGTTTATTATGAGGGCATTGTTCCTGCAGTTCTCCCCTCCACCTTCCATGGGGCTTGATAGGTCTGGCACGGTTCAGTGAATGAAGGTATGAGAAAATCCATCACCTGTGGACATCATTAACATTTCTTCAACGTGACCTGACTGAGACAAGTGAGAGCCTAGCATCCCTCTCATTAATCAAGGGGAAAGAAAAAAACCATTTTGATGACACAGCTCCTTAGCTCCTTCTGCTAATCCATCTTTCTGCATTGGCAGTGACAACTCACATGGTGTTTAAATTCAGAGGGGACAAAAGTTACCTGAGAGCAGTCCCTTCATTAGAGAATGGGGTTTAGAAATGTTTGCAGACTCCCTGTTCCCTGAGTTGGTCGAGCAGACAGGCTCTTCATTTATCAGCAGCACTTCAGTGCAAATAGCTGGATCTGGGTTGATAGCTACCACATGCCCTTGGCTGTTGTTGGGGTACTGGGGAATATGACCAAGGAGTGCCTGAGGCTTGAAGGCTCCAACAGACCTCAGGGAGAAGGGATCAGGGGAGAGCAGTTTCTCCTTTAAAGTGGCTTCTTTTCAATAGTTTCAAAAGGTACATTTTAAAAAAGTTCTCACCCTGAGGATATTTTCACTAAATTGAGAGAGAGAGAGAGAGAGAGAGAGAGAGAGAGAGAGAGAGAGAGAGAGAGAGAGAGAGAGAGAGAAGAAAAAACATCCATGGATTGCTTCCCATATATGCCCCAACTGGGAACAAACCCACAACATAGGTATGTGCTCTGACCTGAAATTGAACCCGTAATCTTTTGGTGTATAGGACAGTGCTCCAACCAACTGAGCCACCCAGCAGGGCAAAAGGTAATTTATCATGATAACAACTGTTAAAATTCTGATGCATACAAGTGAAAGGAAACAAGGATCAGTCTTGTAAATATGTGATTGTTGCATCAGTGGTCAAACCTGCAGACATTTAGAGACTAGTCAAAAGGCAGCACCTTTTCATGGGCCCTTTCCCTTGTTACTTGAATTATTCACTGGAATGTCTGCTCCACTTCCCTAAAGGAGAATACTGCTTTCTCCCTCAATGACATCATACATTAGCTTGATTTGATCAATGAAGTGTGAGCACAAGTGACATGAGTCACTTCCAAGCAGAAGATTTAAGAGCCATGTTCTCTTTTCCCTCTGCCAAAGCAATGTCCCAGATTATGGTAGCTCCAGCAGCCCAGGTACCACAGAGAGAACAGATATAGAGCACAGCCACAGCTAGCCCTGATGGACATGTTGGATGACAGAGATCCGAAAACTTATTGTCAAGTCACTGTGAGTTGGGGTCATTTGTTACTGCAACATAACCTGGCCCATCCGAACTGATCCATTCACTCCAAGGTGTCTCCTGCCCAATTCCCATAGAGAGATCCTTTTGATTTAATACTTCTTCATAAAACTTCTGCCTAGTTTTAAAATAATAACTACACATTAACTATCTTGGATAAAGATAAAGCTAAGACAATTTAGGTGTGATTACATATTGTGAGGGTGGCTGCTAAGGGCAGAGACCATGTGGGCTCATAGAGATGAGCATTGCTATCAGGGTCAAAGGGGCATGGGGCACTGAGGAGCAGTGGTCTAGGATTCAACAGACTGGGCTTGAGTCCTGGGCCTAGTCTTCATCAGCTGTGTGGCTTTGGACAAAACACTTGGCCTCTCTAATCCTCTGCCTAGTAGATAGGGTTGTCAGGAACTAAGTCATAGAAAGAGAAGGGTCAATGGCAGGGCCTACTTTCAGGGCTCATGTTGCTTTCCTTCTTCCCCTCCTTCTTTTTCTTCTTTCTCCTCTTTTTTGACCCCAATAATAATATGGAGGAAGGTGGGAGATTTCATCTTAGCATGGGCAAGACAGAGTGTGCCTGGAGAGTGAGAGGATTCCAGCCTGCGCCTGGAGGGGCCTTGTGTTTGAAGTTTCTGCCAGAAAAATTTGGATGGCAGCTTTGTAATTTCCTGGCTGTCTTAACATTTTTCAGTGCACAGGCCACAGCAAAGTTGGGTGAAGACATAGCTTTCTCCTTAAAAAGTTTTTTAAAAAATGCATAAAACTAAATAATTATAATTACAAAGGGAACTAATTTTATTTTTGGCACGATATTAAAAAATACAAATTTATGATACAATAATACACATCTTTATTAGTGTACTAGATCTATTGGCAGAGTTGATATTATCAATATTTGAAGCCTGTGATGAACAGAATGCTTCCTGATGTCTATAACAATTGGGATGTGATGGGGAAATATCCCTGGTGACAAAGTCATAATAATGTAAGTGCCACTGTGCTTGGTTATCTACATTCAGTTGAAGAAAATGGAAGCTCTCAGCTAAAGGTTATTAAAATTGTTTTCTGAATTATTTCTCTTTCAAGTTCATGGACTCTCTAAATTCTATCAGGACACAAGGGTGTGCTCTAAACAGATTTTCTTGAGGAAGTCACATTGCTTTGCTGAGCCTCAATGTTTACACCTGCAAGAAGGATATCTTACCTTAATGTCCTTTCCGGGCATGAGATTTGGTTACCCTAAGGTGAGCAGCTCTTGTAGGGCCTTGATTTCCTGGGTAATCATTTAAAAATTGATTTCAATTTTTTGACAGAGAGGGAGAGAGAGATAGTCATATCAAGGATGAGAGAGAATTATCAATTGGCTGCCTCATGCATGTCCCTACTGGGGACCAAGCTCAAAACCCAGGCATGTGTCCTGACTGAAAATCGAACCATGACCTCCTGGTTTATAGGTCGACACTCAACCACTGAATCACACATGCCAGGTGAGTAATTGGCTTTAAGAGAAGCACTGAGGTAGGGGAATGAGACAACCATTTGCCTCTCCTTTCTCCCAAAATCCCATGAAATGACAAGAGTGAGGGCGAGGGGGAGGGAGACAGAGGACATAAATGAGAATATATGAAGTGACAGACTGGGGAACAAGAGAGTGGCATCAATGAACCAGAATTCCTGAGGAATTCCTGAAAGTTCAAAACCAGATCACGTGTTTGGAGAAACAGCATTGGAAAACACCACCTGAAGCATATTGAAAAGAGCACCTAATTTTAAGGGGCTAATACTTTATATTTGCATTACTTTAATTTTCATAATAACCTTACTACATAGGTGATGTTACTATCCATCCCATTTTAGATGGAGAAACTGAGGCTACGTAGGTGCAGGTGCTTTGCTCAGAATCACACAGCCAGAGAGTGACAGAGCCAAGGTGTCTTGCTGTGTGGCTTCAAACTCCATGCTCTTGTCTATTGCACTCTCCAGGTAGCTAATCAGTGCATTTAATTCATGTGCAGGAGGAATCTTCTTATTTTTCCAAAGTCCTTCTAGAATCTGTGGGCTTAAACTAGGATGGAAACTGTTCTGACACCACTTCTGGGTTTGGGAAGAGTGTAAGCTGCATGATTCAAGTTTAAGGGTAGTGGGGCAGCAGCAGCATGGCTCTGGGGCTGTCAAGGGAACCAACAAATCCATTTGAGAATATCTGCACTTGAACACAATTACCTCACTGTTTCTCTTCATCTCTCTTCTGAACACCATTTGCCCTAAAAATACTCTTTGACATTATGCACAAACCTTGAAGAGGCATTTATTTAGCCCTGACCTTTGTATGGTTCCTGCTAAAAGAGAGTCAGTGACACACAAACTGGGCTGAATTATTTATAGGCCCGAGGGGAAATCAAAGTTGCTTTTATTTCTATGGAAAGCCTATTAGAAGGCTAAAGAGCATCAAATTAGCATCGGTTCTTCACAAAGGGACTGCAGCTAGAATCAAGGGTGCTTAGTAAAGTTGAGGTGTTCTCCATGGTTGGGTCTTTGGAAATCCCCATAAACCTGGGCCATCAAGTCATCTTTCCTGGGACCAGGCCTAAGTTCTTAGCCTCCAAGATTGTAGGCTGGTGGATGAGAATCATGCTCATTTTGTACCATTTCTTTCAGCATAAGGACTAGACAGTGGAATTTTTGCAGGAGAAGGTGTTTTTGTTGGAGGTGTGTGAAAAAGGAGGAGATAATTTTTGTGCTTTTGGCTCCAATAGAGCCAGGGTGCTAGAAACGCTACACAGGACAATGGATAATGGCAATAATAGGATTCTGGAATCATTGCTACTGCCCAGGTCTCTTATGGTTATTTTCCATCTGTTTCCCAAAAAAGATTGGCAACAAAACCTCTACCATTCTTTGAAGTAGCTGAGACACCCTAGTAAGCACTTGAGCCAAGTTCTGGCAAGAAGCAGAATTACCAAGGAATAGAGTGCATGGATGTGGGGGCGGTGGCAGTTACGGATAACAGATACCAATCTGTGGGCAAGAAGCACTTCCTTGTTCTTTTCAGGACACTGGTGCTCAGCACAGTTTCTGTGTTTAGCTTTGGTTTTTCACAATAGGACTCCAGTCAGACTTGAGGTGCTTATTAAAGTTGGGGTGCTCTCCATGGTCAGGTCTTTGGAAATCACTACACAGGACAATGAATCACGGCAATAATAAGATTCTGGAAATATTGCCACTGCCCAGGTCTCTTATGGTTATTTTCCATCTGCTTTCCAAAAAAGATTGGCAACAGAACTTCTACTGTTCTTTGAAATTGCTACACAGGATGATAGTAGTTATTCAAAAATATTTTTTAATGAGTGATAACAGAGCAATGGGATAATAACAACATTAGTTAATTAGTATTTTTTCCATTCTGAGTATGTTCTAGGAACTGTGCAAAGTGCTTACTTGTGGGTAACCCTATGAAGGATTACTAGCTCCATTTAACAGATGTAAATAGAGGTGCAGAGATTTTACAGGACATCCCCAAAACCACAGAGCTAGTAAGCATTACTGGGCTTGTCTGATTGTAGAGTTTTGCTCTTTGCTGCCAGGCTACCAGGTAGAATAGATAAACCAAAAAGCAGTATGAAAATTAAAGAATGCAGCTGATGATCAAGGTAGCACCACAGATATTTGGGGGAAAGTAAAAAGTACAAAAAACTCAATATTTTATTCAAATAGTACTGGACATCTGGTTATTTGCTAGAAAAAAATTTAGGGCTCCATCTGATTATAAATAAAACTAGAGGCCTGTTGCACAAAGATTCTGGCAATAGGCCTTCCTTCCCATGGCTGCCAGCACCGATTTTCCTCTGGCACCAGGGACCTAGGCTTTGCTGCAGCCACATTGGAGAAGCCAAACCTCTTCAGTCTTCAGTCTTTGCTTGGGCTGGATCTTTCAGTCTTCACTCCAAACCTGCATATGCAAGTTAACCTCCATCTTTGTTGGGTTAATTTGCATACTCATTCCTGATTGGCTGGTAGGTGTCATGATCAATTTGCACATTTCTCTTTTATTAGTGTAGATAAACTGCAGATGGAGTGCAGAGATACATGCAAAATAAAAATCCATGTAAAAGCTATTACATGTGACTAGAATGTGGGAAGAAACTACAAAAAAGTATAATCAATTATGAGTAGCTTTTATTTTTTCTTTATTATATTTAAAATTTTTAAATAAGCCTGTGATATTTTAAAACTAGGAAAAGCAAAATAAATCAGTCTTCCCACTTTCATTTCTTTCGGTTTTCTTTTCTTTTCCTCTTGTCCTTTTACCTCTCCTTCTATTTTACTCTATTCCTTTCTTTTCCTCTTTTATTGAATGTTCTCTCCTTAAAGTAAAGAAGGTATGATGAGTTCCCAGGCACTCTAGGGAGGAAGAAACGGGGTCTGGGGAGGGTTACTGGGCTTGGGGATTTGTCAAGAGACAGAGGAGTGGAAGGAAGAATGAAGAGGGTTAGTGAGGTGTCCCTATGCTAGGTGCCTTATGCTTTTTCATTTATTTCCATCTTCCAAAACAACTTCATAACTATCATCCTCTTCCCCATTCATTTCAGCAGTGAAGGATATGGAACAGACACCTTTATAATGCATAGCAGAATTACATTTGAGCCCAGGTCTGTGGGACAGTACAGCCCAAGCACCTTCTGTCCCTGCTGTCATCTAGCCATGTGTTCCTAGTGCCACACTTCTCAAGGGCATCTAACTTTGGAGAGCCTTTCAGTTTGGCTCCTGAGAACTGCAGAAAAGTCCCTTTTCTTAATTTAGACAGATGGTGCTGTTTCATACCTGTTTTTAGTCTTCCCCTGTGTGCTTCTCAGAGACTCCAAAAATGCAGAAAGCCCCTCTCTGCTCCTAGAGCTTGAGCCCTCTTGGAGTTGATTTGACAGTTTCAGCATGTTTAGATCTCGGCTAAAAAAAAAGAAAAAAAATAGCTGTAATTCCCACAGGACACACACTTGGTCTTGATTCTCCCAGGCAGAGACAATTCCATCTAGAAGTTGCTGTCATAGAGTTGGACCCTAGTGAGAACAATGGAAGGACTGAAGAAGATAGTGGACTGGGAGTGGGGCCAAGAGAAGAGAAATTCCTGTTGCAATACTGGGAGATATCTATTGTATGTGTGACCTTGACTGTGCATTCAACAAGAAATAATGGAACATTTCCAATAGGCCATGCAGTGGGGAATTGAACATGAACAAGCCCAGTGCCTGCCCCTGCCCAGAGCTCAAGGTCTAGTGGAGAGCCTGCCATGTTTATAGACAAACGTAGCCCAGAATGAGGGGACACAGTGCTGGATGTGAGGGAGGTGCTAAACCCAGACATGTGCTGACAAAGACTTCTCTTGATCCAACTCTAGCCAGGCTTTTCTGAGCCCTCTTCTCAACTCAACCTCAACCTTGGCCTTAAATGTGAACAAATTTGACCTTGGACTTGAACAAGCACTAACGCAGTTTCCAAACATTCAAGACTGCATCCCTAAGTTGATTCCAGTCCCCTTTACTTAAAGTGCTGCCTGAGAAAACTCAAGGCTGCCAAAAGAATTTATTATTTATTCTGACTGCCACCTAAAGATAGGGTCCCTTCTCCCAGCCTCTTTGGGAGGACCAGGCTAACTTCCCTAAGCACCAGTTAGCAAAACCATGGGTTTCATATGGATCAACCTAGATTCCCACTTTCTGTAAATCTTCACTTCCCTGTCTCTGCTCAAGCTCTTGCCATTCCTTTTCCCCATCCTCTCCTTCCCCTACTGTCATTAGCTCCCGAATAAAATCTGTTTTCAGAGCTTCAGGTCATGTCAGGCTGTGTTTACCTCTGACAATGGGAAGCGTGGTCAGGGAGGATGTGTGGAGGAAGAGGTGCTGAACTAGGGCACAGGGATAGAACCTTTGGGGTAGAGACACTCACTTGAGTCCAAGGAAAAGTAAGAAGCTTTTTTTTAGAGGGGAGGGGGAAATAGCAAACAGGGAATGGAGTTGATCACTAAAAGAACAGGAACAGCCATGTTTTGTGTGACTCTTGTTATGTGTTTGGAATGAGTGTGTTTTCATAAGAGACCATGGAACAAATGGAGACTGTTTCAAACTAGGGTGGGACCAGGGTTTAGTCACGATGCACAGCAATGTGTAATAAAGGTTAGTTTTTTGTTGTTGCTTCCTTTTCCCTTGTTCTCTGAGTCCTTTTGGGTCACCCAATGCCTGGTCTCCTCTCTACCTCTTGAATGGTGGAGTTGAGTATATACTTGGGGCCAAGAAGTCACACCCATAGTGTTGACTACTCTTGTGATTCAGCTCCACTGGAAGTTGATATCCTCAATCCCTAACACCTTTAGCTTTCCCACAACACAAGAAAGAGTTTCCAACCATCACCATATTCTTTCTGTCCCATTTACCCCTCCACCTGTCATAGAAGGGCTCCTATTGGCTTGTTTGCAGAATGAATGGGACTTGAGAAGCTGTTGAGTTCCTTTCTATCCTTGGAGAGCTCTGTGCATGGCTGCTCTTGGCAGGCCCAGTACTGGGCTAGGGAAGGTCCTTCAATGCTTAATATTACCTTGTTTGACTTGACTAAGCTTCTGTTAAATTTCTTACTTTTTCAGGCATATATTTCTAATCGGAAGAAAATCAGTTAATAAAAGTTAGAACATGTGGAATTGATAATTAGGCCCTATAACTCTTTTTACACACACTGATAAATTTTTGGGACTGGAACACATTTTTACAAGGTGATCCCTAGTGACAAAGTGTAATATTGCAGCCTAGCAATGTTCAGATAAATGAAGAAATAGAGCTGAACTTCAAAATTTGAAAACGAAGGATCAGGATATTATATGGCAGGGAGATTATTTTGTTGCCTGAAGAAGATAATTCTTGCCTGGCAAGAGGAAAAAGGGGACATTGGAATTCATATAAAGTGCTGCAAAGCTCTGAAAACTCTTCAAAGATCATATGTTCTAGTGACACTAACAACAAGCCTGGTCTCCCATACTATTTTTTTTTCAGTGTTGAATTGTGTTGTTTCTCCAAGGCAAACCTGTCTATAATTGTATAAGAAAGTAATGAAGATTTGATTTATATTGTAGGTCACGTTCCTGAAAACATCTACTTACTGAGGCAACAAGAAGCCTATATGGGGATGAATAAAAATCAGTTGTGCCAAAGTAAAAATTATTGAAATTGTCTACAGTAGCGTCTTTTGATTAACACTCTTTTCCAAGCTGTTCTGGAGACCCAGTGCGGGCACCAGGGCAGTCTTCAAAGAGACAGCCCATTGTGAACATCAAAAAAACATCTGGCTGTGTTTGGAAATCATCTGTTAAAATTACCTCCATATGCTGACAGTCTCCCACGTTGGGAACTTGTCAGACTTTTTTCCAATAACACCCCAGCCTGAAGTGGTGTCAACTCCTGAAATCTCACGAATGGTCCAAGAAATAGGAACCCAGAAGAAATAGGTATCTTCCCCTTTGGCATCCCCAACTGGATGGGATACATTTATGAAGATGCTATTGGTTTCAGGTGAGTATTTCTTTCACTTACGTTGGCCATAGCTCCTTTCTTAAAGCTTGAATATGATTTGATGATGTCTAATGTGTTATTGAGCTAAGAGTGTAATGGAATTTTTGGTATCATTTTCAGCTAGGACTCCAGTGGCCAGTGGGACCTTTAATTTTAGGGTACTATCCTTAGCACCTTATGCATATCATCCATTTAAATCCACTTCAAACCAAAGGATTAGGTATTTGTGGTACCTCTTCTTTAGAGATGAGAAAACTGAGGCACCAAGAGATTTTAAGACTCCTCCATTCACACTGTAAGTCAGTGATGCAGTCAAGTTTACAGTTTATGGCTATTACAAATAAAACTGCTATAAACATTTGTGCACATCTCTTTGTATGGACATTTGCTCTCATTTCTCTTGGATAAACACCTAAGAGTGGACTGGCTGAGTCTTGTTAGGTGCATGTCTGACTTCTTAAGAAACTAAGAAGCTGTTCTTCAAATTTGTAGCATTCTAAACTCCTACCAACAATATACAAAGCTTCCCATTCCTCTATGTTCTTGCCAACACTTGAAAGAATTTTTAACTTATGCCTTCTAATAGAGGCATCTTATGGTTTTAATTTGCATTTCTCTAATGAATAATGATATGGAGCATCTTTTCATGTGCTTATTTGCATTTGCATCAGTATTCTTTTTTTAAAAAATTATTATTTACTGTTGAAAGTATTATATATGTCCCTCTTTCTCCCTCCCTCCATTGACACCCTCCAGCCCCCCTCCAGTCCCAGGCCTTCACCACTCTATTGTCTGTGTCCAGAGCCCATGCCTATATTCATACAGGTCTTTGATTGATTGCCTCTCACCCACACGCCCTCCCCCGACCTCCCTCCAAGATTCCACACTTGGTTCCATGCTTCCATGTCTCTGGATCCACTCCGTTCATCAGTTTATTTTGTTATTTAGATTCTACATGAGTGAAATCATGTGATACTTGTCTTTCTCTGACTTATTTCATTTAGCATCATACTCTCCAGGTCCCTCTATTGTATTTATTCTTTATTGAAGTGTCTGCTCAATGCTTTGCTTCCTAAAAATGTTTTAAAGTTTTTAGTTTGAAAAGTTCTTTATATAAGCTGTAACATTCTGTTGCTGAAAAAATACCTTTTTTCTCTTTGCTTCAGTTTGGATAATTTTCAACTAACCTGTCTTCAAATTCACTAATCCTTTCTTTCACCATGTCCCATCCACTCTTAAGCCCATTAAATTAATTTTTCATTTCAGATATTATCCTTTTCATTTATAGAAGTCCCCTTTAATTTTTATTCTAGAGTTTACATTTATCTTTTGAATTTTCTCTATATTTTCACCCACATTAATATTTCCTCCAAATTCTTTCACATACTTTATAATAGTTATTTCAAAGTCCTTATTCACTAATTTCATCATTGATGTCATCTTGGTCTGCATCTAGTCACCTATTTTCTCTCTCTCTCTCTTTTTTTTTACCTTTTCCTTTCTGCCTTTAAAAAATTATCTTGTTATTTTTATATATACCAGAATTTGGATATGAAATGAAGTTGATAATTACTCTAGAAATGCTTTAGTTTCTTCTCTTTCAGACAAGCTAGCACAAGGGGTTAGTAAATCAGAAGTTGAGCTAGTTGGCGGTGGTTTGCTGCTTTAGTTGGTTTTGGTTCACCTGTGATAAATGTCTTGAAGGTGGGACTGGAACTCTTCATCTAATAGGTATTTGTGACTTAAGAACTGCAAGGCTGCAAGATCTAACTGCTTTCCAGCCAAATCCCTGACTTCTTGTATTACTTTTTGAAAATTTTCAGTGGGTCAGGCTAAGTGTCTGGCTCCAGCAGATCTCAATCCCACACCCGCCCATGTACAGCTATTAAAAATTGGCACATTTGCTCTTGTCCCATCAAAGTTCTTCTTTACACCTTTGACTTTGTTTTCAGTCACATTGTTCTAATTTTTTCTAAAGTGACTTTTATCACTGTGACATTTCATCTACATTTTTTCTAAGTTCTTCCTGATCCTTTGTTTTATTCTCTTTGGCTGTTACATAAACTTCTCTTTGAACTTTTATTTATTTTTAATTTTAAGGATAAATGGTATGCTAGCCAAGTTTCACCTTCGATTCCCCCTTCCTGACCACCCTGAGGGGGTCCTACTGGGTCAGCACAGGTTCTTGTGACTGACCTTGCTAGACCCTGACCCATCCTGATTAGAGGTTATTTATTTATTTTTGGATAAGCTTTTCATATTTGTGACATTTACTTTCAAGTAAATTGGAGGTATTTGTTGAGATTCAACCTCACCAAAAATAATGATAATAATGACAATAGCAACTCCTCGCTGTCAGGCGCATAGGCTCCATCATCTCTAATCCTCTCAGCAGCTGGGCATGGAAAATATTATCTTGGTTTTGCAGGTACATTTTATTTATCCTCCCTCCCCCATGCTCCAAGAAGGTTTAGAGAAGACTTTATAATGATTCATAAAATACAGCATCCTAATGAAAGGTGAAGGCAGAGAAAATAGTTTTTAAAAAGCAGAGTGGAAATGGAGTCTCATTGCACATAAGAAGCTTGCCGGCAACCACAGAAGTGTTAAGATGCAGAACTGTGATTTGAACCTGGTTCTTCTGGCTGCTCAAAGCTCTGACGTTTGTATGGAGCCAGAATGACTCAGGCTAAGCAATGAGAAGGGACCTCCTGAAAGTTGGAGGTCAAACTTCTTGGGGGATAATCTGAAGGTGAGCTTTGGAGCTGTACATGCCTGACTATGCTGACCACAGCGGTGGTCAGAAGGGCACTTTCTGAAAATTACCCCTCTCTGGACTGGACTCAGGAGACATGAGTACCATCCCCAGCTCCATGACTCACTGGAATGAATGACCACCAAGTTCCATTACAAAAGCCACTCCACATGAGTTATTGAGCACCTGCTGTGGGCACAGCATGCACTAATAGGTGTGGGGTCCTGGTGTGACAATATAGGCATGGTCTCTGCCCTCAGGGAGCTCACAGTTGATGGGTAAAGAAGATATTAAAGAAATAGTTACACATGTAATCAACAAATGACAATTGCTATGAGGGAAAAGATGTGGGTTCCAGAGGAGACCAGCAAAGGGCTAATTTGGGGTAAGAAGGGGGCTCAGGGAAGGTCCTATGAAGAAATATCATATGAATGGAGACTTTTTAGTTGACTCCACTGTTTTTGCTTGGCCTTTGCCTCTTACTGTGATAATAGTCTCTTTAGGAGAAGCCCATCATTCCACGGGAGTTAGATGTTTGTCCCCGAGTCTCAGATGTGGCTTGTGACCCCGACCTGGTCAATCAGACACTCTAATCCTCTGGCCATAGTGATGGCTCAAGGGTAGGCATGTGGTCTGAGAGAAACCAGGATCTGTCCTGGGCTCTTCCTCCAGAACCAGTCGGGGGATGTGGACTTCCAGGGTAGTTCTACTCACAGACAGGTGAGGCCAGGGCTTTCTGACAAAAAGCCCTGTCTAAAAGACAGAGAAGGCCAAGCACCAATGGCATACTTTGAAACCCCTACTCAGCCTGGCCTGAAGCCTGAGTTAGTTACGTGAAGGTATGCGTTCCTCCTTTGGGAGGCCTAAGTGAATCTACATTGGATTTCTAATAGGTATCTGAAAGGAGCCTGCTGTAGATCTAGAGAATAGTAGAGATTCACCATGCAGTCATTGGGAGGAAGAGCATTGCAGGCAGAGGGGACAGCGTGTGTGAGGGGCAGAGGTGAGAGAAAGCGTGATGCCACCAAAGGAGACCAGTTTGATGATAGCAGGTGAACAAAGTGGACAGCGCCAGGCCATCAGGCCTGTGCACTGCACAGCACTGCCAGGATAAGGGGCGAGGGGAGTTGGTGGAATTCCTGTTCACCTGGAACCTCAGAGTGTGACCTTATTTAGAAATAGGATCTTTGCAAATGTAACCAGTTAGGATGAGGTCATAGTGGATTTGAGTGGGTCCTAGATTTGATGACTGGTGTCAATCTAAGAAGGTCATGTGAACACCCAGAGATACATGGGATGACAGAGGCTGAGAGCAGAGGGATGCAAGGGATTTCCAGCAACCTCCAAAAGCTAGAGGAGGAAGGAGCGATTTCCCCCTAGAACCATCAGATCGACTGTGGCTCTGCCAGAACCTTGATCTAGGACATCTGGCCTCCAGAATGGTTGTGTTAAGCCATGCTGGTTGTGATACTTAGTTACGGCAGCCAAGGCAATGGACAGAGTGGGTAAATGTCCCAGTTTTCTTGGTCCCGACAGGCACCTCTGAAGCATCTCCCATGGTACATGCTGCGGCCTCCAGCAGGTGCCCTGCTCATTAACACACCCCATACCTGCTCTTCTCCCTTCTCCATCTCTCTTCCACTCCTTCACTTTGTTTCCGGGACCTGCTCCCAATACACCACTTATGCTCAGCTCCTTGTTGTAGGGCCTGCTTTGAGGGAACAAACTATGACACACACCATTTAAGCCAGCAGTGGCCTGGTGGAGAGGGCCTTAGGGGATGTAGGTGAGGTTGACAGGAGACACATGATTGATGAGTTTGTATTTATTCCTGAGAATCATAGGAGACATCAGAGCAATGAGTGATGTCTGGTACTTGTGTTCCAGGGATCCCATTGGCAGTGATTTGGAGAATGGTGCATAGGATGGTTGAATGGTTTGTTGCAGGGAGACTGATCGCAGTTGCCCTACTCTTTATAATTCATAATCTGAAGCCAAGGTCTCCACTGGGGATGGAGCGAGATGCACAGTAGACACAGTGAGATGCAATTTTCCTCCCCTTGAATTTCCAGGACCTCTTGTTATGCTGTCGGGTCCCTTAGTTAACACTCAATTGCCGAGTAATTCTCATTACCTCTCTTTGCAGACAGACAATGAACAGCTGTCAACTTGTCTTACAAAACAAGACAATTTTCCCCCCATTAATGTAGCTCAGGACCGAAGCCAGCGGAGGAGCAGGCGCAGCTGTAATGGAACATTCTGGCAGTGTCCCTGCCAGCCCCATCTTCAGGTGAGCGCTAACTCCTCTGATGTCATGGGAGCCAGAGGCCACCTTTGTATCTGCTTCCTGCTCAGGTTCCTATTGCTCTGTCAGGAAGAAACCTAACTGCAACCCCTTTGGAATTTGAGTATAACTTGCCTTTGCAATTTGATGGGGTATGTAGAACAGACTTTCACCTGAGATTGTAAGTTAATTGCAATCAGATGGGAAACAGTCTGATCCAGTGTTTAAATGTTGGAAGGGAAAGGAAAGAGTACCTAAGTCTAGATGGAATGCTGGGCACATAGTAGGCATTCAGTAAATCCATCCATCTGTCCTTTTCCCTCCATTCTTTCATTTCTTCCTACTTCCCTTCTGACATCCTTATTCTAATGCCTGAAGCATTTCTACAATATATCCACTAAGTGCTAGCCAGCTTGAGTTTGAATACTGCTGGTGACTCCCTTTCATTCAATTCCTCTCATTCATTGTCAATCCTGACAATGAGGAATTCACTTTTTAAATGCTGATGTGAAATTTCTCTCTCTGTATCTCTCACCTACTTGATCTAACTGTGCTCACCAATGGCCCCACAGAAAAAAATCTTGTCTCTCTGCCATATGAGTGCTGCTCAGACAGTGGTGTTTTTTTGTTTGTTTGTTTGTTTTGTAAAAGAATAAAGACAGTTCTTCAATAAATAATTTGCCTGTTCTCCTATAAATAATTTTCATTAATCATTATCTCTAAAATAATGACCTTTACTCTAGGTGTAAGATCTTAATATTAAGAACCAGATTTGAACCTCCTTTCTCCTGGGCAACGTACCTTTGTTAATGCAACCCAAGATAACACAAGCCTTTAATTTTTAAATTTTTTAGTGGTTGCCACTTTATACCGCTGATTAATGTTTAGCTCAGCACTGACTAGGAGCCTTGAACCTAGAGCTGAAAAGCCAAATACTGTCAGGGACCAGATGAGTAAGGCAAATGAGCAAAACATTTTGGGTGAGGCTTGTGGTGAATTGAACAGTTCATGCCCTTTGCATAACGGGCAACAGCTTTCAGCTCCAGCTGATTATTGCCATCCAGGGTGTAGGCTCAGTACAAAAAATTAGGCACTTCCACCTAAAAAACCAGACTTGAAACTTGTTTTAAAAAAATCTCAAAAATCTGGCAGCGTGTGCTCACATTCCTGCATGGCTGGGGCTGAGCTGGGGCCTTGAGTAATCCTGAAAACCAGCTATGAGGGCGCTGGACCACTTTCCATGTGACCATGCTGACTTCATCTATCGAGTGGGGTGGGTCCAACAGTGCCCAGGGGAGGCTCAGACCCTGTTCCCTGGTGTCATTTATGGAAGTGAGTCAGACAGACCAAGGTGAAGGGTTTGGCCTTCAAGTGTGATAGCAATATTCAACAAGTATTTATTTATTGAGAAGCCTCCTGTGGGCCAGGCATTGTATGAGATGTTAGAGACACATCAGTGAACAAAATGGATAAATCTTACTTTGGGGCTTAAATTCTAGTGTGTGTGTGTGTGTGTGTGTGTGTGTGTGTGTGTTAGCATAAGACAAAATATACAAGTAGCATATGTAGTATATATATATTTAGGGAAAAAGAAAGCAGAGGAGACTGACATGATTTCAGGCCAGCATGACAGCCTCAGATTACTTATCTTTAAATGTGTCTGACACGGGTTTCCTCTTGCCATCTTTGTAAGGATCAAATAAGAAGGTGCTACAGGCTATACTGTGTCCTTTCAAAATTGAGACATTGAAGTTCTAACCCCAGGACCTCAGAATGTGACCTTATTTGGAACGGGGTCTTATAGTGGGAATCAAATTAATATGAGGTCATTAGGGTGACACGAATCTAATATGATTGTGTTCCTATAAGAAGAGGAGATTAGGACAAGACACTCACACACAGAGAAGAGATTCAGGTAGAAGATGGCCTGAAACACATCCTTCCCTCACAGTGCCCAGAAAGAACCACACAACACCTTGATCTTGGACTTCCAGCCTCCAGAACTGTGAGAAAATAAATTTCTGGGGATTAGGCCACCTAGTGTGGTGCTTTGTCACGCAGCCTGAGCAAACCAACCCAGGGGCTTGTGTGTGTTTGTCCTGGTGCCTGGCACCAGTAAGACTTGACTGGATGAACAGAGGTGTTATAACAAAGGTAAGTTGTTGCCTGGCCCAGGGATGACTCTTAATTCATGGTGCTCCCCCTCTCCTCCCTCTAGCCAGGCCCTTAGTAGGGGAACTGCCAGGCAAATCCCTATGGTTGCTTCCCCACTCCCTGCCAGCTTTTGTCAGGTGAGTTGTTTCAAGCAAGAGGCACCCTATTCTCTGACTGGATCTGGGCAGAGCAAAGCTTCCCGCCAACCATAAGTCTCCTGGGAAAATCACTGCCTGACACCACTCCATCTCAGCTCTTTTCCGAGGTCTCCATGCCAGATAGTGACAAGCAGCCTCTTCCACGAATCACTGTCTAAACGAGCCACTGGCTGCATTAAAACAGCTGCTACGAGGAAAGGCAGGCTTGTGATCCCGTCCTCAAGTCACAGCCCATTCTCTAAAGTGCGGCTGGTTAGACACAGAATGAATGGTCAGTGTGGCTCATTAGGTGTGGATGGGGAGGAAGAATCCTTCCTGGAAAACCGCAGCCTGACAACCTCCCAAACTCCTCGCCGCTCCGTGATCTTCTAAACCTGTTTCCTTGATGTACTGGATCGGATGGGTCTGGAGGTTTCTCCAACATCTTATGGTGACTGTTGGTGTGCAACAAAAGTTCTTCCTTCCCTGGCCAGGGAGTGATTACGGGTGCAGCTCCACACCCTTGTGGCCAGGGGAGGAGGGGGGTGAATAGGGGGTCGGGGTGGGGGGAGTCAGGGGAGAGGGGTGAAGGCTATGAGCCCAGTGCTGATGCCTGGTGAAGCTGTGTCTTAAGGCTGCCCGCTTGCTTAGGCTCACCTCCTCCAGTCTATTCCGCACATGACCATTGGAGGGATTTCTCTACAAACACTGCCCACGTCACCGGCTGCTGCTTAAATCCCTTCACCGGATGCGCAGTGCTGCAGAGCTCAGAGCGGGCCCTTCAGCACAGCATTCAAGGCCCCTGGCCGGACCTCTCCAGCTCACCTTCTACTTCGCCAGCATGGTCCTGTGCACCTCTGTTGTCTCTCACCTCTGTCCTTGCAGATGGTGTTCCTGTTGTCCCAATGCACACCCCTTTAGCCCACCAGACCCACCAGTATTTGTCTTCGAAAAGTTGGCTGAGTCTTTTGTGTGGCCTCTGTGGAGCTGGCTCTCTCCTGATAGTAAATCCCTACCTTTTCTGTATTGCTCCCTCTCGTACATGCTTCTATGTACAGGTGACCTTTGAACAACATGGGTTTGGACTATGAGTCCACTTCTGGGTGGATTTTTCCCAATAATATAATCAGCCCTTCATATCCATGGGTTTTGCATCCAAGAATTCAACCAACCATGGATCAGAAACAGGAATCCTCTCTGATGTCTCAGGACTGGGACCAGCATTTGAATTTATGCTACAGGAAGATCTTCACCTGCCCCTTAGACCTGCCCCTTCCCCAAGCTTTCCCATCTCAGAAGTGTTGCCCTCTTATGACATTTATCATGAAGAATTCCAACATAGACAACAGTGGAGCAAATGGAATGAAAATCCACAAATCCATCACCCAGCTTCAACAATGATCAATGTTTGGCCAATCTCGTTTCATTCTCCCACCCTTCCCCAAAAGGCTCCCCACTCTATTATTTTAAAGTTAATCCTAGAATTACATCATCCTATGTAATATGCTAAGTGTCCAGTCATCTGATTGGCTGTTCAACCAATCAAAGTGTAACATGCTAATGATATGCTAAGAACACTCAACCACTGCTATGACATATACTGACCACCAGGGGGCAGATGCTCAATGCAGGAGCTGCCCCTTGTGGCCAGTATGCTCCCACAGGGGGAGCACTGCTCAGTCAGAAGCCCTGAGCTGGGCTCAAGACTGACTAGTGCAGTGGTGGTGGTGAGATCCTCTCCTGCCTCTGCAGCAGTTGGACATCTCCCAAGGGCTCCTGCACTGGGCCTCTAGTTTGATATATAAAGCTTTTGGTATGGATCTCCAAAAAGTAAGGGCAATTAAGAATACATACCCACACTCCCATGACCACATATAAGAAATTAGTAATTCTTTAATATCACTCAATATCCTGTCCATGTCTAGGGACTAGAGCTCTTACTCTCCCCTCATTGTCCTCCCACATTCAGTCTGTGAGTCCTGTCATCTCATCAACTCAAGACCCATCCTGAACCCATCCATTCGGCCACCTCTCCCTGACCTCCACCCTAGCCTTGTCCCAAGAGTCTGGAACTGGAGAACTGCACCTTCCTACATGATCTGTCTACTTCTTGATCACACCTCCTACAACTTTCTCCCTCCCTTGCTCCACACCAGCTGGCCTCCTTCTGGCCCAATCATGCCCAGTGCTCTCTCTCCTCCAGTCCCTCACACTGGCTGCTTCTGGTGGTAGAATTTTCTTCAGACAAGTGTCTCCAGAGCTTCATTCTCAATGTATCTATGGCACTTTTTTTCAGAAAGACCCTCTTGACCAGCTTGTCTAACTTGTCCCTCCCAGGACTCCATCCCACCCTGTCCATGTCACAGCTCTCCACTGACTTATTTATTGTCTTTCTTTCCAACCAAAGGAGGGTCAGGTAAATCAGTGGTTGATCCACTGTTGCTCACTCTGTATTCACAGTATCTAAGACAGTCCTAACATGTGTTTAATTCTCTGTAAACATTTGCTAAGTGAGTGGATTCTTCTGCCCCCCAATAGACTGACTGTATAGAAGTGGTACTCAAATAAACACCCATTTACTCACAAAATATCCCCAATACTGAGAGTTCTGATCAAAGAATCAGCCAGGCCAGAGAAAGCATCTTATTGGGTGGTTGCAGGACAGAGCAAAGACATTCTCTTGGGGTCGGAGGTCCCACCTCCCCAAGGGAGGCTGGGTAGGATTGGAGGTGGTCTTGCCTTGGTTTACACTGTCTCACTCTCCCTCCCTCTCACCTTGGACCAGCCTCCCACTGTAAACTGGGCTGGTGAATTCTGGTCATACTTCAGAAATAGCCCACCCTAGTGAGCACCCTAGGATCTCAGGGAGGAAGAAAAAATGGTGGAAAGAATTTCTTCTTCCAAATGTGCATTCACTGTAGCTGGAGCCCAGATCCCCCAAGGTCTGAGAAACTGTAAGAGGTTAACCACATGGGTGGGGCTTAGTAAGCACCAAACTCTCCCTGGAAATTTACTGAAAATGTAGTTGGCTGAACTGTCCCCCAGCAGGTTCAGGGGATCTATATAAGGGTCTCCTCTTTCAATGGGTACCTCAGAAGATGCTGATATACTAGTAAGTGGTCCCCAACCTCCTGTTGAAGAACAATGGACCAGAGCTAGTCCCCAGCTTGAGTTTTGTCTGTTAAATGCTGCTTTGAGGCTAATTATATAATTCTGTCAAGACCTTCCCTAAGCACTTAGCCACCTCATTAATGGCAGCTCAACAAAACCAGGACTGGAGGTTGGAATAAAAATAGCTTCACGCAGGTTAAAAGGTAAAATTAGTGTTGGTGTCAGGAATTTAAGATGCAAGGTTGTTGGGATGTTAGGGGAGTCAGAGAAGTGGATATTTGTGTGTGTCAGTGGAAGCAGCAGTGGTGGGTTGCACATATAGATCATAATGATGAGATGATATTCACTAACAAGCAGTGTGAGTTTCCCAGGGCTGTGGTAACAAATGATCACAAACTGGCGGCTTAAAACAACTGACATTTATTCTCCAATAGTCTAAAGGTCAGCACTCTGAAATAGGGGTCAGGGAGCCATACTATTTCTGAAGGCTCTCAGACAGCAGCTGTCTCCTGCCTTCTTTTTAGTTTCCAGGGTCACCAGAAACCCCTGGTGCTCCTTGGCTTAATGACACATTGCTCACTTTAGGCTTTGCCTCTGCTGACACATGGCAGTATCTGTGTGTGTGTGTGTGTGTGTGTGTGTGTGTGTGTGTGTGTGTGTCGTGTTCAAATTTCCACCTTCTTATAGGGATACCAGTCATATTGGATCATGGACCACCCTAATGACCTCATCTTAACCTGATGACATCCCAAAAGACCCTATTTCCAAAAAAGGTCACATTCATAGGTACTGAGAGTTAGGTTTTCAACATATCTTTTTTTGGGGGATACAGTTCAACCTATAACACATGTTCTCCAGGTGTCCCCAGAACACCTACTGCATACGTAGGAGTGTGACCAGGGCAGCCACATCCATCTGAAGGATAATACTGGGCTTGGTGCCTTTACCTACATTAAGACATGTGCTCAAAGTCATCCCTTTCAAAGATGGCTAAAATCATCCATGACACACACCAAGGGTGCAGCTATGGAAGTCCATTCTGGCTGTGGCTCTGGCCCCAAGATCTCGGAGTCTCGAAAATGAAGACGGACTATTTTACTGGCAGAATCTGAAGAGGATTTAGTAGCTGCATGGTAAGATTCCCATCCAGGGAATCAAAGCGATGTCCTGGACTACATCTTCCAGAGAGGGAGGCTTTCCCAAGGACTATGCACTTCCCAGTTAATAATCAATTCCCAAGTCTCCTCACCGTTCTATGCCCCGCTCAAGATCCTACGATAAGATGATGATGATGATGATGATGATGATGATGATGTGTGTGTGTGGTGGGGATGTTGAGGGACCATCTGAACCCTCACTATGTGGCCTTGTGTGATCTAGCCCTTATTTAGTTCTTTACTTTCTACTGATGGCTGAAAGGATTCATTCCACATTGGCTTAGGAACTATTTGAGCTTCTGCCTCATGGCATCTGCTAGATAACTGCCTGGGGCCAGGGCTGTGGAATGAACAGAATAGACCAAACCTCTGTTCTTTGGAAGCCTACATTCTATGGAGGAGCACACCAGGAACCAAGAAATGAATGAGCTTCCACTTGGGCCACCACCGATTCTTTTCATTCTAAAAAAATCTGATATTACAAATGACTGTGGACTCCATGCTATCTGTACCTGAGAAGGAGAAAAGAGACAACCATGCCTCCTGCACAGGTGCCCTCATGGAGGGAGCGCTGTGCCCGCCCAGCCCAGGCAGTCTGTGCAAAAGTCACGACTATTAGAACAAAGGATACTCATGAAGCAGAGGTTGTTCCTTCAAAGCCACCTTTTCTTGAAGCTCCTAGCAACAAATTAGAAGCAGGGATGAACATTTTCTGCCCCCTCTAATTGAACTGCTGATTCTATTTTCATACCAGAACTCGATGTGATTAAGAAAATTATGACTGTAGAGTAGACAGAGGGTAGGGAGAGGAACCAAAGCCAGGGCTCAATTCCCTGTGTACCTACCAGGCAGAGACAATGCCGGGGCACTTGCCTTGTGTGCAAAATGTAAGGAATGCCCCAAAATCCAGCAATCAAGAAAAAGATGAGAGAGCGCAGGTTTTATTTGAGGGGAACTTTGAGGCTACACAGAGGAAAAGAGATGAGAGCACAGGAAAAATAAAGCAGGAGCACAGTGAGTGGCTGGAGTGCAGTACACATGGTGGAGAGAAAAAAGAGAAAATGATATTTTCATGCAATATTTTAACAAACCAAAATGAATGCAGATATATCAGACTTTGAAGTGAGATCATACAGGCAAAGCTCCTAGCTCAGGAATTGGCACATAGCAGGTATTCACAAAATGAAACCCAAGAACAGGAAAGTAATAATAATGCTAAACATATCTAGCATGCTTGTTTTTTTAAAACTTTATTGTTGGAAGTATTACATATGTCCCCTTTTTTCCCCTTTCACCACCCCCTGTTCCCCCCCCCCCCCCCCCGCTCCCAAGGCCTTCACCAATGTGTCCATGGGTTATACATATATGCATACAAGTTTATTGGTTAATCTCTTCCCACACACCCACACTTCTCTGCCTTCCCTCTCAGGTTTGACAGTTTGATCCATGGAGCATTCTTTTCTTTTTTTTCTCCCTCTTTCTTTCTTTCTTTCTTTCTTTCTTTCTTTCTTTCTTTCTTTCTTTCTTTCTTTCTGTTGTGGCCATGTGCTAGGGATCCATCTGTAGAATGGATTCCTTCCAGTAGAATTGCTGGGCCCCAGGGAGTGTGCATTTCACATGCGGATAGCTACTGCTGTCTCCTTAGAGGGTGACCATTTCCTCATTAAGGGGGACGGACGGTTTTGTAGTTCTTTTTTTTAAAAAATTAATAAATCTTTATTGCTCAGATTATTACAATGTTGCTCTATTTTCCCTCCCACAGCTCCCCTCCCCGAGTACCCATCCCATCCTCTGCCCCTACTTGCCTTCCACTATCCTCATCCATAGGTGTCCAGTCTCTTCTCATACCCCCAATACCCCTTTCCCCCAAGAATTGTCAGTCCACTCCCTTTCTATGCCCCTGATTCTATTATATTCACCAGTTTATCCTGATCATCAGATTTTTAATTCACTTGATTTTTAGATTCACTTTTTGATAGATGTGTATTTGTTGTTCATAATTTTTATCTTTACCTTTTTCTTCTTTCTTCTCTTCTTAAAGACCACCTTTCAGCATTTCATATAATACTGGTTTGGTGTTGATGAACTCCTTTAGCTTTTTCTTACCTGCAAAGCACTTTATCTGACCTTTAAATCTGAATGATAGTTTTGCTGGATAGAGTAATTTTGGTTGTAGGTTCTTGTTATTCATCACTTTGAATATTTCTTGCCACTCCCATCTGGCCTGCATCGTTTCTGTTGAGAAATTAGCTGACAATTGTATGGGTGCTCCCTTGTAAGTAACTAACTGTTTTTCTCTTGTTGCTTTTAATATTCTTTCTTTATCTTTTGCTCTTGGCATTTTAATTATGATGTGTCTTGATGTGGTCCTCTTTGGATTCCTTTTGTTTGGGGTTTGGTGCGCTTCCTGGACTTTTAAGTCTATTTCTTTCACTAGGTGGGGGAAGTTTTTGGTCACTATTTCTTCAAATAGGTTTTCAGTATCTTGCTCTCTCTCTTTTTCTGGCACCCCCATAATTCGGATGTCAGTATGCTTGAGGTTGTCCCAGAGGCTCTTTATACTATCTTCAATTTTTTGGATTCTTTTTGTGTCTTGCTTTTCAGGCTGAGTGATTTTTGCTTCTTTGTTTTTCAAATCTTTGACTTGATTCTTGTAGTCCTCTAGTCTGCTTCTGGGTCTCTGTATAATATTTTTTATTTTAGTCAGTGTATGCTTAATTTCTAGTTGGTCCTTTTTCATATCTTTCATAGTCTCACTCATATCTTTGAGGGTCTTGCTCCTATCCTCAAGGATCTCCTTAAGTTTATCGGCCTTTTCTAGGAGCCTCTTGAAAAATTTTATAACAGTGGTTTTGAGCTCTATGTCCAGTCGTTTTTTTCCCCTCCATTTCTTTCACATGTAATTTGTTACCTTGTCTTCACATTTTGGCTGCTTTCCTGAGGTGGTCAAGTAGGTTTGTGTGGTAGGTGTCCTTTAGGGGACCATGTCTCAGCCTTCCCAGTTACCTGAGGTAGATACTCTTGTGTACCTCTTTATGCATGGAACATTCTTTTAAAGAGCATGCATGTCTGTGTGGACTCATTTACCTTCACAACAGCCCAGAAGGTGGATTGTATTGTCCCCATTTTATAGAAGAGGAAAATAAAGGCATGCAGACATCAAAGGACTACTCAGATTCCTACAGTGAGCACAGGGTGCAGCCAGAATGAAACCCAGGCCATTGGCCCTCACCATGAAATAAGAAGGACCCCAGTGCTTCCACTATTTCTCCAAGTCTCCATTTGGGATTAATCTGAACCAAAGAAGGCCAATGGGGCCATTTCTGAGAGCTTGTAGGTAAATGAAATAAAATTAAATCACACAAGGCATTTCTCTGGGACCCAGCAGCCACATAAAGTGGAGAAAGAAAAACAGGCTCTGCTTGGGTTTGACATCAGCCTAACTGGTGACACTATTGATTGGATTCATTGTGAGCCCCAGACCACGGCCATCGGAGGGAAGCATTATCTGATGAGAGGAACCAGGGGGATTAATCACTTTAACCTCTCTCAGCTGCCAAGTCCTGGGGACAGTGAGCGGCTCTTTTTGAGGACAGAGCCTTCAGGGACAGGCCCTCAATAACAGTGCTGGGAGGGGGCGGGGGGTGCCCCTGGGAGGAGGAGAGCAGGATTTGTCAGTTCCAATAAAGTCTCTGTGATAAACACCGGGACATCATTTGGGTTGAAAAACTCCATTACATCCTCTTTGAAAAGTAGAGTCATATGCGTAGGTTTTACCTTAAATGTGACGTCCTTATCTCTCTCTGTCACAGCACCCGGTTTATTTCCTTCAGAGAAGCGGCTGGTTGTTATTTAATTTTCTCTCTTGCTTGTTTATTGCCTGTTTTCCCCACAAGCCAAAAAGCAGGGCTGTGCTGGAACCAGCATCTCTTTCCAGCTCCATTTTCGGTGATGGAGGGCTTGAAACAGTCAGAGGAGGAGCATCTATGCCGTGGAAATTGGCAAATGCTGCAAGTCAGGACCCCCCCAACTCCCAACCCCCGCCCACCATATGACTGAGCGCTTTGAGGAGGAACACTGTCTGTGATGTCCTCTGGGTACCACTCTACCTCTGCTCAGTGCCAGGCACAGGACTGGTGCTTGGGAAATAGCAAAATCAAGTAGCTCGAACTAGCCACAGTAGGAGTAAATAAGATTAAATCCAACAAGGCATTTCTATACCAGGGACATTGGCAAATTGATGGTTTTTGTTGTTGTTGGTTTTGCTTGAAAGAAATCAGTTCAACTCAAGTTTGCTACCTTGTGTCAGCCCTCAAGGGACTGGAGATAGGAGAATCATAGCCTCCTGCCCCTCAGAGGCTCAAGGTAGGGGCCTGGGATTTGGGAGAAATCACAGGCCAATGGCTAATGCAGCGAAGTGAGTGGCCACAGGAGGCGTTCAGGGTTGTGGTGACAAACTGGCAGGTAAGAGTCTCTCCTGGCTCATTTGCTGAGGGACAAAACCATCTGGGTTCTCGGTTTTAAGCATCGTGGTGCCAGCCAGTCGTGGACACAAACCAGGTTCTGGAGGGCATGGTTGCCCTGTCCGATCCTACTGAGCAGTGGGCCCCTGGGCCCCTTACCCATCTGAGGCCCAGTGTGTTCATATGTTAAGACAGAAATAATAAAACATCCCACAGGTGTTGTTTAGAGGGACAACTTAAAAAACAAATATAAACACAGACGACAATAAAATACTCACTGAATGAAAATGTAATCATCGGATGTGTTGGAAGAAGCAATTTCCGCCTCAAATACAATATACATCATTCTTAAAGTCTCTCTCTCTCTCTCTCTCTCTCTCTCTCTCTCTCTCTCTCTCTCTCTCTCTCTCTCTCTCCTCTTCCCTCCCTTTCTCCCTCTCCCCGCTTATTTCCCTCTTTCCCAGCTAACATTTATTGAGCAGCAATAGCTAAGATTTATTGAGCACTGACTCAGGGCCAGGCCCATGCAAAATGCTTTACATATACAGCTTACTTTGTACAGCCTCACAGGTCGGTCCTGTCAGCATCCCTGTCTTATATAAAGGAGAAAACAAAGGCATGGAGAGGAACTCACTCAGGAAATTAGTGGCGGAGCTGTGATTAGAATCCAGGTGCTCGGTCACATCACTTGCTGCTTTCCCCACCATCTTCACATCACATGTGCTGTTCAGATGAAAAAGAAACAGCTGAGCAGCTGAGGCAGGGGCCTAGGCAGCCAGATTGGGACACTGAGCCTGGGCTGTGGGTGGTGTAGATGTTTAGAGGCACAACTAAAGCCAGCAGGCTCGGAGAGCCATTCCCTCTGATGTGGGGGAGGCGGCAGGCTGTTTCCCATTGTCTTGTGGGTACCAGTGGTAGCTGAAGAGAGATGCTGACCATTCCTATCCCTAATGAGAGATGCTCAGGGAAAGACCAATTAACAGCATCAGCTTTAATTTTCTCCCAGGAGGGGCAGTGCTGTCCCTTTTTTTTTTTCTGCCCCCTCTGGACAGCAGGCTTTTCTTCTGACAGAAGCAGAAGTTTGCTAAGAATTTCAACAGCAGGAGCAACAAACACTCAATGGAACCCACAGTGCCTGCCCTCCTTCAGGGAGGTGCCAGGTTCCCCGAGTGCTTGCAGCCTTACTCCCCTCTCGCCCACCCTCTGAATGGCAGGCAGAGTGAGCCTCTGAAATGCAAACATCAATGCCTTGCTCCTGAGTTAAGCAGGCTTCTCCTGGGCCCCAGGATAAAATCCTAACTCCCCTGGCAGCATCTACAGCCCTTCCCAGGCTGGCCCCCAAGGCCAACAGAGAAGGGGAGTTGGGAGGGACTAGTCCTGCAAGGGAGGGCAGAGCGGTTCCTTCTTCCCTGGGCATCAGCCTCACCAAACTGCTTCTGGTGATGCATGCAGTCCTCTCTCTTGCTAGCATCTCAGCCTTTTCATCATCCATTTCCTCCATGTGAAACAATCCCCTCCACTCCCCCTGCTACCTGGTGTTCCAAGCTTGGTCAGGACTTTACCTCCTCTTAGAAGGCTCTCTCACCTCTTAAACTGCACCCAGTCACCTGTTAGATGTTGTCAGAGCCCACTGTGTCTTTGCCTCACCACGTTTTGCAGTTTATAATGCTATTCATGTCTGTGTGTGTCACAGCCCTGAAACAGTTCACACAAGAAACTGTGGCTTTTGGAAGGTCACAGGACAATTTGGACGATGCAAAGATAAAGCCACACACATGCAGACATACAAAATGCATGCATACATAATAAAAATACATATACACATACAGACTTACAGACATACATACACACACATACATACACACACACACACGCATACATATAACAGAGCTTGCACTTTCTTGAATGGGCAGGGAAGTATCCAAGGCATGACAAAGACAGAGAAAAGAGAGTCTTGAAGTCAGTAAAGACTTCCTGGAGGTGGTAATGGAATCCAAGTAAAACACTGAGTGGAATTCACTGTTTGTAAGTGATGTCTTACTTGAACAGCTTTCAAAGACTTGCCATCCATCAGCATCCATGATATACAACTGTATCCTCTAATAAATGTTCCATTTGTGTATTTGTGCATTCTCCTCCTTGACTGGTTTCTATTTGGTGAAACCAAACAGCCTGGATACACTTCACCACGGTTCAGTGCAGGACAGTGGTAGTAGGTAGTGTCCTGGCTCATTAGAAGGAGTGGAGTCTTCAGAAGGAAGAAGCGTGTTGTACAAATGCAACACCCTATCAGCCAGTCTTCTTGAAGGCCAGCAACAGAAATACCTCTGGCTGCTCTAACTGGTTTGGCTCAGTGGATAGAGTGTCTGTTTACGGACTGTAAGGTCCCAGGTTCAATTCTGGTCAAGGGCATGTACCCTGGTTGTGGGCACATCCCCAGTCAGAGGTGTGCCGGAGGCAACTGATCGATGTTTCTGACTTTCTATACCTCTCCCTTCATCTCTGTAAAATATCAATAAAATATATTAAAAAAAGAAATACTTGTGGC
Organism: Antrozous pallidus; assembly: GCA_027563665.1. Lineage (NCBI taxonomy): Eukaryota > Metazoa > Chordata > Mammalia > Chiroptera > Vespertilionidae > Antrozous > Antrozous pallidus. The sequence continues at coordinate 101,414,273 of CM050512.1, read as the reverse complement.
TGAAGTAAGCACAAAGGGTAACTGTTTGAAGGAATCCAGAGGCTTATAGAACTGGAGGAATAAGTAGAGACATAGAAGGGAACCTATCCCAACAGAAACTCAAATGCACCCCTACCCCCAAACCCACCCAAAACAACAATAACAAAAAACCTTTATTGCTTAATTTTTTTCCTACCTGGTTCAAATTATGCTTCCAAGATTTGATCATTGAGAATTTGGGCTGGAGTGGGACCTCTTGCTTTGGTCTTCAGCAAACAGGTAGTCACCATGAAGAAAGAGCCTGAGTGGGTAGGCAGCCATTTACCGCCTTTTGTACCTTTCTGACAGCCACATCCTAAACACCGACATCAGGGCCACATGAGCCATGGTCCGTGAGCATCCAATGGACCTGTGTTCAATCCCAGCTTCACCACTGCAAAGCTACAAGAACTGGGAAATTCACTGAGCTCGTCTGAGCCCCAATAACCATTGGCAAATGGGATAAAAATAGTGCCTATTTCACAAGGTTTAATAAAACAACAAGCCAGTAAATAGTTGGACACATAGCAGGGGCTTAATAGATGACAGCTATTAGGATTATTGATAAACTAGAGGCATGGTGCATAAAATTAGTATACTTAGGGCATTCTCTCAGCCCAGCCTACACCTCTTCTAGGAGTGCTTGGATGATGTCCGACTGCCAGCTTAGGCCCACTTCCCTTGGGGAGTGAACCTAAAGCTGGCAGTTGGACATACTTAGCACTGCCTCAGAGGTGGGAGAGGCTCCCGCCACCGCTGCTGCGCTCACCAGCCCTGAGCCCAGCTCAGGGCTTCTAGCTGAGTGGGCTCCCCCTGTGCAAGCACTCTGACCACGAGGGCGCAGCTCCTGCATTGAGCATCTGCCCCCTGGCGGTCAGTGCGAGTCATAGTGACTGGTTGTTCTGCCATTTGGTCTATTTGCATATTAGCCTTTTATTATGTAGGATGCTTACTTCAACCCCAAACCAGCTGCTTGGTCTGGTAGAAAAGAACACATACTTTGCAGTCAGAAGGACCTGAGTTAGAACCCGGGTTCTACAACTTGTTAGTTAGATAAATCACTTAACACCCAGCTAATCTGCTTTCTGATCCCTGACTCGCAGAAACTGTGAGATAATAAATGTTTGCTGTTCAAGCTGCTAAGTTTTGAGGGTAATTATTATGCAGCTATAGATGACTAAGTTCTGGTTAATTCTTATTGGTTAGACTGTATCACATGGTCACTCCATCCTCAAGGGAGCCTGGGAAATATAGTTTTAACCTAAACACATGGCCAATTTGATCAAAATGAGAGCTCTGTTAGTGAGGAAGGACGGGAGAATGAATATTACATTAAGCTATTTATTTCCTGCTGCTTTATTATATTTCTTATAGCATAAAGCTGCAAGGAGTTGAAAATGGTTTGTGGATGACACTCCCTTTTCCTTCCCTCCTCCCCATTTATTAATTTGGGGTAGAGAGGCAGCAATTCAGCTCCCATAAAAAGGGGATGTTTCTGTTTCAGTTGCAGTGCTTCAAATCAGATTTGGGGATGAGAAAAGTATGTAGAAGGCCATCTGTGACTATCTCCCTCTGTAAATAAGTCAGCCACAAAGATATCTGTATCACCCATCAACCATTTAATTTCTTAAGAGGATATCACTTTAAGAACCTTTCTACTGGCCAATTGTATGGCTATGCAAAGATTTGGAAGGATTTCTAGTCTCTTAATTTTTCTAACTGACACACTCTCCTTCAATTCTTTTCAAGAAGAGATGAGCAAAATGCCATCATAATATTTCATGTCATATATTTGAATATCTGCCACAGAAACATTTTATTTTTTTCCCTAATTAAATTGGGAGTGCAATCCCAGTTTTTTATATCCTCATAAAATACCTTCAATCATACCAACAGCCCTTTCATGCTTTTTCCCAGTGGGAAGGACACTAACATTCTCCGAAGACCTACTGTGTGCCAGGTGCTTTTCATATATTAACTGCTTTATATGCACACAGCAGCCTTATGAGAAAGGTCACTATTATTATGTGTATTTTACGGATGAGAGTCATGGAAGTGACTTGCCCAGAGGAGAGTTGAGGTTTGACTTAGGACTCTGGTTGCAAAGTCTTTCAGTGCCACTAAGTTGTCACTCACCCTCACCCTCATTTTAAGAAGGACAAGTTGATCCTTTATGACCAACATTTAAATTTCTCCTATGAGTTGGGTCCTTGACCTAGTCAAAGGAAAAGTTAGCATCAAAACTTTCAGCCACTTGCAGTGATTAATTATATTTTAATATTTGATATGCTTAGAAATGATGAAGAATTAGTGCTAATTTGGAGCAGATTATCACATTCTGGCAGGTCTTATGGAATGTGAACTGTGACCTTCAGGACATTCTTGAACTTTTCTCTCTAATTATCACCAGGTGGATGTGAACAATGCTGCTAGTCCAGGAGTCTGCCAGGACTTCATTTTAAAAATAAAGATTCAGGAGAAAATGGATCTGGCTTTTCCAAGATGTTGGCTAATTGGTGGTATTCTGTTGCTTATGAATTCATTTCCATCAGATTCCGCTGAGATTTAATTTTGGCACAAGGGTCATCTTTAATCAAGGTTTTGTTTTATTTTGTTTCCTAGCTTTTAAAAACTAAATATTTTTGGGAGATCATTTTAAGAATAATATGGAAGGATACCACGTATCCTCTACCCAATTTCCCCCAATGATAACATTGCAACACTAAGGACCTTATCACCAGGCTATTGACACTGGTAAAGTCAAGATGCAGAACAGTTTCATCATCATAAGGATTCTGCCTGTTGTCCTTTCTGAGCCACACCCTGTGAAGGTATCTTGATTGCAAGGAATGAAGTCACCCCAGGAATGCTTCATGTTCATCATCTCCTATTTCCCTTTTTCAATCAGGTCACTCCAGTGAGGCTGTTAATCCCAGACCTTGCTCCCACTGCCATAGAGATTCAGGGGATGGCCCAGCCAATCACAGTAAACCATTTGCCTGCTCATTGGAGGTGGGTGTGTGGGTAAATACAGTTTCAATTCTGGCCCAAAAGACTTTTACTGGGAGTTTTTGATGTGGAACTGGAGAAGGTACTTGCCTTTGGGGTTCTGGAGAAAAAATAATGGGAAATGGCTGCTTGCAGCCTATTTCATACCATATGGGAAAGCCTTTCTATTTGGGGAGACAATGAAGTCCACACAAAGATACAGGTTTTGGAAAGGTGGCAGATGAGCAAACAGTGGAGATTGTGACATTGTTTTCTCTCTGGGCCCAATCTTGCCTGAGGCCACCTCTTTCTATCTACTCATTGATATGTAAATCAGAACTCCCTTCTTTTGTTTAAGTGGGTTTGAGTTCTACTATTTTTCCCCTCAAAGAATGTCACTGGCCAATGAAAGATCCTGGGAAATATCTTGGACTCAAGCACAGCAAGGCTTCTCCAGGGTCTGGGACCAGGAACTCAAGCCACGAGGACCCAGAAGGCCTGTCTTCCTGGTCGCTGTGCTGCCTCTCCCTGGGCAGCTCTCCTTCCCTTTATCAGTCCACCAGCTCTTTCTTTTTCTCCATGTTCATAATCACCAGAAGGCAGCCCTTCCTCCAAACTCTTAATCCAAAATCCAGATTCCTGGGGGAGAGAATCCTTTGGATCTAGTTTGAGCCGGAGGTCTATCCCTCCTGTGATAGTTATAGACAGGGGCCAGGGCCACGTGTCCTAAAATGCAATAGCTAGATACCTTCAGAGGAAGTGATCCAAGAGGAAGACAAGTGAAGCTGCAACACCTTTTATGACTCAGCCTCAGAAGCCATATACCATGATGCCTATAAAATCCTATTTGTCACACAGGCCAGTTTATTCAATATAGGAGTGGACTAGACAAATGCATAAATACCAGGAAGCAGGAATCACTGAGTGCCATCTTGGTGGCTATCACTTGAAACCAGATAAAATATCCATAAGCTGTAGCTCAGTGAGGCACCTAGTACAGTGATGGGCAACCTTTTGAGCTTGGTGTGTCAAAATTCGCCAAAAAAACTGAGCATAACTCAGGTGGTGTGTCACTTTGAGAAAAAAACACATAATTTCACGATATTTGTAGTTTAAATAACAAAAATATATACTTGTAATATAAAACTGTATTTAATAAACCAAAAACTAATTATTTAACTTACCTGCTTAGTGACTTCTTTGTTCATCTGTCAGTCAGTTTCTTTTGTTGGTCTTGATATCATTTAACTTGTGTGGGGTTCCGTGAACTAAGATAAGTGAGGGGGAGGGAGAATTCTTTAACTAACCTGCCTATTAGTGACCTTTTTGTTGTTGAATTTCATTGGCTACACCTTCAATTGAAGGTTGGTATTTTGTACACTTCAAGCATAAACAAGCGCTACTAACTTCATCTGCCAATCTTTTGTTGGTTTTAATATTATTTAATGCTGAGAATAAGGTCTCAAAAAAGTACGTAGAGGGAAAAATTGTGAGTAAACCCATTGCTATATTTTTCAGGGTGCTAAAAGTGTCTGGTAATCGGTTCCAGGCACTCCAAATTTTCTGTTCATAGTGGCACTCCTCTTGATTCTCCAAGTAGCACTTTTCCAGATTCTCAAGCTTTGACCTCAAGTTGACAAACACCTGAGCTCAGATTCTGTCTTGAAATTCTGCAAGTTGCATGTCCAAATCATCAATTTGCATCCATTGGAATCCATTTAATTCCAAACTACTATAGACTACTACATCAGGATACTTCACTCTTTTTATGGTCTGTTCTAGGCTTCTAAATTGATTAAATCTATCACCGAACTGGTCAAGTAAGAAGTCTAAAACATGTGGTACTTTATATGCAAGGGTTCGATTTCACTTTGTACAGCTGCACTGGCCTTCTCAAAATACTTCGTCACCCGAGGAAAATACTTATAAGTTTTAGTTTCTACATCTTGCTTGAAAATTTTAAGTTTACTTTCAAAAGCTTTTATGAATCCAAACATAACGTCAATACTTTTGCCAAAACCTTGTAACTTTAAGTTCAGCTCATTAATATGAACAGAGAAATCTGTAAAAATATCAGAGTGTTGACCCACTTATCATCATTGAGCTGAGAAAAGTTTCCCAGATCCTTATCTTCAAGAAAGACCTTAATTTCTTCAAAGCACTCCACAAAGCGCTCAAGTACTTTGCCTTGGCTCAGCCATTTTACATTATTGTACCTCAGTAGTCCACTGTAGGTGGAATCAACCTCCAGTAAAAGTGCAGAAAATTCTCACTTGTGAAGGGGGTGAGCAGCTATTAAATTAACTATTTTTGTAACAACTGACATTAATTCATTTAAGTCAGTGAATCCTGCCTTGGCACATAAAGCCTCCTGATGGATAATACAATGAAAAAGCATAATTGGATGTCCAATAGCTTCCGTAAACAATTTGACAAATCTGACTTTTTTCCCCATCATGTTTGGTGCCCCATCTGTCATCACTGACACAACTTTAGAGATATCAATGCTTAAGTCATGGAATGTTTATATAACAACCTTACATATTTTGCTTCCTAATGTACTTGTTGGCACTGATACTAACTTTAGCAACTCTTCTCTCATTGTGAGACCATCAGAATATCAACCAATAATGGCCAACTGAGCATGTGATGTGACATCAGTAGTTTCACCAAGAGATATCAAAAATATTTACAATTATTTATGTCTTTCTTTAATTGATGTTGTATGTTTGTGTTCAGTCTCATTATTCGGTCTTTTCTGATATTTCTACTGAGTGGTAACTCAGATAGTCTCTTAATAATTGCATCTTTATCCTGCATATTGTTAAGTAGAACTGGTGCACATCTTAGGAGAGTCTTTAATAAATTCTCCCTCATTGAGTGCTTTTCCATGCTGAGCTATGGAGTGAGCAGTGCTCAAACTTGCAGATGTTAAATTTGTAGAGCCTTTTATAAATTTAAGGATAGAATTAGATCAGCTCTTATAATGGGGTAGCTGCCTGGAAATGTATTCCTTCCTCTCATCCTCACCTTTTTTCAAGAGGTGGGAATGATTAGTTTCAAAATGTCTATTTATAGTCCATGTTCTGCTTACTATCAGTTCAGTATATAGAACAATTTGACAAATCCGACTTTTTTCCCCACCATGTTTGGTGCCCTATCTGTCATCACTAACACAACTTTAGAGATATCAATGCTTAGGTCATGGAATGATCTGCCATTTTTTCTATAATTCCATACATCTTGGTCCATGTCTCTTGAAAGGGTAAGCTACTGCTACTACCACTTCCTTTACTTAACCTTATTTTTTTTTATTTTTTGGGTTCTCCATTTTGGGGGCAGTGACAGAAGATAGAATTATAGATAGCCTGTTAGCTCTGCAGGCAATTAGGGTTTAACTAGCCTAACTGACCACAAGATGACACATGTCTTTTAGGAAAGGGTAGGGTTAATAAGCAGAAATAGGGGTTAATAAGGATGTACAACAGTAATAGTGGTAAAATGGAGTCTGCACTATGCTGCAAAATGACATTCCTTATTTAAATTAAGATGGCTGCCATTATTTCTAATGGCGGGAAATGGCAACCATAGCACAGGCCCTCACCTCTCCCAGCCTCCCCCTCACTTATCTCAGTAATGATGGTCAATTAGAAATCCACAACACCCCAGAACAGTAGATTGGATGATGGTTGCTCTGGTTATGTGGCTGCTGGTAATGGAGATCACAGGGACCCCGGAGATGCATCCCCCACAGCATTCTGCTGCTCCTTGCTCCACTGGCAGGAAGTGAGGTCAAAGATCCCCTAAGGGCCTAACCGGAAGTTCCAGAACTAGATGCTCTTTGCCAGAGTTCTGTTGTTTTGGCCTACAGACCTCTGGCACAGAGTGTCTACACTACATTATAGCAAATGTTTCATCCTTCTCAGCATGCAACCCCATACTTCTCTGTTTGCGACCGCATGTGGCCATGTGTCACGAAAATGGCTACACATGTCATGTCAATGTTGACATGTGTGTCATAGGTTCGTCATCACGGACCTAGTAGATAGTTAATTCCTTCCTTCACCCCTCCCTTAACTTTACTGAATTGCAATTGTTACATTCAGCTCTCAGCCACAGTCAGGAAAAACTTCTCACATCAGTATTTTCTCAGAGACTCACATGCAGGAGCTCATAAACCTAGAAATGCACTCTCTGTATTGTGGATTCTGTTTTCTTTTTCCCTGTGAATATCTTCTTAATTCACAAGACCACTTGCTGATTAACCTTTGTTCTCTCTCACTGAATGGAAGGTAATCTCTCCCCCATGAGGACCAGAGCTCCAAGAGGGGCTGAATTCTGAAAACTCATGAAAAGAGCAACACAAAAGCAAGCACCATTACGAGCCCTCTTGGGCCTCAGGTTGATTAGACAAAGGTTGTAAAATGATTGCAGGACTGGAGGAGCCCCTGAGCGGAAGTGGGCTGGTGATAAGAAGGTTTCTGCAATCAGCCTGAACAAAGAATGTTTCAGGGATTGATCCAAGTCTGGGAAAATCAAGGCCTCCAGCATCCCATGATGGGCCAAAAAGACTGGGGAGGCATTTCAAATTCTAGTTTCACAATAAAAGGTAATGTTAGGTTGATTTTGATAAGAAAATAAGAGAGAAAAGAGCAAGGGAAATGTGTAAATTGGGGGAAAAGAACATTGGAAAAGAACACCCTTTATTCACCCAATAAATACTTAACAGGCATCTATCAACCTATGCTTCAAAGCAGTTTGGAGTGATGCACAACATATAAGTAAATTCAGCCCTTGCTCTCAGGAAGTGCATCATCTGATAGGGAAACAGAGCTGTAAATAGGTCATGTTGATGCATTGTGTGGGAGGAGAGCACAGAGGAAGGTCCGTTTTCCAGCCCAAAGATCTCAATGGAATTCCTGAGGAAGCAATGATGCCTGAGCTGAATTTAAAGCTGAGCAGCAAAGAAAAAACATGGGTAGAGGGATCAGCAGGTGTTAAGACAGAGACATGGACTGTGAAGAGACTTTCAGAGAAATCAAGCAGATAGAGAGGAAGACCACCAGTGTGCTAATGCTGTGCTCTGTGTTAAGTGTACTCATTTCTTTTAGTTAGAGCAGTGTGTGTGCAGGGCATGTGCACACACCCATTTAACATCCATTCTCTTGTTGCTACTAACTAATTTGACATCAATGAATAACTGATAGGCCATTTGGAGATGGGGTCAAGTGCTATCTCTCTATTCTGAATTGCTGGGTTCTAATAGGTCCTAAAATATGGTAAGATTTTCTACCATTTTCCTTCCCCTTTTCTCCCTCTCTCCCTCTTTCCTTCTCTTTCTCCTTCCCTTCCTGCCTTTCTCTCCATCTCTTTCTTCTACATATTTTTAAAAAAATATTTTTATTGATTTCAGAGAGGAAAGGAGAGAGAGAGAGAGAGAGAGAGAGAGAGAGAGAGAGAGAGAGAGAGAGAAATCAATGATGAGAGCAAATTATTGATTGGTTGCCTCTATACAACCCACACTGGGGATTGAGCCTTCAACCGGCATGTATCCTGACCAGAAATCAAACCTGGACCTCCTGATTCATTGTTATGCTCAAACACTGAGCTGCATGGGCCAGGCTCCATCTCTTTCTTTGAAAGCAGTAACATCTCTTCATGTGTTCTGGCCATTCTGGGTAAGGAACATGGTCCAGAAATGACAAAGGGAGAGAAGTAAGTAGAACAGGTAGAGAGATGGGAGACAGAGACACTCATAACTTATTAAGGTGTGAGGACAGGGGTTTCTTTTTCCTTCTAAACAAGAAATACCCTCTTCCCCTCACCATATCTATTATGTTATAAATTGTTAACTTCTTTAATAAAGATTAGTCCTTACCTGAATGTTCAGGTAGACATATGTTCACTGGGTCCCTTAGACTGGGGTAAGGGGGGCTGGGGAGCTTTTTCCTCTTTAAAAATCAAGTGATGTGTTTGCCTTTCTCTGTTGTCCAGAGTGGGTTTTCTGGTCTACTCTCAACACCAAAAAAATACTGTAACTGGTTTTATTCTTGATGAGGTCAATTTTAAGAAATTGCAATAAAAACTGTTTTTCTTTCCCTTAACTTACACAGCTAAAACACGTTTTCCTCCTGGCTGACCAGACTCAAAGCGATTGAATTTGGAATGTCCCGCCTGTCTGTGTCATAATTGCAGCACCATTTAAACAACACATTCTGTGTTTAATTGCAGCAAATACAGATACAAAAGGCTTAACACGCAGGTAGGGTGACAGGAAGTTAAATCACCTTTCTGCAGGAGGAAAACACAATGGTGCTCTGTGCTGAGTTTCTGAAACCGAGCCCTTGGGAGGGGGAGGCTGCAGAAGGCTCAGAAGGCTGTGAAATGCCCATACTACCTACCACCTTGTGTCCCTTCCTTCCCACTGCCCACAGCACTGAGGAAGCAGCTTGCAGGGTAGGGAAAGCCTGGCTCATATTCCCCTCCTTTCAGGATCTTTTATGTGGCTATTACACAAGAGTTTCTCGTCGGAACCTCTGGATAAATATGAGACACAGGGAGATATATTCGCTTGCTGGTTAGATATGTATTGATTGAATGCCTATTACATGCCAGGCACTGTGCTAGATCCTGGGATGTAGAGGAGAGAATAACAAATGTATACCCTCAGAGAGCTGAATGCAACGGTTGGGTCTGAATATCCTGCACTGCTAGAATGCTTGCCCCATCCTAGTTGGTGAATGTCTATTTATCTTTAAAAGTGCACTCGCATCATTTCCTCCCCCAAATTTCCCCTGTCATTCACCTTGCATGGTACATTTATCTTCCTCCTTCATTTTATTTTCTTCCACAATGGAATCCTGAATCTCTCTCTCTCTCTCTCTCTCTCTCTCTCTCTCTCTCTCTCACACACACACACACACACACACACACACACACACACACACTCACATGGCTGTTCATACCCTGTGGTATTTATTCGTTTACCTGCCAATTACCCCCCACTAAGCCTCCATGGGATTTTTGATGACAAGGCTAGTATCTTGTTTATTTCTTTATCCCTATTTTAAAAACTTAGTTCCTGGGTTGTGCCGAAAAATCTCCCATCCATTTCTGGATCTTCAGGTCATAAACTGCCCCAAGTAACACTTGCCTGAAAATCCCCCTAAGGCCCCACATTCTCTGACTTTCCAAAGTGCCCAATTCCGCAGCACTGATGTGCTCTGGAGTCAGCAGAGGGAATATTCCATGGCTCCTGAGGATGGGAGAAGTTTTGTTATGGAGAAAAAAGTAAGAAAAAGAAGGTCTTTCAGGGCAAGTTCAGGTTGGTTAACTCCTCCCAATGCATGTCCAGTGCCCACCTTGAGAGACAAGGTTACGTCTCTGGTGGAGATGCTAGGGGCATGGTGCTCACCAATGCCAAACTGACCTTCCTGCACACGTGGAGGGCCACAGTCCCCAGGCCCCTTGTGGTTACTGTTTTTAGGCTGGAATGATGTATGCCAGTCACTTCTTGGCAAAAGGACTTTAGAGAGATGAAACATATTCCCCTCCTTTCCCAGCTGGAGCCAGTGAGGAGGCCTTATGTTCTGGCACAGCTACAAGCTGGTGGGGCCTCCAACAGCCTGGATGACTGTGTGGAGTGGAGTGGCCTGCGAACCCAATGGAAATCTGGTATGATTGACAAATAAAATTGTGTTGTGTTAAACTACTACGATTTGGGGCTGTTTATTTCTGCAGAAAAATTTAGCCTATGCTGACTGAGAGCGGCACGGAGTTGTTTATTTGGCTCTTGTGCAATGAACTTGAAAGCCTGGAACCCTATACTGAGGCCTATTTCATGCTGCAGCTAGAACAGTTCTAAAATGCCATTGTCGTCAGCTCCATTAGCAAACTACTAAAATTAGAACAGGCAGCTTCTGACAAAGGGACAAGAAAGAGACTGGGGAGAGGGACCAACTGAGTTCTCAGGGATGCTGCTCTTTGAATAGATCGCTTTGATCTGTTTCCTGTTAATAAGTTCATAGATCATAAAAATTCTAATCAGATAACTGCTTTATCACTAAGTGTCTGGGAAGTTGTTTATTTTTCCTTTCTGAACAAGGGGATGTGTGTCTTTTTGCTAACGAATGTGTAGAGCATCTAGCTAATAATAAAGGTCCCAGAAAGAAAAGAGCTGGGATTGGACTCTTAGGCCTGAATCCAAGCTGGTTCCTCTTTGTGGGAATCCAAATTGAGTCTCTGCATAGCCCAGAGAATCAGAAATAGGGAAGTCAGATTTGAGCCTCACCCCTCAAGGACTAAGAAAGGAAAATAGAGCAGCTTGGTGTCTTGAGCCTGAGCTTGAGTTCAGAGCCAAATGACCTCAGCGTGAGTTGTAGTTCTCACAATCTAGTTGTGTGACTTTAGGGAAGTGGCTTTAACTCTCTGAGCCAACTTTCCTCAAGTGTAGAAGAGTAAAAACGTTAAAGCAGACTTCTGAGGCTGTTGTGGATGTGAAAGGAGAGGTTGTGTTTGTGGCAGGTGGAAAACAAAGGCCAAGCCTTGATCATGCAATCAATGTAACCCCTTTCTATATATTTCAATGTAGTCTCTGTTGCATACACCTTATATGGAGGCGAGGCACAGCCCTCTCCACTTCCCAGTTCTGACTGACATGCTTATACTGATCTCATCCCAAAGGATATGATTTGGCTACTTCAAGAGCCAGACTAATGTAGGAAGGGGCTCAGAGGCTGCCCTGGGGCCTCTGCCTGAATATGTTTTATGCTATATTAGTTACCTATTGCTGCATAAACTAATTAGCTTAAAAACCAACCAACCAAATAAATAAACAGTAATTATCTCATGGTTTCTGTGGGTCAGGTATCTACATGCAGCTTAGCTGGGTGCTTCTGGCTCAGAGTTTCCCAAGAAGCTGCAATCAAGGTGCCAGCTGGACACCAGAAACCTCTGTCCCATTCCACTCATGTGGCTGTTGTTTGACAGCCTCAAGTCCTTGGGCTGTTGGCCAAAGATAGTTCTTTGTCACATAGACCTCTCCATAGGGCAGCCTACACTATGGCAACTGGTTCCTATGAGAACAAGTGAGAGAATGAGAGAGAGAGAGAGAGAGAGAGAGAGAGAGAGAGAGAGAGAGAGAGAGAGAACCCAAGACAGAAGCAATAGTCTTTTTTATAACCTGACCTTAGAAGTGGTATCTTATTGCATCTGCCATAGTCTACTCATGAGAAATGAGTCAATAATTCTACCCTTTACTCAACGAGAGGGGTTTGCAAGAGCATAAACTTTAGGATGCAAGAATTATTGGGGATCATTTTAGGACTTGTTTTCCCCTAACCTTCACCTGGGGAATAATATTTGGGTCTCTGCTGTCTGGTCCCCAAAACTGTTCTTTTTCTCTTGGTGCTGTTTCCCTGGGACTTGACCTGAGGGACTGATGGGGGGAGATACAGCATCGTAAAGCCTTCCTTATTCTCCTCAACCCTAGCAATCTCCAACCCCCTGAAGGCAGGCAAACTCATTCTGATTGATTATAAATTCTCCCAAATCTATTATTTATGACATCATTTCTATGCCTTGAGTCTTACAGGGCCCTGACTTCTGATGCTCAGAACCAAGGATTTTGAAACTCAGAAAATGATTCTCTCAACCTCTTGTTTCTGTCACAAGTTTCAAAAGCTTGTCTTGAAACTCAGAGCAGAGAACTCATTCTTTTCTTCTTTTTAAATTTCTTGTATAACCTTTATTTTTTCTAAAGCAGTGAATACAGAAAACCCCAGCACCCTGGGCTGGAGGAAGGATCAACAGGAATTTTTAAAATATATATATATATTTTTTTATTGATTTTTTTACAGAGAGGAAGGGAGAGGGATAGAAAGTCAGAAACATCGATGAGAGAGAAACATCGATCAGCTGCCTCTTGCACGCCCCCTACTGGGGATGTGCTCGCAGCCAAGGTACATGCCCTTGCCGGAATCGAACCCGGGACCCTTCAGTCCGCAGTCCAAAGCTCTATCCACTGAGCCAAACCGGTCTCGGCAGGATCAGCAGGAATTTGGTGAGGGGTGTTAGAAGCCTATCTCCTAACACATGAAAATATCATTTTTCTAAACACATAAAGCACTTAGCACATTGTCATGTGCTCAATGCATATTAATTTGTTTTATCCTCTGTCATCTTTATTGGAAATCAGGCAGATTCTGGTATGATCAGTTAGCCAGATCAAGGGTATGAGTAAAAAATGTGGGGGCTAACCAGTAACTGGACATTGGGTTAGTGGGGTTTCATTGGCTGCTGGTAGCCACGAGGCTGATGACATTGAGCCCATCTGCTCATAGTGGTATCAGCCTGGGACACACCCTTCATGGATGTTTCTCCTTCCCTGTTTCACCATTCTCTGTCCCCATTTCTACCCTTGAGGGTCACTTCCCCAGACAAACTACCTACCTAAAAGCTCTTCCTTGGGTCAATCTGGAGCCCTGGCTAAGGCAGCCTCTTTCCATGGGCCAGGTCCTATAAGAAACATTTTATGCATGTATTTCACTCCATTCAGGCTACTCTAACAAAAACCTCTCACAACAGAAATCCATTTTTCACAGTTTTGGAGGCTGAGCAGTCCAATGTGAAGGTACTGGCAGAGTTGGTGAGAGCTCACTTCCTCGTTCATAGACGGACTGTCTTCTCATTGTCCTCAGACGGCCAAAGGGCAGAGAGAGCTGTCTCAGGCCTCTTTATAAGAACACTAATCCCATTCATGAGGTTTCACTCTTATGTCCTACCCTCTCCCCCCCCCCGGCCCCCCCCCCCCCCCCCCCCCGCAAAAGCCTTACCTCCTAATACCATCCCATTGGGGATTCAGTTCTGATGCATGAAGTTGGTGGTGGTGGTGGTGGGGAGACACACATTCACTCTATAATAATAACTCAGCCAATCCTCACAGATGTGGAAGCAAAGGCTCAGAGTTTAAAGTACTTGGCCAAGGTCACACTACTTGGAAATGTCAGGGTTGGGTTTGAACCTGGGTCAGTCTAAAGCTATGGACACCATTCCAAGTCTGCTCTCCTGCATGTCCCCAGTGGAGCCCAGCGGATTCCCTTTTGTGCTGTGGATATGTCCCTCTCTGAGTATAAAGAGTCCTTTCAGTAAGGGTGTTACAGGTGAGCATTGCCTTTGTCTGACACTATGGCCAGTGCTAGCCTGCCTTCTGGGATTGATGTGCTAACATTACAAATTCAGGACTACGGACAAGGGCATTGAGGCTCCCACCTTTCTGAATTTTAAGTACTTTTGAAACTCACTTGAGATTCCTTGGCAGCTGAGAAAGAGAAAAATATGTTTGACTTGTTCTCTCTTTTTGCTTTTCTTAAAGAGGCTCCAAAGGCATTTGGGGGCAAGCCCAAGGCCCCTGGACCAGTCAGTGCTAGTCTGGAGTCAGGGCTACTGTCATCTGCTGAGTCTGGCTTTGTTTTACTTTTGCAGAGACCAAGTGAGCACTGTTTTGAACAGCCTTCCTGTGCCTTGTTCTTCTGCAGTGTTGACCTCTGGGCCTCTAGGATTCAATCAGTGGCTTCTGCCCATGAATGCAATTGGAAAGGTGCCAGGAAACCTCCAGCCTCCAAAATATTCACACTCGTGCCCAGCACGAACACCACCACGTATGGAACATCATTCTGGCTAGTCGCTGTGTGTCTTACATAAAATTTCTCACTTTAGCCTCATATTTCCATTACACAGATAAGAACACTGAGACCAGAGGGGATACTTGGCTTGCCTGAAACCAGTAAGTAGAGGAGTCAGCATCTGAACCCAGGACTTTAGTTTTCAGAGTCTAGACTTATTCCATCTCACCAGGCAGCTTCTACTCTTAGTGAGTCCTTCCTTTGGATTAAGCCTGTTCTCTCCCCAGGGAATTATGAAGAGAATTTGATTAGCGACTCTCTCAAAGTTCTCTGATTGAGGGATGAGAGTCCCCAAACCAAGGCAAATGGCTGGATTGACAATCATACCAGAGGCAGGCTCAGGCAGGCTTTGTTGGGGGTGCCTGAGTCCTGCTGATCAAGCTGCACTGCAAATTTTTCAAAGCAGGCCAGGGCCTTTTAAGGAAGGGATGATGCATTGCAGAAGCTGATCTGAGACCCAGAAGGGGCGAGGGTTGCTTGTGTCCCTGCTCTGTGGAGTCTGCAGAGACCTCGGTACTCAGAGTGTGGTCTGCAGAACAGCATCTGTATTAGCAAGATCTTGTTAGAAATGCAGAATCTCCTTCTGAGCCCGGATCTGCTGCTTCAGAATCTGCACTTTCACCAGATCCCTGGATAACTTGAATGCATAGTAATGTTTGAGAAGCGCTGAGCAGGGAGACTGAGCTTGTATCCTTTGATTGTGCTTCAGTCTGATGCTCTGAGTGCTTCAAGGATCTCTTATATGTTGCTGAATGGCCTAGGATTGAGTCTATCAATGAGTTATGTGACACAGATGAAGAGTAATGTACCCCCCTTCATCTTTATCCCATTGCTTCAACCTCATGGACGTTTTTAATGCATACATCAATGTGAAAATTTTCGCAACATTAATTTTCTGCAACAAAGTGACTCATGGAGCAAATTCCATTAAGTCATTTAATCCAGCATTTAATTTGCTATACAGCTCAACATTGCCATTAAAATGTTTATTCATAGTAGAATTATTTTCACAAGATTGATTATTTTCTGTTTCAATTGTAACCATGAACATTTTATTCATCAGTATTTTTCCTTCTACCAGCTTTCTGCTGATTATAACTTCTATTTTGAGGTTTTTGTTGGCTCTCTTGTCCATATATTTTTGGCCATTCTTTCTATCAAGTTCAAATCTGTTGGTTCGAGGTTTAAATTTTGCCAACAAAACTATTCTTCTGTCAATTTCATCCCATTACAAGTTCTAGTGTTTGTCACTGTTGCCCTGTTAATTTTGCTTACTGCTGATTATTTTCCACCAGTCATCTAACATAACAATAATCACCAAAATTCAAGTGAGGGCAGGACATCTTTTTTTCTTCTTCTTTATTTTCTTTTTGATTTTGGCTGCCTTATCTTCAGGACCTGGAACATAGCAGTTGTTCCACAAATATTTATAGGCAGAATGAATGATATACATTAACAATCAAATTAAAGATTAATGGTTTATCTTGTTTAATAAGAAGACTGTGAGAAATTAAATAAAAGGGAGAGGTGGAAGTAGGTTGGAAAGTAGAGGAGAAGAGAAATAGAGAGAATATACACCCACATGTGCTCCCACATATACATAGTCACATATACATAGGCAAAAACAGACATATGTATGGACACAGACATGCATTTGCACACAGAGACATGTGCAAATACATACATAAGTCACACATATTCATCTACGTGCGAACATGTGTATGCATAGAGAAATGTACATACGCATACTTAAATATAGTCACACATATATCCTATCTAATAAAAGAATAACATGCAAATTAACCATCACTCTGCTACAACCACAAGCCATGCCCATTAGCCAATCAGGAATGAGTACGCAAATTAACCCCAACCAAGATGGCTGCGGCCATGGAGAGAGCAAGAGGGAGGCTTGGATTTCTGCAGTGATGGAGGAAGCCAAGCTTTCCACACACCCTGGCAAACCCAGGCCACCACTCAATGCTACAAAGTTTTAATTGTAGAAGATAAATAAATCCCAGATACCAGGGCTTCTACTTGGGTCACCAGGAGTTGTGGCCGGCCTTCAAACTACCACAGGCCTCTCATCCAGGCTGCTCCATACCCAAGGGAACCCCCACCCTGATCTGGACACCCTTCAGGGCAAACCAGCTGGCCTCACCCATGCACCAAGCTTCTATCCTATCTAATAAAATAGTAATATGCAGATTGACTGTAACTCCAACACTCAAGATGGCTGCCCCCATGTGGTCAAAGATCCTGCCCCCATGTGGACACAAGGTGGCCACCACAAGATGTTCATCAGGGGAGGGCAGTTGGGAGGGACCAGACCTGCAAGAGAAGGAAGTTGAGTGTGATCAAGCCTGCAGGGGAGGGCAGTTAGGGGTGACCAGGCCGGCAGAGGAGGGAAGCTGGGGGCAAACAGGGTGGCAGGGGAGCAGTTAGACATCAATCAGGCTGGCAAGAGAGAGGTTAGGGCGTGATCAGGCTGGCAGGCAGAAGCAGTTAGGGGCAATCAGGAAGGCAGTCAGGTGAGCAGTTGGGAGCTAGCAGTCCTGGATTGTGACAGGGATGTCTAAACGGGCAGTTGGACATCCCTTGTGGAATCCCAGATTGGAGAGGGTGCAGGCTGGGCTGAGGGATCCCAGATTGGAGAGGGTACAGGCTGGGCTAAGAAACTCCCCCACCCCCAAGAACAATGGGATAAAAGTTGCAGGGTAAACATGGTATTCAGGGTAAACTCCTCTTTGTGGTGTCAGTGTCTCATGTGGAGATGAAAACTTTTCCTTTCTTCCCTTCTACATTCTTTGTCTGGTGTAATAATTAAATGGACATAAGCAGATTAACAGAGGAAAAACAAATTTCATACGTACGTTCGGGGAGCCTGTAAAAGTATGAGACTACCAAGCAGTCAGGCAGGTGGGGCTTGCATACTATCTGAGCTAAGGAGAAGGGGTAGAGTTGGAGGTTTCAAAGGGCAGGAAGACAATTCACAGGAAGGCAGGAACATGCATGTTTCCTAAACACACGTTTGCCATGTCCTGCAGGCTAGTCTTTCTGACCTAAAATGTTATCTCTGGGAGTAGCTTTCTTCCCAGGACAGGCCCACATATTCATTCTTTCAGACAGAATGCTTTTCCTGAGTCTGCTGGGTCTTAACTGTTTTTGGTTCAAATAACCCATGTGCCAAAGCAGCACATTTCAGAGTGATGTGATTTGCTCCCCTCACCACCTTACAACTGGCACTTCATTAATTGCATATTGAGGTGGGTTGAATACTGGAAAATTCAGTGGTTGCCTTTGTGTGAATTTATTTTTAAAAAATCATAGTTGGTCCTCTCTCTGTGTCAGACCCTGTGAAAATCATGGGTTATTGGAAACAAAGAGTGCTTGGCCCTTCTTTTCAAAAGCTCCCTGGCTGATGGAAGAGGTGGATGTAGAAGTTGAGCAATTAAAATGCAGCCAATTAAGGGATGTACTAAAAAATCCTCAGAGAGCTGAGGCAGCTGGCGGGGATTGGGGGATGTCTAAGGCTCAATGATAAAGTTTAGTGGGAGCTATTAAACTCAGAACCATTAGATATTTCTGCTGGATTCCTTCTGGTGTGTTTGTTAACTAATTGTAAAATAATTGTAATAAACAATTCAGGAGAGGGAAGTTGAAAGGCAAAAGAGGGTTGAAATTGAGGTTGGAAGATGTTCATTTAGAGACCGGATTTACCCATTTGACCCACATAAGCAGAGGCAAGCGGTTTTGCTCCCCTGAACCTCAGCATGCCAATCTATAAACCAGGCAACAAAAGCATTTACTCCAAGATTGGCTGTGAAGGCTAAATGAGAAAGTGGGCCTAAAAGCTCTCTGGAAATCCAACACTACTAAGAAGCTGGTGCTTTTGTTATTTAGACTAGAGGCCCAGTGCACAAAATTCATGCACAGGGGGAGGGTTGTCCCTCAGCCCAGCCTGCACCCTCTCCAATCTGGGATTCCTCTCACAATCCAGGACTGCTGGCTCCCAACTGCTCATCTGCCTGCCTTCCTGATTGCCCTGACTGCTTCTGCCTGCCAACCTGACCACCCTCTAACCACGTCCCTGGCAGCTGATTGATGCCTAACTGCTCCCCTGCAGGCCTGGTCACCCCTAACTGCCCTCCCCTATAGGTCTGGTTACCTCTAACTGCCCTTCCCTGAAGGCCTGGTCCTCCCCAACTGCTCTCCCCTGCAGGCCTAGGTCCCCCAAACTGCCCTTCCCTGCAGGCCCATTTGCCCCCAACTTTCCTCTTCTGCCAGCTTGGTCACCCCTAACTTCCCTCCCCTGCAGTCTTGATAGGCCCCTACTGCCCTCCTTTCAGGTCTTGTCCCTCCCAGCTACTCCCATGCTGGCCTGATCACCTACAACTGCCCTCCCTAGAAGGCCTGGTCCCTTCCAACTTCTCTCCCCTGCTAGCCATCTTGTGGTGGCCATCTTGTGTCCACATGGAGGCAGCCATCTTGTGTGTTGGAGTGATAGTCAATCTGCATATTACTCTTTTATTAGATAGGATGAGGTTGCAACATTCGGGTTGGTTCTTTTGTGAGTCAGTGTTTACTGCAATAGCAACATGTAACAAACATGCCCAAAGCCTTTGTGGGCTAACAACTTGAACAGGCACCTTCTACTCTTGAGTCAGGTTGTTTGGCTGAATTAAGGCTGAATTCAGCTGGGCCTGCCTCCAGATTGGAGGGCAGCATCCAGGTCTACTCTCTGTGTTGTTCTCCTTAAGCAGGGTTTCCTGCAATTTTAAGCTCATGGTGCTAGCAGAAGTGTAAATGTACAAGTCAACCACACAAACAATTGTAAAGCCTAGCAGCCCATCAACCATAGCTAGTCACATGGCCAAACCCAACTTCAATGGGCTGGAAAACATACTTCACCTCCTTTAGCTAGAGGTACTGCACATGACCAAGGGAGGGTGGAAGGAAATGGATACATTGATCTACTGCAGCCCTTGAGGCAAGACTAGTGATGGCTGGGTGCCAGACTGACAGACTGGGTTCCAATTCATGCCACTTCCCTTCCCCTTTGTAGCTATGAGACTGGGTAAGTCAGCCTCTTTGAGCCTTGGTTTGCTCATCTGTAAAATGGGCATGGTAATAGGCTTCATCCCATAGGATTTTAGTCAGGATTGCCTAATTTATTACAATAGCCTTGTAACTGGTGCCCTTGCTTTAAACATGCACCTTCTACAATCTCTTCTCTACACACCAGCCAGAGTCAGTGTTTAATTTTAAAAATCATCTCTAAAGGCAGAAAGCAGATTAGTGGTGGCAGGGGCTGGATGGGTGTGAGAAAATGAGGAGTGACTGCTAATAAGTATGAAGTTTCTTTTTAGGATGATAAATATACTCCAAAACCGATTGTCCTGATGGTCGTATAGCTCTGTGAATACACATTCTCCATACGTGGAATTTTCTCCCCACCTTAGGTCTTTGCTTAAATATGAGCTTTTCCTGACCCCCTATTTAAACTTGCACTCCTCACTGCCAATTCTCTCTCCTGCTCTATTTCCTCCAGTATTTGACATACTTTATATTTTGGTTATGCTCTTCCTTTATTACCTGCTCACTCCTCCTCCTTGCCCCATTCTTCCTGCAATACACCAGAAGTATGCAAACTTCAGGAATGCGGAAATATTTATTTATTTTGATGTTGGCTGCACCCCAGCTGGGCCCTGGCACACAGCAGGCCCTCCATGAATATTTGCCGAATGCATGTCAAATATTTGAGTATATAATACTCAAGTGCTCAAGGCCTGGCATGTACACAGGGATGATCAATATTCGTTTTCTTTAAATCTTGATTTATTTCAAATCAACTACTTAATTGCCAAATCGTCTATCTGAAGTGACTCGGAGTTTGAGTCAAATATTTTCCCCAGGGAGTCCTTGCTTGCACACATAAGTGGAATAGACTCACACATTTCAGGCCCAAGCTCTTTCCTGCTGGGCAAAGAGCCGTGACATTTATAAATCTCTGGGCTCTTAATCCCCTGCTGATCCTCAGCAGGGAGACATGGTTTGTGGATAAACGCATCTCTTCACTTGGAACAAAGGAATGAAGATATTTCCAGCCCTCACCCAGAGGCTGTTGTGCCGCCTCTATCAGAAGGAGGAGAAGGCTGAGACATTGCCTTGTGAACTGACTTGCAGTTCATCACCCTCCATGCCCCTTCCTCCCCCCTCCCAGGAGGGTGAAAACATCACTGGACACATGTCTGCAGGGACTGGTCCTCGCCCTGCATTCCAGAATTTTTGAACAGATTGGTTTGTTTTGAGGCCTTTTCCTTACATTGAGCTAAAGTTTGTAAATCCTTTGTGTAAATCCTGCATGTGCCTCACTACCAACTGCTCGACCATCCATGCCAACTCTTAAAGAGAATGTTCTGTTAGTGCAGTTTGCACAGAATGAGCCCCAGGCCCCTGTGAGCAGACCAGTGCGGGACTTCAGAGCATCAAGAGAATCAATCCAGGTCCCTTCATAACCAGTCACCCCTTAATGAGGACCACATGGCTGTGCATGGGCCTGACGAGGGACATGGGTGCTCCTGCAAGATGGACACAGTACTGTGTCCCTCACTCCCCCCAAAGTCCATAGCAGGATCGGGGGGGGGGTCCCAACTGGCGGGCATGCCCAAAGTCCCTTCCCTTGCAAAGCCCATAGTAGATTTGGGAACCATGGAGAATAAGTATGCGAACCCCATGTGGTGGCTGCAGGAGTCAATGCTGGGAAATCCATCATTTATGATCAGACCCAGAGGCCTGTGTCTTTGTCCTTTGGCAATTACATTTGGCAACACATTAAACAGCCTGGGAAGCTGCAAAGGGCAGCTCAAGCTGAGCCATGGAAAATGCATCTGCATGCTAGTGGCTGGCTTGTATTAAAGATCAGATCACTTGAAATGGGATGTGGAATGACATCCAGAAGACGTCATTTGCATGGACCACAGCCTTCAGACAGATAGTATTGTTTGCCTGAAAACTGTCCGCCAGCAGTTCTTGGCAGGAAGGGAGCTCATTTACCTTTAGATCAGTTCAGCAAAACTTACTGAGCGCTGGCAATGGGGGAGGGTGTAGAGTTTAAGGTTTCTTGCTCTCCAGAAATCTACAGGCCATGACAAGGCAAATACTTCCTTACAAAACACTTTCAAATACCAATTATCCTATATAATAAAAAGCTAATATGCAAATTGACTGAACAGCAGAGCAGGTGGTCGCTATGGATGTGTACTGACCACCAAGGGGCAGATGCTCAATGCAGTAGCTGGCCCCTGGTGGCCAGTGAGCTCCCATAGGAGGAGCACCACTCAACCAAAAGCCGGGCTCATGGTGCAGGTGGCGGGAGCCTCTCCCGCCTCTGCAGCAGTCAGACATCCCCCGAGGGCTCCTGAACTGGGATTGTGAGAGGGTGCAGGCCAAGTTGAGCCCCTTCCCCCCCCCCCCCCCATCCCCCAGTTCATGAATTTCGTGCACCAGGCCTCTAATCTTCTTACCTAATAAAAAAGAAACATGCAATTTAACCATCACTCTGCTACACCCTCAGCCAATCAGGGTGAGTATGAAAATTAACCCAACAAATATGGTTAATTTGCATATTCAGGGGCAGAGCTTCGTGATGCCTGCTGTGAGGGTAAGGGGGGTGGTGAAGGAGGGATCTGATGGAGCGGTGCTCTGGACAGAAGCGAGGACTTGCCGGCTTCCAGGTAGCTGGGAGTGAAGCCAGGGGAAGGAAGGCCTATTCTTGCATGAATATCGTGCAACAGGCCTCTAGTGTAGAAATAAGACAGCTGACTTACATGTGATAGGGCTATGTACTTATGTATGTGTGCACATGTATACATATGTTTGTATGTGTTCAAGGCACTTCCTAAATAATTTATAAATATGACAACAGATTTAATTACTCTTTACTTTTTTGTTTTTTTCAGTAGCATCAAATATACTAATTTAAGTGTAATTTTCCATAGTTATTAGACTATTTACAGAGTTACCATCTTATCTATACTAATAAAAGTGTAATATGCTAATTAGACGTCTTCTGGATGTCATTCCAGATGTTCTTCCTGACAAAGCTGGGGTTTTGGCCAACTAGCCTGCAAGCCCTCCACGGCCCCTCACCCAGGCTGGCGTGCCCTCCCCCAGCAAGGACCCCCCCCCCTGATCTGGGGCCCCCTTCAGGGTAGACCAATCAGTCCCCACCCATGAACCAGGCCTCAATCCTATATAATAAAAAGAGAATATACAAATTGATCCTAACAGCAGAATGACCAGAACGACCACTGGACTAGTCACTATGAGGCGCACTGACCACCTCTTAGTTCCTTTCCCCAGCTGGCAGGCTCTGATTGTCTGATGGCCATCTGTGGCAGGGTTGGCAAGTTGGCAGGAACAGCCAACCTCTCAGTCCCTTCCACAGCTTTCAGGCACCAATCACTTGGTGGTGAATGGGGGTGGGTGGGAGGACAGGGCCAGATATGGGCAGCTGGGAAAGATGGCCTTGATAGCAGGACAGGCCTAGGGACCATACCTGCACAATAATTTTGTGTGCCAGGTCTCTAGTTTCAAATAATTCCCACCATCCCTGAAAGAAACCCAGGTCCCTTTGCCATCACTCTCCATTCCTCTCCCCATTCTGAGGCAACCACTCATCTATTTTCTGTCTATAAATTTTTCTTTTCTCAACATTTTATATAATGAAATCATACAATACTATCCGTGGCCTTTTGTGACTGTTTCTCCCCGCCCCCCAACTTAACATAATGGTTTTGCAGTTCATCCATTAGAGACACTTGGAAGCAGTATTTCCAGCATTAGTATGTACTTCAATTTCGTCCTTTCTTTCAATTGAATTAACTGGCCTCAATCTCTCGAAGGTAAAAACTTCCCATTTGTGGCTTGCCTGCTCATTTTAAATCTCAGTTGAGATTTGGTCCTTTATATCAGTAGTATGAGTGCTTTCACTTTTCTGTTTTCAGTCACTTTTCATAAAGTAATATGAGTAAAATGTAACGAAATAGCTAAACACCCATCTCAACAGAGACAGTGATGGTGCGGAGCTGCTGGCTGGTCAGCAGAGCTGTCCTAAAGTGGTGACTTGTCAAACGATGTGTGAAGTACAGCTTGTTCAAAACTTGAGTGTGTGAATGCTGGAGACTCCCTGGACTGTCTTTGTCCTCATCATTATCACCATCCCAATGACAGCAACGACCTATTCCTGATACACACTGTGTGTCGGGCACTGTGCTGTGCAGTTCACATACATTTCCTCATTTAATCCTCACAACCACCATTACTTTTATTATTATTCCCATTTTGCAAGTGGAGAAAATGATACTTGGTAAATTGAAGGAATCCCCATGTTCATACGGTGAGGAAGGGCTGGAACCAGTTTTGAATGCAAGGGCTCTCCCTCAAATCCACAGCCTGCTCTGTCCACTACTTTCCATGTGGATGCCAAGAAAGAAGGTGAGCCAGGTGGTGGGTGCAGAAGCAGCTCTTTGGGCAGTGAGAAGAGGGGGGCAGAATCAAGAAAGCAGCTGATTTGAAATTTGGGTTTTGAGGGAAAACTAGTGTATTAGGGTTCTCCAGAGAAACAGAATTATATACTAGTAGATACTGGTAAGATATCTGATATACAATTATGTTATATTATGTAAATATATGATATTATAATACATAAATGATGTATATAAAGAAAATTCAATATGAAGAATTGGCTCACATGATTATGGGGGCTGAGAGATCCCACAATCTGCCATATACACACTGGAGGCCAAGGAAAGCTGGTGGTATAATTCTGTCCAAGTTCAAAGGCTTAAGAACCAGGAGAGCTGATGGTATAAGTCGCAATTTGAGAGCAGAAGAAGATGAGATGAGATGTCTCAGTTCCAACAGTAAGGCAGGAAAAAAGGGGCAAATCCTTACTTTCTCTGCCCTTTTTCCTTATTCAGGACCCCCATGGGTTAGATGAGGCCCACCAGCATTGCCAAGGGCAATATACTTCACTGAGTCGCCAATTCAAACCCTAGTCTCATGCATAAATGCCCTCAACAGACACACTGAAATTATGTTTAATCTAGACACCCTGTGGCCAGTCAAGAAGGCACAAAATGAACCATCACAACTAGCAATCAATGAGTGGACAGATAAGGGAGGGAAAGACACTTTAAGTAGAGGGAACAGCCTAAGCGAAGATGTGAGCCAGCAAAGTGTTAGTTTGGCTTATGGGTAGATCAGGGTTGCTGGAAGATAAAGGAGGGGAGGAGCTTGGGGAATGAAGCTGGGGGAGGCTGGAGCAAGTCATGAATGTGATCAGATCCTGCTGAAGAGCTTACCTTTACCATGAGGGCAATAGGAAGCTTTTGAAGAATTCGGAGTACAGGTGTGATGTGAACCAATTTGCGTTTTGTGAAGATGACAGTGGGGATAGTGGTGCTTTGGATCCAGGCTGCTATTCCAAGTACAGATGCGAGTCTCAGGAAAACCTCCTGCATTCCTGACTGTGGTCTCCTTTTCTTTCCTCTGCAGTCAGCCACCACCTAGCTCTTAGAAGTGTTGTGAGGATTAGATGAGTTAATATTTGTAGAGCATTTAGAATAGTGTCTTGAACATAATGAGGCTAGAAGTATTTGTCTGATAAAAATGAATAATTTTTGAACCACAGCTGGGTCATGTTATGGAGAGTGAGTCAAATACCCTGTTGAGTGACCTTGGACAATTGCTCATTCTCTCTGAGTCTCAGTGTCATCACCTCTCACACAAGGAGGCTGGACAGGGTCATCCCTAAGACTTCATTATGTCGCTCAGCTCAGCACTTTTTCTTCCACCATCCAATGAAAGAAAGGAGGTTTGTTCCTACCCTGTGGATGCAGGTGATGAAGCAGAGGTGAAGAGATATCATGCAATTTTCCAGGAGACAGGGAGTCCAGCCAGCCCAAGATGAGTAGTTCTTGGCCACTTTTGCCCTTGAGAAACATCTGGGGGGCTTCAAAAACATCGACATCTGGGCTTTATCCCTGAACTATTGGCACAGGAACTCTGGGTGTAGGGTTCAGGGTCAGGATTTAGAAAAATCTCACCAGATGACTCTAACAGCAGCCAGAGTTGAATATCATTGGCTTGTATTAAAATTCAGGCTCAGCCAAGCTTGTTATCTTTCTGCCAAAGATTATGATCATGGATGATGCTGGTTTCCAGTGATCTGGCTGGAGCTGCCCCAGAGCTGAGTTTTCCTCTAAGTGATGGCCACACACAGGATCACATTCCCCCATTTTACCTTCTCAAGAAATTCAAACAGTAGGTGCTCTTTTACAAATAAGGCTGCAGGAATGGGCATACCCTTCTCAAGGTCCAAAGGTTATGAGGTGGTGACCAGGTTCACCTGACCCTAAAGCTATGGAGAAGGAAGCAGAGCAAGTTACTTGGGGGATTACACCCCTGACTTCCAGACAGCTAGGTTGTATCGGATGTTTGCTTCTATACTTGCTGATTTTTTAAAAAAAAAAGTTTAATGATTTCAGAGAGAAAGGGAGAGGGAGAGAGAGATAGATAGTGCAATGGTGAGAGAGAGTCATTGATCAGCTGCCTCCTGCACACTGGTGATCAAGTCCAAAATCCTGGCATGTGTCCTGACCAGAAATCGAACCGGGACCTCGAAGCTGGTTCATAGGTTCACACTCAATCACTGAGCCACATGGGCCAGGCTGTACCTGCTGATTAATCAGGGGTTGAGGAGTACATTGTTCCTAGTTTGGGTTAATTTAATCCCTAGGCCAGCATGGTCCCTGGACTATCAGCATCAGTATGGGAATTTTTTAGATATGCAATGGGAGTCACTCAAGACTTACTCAGAAAGTCTAGGAGAGTGGTTCTAAGATCTATATGTTAACAAGCTCCCTCCTCCCTGGGAAACTAATATTTGCTAAAGTTTGAAGACTACTGCCATAGACCAATGCCTTATACCCTGGCTACAAACTGCCACCACCCAGGGAACTTTCAAACCCTTCTTATGCCCAGGCCAACTTGGACCTCTGACATGTAGTGGGGCCTGGGCACTGGCATTAAAAGAAACTTCCCAGGTGATTTTAATGTGAAAGGAGAGATGTTCAATTAAGCAAATCAACAATGACAACAACAATGCCTCCAGTTATATTTGTATTTCAGACAATGTTTAATATTTTAGTATATCTCATGTACTATTTGGAACATATTAGTGATACAATTAATTTTCTGCCTTTCAAACCTATGATTCAAATCAATGCCGAGAAGCCTTGCGCTTAGCATGTGAAGATATTGTTGTAACCTCAGAGAGACTGAGATACAACATAAGAATAGGAAACTATGAGCATCTCACAGCTTCATGAATTTTCCTCATAAACATCTGTGTCACCACCACCCAGATGACCTGCTACTCAAAGTGTGGTCTGTGGGCCAGCAGCACAAAAATCAGCTGGGAGCCGCTTGGAGGTGCAGCATCTCAGGCTTCACCACGGACCCACTGAACTGGAATCGGCATTTTAACAAAGTCCCCTGGTGACTTGTGTGAACATTAATTTTGAGAAGCTCTGCACAACTCTCTTTAGAATAACGCTGTCCAAGACAGTAGCTATGAGCTACATGTTACTATTTAAATTAAGATGGGCAGAAATGAAATACATTTTAAAAGTTAGCTTCTCCATTCCATGAGCCACACTTCAAGTCCTCGATAACCACATGTGGCCAATGGCTACCACCTTGCACAGCACAGGTGCAGGACATCCTGTTGGGTGGCACAGTGCTGGAAGGCACCAACAGATGAGCGTTGGAGCCTTGTCCAAAGACAAAAGTAATGATGGTTATGGGTCAGAGAGGCAAAAAAGCAGCCGCTCAGCAGGAATGTCTGCATCATTCTGAAAAAGGTGGAGAAAAAGCCCAACACCTCTTTTGGGGTTGGCCAAGTTCCCGGTCGAGCGTGTCACCATGGTGCTGGCAGAAAAGCTGTGCACTGCAGAGCGTAAGTGCATATGACATCCACATTATTACCAGATAAATTCATTAGGACGGACGCGAGCATGGTGAATACCAAATGGAGTGGCAGCAGCAGGACCATAAATTAAAGTGTTACACGAACAGCGCTCACACCCGAGGGGACACCTCCCTCTGTCTCCCTTTGCCCGACTGCAGTGGCCTGTGGGCAGAGAACTCAGCTGAGGGTGGCCACCAAGATGTCAGAGTGCCTTGTTAGGAGGGGTCACTGCAACATAGCACCTGGCGGGGCTTGAAGACATTGGGAATCACAAGGGCCTGGAACAATTGAATCCTAGCCTCTGGGTCTGTACCCAAGGGGCCAATGATTACCCCTTGCATCTGCGCAGAATTTATTGCAATTGCACTGTGCATACATTTCTTTCATTGATTGCCAGCTACCGATAGAGTTGTAGTGTCAGCGAAAGTAGAGACAAACCCTGAGACCTGAAAGTGCTTGGGGGAAAATGTCTTCTGCCCAGTTTCTATTCTGGATGAGTTGCTCAACAGCGGTGAGGTCTCAGACAAAGTGCTAGCCTCTCTGAGCCTCAGTTTCCTTATCTGTAAAATTCTTACCTCAGAGGGTTACTGGGTGGAGATTCTATGTGTTGGCCTCCAATAGGGCACTCAGCAAATGGTAATTGAATATTTTTAGCCTCCCATACATTTTCTGAGAATCTATGAATGTACTGGGCATGGGGAGTAATGGCAAGATGGGTAAGACAGTTCTTGTCAGGTGCAGAAAGCAAAAATGCATAACCAATCACAATACTTGGTGATCAGGACACAGATAGAAGTGTTTACATAGCGCTGTGGGACCACAGAAGTGCTCCCTTGCCCTGGAAAAGCTTTATGGAAGGTGTAATTTAGGCTGGACTATGAGTGAAGAGCTGGAGCTCCCTAGGAAGGCATGGGGGAGGGCATTGCAGAGAAGATGAATTAGCATTTGAGAGTGTACAAAGGTGAGAAGATGCAGGCTCTCTGCATTCAGAAAATGTTAGGAGGTTGATTCAGGAACAGGGCATACACATGGGGAGGACTGGAAGATGAAAAAAGAGAAGGCAAGAACTCAGTGTAAGCCTCTCTATCAGGCTAAGACGTGTGTCATCATGTCTTATTAATGGAGGACTATATTAATTTTATTAATACATAATAATTAACTAAAACTTAGTAGTTTAAAATGTCAACAAACCTTCATCATCTCACAGTTTCTGAGGGTGAGGAATTTGGGAGGGACTCAGCTGGGTGGTTCTGGCTCCGGGTTTCTCATGAGGCCACAGTCGAGATGTTAGCTGGGGCTGCAGTCAACTGAAGGCTCGACTGGGCTGGAGGATCCACTTTCACAATGGCGCCCATACATGGCTAGCAGGATGGCATGGACTACCAGCCTATTTTGTGAGATTATATTCTTTCTGAATAATACTTAAAAAACAAAAACAAAAACAAACAACGCACAGTTTCCAAACCTTAGAGTCATCCTTGACTTCTCTCTTTTTTTTTCATGTTCCATATTTTGTCTGTCAGTTCTAATTTTAAAATATATTCAGAATTGGGCTATTTCTCACCACCTCTTGGGCTATCACCCTGGTCTAGCCCACCACTGTCTCTTGTCTGGATTAGTGCATCCCTCTCCTTCCTTCTTTCTGTTCTCTATGTGCTGCCAGAGGGACCACATGACAACGTAAGCAGATCAGGCTGCTCCTATGATCAACCTCTTCCAGTGGCTTCTAACCCAGATGTTTATAACGCTTCAGCACACCCTCTGTTGTTTTCTCTGACTCCTCTTTCTCCTCACTCATCCACTCTGATCTGCTGCTCCTCACACTCTCCTGGCCTCTCCCAACTTCAGCATCTTTGCTGACCCTTTGCCTGACATGTTCTTCCCCAGATATCTGCATGGCCCCCTCTCCCACCGCCTCAGTGTAGACTTCTCTGGCCATGCTAGCTAACTCCTCTCCCTATGCTGTGCTCATGGCTGCAAGCCCCAGCTTTGGGAGGAGTGCTGAATGCCGCGGAAGTTCTCAGTAATCGAATAAATGAAGAATGAACAGTTACTAATAGTCAAGGCCTTTTTACTCATCATCTCATCTAATCCAGGAAAGTAGGAATGATATATTCCCAATCCCATTTTATTTTTATTTTTAAAAAATATATTTTTATTGACTTCAGAGAGAAAGAGAGACGGAGAGATAGAAACATCAATGATGAGAGAGAATAATTGGTCAGCTGCTGCCTGCATGCCCCACACTGGGGATAGAGCCCATAACCTGGGCTTGTGCCCTGACTGGGAGTCGAACTGTGACCACCTGGTTCATAGGTCAATGCTCAATCACTGAGACACACTGGATCAGGATACTAACCCCATTTAGAGGTGGGGAGATTGAGTGAGAGATAAATTGGTTGGCCTCATTCATGGCCAACTAGAGATTTGAACACAAGCCTGTCTATCTCCAAGGACACCGTGCTTTCTGCCCTTCATTACTTTGTGTGGACCTTCTACCTTTAAACTGCTGGAATTCTGGAATGCCAACTTCAACTCTGATTTTTCACTGCATGGACTGAGTTGTCAGACAGGGGATTAGGAGACAGTGGGAGTTCAGAAAACTCATTTATTAGTTTTGCCTTTCCTCTCTTATTCCACAATGCTTTCTATAAGGCCCTCCCCAGGCTTCTAATAATGGCATTCTCCCCAACCTTGGTGTCACTCCAGAACTGTCAGCTCCATACACCATAGAACTGGGAGAGGACCAGCTCCCCTTAGTTCTGCCTGAGGTGACAAAACCTCAAGACAGTCTCTCAAGACAGGAGGTGTGGCTGAAAATAACTGAGCTGCCATTTTCTCCACATTTCACTTTAAGATAGCACAATCATATTCTAGAAAGAGTTTCAAATGGAAGGGAATAGGCATTCCTAATTCTGCTGGGTACCTTAGCAGCCACATTGAACCATGAGCATGATGAAATTTTGATTGAAGAGTGTGAGGGAGAGAGACAGGAATAAAAGACCATACACATGCACGCACGCACGCACACACACACACACACACACATGCACACATGCATGTACATGCACTCACACACTATCACAGAATCTGGAACTTGAACCTAAGCCATATGGGAGGCAGGACTGATCTTACCTAACAGATAATTCCTCATGAATAGAATAAGATGATAATTAATGAACAATTAATAGCTTTCATCATGAGCCAAGCCTTTCCATTCATCATCTCATTTAATCTGGCAAGGTAGTTAGTATTTATGATTGTTCCCATTTTACAGATGGTGAGACTGAGTCAGGAGAGGTTAATTGGTTTATCTAGACTGTGACCAAGGTGAGATTCCATGGTTGCACTTGGTGGAGGGGACCTCTAGGTCTATAACCTCTCCTTTATGTAGGAACTGTTGCTTCATTCCAGGTTTATTCTCTTGGGTTTCTTGACCTAGGGATCTTTTATTTTTAAAAAATATATTTTTTTATTAATTTTTTTTACAGAGAGGAAAGGAGAAGAATAGAAAGTTAGAAACATTGATAAGAGAGAAACATTGATCAGCTGCCCCCTGCACACCCCATACTGGGGATGTGCCAGAAACCACGGTACATGCCCTTGACTGAAACAAAACCTGGACCCTTCAGTCTGCAGGCCAAGGCTCTATCCACTGAGCCAAACCAGTTTCAGTGGTTCCCATTTTCTTAATGTTATTTTAAATTCATTGCCAACATTTGGGAGATTTTCTTTAGACATCTAGATTTCTGACTTCACTGGGGGGGCAGAATTCCCACTTTCCCACTGGCAAGAAGGGGTTTGTCCCCTGTCCAGGGGTCTTTGCCAATGTTTATTACTGTACTGGCCCCTGTAGGCATTTGAGTTTAACATCTCATGTGTTATTTTTGCTGCTATGTCTGGGTACTTCAGGGTGTTGTTGTTGTTTTTTGACAGGTTCATATTCCAGGCTCCTTTCCTCATTAGACATTTGGCACCTCAGCCAGTCTGTTTCTCAGATTCTCCAGGTGAACTCTTCACACCCAACCCAGGCTGCATTTGACACCTCTCATCAGCCTAATGTGGCAGGAACTGCTTCGTTTTATTGCTCAGCGAACATTCCCTTACCTCTTTTTTCTTAAGAAAAAAAAAAAACAAAAACCTTTGGGGAATGAATTACCATTGTTACAAGTTATTTGTGGAAATCCTATTGCATTTTGCCTGGGATTGGTTTAAGGATGGGCA
The DNA here is from genome assembly GCA_027563665.1 of Antrozous pallidus. Classification (NCBI taxonomy): domain Eukaryota; kingdom Metazoa; phylum Chordata; class Mammalia; order Chiroptera; family Vespertilionidae; genus Antrozous; species Antrozous pallidus. The sequence continues at coordinate 101,382,326 of CM050512.1, read as the reverse complement.
TGTGACTTGGTTATGGTGAATAGAATCTAAGGAGAAGTCTACTAGAAGTTTCTGGCAAAGATTTTTCTTCCTCATAAGAGAAAGACACTCCACCCCCCTTTTTTGAAAACCTCATGTGGAGATGTGATGCTTGGAGTTGTGGCAGCCATCTTGTGGCCATGAGGCAAGACATCATTCTCACACTGAGAGTAAGAGAAGACAGGAAGACCCAGGGATCCTCATGATATTACTGATTAGTGGAAACAAATCAAGATCTCCTTATTAGGGATTCCTAATTTTGCAAGCCACTAATGCACTTATGGTTGAAGACATTGCTGGAATTAAAAAAATATATATTTTAACTGACACATTTGTTTTACCAGGTAGATTGTAAGCTTCATGAAGGCAGAACTGCATCTGCTTATTCTCTAGTATATAGGCAAGACTTAGCAGTATCTAGCACATAGCTGATCCTCTATACATATTTGTTAAAAGGATGAATTTATCCATTTCAGACATTTTAAACTAAGTAAGCAGGAGGAAGGCAAAACCATCCAATTTATGTTTTCTGTACAAGTATATAATACCTATATATACATAAACCAAGTGACTGGAACGTTGGAACGACCAGAACAATCAGTCACTATGATGCACACTGTGGTGGCCAATCCCCAACCTCCTGCGGCCCTGCCACCCCTCGCCCCACAGGCTAAAGCGGGCCCCTCCAGCTGGCCCCTCCTATGATCAACCCTCCCCCGCAATCAGGGGTGGGCAAGCTGGACCCCACCTATGCACAAATTCATACACTGGGCCTCTAGTATTTAAATAAAATTCAGTTTATTAATTTCAGAGTAGTAATGTGAAGGAATATAGAGAATGTCCCAAATAATGATACACATTTTAATAGTTGATAGCTTAATTTTGAAAATGATATGTATTTTAATAAACATTGCCTTTATAATTATTCAAAATGTGTATATATTTTTGGGGATTCCCTATAGTTGACCTCATTTTATAGGTCAGAGTTCTAGGGCTTAGAGAGGTTAAATTACTTTTGGGTATTCTTTGTTACAGCCACAGCCAAGAGGTAGTGGAGTCTGTATTTGAATTCAGGTGGGTTGAGTCTGAAATGTATATTCTATGGACTTTGGTTCGTACACTAACCTCTTCTGCCTGCCAACCTCAAGGGAGGAAGCAAAAGAAATAGCTCCAGCTGGTTTTGCCTTGCAAAAAACAACAGATGACAGAACTATCCAACAGAATTTGGTCCCCTTGAGCCCTGATTCACCAGATGCTATTTTTGTGTCATTTACAAGTAGAGCCACAAAAATGGGCATCACAGAACCTGGCAGTTGGAAGGGAACTTTGGCATTCCTCCCATTCAGCTGCCAACCTTTGAGCCCAGGCTGTGGCAGCTAGAACGTGCACCTTGGAGTCTGATGGGCTTGATTCCAAATTCCAGCTCTGTGACTCACAAGCCGTATGACCTTGGGCACACAAAACCAACCTTCTGAGGTTTAGTTTCATCATCTATGAAATGCCAGGTAGTTACAATGAGATAAAATATAAGAAGTGCTTTGCCCAGTCATTAGCATAGACTAGGCAGTCAACAAACAATTCCTGTCTCAGTTCTGAGGTCAACTATAAGTGAATTTTATATTTATAAAAGTTATTTCATTTTACATATAAAGCAGATGTGAAAGGGACATTGAAAATTCTATTGAAGATTTCATAACCCTTATTTCTAGGTCTTGTGCCAGAGGAGTAAACCTAAATTCATCCCATTGTAAGGGAGATAGAACTAATACTGCCTTCCACCTAATGTACCTAAAGCTGAGATCTCTATGACTTAATTAAAAGCTGCTGCTGAATGACATTTAAATAGAGACTAGTATTTAACTATTGCATTCTGCGGTTAGGTGCTATGCCCCAAACAGCATGCCTTAGTAATTACTGTACACTTTTCTTAAATACCCTGTTTATTGATTGACTTATAAACGGATAATGCACATACATAATTTTACAACTTGAACATCTAAATTAGGCAACACAAAATCTGATCATTGTAGAAAAACATTAGTTGTCTGGCATATGAGATCTCCAGGTAAACAATATAATTATGTATATCTGTTTGGAATCAATTCAAGATGGGTGACTTAGTGTTTATCAGTTATTCATCCCTCATCTCGTTTTTCAGAGTGAAATTCAAATTTACCTAAAAGAATAGCTTTGAGCTTTGACAGCTTTATCAAATGTCCTTGTCCTTGCTTTTATAACCTGGAGCTCTTGGAGCTCCTGGACACAAAGGAAAATGTTTAACTGAAGTAGCTATTTAAAAACAAAAAACAACAAACAAACAAACAAACAAACAAAGCCAAAAGGCTATCCAGCAAATTCTTGCATCTTCCTTTGGCTGATAACAGATCAGCCAATGAAATTTGCATATGACTTAGGAATAGCCAATCGTTGAACTCTATTTCTCAGACATCACTAATTAACTGAATGAGTGGGTTTGTGACCTTTACAGAACCAATGAGCATTCTTCACTGGAACTGATGTATATATTGGAGGAAAGATTCTTGTTTTTGTCTGGAAATATAAAGAAAGATGTAAGTTATAGGTGCTGGCAGTTATCTTTTTCTCCCACCATGTCAAGAGGACTTGTCTGTAGTGGAAGAAGAGAGAGACAAGAAGTAGATGGGGGAATTTGAGGAAGAGGAAGGGAGAGAGGGAGGGAGGGAGGGAGAAAGAGAGAGAGGGGAGAGAGAGAGAGAGAGAGAGAGAGAGAGAGAGAGAGAGAGAGAGAGAGAGATACCGATACCTTTGGCAGTGCCAAGGACCAGTTTCATTGCCTGGGGGCCTCATCCCTATAGCTCTTCTTTCATTTTTTTCCCCAAAGCATTGTTTTCAAATCTTGTGAAACAATAAATTCTATTCCTCTTAGACATCCACTGTTAGAGGTCTGGAAGAAGAGAGAACCCAGGAAAGGAGAGAAGAAGCAGCTCTGCCAGGTAAGAAAATTAGTTGGTTTGGGTTACAGGTGAGTGAAACAGGCACCATCTTGCAGGGCCTAGGGATGAAGAAAGCCTCTTTATTGATCAGACTAGTGCCATCCAATAAAAGTATAAAGTGAGCCACAAGTATCATTTTATATAGTTATAGAATTATATCATTTTATATAATTATATAGATTTACATCATTTATATAATAACATTTTCCTTAGTCATGGCTTGAATTTAGTGTTTCCTGCAACAAAAAGAGGTTGACCTCTCTGAAATATTTCCCTGTGCATTTTGAGCATTACCGGGCACTCCCTCCCACACTGTTCTCTGGGCAGGATTTCTCTGAGCCCATCAGTTCAGAAGGCCTTTGTATAATCTGTGATGAAGCAAAATTAGCGACCCCCAGATGGAGAAGAGAATATGACACCTGGTCAGATTTTGGTAAGGCCATACCTTTCCTTAGGAGACTTGCTGAGCCTCAGACATATTCCTACCTTTAGACTCAGTAACTATTCTTGATCTCTATTCTGAAAACAGCCCAAGCAGGAACAAAGATTTATACATAAAGGTGCAGAGCCAGGCTCTATCCCACTGGTCAGCTGGAAACAACTCAGGGACCCACAATCCAGACAAAATTAAGTTAATTATGATTTCTCCACATACGGTATTTATCTCGACCTCTACAGAATTGGAAATGATTTTCTAAACATTTATGGTACCATGCTGAATCAAAAAAGTAGGACAGGGAGATTGTGAAAAATAGTTCATGAATTACATAAAGAGCTCTAAGTACACAGACTGGAAGGAAATAAGCTATTATTTGACTGACTGGATGATGGGATTGAGGGCATATTTTTCCTTGCTTCCTTACATTTTTCCTTGCCTTTCAACGTTTCTGTACTGATGATGTATTGCTTTTGTGATAAGAAAAACAGAATAAAACAAAGTGTAATAAAGCAAAATGAATCTTGCCCTGACTACACTCGATGGTCTTCCTTCTGGTTTAGGAGTTTGATGCTTGTGCTTTCAGCTGGAGCAAGGGGTCTGGGAAGTCAATATCTTCTGTGATCATTTAGTAAAGTCCTTGTTGTCTTTCTTCCTCAGTCTTTGATCTGTAAATATATCTTGAATTCCATGCAATTATCATTGAAAAATGTAAGGAGAATGACAAGGATCATGATGGAGTATTGAGTATGATAGGATACAAAGGGATCAGAGAGTTGTTTTGCTAGAGGTGGGGCTGGGTGTCTGCAGTTTCCACAGGAAGCTCCTTGGGCTGAGCAGTGGGGGACATGTTTCCAAGATGAGTTCTGAGGAGGATGATAAAACATCCCTCCATCCCCCCCAGATGCAGAATGCTGATTTGCGGTTGGGACACAGGGCTCAAATGAGAGAGGATGGAACTGCAGGATCAAACAACCATTCCAGCCTGGTTCAGTGCACACCAATTACTCTCATTCAGGCAGCACACATAGACTAAAACGTCTGCTATGTACCAGGGACTGTGCATGGCATTCCTTATGCTCCCACATACACAGGTGAGTGAAGCAGCAAACATTCTGCAGGGCCCGTGGTTGAAGAAAGCCTCTGTAGAAACCAATTGATCAGACTAGCACTGTCCAACAGAAATATAAAGTGAGCCACAAATATTTTATATAATTATAGAATTTTTTATTGTTGTTAATCCTCACCCAACGGTATTTTCCCATTGATTTTTAGAAAGTGGAAGGGGGAGAAAGAGAGAGAAACAACAATGTGAGAGAGACACATCAATTGGTTGCATCCTGCACACACCCTGACAAGGGCCGGGAATAGTGTGCAACTGAGGTAGGTGTCCTTGACCGGAATCGAACCCAGGATCCTTCAGTGCCTAGGCTGAAGCTCTATCCATTGAGCCAAACTGGCAGGGGTAGACTTTATTTTTTAGAGTAGCCTTAAGTTAATAGCAATATTGAGAGAGGGATAGAGATTTCCCAGGTACTTCATGCTCCCACATACACAGCCTCCCCACCATCAACATCCCCCACCAGAGTGGCACATGTGTTGCAATGGATGAACCTACACTGACCTGTCATGATCACCCAAAGTCCACAGTTTGCATTAGGGTTCAGTCTTGGTGTTGTACATCCTATTAGATGAGTGTATAATGACATGTATTTACCATAAAAGTATCACACAGAGTAGTTTCACTGCCTTAAAAATTGTCTGTGACCATTTTGCACCCAAGGATTACAAGTCCTTTTTTGAACCTGATTTTGACATTATTTTCTGTTTTCCAAGCTTCTGTCTTGATGATGTGATGGCCAGGAGAATGAAAAGGTCAGCCATTTTTGTTTTTCCTTTGGCAGATCTTCCCAGAGGTCCTAGGAATAGAGAAGGAATAATAAAGGGAACTCACTGGAGGGACTCATGGGCATTTCAGCCAGAATTTTCTGGGATAAAGAAGGACAGGAACGTGCTTCAGTAGAGGATGGGAGCCTTTAACGGAGAATGTAGTCCCCCATCCCTGTACTTCCTGGCTGTGTGACCTTGGGCAAGTCACACCACCTCTCTGAGCTTCTGCTTTCTTTGGTGCTGAGTTGATGTAATAACACTGTGGTCAGTCAGGTTCCCCAGGGAATCAGACTCTGGGCTGGAGATTTGCATGCAGGTTTGCTGGGGGCTGAAGGAAGCAGAGGGAGGAGTTGAGCTATTGTGACAGATACTTCAGACAATCCAGTATCATCACCTACGCGGAGCCAGCATGGCTGCACAGTTATCCCACCTGGAGGCAAGAGGGCTGGATTAGGCATTGGATGCAGGCTGCCCCTGGGAGGGAATGTGTGACCTTGGGCGAACCACTTCTCTTCTACCTGGTGGGTGTAATACCTGGGGATGAACTTGACTGAGAGTTGTCAGCCCGCAATATTCCCAGGGGCTGGAAGAATGAGTGTCTCAGTCCTGAAGGAGAGATGTGGGCATACACTGCAGCATCCACTACAAATACCAACCCTCCAGCGTAATTAGGAGGAATAAATGCCATAAAGTGCGACAAGTGATTGGCATAGAGCATGACACATACTAGCCTCGCAATACATGGTCCTTGATGATATTATGATTATGATGTTGATTATGATCACTTTAATTTCAAGAATATCTGTGAAGAAACTAATGAATAAAAAGAAGTGACGAGTGACTTCCAAGCAGCCTTAAGGTCTGGAAAATTCAAAGGAAATAATCCTCGGTGAGTTCAGCGGCCTCCGCAAAGCCTCTAATCGCCGTGATGCTGACAGAAGATTTGCGTCCTGAAGAAGCAGCCAAGTCTGCAATTGAACCAGCCTGCTTTTGAAGGGGAAAGCCAAAGGAAGCTGAGGTTTGAATAAAGCCGTTTTGCATTTGAAGCGTCCTGGGTTTAGAGTTCTCTGGAGCTCAGAGCACCCCTGGAACCAGTGAGAAGCGCAGCCTTGTTATGCTGGCAGCAGGTTTATCCTGCATCCTCACCAGGCGCATGCTCCCGGACTGGACTTACTATTTCCAGCTGGACTCGAGCTGAGCGCTTCCATTGACACAGGACACCTTGAGGCCCCTGCGTCAGGCAGGCCTGGCAAGCTTTGTCCTCACTCTTGGCCCAATGGGGGCAGCCTTTGATCTTTCCCTGGAAAAGGTGCTGAGTCAGCAGGACATGCTGCTGGAGCCTCGGAGACACAAAGCCTATTAGAGGTACTAGGAGTTTGTGGCCAAAGCTGTGGCTTCCATCCTCTCATGGGAGCTCGAGGGGCCTGGCCTAGAGCATATGCTTGCCATGGGTGGGTTGGAGAGCTCACTGTGAGCTCCTGGAGGGCACACCTTACAGGGTTAGCTTGCCATTACACCCTCAGAATTATCACCGGGCTTGGCACACAGGAGAGGCTCAGTGAGTATTTATTTATTGGATAAACAAATAAATGAGTAGATGAATGAATACATGATCAAATGAATGAATTCTTCTCTGGAAGGCATTGGAAGGCTCCAGCTCACCCTTTTGATTTTGGGGGTCCGGTGAGTTGCCAAGCAGGGAGATGTGGCTGCCCAGGGTTATCTTCAGGTGCTCCATTTCCCTGAACCCGTAGTCCCTCAGGGATTTTGTATATTGTATGACCTCCCATGTAACGGTGCTCCATAGTGATGAAATGACAGAGCGTACCGCGTGCTTTCATGCCAGAGCCTTTACACATGCCACTCCCTCTGCCTGGTCACCTTCCTTCCTCAGCTTCTCTTCACTGACATGGATGCTGGTCACCCCAGGGGGCTCAGTGCAGAGTTGTCTCTTTAAGGGAGACCTCCCCAGCTTCCCTGTCCTCCCACAGCCCTGGCTTGTCTCTGTAATAGCCTGTTTCACATTGGAGTGGTGTGCTAGCTTCTAAAACCCCACCCATCTGTGGGCTCTTCAAGGAGGGACAGACTGGGATTGGTTTCTGAGGCCTGCACCTGCAGGGGACTGAAATGGAACAGGGACTCCATATTTTGGGAGAAGGAAGAAATGCATGAATGAAGCTAGAATGGTCTCAGAAACTTTTCAACCTGCAGAATCTGGGGTCTGGGGGCAGGCGGCCTGTGGATCACACTTGTAGGAACTCAGCATCAGAATAGTAAGTAATTTAAAAAAAAAGCCCTTCTCTCTGGCTCACACTCTCAGAACTTGAAGAAAGTGTTCCTTATGTAGGCTCAAACAGAATAGCTTCTCAAATGTATTGCATCTAATTCTAGGCTGCAAGAAGCAAAGGCCATTCTTCCCCAGGAGAGCTGATGATGAGAAACAGTTTGCTCCTAGGAGTGGGAGGGGTGAGGAGGGCGAGATCCTGGCAGAAGAAGACGAGAAGATGCAGAGGGCAGTTACAAAGGAAGAGGAGGAGAGAGAGGTTCAGTGGGTTCCCCAGAGGCTGTGCAGTTTCTCCTGAGCCTGGGGTGAGGTGGTATCTAAGTGTTATTGCATGATTCTGAGGGCACAGCATTTCATCCTGACTGGTTTGGAACTATGTCTGCTCCCTGTACTGTTATCTGCACTGGGATATGAAGTTGGGAGATTCCTGAATGTTCATATTAAGGACAACTCAACATTTCTGCAGCTCAGCTTACAATGTACTTTTCCCCATGCATGTTCCCATTGGGTCCTCCCAATAAATAAGTGAGGTTCACTATTGTCCTCTCTCTCACCCCTGCCATTTGCCCCAAAAGAGAAAAATGAACTTTAAAAAAGAATTCATACCGGGAAACAGCACAGCTCCAGTGACAGGCATCACTAATCGAGCATGGCACTAGCCTGATAACCTCAACCCTCATCTGGGCAGTCACTACTAATCAAATGGAGAGGAAAGTGATTTGCTGTCTGCTGGACCAGGAATAAGACCACGTTGCCTCTCAGGGTATTTCAAGTCATACCCTATGAAGTCATGCATTCAGCATTCTGTCTCCCTCTCTCCTCATGGTCATTAGTTGTTGTTGTATGCATGACTTTGGGATCCCTGGCCACTTCCATCGTATTCTCACCTCCTTCCTTCTTCTATGGTACTTTGCCATCCTCTCTTTTACTTCTGCCAAGCTCTCTTTGAGCAGGAAGCTGCATCCCACTGCCTCCTGCCACACAGATCCCTTTCTCCTATGGAATTCCTTGTAGCAGGACTTCTCAACCTCAGGCACCATTGACGTTTTGGGCAGATGATTCTTTGCTGTGAGGGCTGTCTCAGCAGCATTCCTGCTCTCCACCCATTAGAGGCCAGTAGCACTCCCTTTTGTAGCTTTGACAACCGGAAGTATCCACAGACATTGCCCAGTGCCCCAACTTGAAGTACTGCTTTAAAGTATAGTTGACCTTTGAACAATGCAGGTTATTAAAAAAAAAAAAGCAGTTCTCAATGGGTGAGGGATAGGAGTTTGGTGGATAAAGGGCCCAGCTCCCTACTGCTTTGTGGAATCATTCTGATGTGTTTTTCAGACAGTCCCCAGTGGGATGGGGCCCAGTTGTCCATCGCAACTCACACACTCACTCACCCCGTGTTGGCTTTCTCTTTTCCTCATGTCTTCCTCACTTCCCACTGGAGCTTCCTGAGAGTATCCCCCAAGTAAATGACTTGCACCCAAGTCCCGTCTCAGACTTGGTTTGTATGTCCATAACCAAATGGTGAGAGATGGCTGAGCATAATGAAGGCAGGACCCAATCCACTGTATGGCTTGTGAGGAGTGGACTCTTTAGACTCCCAGTGGTTCTGAGAATGGCCTTGCATGGCTTCCAGGCTCACAGGTGACTGGCACTGCATGGCACCCTGCTGGAGCCTCTTTACCGAGATTGCTGGGAGGTGATATCAGACTCGGAAGCGGGCAAGTGCAGTGGTATGGGAAAGAATGGAGTTAAATGTGAGTCCTGGCTCTGACATGTAATTTGGGGCAAGTTACTTCTCTCACCTCAATTTTCTCCTCTGGAGGACAATCATATAATTTATCACCCAGAGACAGGGGCACAGGGGGAAGAAAGGACAATGTTAATTATATCAGAAACGTGGGAATGCGCTGGGATGTGGGATCCTCCAACTCATCTGCTAAGTGGAATAGTAACAGTGCTGTTGGGTACCTCAAATTAAGACTTATGTTGCTATTTTAATTCTTGCAGTAATCCCACTTGCAGTAATCAGGTGTTATTGTTACTCCATTGAATAGATAAGTAAACTGACACTGAGGGAGATTCAGTGACTGGCTCAGGGTCCAGAACTTGCTCAACCCAGGTACAGCTTTATTGCTCTTGACCATGATGCTACAATGATGGGATGGTGGGGTGAGGGATGGTGCTGCTGGCACTGCGGGATGGATGCCAGCTTTCCAAGTCCGATGCTGCACTTACCGGGTACCTGCTACCTACCAGCACATTATGCAGGGTGGCCTATTCATCCTCACCATTACCCTGTGAGGTCCAGGCACTGCTATCATTGCAGACCTAACCTCTAACCACTACACTCACCTGCCTCTGATTCTGCAATTAGTGCCTAGTGTTTTTGGTAAAGAGGCTCTGACAATTGGTCATTCGTCAGCCTGGAACCTTCTAGGACTAGTCTCAGGACTCTTAGGAATCTTGAAGGTTCATTCCTTACACACCACAGGCATGGGCTGAATCGTGTTTACATTAGACTCAGCCATCGGTCACCCTTTAATTATGAACATATAAATTGAGCCTCTATTTTTCAAGGCCATAAAACTATTCATTTAAAGTGGCACCTGCTCAGCCCATTCTCACAGATAAACATAAATAAATCATAACAGTCTTCTATGAATTATGCATTAAATACACATCTGTAAAACTTTCCCATAAGCAGTAGGACTTTGGCCATATGGGTTTTTAATTGGACACTAAATCAATTTTCATATCTCTGTTGATGGAATTTAAATGTCTGTCATTGCTACATGATAAAAAATTAAAACCCTCCTTCAAACCCCTGCGATTTTGATCCCCACGGCTGGTCCTTACTTTCCATAATTCAAATCTCAGCCCAGGTGCCTGTGATAGAGATTAAAATGGTTCTCAGAAAGCCGAGCCGCAGCATTCAGATAGCATCGGAGAGTGAGAGGTGGAAAACGAGGGGATTACTGAGGAAATGTGCACGCATGGTGTAAGCAGAGAAACTGTGGCGCAGGCAGTCTGGGTGGGAGGAAGCAAAGAGGAGGGGAGAGAGGGGGAGGGAGAGAGGCGTGTATGGTAGAGGGTGAAGTTACCCACTCTTGGCCAAGTTCTTTAACTCTAGTGGCTCCTTTAATTCATTCTCTCATTCCATGAGATACAGGCTCCATTCTACAGGCGAGGAAACAGGCTTAGGAAGACCAGGGATTTGTCCAAGGTCTTACTAATGTCAAAGCTAGGATTTGATCCCAAGTGGTTCTGGCTCCTGAGCATTTGCTCTTTCTCTTATGCGGAGGGTTGAATGGTCAGTTTTGTCAAGTCTTATCAAGGCCACATTTTCCTGATAGATGACAATGTACCACTGCTTAATGAGATGTAGGAGTTGATGAGTGAAAACCAATTAATATGTTGATGAGTTTCATACTTAAATACTATTATTTCTCTGGGTGTCTCTGAGATAAAAGACCTTACATCTTGTGAGAAGATGAGCTCCATGTCATTGGAGGTAATCAAGGACAGACCTCTGGTAGCTCCTTTGGGATATCTTTATGTGAACTTAGAAATTCCTGTAAACACAAATGGAAGTGTCTGAGGCTCTATGTCCAGCCACAGGGGCTCTCTTCATATCAGAGCCCTTTGCACATCTCTTAGAACATTTACCCCATTCACCTTCATACTTGGGCAGTTAAGAAGCTAAAGAACAATCTGAAGAGTTGAAATGGTCCAAAAAAGACTGCCTGTGACTTCCAGCTGTGTCACTGTAGGCAAATTCCTGTGCATCTCCATGAGACAGAGTCCAAGCTGCAAAATCCTATATAATAAAAGCCTAATATGCTAAGTGTCCAGTCGTCTGGCTGTCTGTTCAACCAATCAAAGCATAATATGCTAATGTTATGCTAAGGTTGCTCAACTACTCGCTATGACATGCACTGACCACCAGGGAGAAGACGATCTGACTGGTAGGTTAGCTTGCTACTGGAGTCTGACCAATCATGACTGAGCAAGATGGGCCAGACATGCCCTGGAACCCTCCCACAGTCACTCCCCAGCTGGCCAACCTCCTGCATCCTTCCCTGGCCCGGATTGTGCACTTGTGGGGTACCTTGGCCTGGCCTGTACCCTCTCACAATCTGGGCTGAGGACCCCTCTGCCCTCCCCCACAAGTGCACAAATTCATGCACCAGGCCTCTAGTGGGGAAATAACAGTCTTTACCATCTCTTATGAGGCATATATGTATTCTATGTATCCCCCAATTCATATATTGAAGTCCTAACCCCCAGTACTTTAGACTGTGACTATATTTGGAGGTTGGGCCTTTAGAGAAGTAATTAAGGTTACACAAGGTTGCATGGGTGAGGCCTAAACCAATCTGCCTTATAAGAAGAGGAAACTTAGAGTAGCCACAAGGGATGCATGTATACAGAAAAAACTCATGTGAGATCACAGTGAGAAATGGCCATCTGCAAGCGAAGGAGAGAGGCCTCAGAAGAAACCAGCTCTGTCAGTACTTTGATCTTGGACTTGTAACCTCCAGGACTATGAGAAAATAAATATCTGTTGTTTAAGCCCAGGGTGTAATATTTTGTTATGACAGCCCTAGGAGAAAAAAACGCTACCTCACAGGGTTGTTGCAGGAATTCAGTGGGTAAAATACATAAAGCGCCTTGCATGCGGGCTCCTCTCTTGCCCTGTGATGCATGTCGGTCTTACTGCTCTCATAAGCTTCTGGGGACCCCTTGAGAGTTCATTGTTTCTTTCTTCATACCCTGGCACATAGTCAGTGCTCAATAAATGTTAGCTGACCTGAACTGCAAATGCAACAGCAGATGTAGTCACCTCCTAAAACACAGGGGCTCTAGCTCTGTTCCCCTTATCATTCCTCCTAAGCCCCACCCCTTATTAGGGTACCTCACTTAGGAGGCCTAAATTGTTTGGGGCAACCCCTCTCTCATCAATTGCCACCCTTTATTGAGCACTAACTATGTGCTAGATATTAGTTTTTTCATAGATTGTCCCATGAAAATCTCTTAACAACCCTACAAGGTAGCAATAGTATTATCAGTCTCACCCCTGTAGATGAGGGCACTGAAGTTCCAAGTGATTAATTCTCCCAAGTTATCCACCCAGCTAGGAAGTGAGAATTCCTAGAGTCAAACCTTGGTTGATCTGATCTAAAATCGTGTGCTTAATCACTAATCAGAAGTACTTGAAATTTAGATCCAGTGGTTAATAAAAACAGCAATAGCAACAATAGTAGTAAGTACCATCTATTGATTACTTGCAATGTTCTAGGCATTGTGCTAAGTTGCTTACCAGCATTTTCTCATTGAATCTTCTCAATAGTCCATAGGTAGGCACTATCATTACTTGCTTTTAAGATGAGGAAACTGAGAAAAAGAGGATTTGATAACTTGCCTAAGGTTGGTAGCTAACCAGGGGTGGAACAGCACATGGACCTGAGATTCCCTCCTCTTTATCATTGTGCTGAATTGATTATTACTGAGCATCCACCATGGTACCCGCTGTGCCAGGACTCTTTTCATGTGTTAGTACCACAGCCTTTTCTGGGAGAGGCCCAGAGAGGTGGAGAGCATAGACGAGATAACACAACTGGTGAGTGGCTAAATTATGACTTTTAGCCCCTCAGATCTTGAACCTTTCTGCTGTCCCTGAATGTTCTCCTGCCTGCATTTTTGCTTTTTCAGACCTCTAGCTCCCTCCAGGTGGCCTGGAGAACTTTTCCACCCCAAAAGGTGGAGCTTCCCAGTGAGTGACTGACAGCCAGGCATTCGCAGGGGAACAGACTTGGAATGGCCCCAATGCCTGTTTCCTCATTATTTTGATTCCAAGCTCCTGCAAATTGAGGACTCAGCAACACCGGGATTAGGCAATTTTCTTGCCTCTTGTAATGTACTTTCTCTGAATTGGTTCTTTCAAGACAATTATTTGAGGCCTTCAGATTGTTCCCGCAGGCAAGCTGAGAAATGCAGGTGACACATCTTCATCATATTCAGGTACGTCTTAGGGCTCCTTTCTTTCCTAACTTGGACTCACAAACATGGGAAGGGAAAGAGGACAAAGAGAGAAGTTGCCCCTTAGACAGAGCGAGGGTCCATTAATGCAAATCTTTAGGTAGGAAACATGCATTGAGCCCCTTCTGGGCTCTTTCATATCTTACCCTCCTGCATTCTCATACTGAAGCTCTGGGATGGACACTAGGGTTTCCATTTCTTGATGGAGAAAACTGAGGATCATTGAGGTGGGATGAAATTTCCTAGGTAACAGAGCAAATTTCCAGCCCTTTCCATCTTTAATTCATGTGTCCTTTCTTTGAACTATCAGAATATACATGGTCTGTTTCCTCATTTGGCACTTACAACGATTATTTAACTGCTTTGGAAAGGAAGCAGAATTTAGAGGTTCAAAGGATAAGCTTTTGAATCAGAGATGTGGGTTTGAATTATGGGCTACTTTAAAAAAATGCAAAGTAATTTTTATTTTATTAACAATCCAAAAAACTTTGCTCTTATCTAAAATATGAATATGTATACATTGTTATTTAATTTTTAAATTATAGTTGACGCACAATATTATATTAGTTCCAGATGTACAACATAGTGATTAGACATTTATACCTTACAAAGTGATCACCCCAATAAATCTAGTGCACATCTGGCACCATACATCTATAATAATAAAAGCATAATATGCTAATTAAATCGGATGTCCTTTCAGACAAAGCTGGGGCTGCGAGGGGAGCCCGGATCCCAGGTGCCAGAAAGAAGCCAGTGCTGGTAGAAGAACTAAGATGGCGGCATAGGTGAGCACCTATCTAGCTGTCCATGCAACAATTCTGAAACTACAACTTAACAACAGAACAAACAACGTCCAGAATCACCAGAGAGCTGGCTGAGGGAAAATTCCGCACATAAAAGTAGAGGCGGGACGCAGCGGTGACTCAGGAGCAGAGGTGCGCAGCTTTCAGGTGAGGAGCACGAGAGAGCAGTGAGGGACGGGTGGCAGACAGCAAGCCCAGCTGGTTTTCTCCAGCGGGGAGGGCGGAGGCCTCCCACACACCGACCCCCCAGTTCCAGGCGAGCTCCCAGGTCGGGGAAAGGAGGATTCTGGGCATGGCTGAGGTCTGTGTGTTTGGGGAGAGTGCACGAGTAAATTGGAGTGTGCAACTGGGCAGAGAAGGCAGGCAGAGAATGCGCGACTCACTCGCTCACTTGCTCGGAGACCACCATACTGCTTTGCTTTACAACCCTGAGTGAGACTTTGGCTGTGCAGACTCATTTGGGGAGAGGCAGAGTTGTCTGGCAACGGGGAGACCAGCGGTGGATTTACATTGCCACCCAACACTGAGACCCATGTGCCGCACAGATAAGCTGTCGCCACGAGCCCCATAGACCTGAAGTGGTGGGCCAGGAAGGGCGGACCTAAGCCTGACGCTGTGCGCCCATTAGACACCGAAGCTGTGTGCCAAGTAGGGCGGACCTAAGGCTGACGCCGCGCTGCATAAGGATACCTATCACACACCGCTAAGGAACCAACTCAGGAAAGCAACCACAATGCAGAAAAAAGGAAAGAACTCAGCTGTGAAAGAAATGGAGGAAAAAAGACGACTAGACATAGAGTTTAAAACCACAGTAATTAGGTTTATGAAGAGGCTACTAGAAAAGGCCGAGAAAATTAATGAGAACTATGCTGAAATAAATAACACCTACAAAGAAATGAACAACACCTACGAGGACATGAAAAAAGACCAACTAGAAATTAAGCATACACTGACTGAAACAAAAAATATTATACAAAGACCTAAAAGCAGTCCAGACGACCGCAAAAACCAAGTCAAAGATTTGTAATACAAAAAAAGCAAAATCCACTCAGCTGGAAAAGCAAGAAGCCAAAAGAGTCCAAAAAATTGAAGATAGTATAAGGGGCCTCTGGGACAACCTCAAGCATACCAACATCAGAATTTTTGGGGTGCTAGAAAAAGAGAGAGAGCAAGATAATGAAAACCTACTAGAAGAAATAGTGACTGAAAACTTCCCCCACCTGGCAAAAGAAATTGACTTGAAAACCCAAGAAGTGCACAGAACCCCAAAATATAGGAATCTAAAGAGGACCACACCAAGGCACATCATAATTAAAATGCCAAGAGCAAAAGATAAAGAGAGAATATTAAAAGCAGCAAGAGAGAAACAGTTAGTTACCTACAAGGGAGCACCCATACGATTGTCAGCTGATTTCTCAACAGAAACGATGCAGGCCAGACGGGAGTGGCAAGAAATATTCAAAGTAATGAACAGCAAGAATCTACAACCAAGATTGCTCTATCCAGCAAAGCTGTCATTCAGAATTGAAGGTCAGATAAAGTGCTTCACAGATAAGAAAAAGCTAAAGGAGTTCATCACTGCCAAACCAACACTATATGAAATGCTGAAAGGTATTGTTTAAGAAGAGGAAGAAGAAAAAGGTAAAAATGTACATGACGAACAACAAGTACACATCTATCAACCAATGAATCTAAAAATCAAGTGAATTAACAACCTGATGATCAGGATAAAATGAGAAATAGAACAAAATCATGGACATAGAGAGGGAATGGACTGATAATGCTTAGTGAGAAAAAGGGTGTGGGAAGTACAGCAAGAGACTGGACAAAAATCATGCAACTATGGGAGAGGATAGAGGGTGGGGGGAGGTAAGGGCGTAGAGTGGGATCGGTACTGGGTGGAGGGGAGCTATTGGGGGAAAATGTAATTAATAAACTGAACAATAAAGGGAAAAAAAAAGAAGCCAGTGCCAGCAGTGGGGGAAGGAAGGCCTACTCTTGCAGCATGAATTTCATGCATTGGACCTCTAGCAGTTATTATAATATTACAAAATATATTCCTTGCTTCATCTTTTATCAGCTATGTAACCTATTAGCTCTTTAACTTCTGTGTGCTTGTTTCCTTTTCTGTAAAATGGGGATAAAAAGTACTTAATTTGTGCAGTTCTTTTGGGGAAGAATAGTGTCTTTAAAGTAGTTAGAACTATTCATTCACATTGAAAGTGCTTGAGAGAGCTTAGCTGGCCTTTTTGTGTGTTGTTATTGCTAGTTTGTGGGTCCATGATTATGAAAAATGCTGATAGGAAAGCAAGGCACCCAAGTTTCAGTTATAAAGTTTGCAAATTCTAGCTGTGTGCTTTGTGTTAGGCACTCAAATTTTTTGAGTTTCAGTTTTTGTTCAAATTCTGTTCAATGAGAGATTGTTTGGTTCTGCTTTCTTGACAGGTGACTTGTGGGGGCTCAAATGCCATTATGGAACTTTGACAGTGCCCAGCAGCTAGAAGCTGTTTAATGAAAGTGTGTCAAATGAATAAGGTGACTTTACACAAATTAAAAACAACCCCAAAGTGCTTTTTCGGTATAAAAGACTTCTAGGTCAATAGTTAACACAGAGAAAGAAGGAAGATTAGAGGAAATCACAAGGAACAAAGAAATTAAAGGAAGGGGGGAAGAGAAAAGAGTCCATCTTTTTATGGATCATCACAGTGGTGGTTCAGAGAAGAGGACTGGAGTTGGACAGTTGGCTTGAATACCTACTTAGCCATTTTCCATCTGTGTCCTTGCATACTTTACATACCTTTCTGGGACTTGGCTTCCCCAACTCTGAAAGTGCACCAGTATTACCTGTATCATAGGGCTGCTGTGAGGACTAGCAAGACAATAACTGTGAAGTCTTTAGCACAGAGCATAGTGCACAGTGGCTATTTACACCACTACTATTATCATCACTGGTATGGATACTGAGTACCATGCTGGGGGGGGGTGGTAATTAAACTAGCATTTATTAAGGGCTAATTTTTCATTTATATTTTATCTAATCTTACAGCAACCCAAGGAGGAGATGCTATGATTATGCTGTGTGTTCACAATGAGGAGCTTAGGCTCAGAGAGAGGAAGTAACTAACCCAAGGCTGCACAATGGGGAGGTGGTGGCACCTCAGTTTATTGCCAGGTATGTGTGACTCTGGAGACCTTGGACCCTGCCTCTTAATGGGAGGAGAGGAGCTTTCACCACCAGATGAAGAAGAAGGGGAGGGAGAGAGGGAGAACTGAAGAGCTGCAGATCAAGCCAAGCAGAGGCAGCTTCTGGGGTTACTCTTATTTCACAATGGAGCGGGCTTCGGTTTTCCTAAGAAATAACCAGATCTGTGATATTTAAAACTAGAGGCCCAACACACAAAATTCATGTATGGGGGAATGGGGGTGTCTCTCAGCCCAGCCTGCACTGTCTCTAATCTAGGGCCTCTTGCTGACAGCCTGTTTAGGACTGGTCCCCCCAACTGCCTCCCTTTCAGGCCTGGTTGCTCCCTACTGCCCTCCCTTGCAGGCCTGAACCCCCACAACTGCCCTCCCCTGCAGGTCTGGTCTCCCCCAGCTGCCTTCCCCTGCAGGCCTGGTCCCTCTTAACTGCCCTCTACTGCTGGCCATCTTGTGGTGGCCATCTTGTGTCCACTTGGGCGCAGCCATCTTTGACTACATGGGGTGGCCATCTTGTATGTTGGAGTGATGGTCAATTTGCATATTATCCTTTTATTAGATAGGATGCTTTCCTCTCTTCTAGAGTTTATGAAGACTTTTACAATTTTTTTTTAATCCTTACTGGAGGACATTTTTTCATTAATTTTTACAGAGAGTGGAAGGGAGAGGGAGAGAAACATCAATGTGAGAGGAACATTGATTGGTTGTCTCCCGCACAAGCCTGACCAGGGCCAGGGATTGTGCCTGCAACTGAGATATGTACCTTTGACTGGAATCAAACCTGAGACTCTTCAGTCTGCAGGCCAAGGCTCTATCCACTGAGCAAAACTGGCTAGGGCAAGACTTTTATAATTTTTTAACCTTTGGATGGCTCCCACAAACTCTTAGGAGCACAACATTTGAAGGAACTCTCTGAGTTTCAAACCTCAGTTGCAATTTGGGAGACAAGGTGGATTAGTCCAAGAATTGTCTTTTTTCATTGACCACCTACCCAGTCACCGCAGGTCCTCAAATAATGTTGCTTTGTTCAACAGCATTTTGTTATAATGTAAATGAGATGCCATAGGAACTTAGCTCTATTTATACCAACTAGCCTATGATAAAATTGGTTTAGTTTTATGTCCATTCATTTCAAGTCATGGAACCTATTAATGATGTTAAAGTGAGGACTTGCTGTACTCACCTAGACCCCTCCCTCCACACACTTGGCTTTGCCATCAGCTTTCTCTGGGTGTTGTTTCAGCTTGTTCTGTGGCCTTATTGATTACTGTGATCTTCATGACATCCCCATAAAAGAACAGGGCCTGGCAAAGTACTGAGGTCATGGTTTTATGGGCTTTTCACTTGACAATCTCTCCATTAGTGAATCTATTGAGGGAATTCTGACAGCACTGTGAGCTGCCTTTGGAGTCCCCTAAATCCAGGCCTTTGTTTTGATTCTTTCTGGCATTGACAATGACTGAGGACCATGCTGTGTTGGAATCCTTTTCATGTCCCACGTGTCCAGGGTTCCCATGTCAGGGTTCAGCGTCTGGAGAAGGCCGCACACAAATGAAGAGACTGGAAGAGCATCAATTTTGGGAATAATGGGGGCCAGGAGGGAGTCCACCTCTAGGGGGAGGGCACCACCAGCTCTGGCTTTCCTATCCCCTTTTATTAGGGCTAAGTGATACATCCATGTCCTTTAGGTCAGGAAATTTCAACAATGAAATCAACCAGCAAGAATTAACATAAGACTAAAAGTGTGGAAGCTTTTTCAATTACCAATGTGTCACCTAAACAATATGTGAATAGTTCATACTTAACATAAGACTAAAGAGGGACAGCTAATGTCTCACCTAAGCTGTGAGTAAATAGTTCATACTTAACATAAGACTAAAGAGGGCATTTGCTTTAGCTACCAATGTCTCACCTAAGCAGTGAGAAAACAGATCCATGAAGGTTTCTTGTTTGTTCTATTTACATCTCTATTGGTGAGGTAATGACTGGTTTCCTGCAATGCTGATGATGTCCTGCAACATTATGAGAGGTCTTTTTGGATTCATGTTTGAAAGACAAATATTTAAAAAATGGTTGTTTTCCCATTTTCATTCAGAAATTTATGCAGAAAATGTCTCTGTCTTAAAAAGTCTAAAACAGAATGTAAACCCTAGGCCCACTTCCAAGAGGTGACTGCCCTGAGCCTTGCTCAGAGAGTCTAATCACTCTCTCACTACCTCCAGCCACTGGATTATCTGGAAGAAGGGCTTACACAGCATATATGGGGCATTTTCTCTGGGCCAGGCACTTGGGCTAGCTCATTTAATTTTTACAACAACTCCATGCAGAGCACACTACAATCCCCAATTAACAGTTAGGAGGGTGTATGTTAGAGAGGGGAGGTGACTTGCCCAGGCCACACAGCTGTCAAGGGGAAGATTCATGACCACCCAGATGTGTATGATTCTTCATCCTTTGGTGCATTTCTGACACTCCAACCTGGGAAACAATAGTTCCTTGAGCTAAAAAAAATTGACCAGTGGCAGTTGAATACGCACTAGGGCAGGGGCTGTCCTGACCAGTGGTTTGTAGTGACTAATATTACACAGATAGATAGTTAGCTCCAAGTCTGAGCTGAGTCAAGTTCTCTGGAAACACCAGGCAATCACTCATACTGGTGTTATTTAGGAAAGCTGTCTGGACACAAATAGACTGAGTGATACAAACCCCATTCCTAGTCAATAGTGATGACACTGGGGAAACCACAGTTCAGCTGCTCTTTCACACAGGAATGGCAATGCATTCCCAGGCCACTTACCACACTGTGTCATGCTATGCCCTAGCACTTCCAGAGATCAGGCCTTTGTCCTCTCCTGGTGCACTCCTCACCTCCTCTCTGCCTGGCTGATGTCGGTCTGCTCACCCAAAACAAGGGCTGGGAACTGGTTCTAGAACCTGTGATTGGGTAACTGGTAGGGAAAAGGGGAGAGAGCCATTGTTTTCCTGAGTGTTTTATAAATCCCAGTAGCTTGGGATCTGATGAGGAGCTGGAGGAAAGTGCAAGTATCCTTGAGACTTCATAGTTGGGAGGCAGAAGGATGCAATTAGCTGGGGCTATTGGGAGCCTAGACAGCTCCATTGGAGGGTATTGTCTACTGTCAAATGTTATAAGAATAAAACAAGAATTTGAATTGTACCCTTGAGGGTACTAACGTTAAACTCTTTCCACCTTTCTTGCTATTGACTTTATTTTAATTTTTATTGGATGTAATTTCTTGATGGCAGGTATTGGGCTGCCAGGGGAGATATTTTGAGAGAATATTTCAACCTGGGACAGAGTTTCTTGGTGAAATCTTTGTAGAAGTTCCCATACTGTGGGTAAGAGCTTAGACTCTGGTGTCTGAAGATCTGTTTCTCCACCCAACAGCCATGAATCCTTGGGCTACATGCTTAGCTACTCTGGGCCTCAGTGGCCTCATGTCTGAAATGGGTATAAGGATATATAACTTCTGGCATAAGTGTAGGTAAGAAGTGAGAAAGGCATGTTCAGTCTTTAGCTTAGCACCCTATTATTATTTTTTGATACTTTTAAGGGCTCGAGTTTAGGAGTCAATATATATGTGCACCAATAAAGCTTCATCATTTGCCTGGCAATGAAAGGACAAGTTAACTAAACTCTCTGAGCCTCAGTCTCCCTGCTGGTAAAATGGCAACAATAACAACAACAAAACAACAAATATCTAACGTGCAGGGCTCCTGTGAATTTAAATGAGAGGCAAAGCTTGTTAAGTGCTTACAAAACTTCTTGAATCCTAGAAACATTAAATACATAATTAATATTATTTTCCCATTTCTCTTGGTCTTGCCATAGAAGAGGCATCAGCTGCCTCCATGGTTTCAGGAAGCATCGAACAAGGTCAGCAAAACTGCAGAAAACACGAAGGTGACATTGTCTGAGGAGTCCAAGAGTCCTGGGCCCTGCAGTCTGGTGGCAGCAATGAGGACCACATCTGTAAAACATAGAGCAGGATCCTTGGCAGCAGGCACCTCGGTGGGGTCCAGGGGAACTGGAGGTAGGATTATGGGTCTGAGTGCTCAGAAGGGAGCCTGCTGGGAGGAAGCTCTGCCCATCTTCCTGTTGCTTTCCAGACATTCCAGGCCCAGGGTCAATACGAATGGAAAGGAAAATCCTACCGGGGAACAAGAGTCCTGTCAAGAAAAGCAAAGTGTAAATATAGACAGGGTTTTGTCAACTATTTATAGATAAGCATATGTGATGGAGCAAGGTTTATTTTACCTTGAAGGGCATGGGCCCCACAGGCCTGCTTCAGTGCAGTTACTTTGGAAATGCCCAGAGGATCTGGTCTTTACCGCTCAGCATCTGCATTGTGCTTGGGTGAGACTCTGTGTGTGTAAAATCAGTCACTTTCAATTCCTGCTCCCTCAGAGCCTCTCTTCTCTTGGCAGGATCCCTCAGAGGCCACTTGGCAGATGGCCGCTGGTCCTTATCTGCAAAGAGCTGTCAGTCACGAGGCACCTCAGGGCTGACAATGTTTCACCAGGGCCCTCCTATTATCTCAAGGCAATCAGGCACAGAAGGCTCCAGAGCAAAATTTAAAAATGAGAACCAGACTCAGACACACTCTAGATTCATTATCTGGTGTGTTTTCGGAAATTGCTTTGGTGTCTTCTGCTCAAATGATAGTAACAGCATTAATAATTGTTATGGCACCGTGATTCCTCTCCTTTTCTAACAGGGCCGCCCCGATATAGTAGGGAATCGAGCTTCTTAGATGCCGGTGCATCCATTAAGATCTGTCCCATGCAGATTTGTGGCAGTGAAAGGGAAGTCAAATTTACATGAGCAGATTCAAGACAGCAGAGCAGCAGTTTTAATAAACAGAACAAATATCGCAGGATCGGGGTGCTACCATGAGGGATCTGAGACCACTTGGAGGGCCTATGACTCTGGCACAAGCGTGTGGAAATTATTCACTTGTTTGTTCACTCAAAGCATGTACTGGAACCTGCCTTGTGTCAGGTCCTGTTCTTGGCACTGAGGATACAGGCATGTCCTAACCTAGCAGTCGTTTAACAAGTGATTTTACTAATAAATGCCATTACAAGGGAACTACATGGTGCTCTGATGAGGCATGAAAGAGAATTGAGTCTAAGCTGGGACATTTGAGATGAGCATTTGCTATTCTTACTCCCACTTCTGCTGCTGTTGCTGCTATTGCTATCACTATTTCCATTGCTACGATGGCTGCTGCTGTTCTGTAGTCACTACCACCACTATTTCTCCTTCTTTCCTCCTGCTCCTCACTTGGCATATTTGGGATGCAAGGAGTCTATGTGTTTGTGTGTTTGTTTTTTCAAGTAGATTGAGTTGCATGATGACTCGGTATAATACAAAGAATGAATTACATTGTTTCTGCGTTATAGATGAGGTAATGGAGAAATGGAAATGTTAGGTAGTCTTACCAGAAGAAGGCAGCTAGTTAGTTAGCAACAATGTAAGAAACTTTGAGTTCTCATTAAATCTTATTTCCACAGTTTATATTCATGGCATAACATTTCAGAAAGTCCACAGTGTTCGGAATATTTCTTCTGTTGGGCGAAACTCCTCTCTGTTTAGTCCACCGATTGATTCTCAATGCTTTGAGTGGTACCTGGCATAAGGAGGACTCACATTCAATGAATGAATGTTGAAGAATGAATGATTGAATGAATGATGAATCTTCATCACTGATGTGGTTATCATATCAGGAATACTTCATCATTTAATCCTCTCTCTTAATCAATTTTTCTCTTTCTCTACCTGCAAACTGAATGTCACAAGCCTGTTCAGGAATATTCAAAAAGAAATCAGACTATTGAAATGAAAGATTTTGAAATTCTGCCTGTGTCTATATCATTAAAAGTCCACACCACAAGTTTGTATATTTAGATTCAAAGTTTACAAAGTGATGTAAATCTAGTCTTCCCCCACCTCCCGCCTCCACCATCCCCTGCCTGACCAATCATATTCCTGTTGTTAAAAATCAATGTGGAAGCAACATTTTCCCCATAGACCAGACTGTCTAAAAAAATAATTGGGAAATTATACTGTGCTAAGAATGGTTCAACAATAACTCCATAAATGATTCACTGCATTCTTTAGTCATATAATATTATGACTATTCCCTTCTGTACTTTAGAATATATAGATATAGAAAAAAAGACAGGGTCATGTAATAAAAAGAGAACAGACTTGGGAGTCAAATGGCCCTACATTAAAATCTTAATGTTCAGACTCTGGACAAGTCCTTACTTTCTCTGGGTTTCAACTTTTTAAAATTTTCAGCAGAAATGCTCAGACTTACATCATTAGCATGTGGTGGGTTTTATGTAGGGCAACTGAAAAACTCCAAGCCCAATGCTAGGAATATAGTAGGTCATCCCATCCATGGGAGTTTCCTTCCTCCTTGGAGAATCATTTATGCAATGCAAGTGAAGGACCTTCACAGACCTCCCTACCCTGTAGGGAGGTGCCTCTCTCCCTGCCCTCATCTCTTGCTGTTTCCTTACTGAGTCCTGGGTTTTAATCACATGGAACCATTTATGCTCTAAATGCATCACTTTCCACACATTCCATCTGATGGCCACACTATCTCCATGATTCCCCCAGTAAAGTTTCTCTGTCCAGCTACTTCCTGCTTCCATCAAGTCAATTCCACTTCCTTTTGTGAGCTCCTCAACAAACCCGTAATCTACCTCATTGCATCTTACCACTTAGGATCTCACTTTTTTCCTGTGTTTTGTCCTCCTCCAACAGGAAATGTGAGCTCTCCTAGGGCTGGTTCTGATTCAACCTGTCTCCCCAGCACTTAGCCTATACTTGGAGTTCTAGAAATAGTTCCTGAATCAATACGTATGATTGTGTTATTACTATTAACCTATCTAATAAAAGGGTAATATGCAAATTGACCATACCTCTGCTACACCTATAAGCCACACCCACCAGCCAATCAGGAGCTATATGCCAATTAAACCCTTACCAAGATGGCTACTGCCACAGAGAGCAGGAGGGAAGATTGGGTTTCCCTGGCGATGGAGGAAGCCAAGCTCTCCACACACCTTGGTGAGCTCAGGCCCCCACTCAATGCTACAAAGTTTCAATTATTAAAGATACATATATCCCAACAGAAATGGCAGCAGCCATAGAGCTGGAGAGAGGAGGAGCTAGGGTTGCCCCTGGTGATGGAGGAAGCCAAGCTTTCCACCTGCCCTGGCCTGCCTTGGCCTCTGCTTAAGGCTACAAAGTTTCAATTATACAAGGTAAATATCCCAAGAGAAATGACTACAGCCACGGAGTGAGCAGGAGGCTTGGCTCTGCTCTAGGCTACAAAGTTTCAATTGTAGAAGATACATAAATCCCAGATACCAGGCCTCTGCTTGGGTCACTGGGGGGCATGGCTGGCCTGCAAACCACCACAAGACCCTCGCCAAGGCGGCCCCACACCCAAAGGGAACCCCCACCCTGACCTGGGACACCCTTCAGGGCAAACCAGCTGGCCCCCACCCATGCACCAGGCCTCTATCCTATCTAATAAAAGGGTAATATGCAGATTGACCATCACTCCAAAACACAAGATGGCTGCCTCCATGTAGTCAAAGATCCTGCCCCCATGTGGACATAAGATGGCCACCACATGTTGGCCATCAGGGAAGGGCAATTGGGAGGGACCAGGCCTGCAAGGGAGGGCAGTTGAGGGTAATCAAGCCTGCAGGGGAGGGCAGTTAGGGGTGACCAGGCTGGCAGAGGAAGGAAGTTGGGGGCAACCAGGTCTTCAAGGAAGGTCATTTGGAGGGTACCCAGGCCTGCAGGAGAGAGCAGTTGAGGGGGACCAGGTCTGCAGGGGAGGGCAGTTAGGGTCCAGCGGCTGGCAGAGGAGTAGTTAGGCATCAATCAGGCTGGCAGGGGAGTGGTTAGGGGGTGATCAGGCTGGCAGACAGAAGCAGTTAGGGGCAATCAGTAAAACAGGCAGGTGAGCAGTTGGGAGCCAGCAGTCCTGGATTGTGAGAGGGATGTCTGACTGCCCATTTTGAATTGGGCCTAAATGGGCAGTTGAATATCCCTCAAGGGGTCCCAGATTGAAGAGAGGGCAGGCTGGGTGGAGGGACAGCCCCTGCCCTCTGTGCGTGAATTTTGTGCACTGGGCCTCTAGTTAGATAAGAATTTTCACCATGCCAAAATATTACAGTATATGCAATACAAAAAGAGCCTGAATATTATGAAACCCATTGACAGTGGACCAGCTTCTGACCCTATCCTAAGGGTAGCTGAATTATATGTAATTGTATCATTCTTTCATTAGCTTCCCTCTTCTAACTGTGCCCACTCTTGCCCTCTAAGTAAACACTCCATATTGTTAAATGGATCAGTAGGCTCATACGGACCTTCTGCTCAACAAAATAGCCACACATGGAGAAAATTAAATTAAGAGTAGAAGGTTGACTGGAAAACCTAGTAAGATGGGTGAACCCATATAAGAATGTTATGCCCAAAGTAGGCTTGAGCAAATTCATCATTCCTCCTTGACCCAGTCCACTCTGGCTATCATCCTAATAGAAGTGTTCTCAACAAGCATGGATGTTCTCTTTGCTGAAAGAGCCTGGCACTGCCACACTACCTCTTCCTTCTACTCTGAAGTATTTTCGAGTTTTGACCAGTCTCTCCTTCCTGAAACACTCTCTATGGTGTTGTCATCTTTATAGTGGCAAATCAGAGCATTGGATTTAGAGGCAGAGAGTCATAAAGCAACTTCCCACTCCGCTCCTATTGGGTATACAATCCCAGACATGTTACTTCACCCAGCTAACTTGCAGTTTCTTCCACAATCAGGTGAAGACTAGAGTTGTATTTAATTCAAGAATATAAACAAAATCCTCATAAAGCTCATAGCATCCAACTAGCATAGAAAGCACCCAATAAAAGTTAGCTGTATTATTACCACACAAGAGGCCTGGTGCATGAAATTTGTGCACCAGAGAGTTGGGGGGAGGGGAGGGGTGTCTCTCAGCCCAGCCTGCACGCTCTTCAATCTGGGATCCCTTGAGGGATGTCCAATTGCCTATTTAGGCCGATCCTATTAATATCAGATTATATAAAGAACCCCTACAATTCAACCACAAAAAGCCACCTGTGGGCTCGAGTCAGCATGGGTTGGGCTCATCTTTATCCCATCTGGTTCTGAGCACCCTGGCATTTTCAGTGACAGGGGAGGCTTCTCCAGGAGGTGGTTGCTAGCAAAGAAGGATGGCTCAGCTTTTTCACAGGCTGAGTGCTCCTGGCTCCCAGGGAGCGCCGGTGGGCCCACCCACCTTCCTTTGACTGGCCCTATGCTGGGCCCTCCTGGACAGCTCCCAGCCATCTCCCAACCTCCAGGACATCCCTCTCACAATCCAGGGCTGCTGACTCCCAACTGCTCTCCTCTCTGCCTTTCCTGATTGCCCCAAACTGCTTCTGCCTGGCAGCCTGATCATCCCTTAATCACTCCTCTGCCACCTGATTGCCCCTAACTGCCCTCCCCTGCTAGCCTGCTCCCCACAACTGCCCTCCTCTGCCAACTCAGTCACCCCTAACTTCCCTCCCCTGCCAGCCTCATCACCCTTAACTGCTCTCCCCTGTAGGTGTCGTCCTTCCCAATTGGTCTCCCCTGCAGGCCTGGGTCCCCCCCAACTGCCCTTCCCTGCAGGTCCAGTCACCCCCAACTTCCCTCCCCTGCCAACTCAGTCACCCCTAACTACCCTCCCCTGCAGGTTTGATCACCCCCAACTACCCTTCCTTGCAGGGTTGGTCCCCCCCAATTGCCCTCCCCTGCTGGCTATCTTGTGGTGCCATCTTGTGTCCACATAGGGGCAGCCATCTTTGCCCACATAGGGGTAGCCATCTTGTGTCTTGAACTGATAGTCAATTTGCATATTACTCTTTTATTAGATAGGATTCTCCTAGTGTTCAACGGATAGCTCTGGTTTATTTTTTAGCCTTGTTTTCCTGACCTCCACTCTTCTTCTGTTTCCTTAAAAACTGGGCCTCTCCAGGGTTCTCTCCTAGGCTCCCTTTCCATTTCCAGTTATGCATCCTTCCTAGGAAGGCCCGCCTATCACCATAGCCTCAGGTATCATTTTTATGCTGGGGATTTGACTCCCCCAGCCAGTCATTCATCATGTCCCACTGTTTTAGATCATCCATTCCCACTACATCACCATCCTTTCTGGCTCCAGTGTCTCCAATTGCTTCCTAATTGGTCTCCCTGCTGCCATTTTTGCTTATCTCCACTTCATCACCCAGCTGGAGTGGTCTTTTAATACCAAATATCAGGTAATGCCATTCATTTCTCCTGCCTGAAACACATCAATAAGTTCTCCATATATATAGTGTAATATGCTAATTAGACCAGAAGCTGAACAACTTTCCAAATGTCATTCTGGATGTCCTTCCAGATGAAGTTGCAGCAGCACGGGACAAGGCAGAGGCAGTTAAGGGCAATCAGGCAGGCAGGCAGAGTGATTAGGGGTGATCAGGCAGGCAGGCAGCAGTAAGAGGTGATCAGGCAGGCAGGTAGGCAAGCAGTTAGGGGTGATCAGGCAGGTAGAGTGGTTAGGGATGATCAAGCAGTTAGGGGTGATCAGGTAGATGAGTGGTTAGGAGTCAGTCATCCCAGATTGCGAGAGGGATGTCCAACTGCCAGTTTAGACCTGATCCTGCTTTGGGATAGGGCCTAAACTGGCAGTCAGACATCCCCCAGGGAGTCCTGGATTGCGAGAGGGTACAGGTTGATTTGAAGGCCCTACCCCTTCTCCCACCATGTGCATGAATTTTGTGCACTAGGCCTCTAGTTCTGAGAATAAAATCCCAACTCCTTAACATGGCATAGTGGATGCATCCTGCAAGACCAAGGCCTTCATTCTCCCAGCTGCTGGAAGTGTTGACTTCTGATGGCTCACAGCTGAAACCCTCACTAGACAGGGTTCCACCTCATCCAAAGTTATGGCCCTCGGCAGGGGAAGACCCCATCCAATGACCGGACAGTTGGAGGTGCAAAGATCTGACTCCCTTGCTTCAATTTGGGATAGCTCCAGCACCCACTGTGGGATCGGATGAGCTCTCTTTTGTAACTGCATTGCTACTCACTTGCTCCCTCTGCCCAGCCTGGCTTTCTTCTCTTCCTCTTGGGTATTATACCTGAGAGCACTCACCAATAAACTACAAATTTCAACTCAGATCTGGGGAAACGTGACCCACAACATAAGACTTCTATAATCTGGCTCCAGCACAATACCCAGCATAAGGTAGACAACTCAGTGAGTACCCTGGATGGATTGGCTGGTTGGGGTATAAACATGAAGTGAGGTGAAGAAAGATCCTCCACACAATCAGCATCAGGTATTTGTTCAGGGACTTCCAGGGGCATGGTTAGGGAACACGCAGGGTAGTTAATGGCAATGCAGGCCCCACACAGCTGTTTTTGTCAATAATGATGGGAATCTGCAACTCAGGTGACACAGAGGAGAGTGGGAGAGGTCTGCCAATGGCTCTCTCTGAGTGTTATGCTTTATCAGCAGAACATTCACTCTGACTTGACTTTTGTGTATTCTTTCTTTCTCTGCCAAGCCAGGAATGAAAAGAAAAGCCTAAATTTCAAAATGTGCTTTTCTTCTGCAATTTCACCTTTTTAAATGACTTGCTGTGGGAACAGCAAGGGCAGATGACTCTTTAGGCAAGTTTATACTATCACCATCTCATTAAGCAAAGAGAAATGGCAAGAGCAATGAGAGGTGAATTAACTTGCCTGGAGTCATTCAGCTGTGGGTGAAACAGCATTTGAACCTCATCCATTTGACCCCCCAACCCACTCTGTCTTTTCTTGCATCATTCTTTCCAGGTTGCTCTCCTCTCCTGGTCTGTCCCCTTTCGGGGAACACCACCCCAGAGCCTCTACAGGGAGTGCATGTGGCCTTGTTGTTTTGTCTCATGGAGATTTTCAGGCTCAGTGGCCTTCCTAGGAATAGTGGGAGTGTAGATCTAGAACAGTGATTCTCAACCAGGGGCAAATTGATTCCACAGGGGACATTTGGTAATTTCTGCAGACACTTTTGGTTATAACGATGGTGTGTGTGTGTGTGTGTGTGTGTGTGTGTGTGTGTGTGTGTGTGTGTGTGTGTGTGTATGTTATTGCCTTCTGCTGGGTAGAGATCAAGGATGTTGCTAAACATTCTACATGCACAGGTCAGCCCCTGACAATAAAGAGTTATCTGGCCCAAGATGTTGACAGTACTGAGGTGGAGGAACTCTGATGGAGAGAGATTCCTCACCTTGCCTGACCCATGAGCAGACTCTCTGGGCCATGCCTCTTCCTTGTGTCTGCAGAGGAACTTGGGCAGCACTCAGGGGAACTGTCCCCACGTTCCAGCTCCAGCACCTTTGCTTCCTGAGAGAAGTCAATGAAGGCAGAGACAGAGATGAATGATAACATGGACATAGAATGTTCCTGAAGATATCCAGGACTCAGCGGGGTCCTTTCAAACTGACTCACTACTGATCCATTTCTTCCTCTTATCTCAAAGGCACAGATAGATATGAGCCACATAGATTGTATGGAACTGGGTTACACTTTTTATGGTCAGCTCTTGAGGTCAATACTAGCTCAGAATTTCTGCCAAATTATAACTATATGAGTAAAACTGTTAAGAAATAAAACTGGGTTCTCCATAGTTAATCATGTGTAAGGGCCGGGGAGGTTCTCTTTGGTATTCTTGAAATCTGTTCCCACAATTTCATGGACCAAGCATTTATAAAACTGGTGTTAATCCAACTCTATGTGCCAGGCATTATGCTTAGGGCATTGTGAGCATAATCTTAATTAATCCAAATACCAACCAATGAAGTAGGCACCATTATTACATTTATTTGACAGAGGAGGAGATGGGCCTTAGAGCAGGAAAGCGGCTTCTCCAAGGTGATCAAATAATAAGATATTGAGCTGAGATTGGAACTTGGTTATGATTAACTCCAGTGACTAAGCTCTAAACTGGCTGCCGAAGGGCTGAGTCTGGCACTTTAATGTTTGACTTGTACAATAGTTTTCTTAAAAATTTTCCAACAGCTAAAAATTCAATATTTTATAAAAGTATCTTTTAACTCACCCTAGTCCTATCTAATAAAAGAGTAATATGCAAATTGACCATACCTCTGCTACATGCAAAGCCACATCCACCACACATACCTACCAGCCAATCAGGAGCAACTATGCAAATTAACCCAACCAAGAAGGCTATGGCCACAGAGAGAGCAGGAAGGAGGCTTGGGTTTCCCTTGGACAAAGCCAAGCTTTCTGCTGGCCCTTGCTGGCTCAGGCCTCCACTCAATGCTACAAAGTTTCAATTATAGAAGATAAATAAATCCCAACAAAAATGGCAGCAACCACTGAGCTAGAGAGAGCAGGAGACTAGGATTGCTCTGGGTAATGGAGGAATCCAAGCTTTCTGCACACTCTGGCCTGGCTTGGCCTCCATTTAAGGCTACAAATTTTCAATTATAGAAGATAAATAAATCCCAACAGAAATGGCTGCTGCCACAGAGCGAGCAGAAAGCTTGGCTATGCTCCAGGCTACAAAGTTTCAATTGTAGAAGATAAATAAATCCCAGATACCAGGGCCTCCGCTTGGGTTGCAGGGGGCATGGCCAGCCTGCAAACCACCACAGGCCCCTTGCCCAGGCTTCCCCTCGCCCAGGTCACTCCATGCCCCAATGGAACCTCCATCCTGATCTGGGACACCCTTCAGAGCAAATCAGCTGGCCCCCACACGTGCACCAGGCCTCAATTCTATCTAATAAAAGAGTAATATGCAGATTGACCATCACTCCAACACACAAGACGGCTGCCCCCATGTGGTCAAAGATCCTGCCCCCATGTGGACACAAGATGGCCACCACAAGATGGCCAGCAGGGTAAGGCAGTTGGGAGGGACCAGGACTGCAAGGGATGGCAGTTGGGGGCAATTAAGCCTGCAGGGGAGGGAAGTTGGGGGTGACCAGGCCTGCAGGGAAGGGCAGCTGGGGGGAACTCAGGCCTGCAGGGGAGGGCTGTTCGGAGGGACCAGGCTTATAAGGATGGGCAGTTGGGGGTGATGAGGCCTGCAGGGGAGGGCAGTTAAGGGAGACCAGGCCAGCAGAGAAGGGAAGTTGGGGGCAAACAGGCTTGCAGGGGAGCCATTAGAACATCAATCAGGCTTGCATCAATCAGGAGCCATCAATCAGGCTGGCAGAAGAGTGGTTAGGGGGCAATCAGGCTGGCAGGCAGAAGGAGTTAGGAGCAATCAGGAAGGCAGGCAGGCGAGCAGTTGGGAGCCAGCAGTACTGGATTGTAAGAGTGATCTCTGACTGCCCGTTTAAGCCCAATCCCACTGGGATTGGGTTTAAATGGGTAGTCAGACATTTCTCAAAGGGTCTCATATTGGAGAGGGTGCAGGCTGGGCTGAGGGACATCCCCCCACCCTACCCGTGCACAGATTTTGTGCACCAGGCCTCTAGTAAATAATAATATCTGGTAATGCTGCTCATTCGTACCTGAACAATTTATTGATGACACAATTTGTTTATGTGATGAACAATTATATGAATCATGTCCAATCTTTATAACAAGCATTTGCAGTTGTTATTATTTACATTTTGCAGATGAGAAAACTGAGTCACAAGCTAGGAAAGTCATAGCTGGTGATCATTTATTTATTTATTTTTCTTTATTGATTAAGGTATTACTTATTTGTCCTTATTCCCTCATTACTCTGCACCTTTTGGTGTTCATTTATTTATTTTTCTTTATTGATTAAGGTATTACATATTTGTCCCCCATTACTCCCCACCTCCCGTTTATGTCCCCACCCCTCTATTGTCTGTGTCCATTGCTTAGGCTTATATGCATGCACATAAGTCCTTTGGTTGATGTCTCCCCCTTAGTCCCCTTGCTCCCCTGAGGTTTGACGTTCTGATGGATGTTTCCCTGTCTCTGGATCTATTTTTCTTCATCAGTTTATGTTGTTCAATATATTCCACAAATGAGTGAAATCATGTGATATTTATCTTTCTCTACCTGGCTTATTTCACTTAGCATAATGCTCTTCAACTCCATCCATGTTATTGCAAATGGTAAGAAGTCCTTTTTTACTGCAGCATAGTATTCCATTGTGTAGATGTAGCACAGGTTTTTAATTCACTCATCTGGTGATGGGCACTTAGGCTGTTTCAAAACCTTAGCAATGGTGAATTGTGCTGTTATCAACATAGAGGTTCATATATCCTTTCTGATTCGTGTTTCTAGTTTCTTGGGATATATTCCTAGATGTGGGATCACTGGGTCAAATGGGAGTTACATTTTCAGTTTGTTGAGGAAACTCCATACTGTTCTCCACAGTGGCTGCACCAGTCTGCATTCCCACCAGCAGTGCACAAGGGTTCCTTTTTCTCCGCATCCTCACCAGCACTTGTCATTTGTTGATTTGTTGATAGTAGCCATTCTGATTGGTGTGAGATGGTACCACACTGTTGTTTTGATTTGCATCTCTCTGATAATTAGTGACTTTGAGCAGGTTTTCATATGTCTCTTAGTTTTCCTTCTGTCTTCTTTTGAAAAGTGTCTATTTAGATCAGTTGCCCATTTTTTGATTAGGTTGTTTACCTTCTTTTTATTAAACTGCATGAGTTCCCTGTAAATGTTGGAGATTAAACCCTTATCGTTGATGTCATTGGCAAATATGTTCTCCCACACAGTGGGGTTTCTTGTTGTTTAATTAATGGTTTCCTTTGCTGTGCAAAAGCTTTATATTTTGATGTAGTCCCATTTGTTTATTTTCTCTTTAGTGTCCATTGCCCTAGGAGCAGTGTCAGTGAAGAAATTGCTTCAGTATATTTCAGAGATTTTTCTGCCTGTGGATTCCTCCAGTATTTTTATGGTTTCCTGTCTTATGTTTAAGTCCTGTATCCATTATGAGTTTATTTTTGTGTATGGTAGAAATTGGTGGTCTAGTTTCATTTTTTTGCATGTATCTGTCCAATTTTCCCAACACCATTTATTGAAGAGACTGTCTTGATTCCATTGTATGTTCATGCCTCCTTTGTCAAATATTAATTGAGCATAGTGGTTTGGGTCAATTTCTGGGTTCTCTATTCTATTCCATTGATCTATTTGTCTATTCTTGTGCCAGTACCAGGCAGTGTGGAGAATAGTGGGCTTTGAAATACAACTTGAAATCTGGTATTGAGATCCCACCTACTTTGTTCTTCTTTCTCAGGATTGCTGTGGTTATTTGTGTTTTTTTTTAATTCCAGATGAATTTTTGGAGAGTTCTTTCTAGGTCTGTGAAATATGTCATTGGTATTTTAATGGGGATTGCATTGAATCTATAGATTGCTTTGGGTAGTATGGACATTTTAATGATGTTGATTCTTCCAATCCATGAACATGGTATGTTCTTCCACCTGTTTGTGTCTTTCTCTATCTCTTTTTCCAGTGTCCTGTAGTTTTCTGTGAATAGGTCTTTTACCTCCTTAGCTAAGTTTATTCCTAGGTATCTTAACTTTTTAGGTGCAATGGTAAATGGGATTGCTTTTTAAATCTCTTTCTGTAAGTTCACTGAATAGAAATGCTATAGATTTCTTGGTGTTAATTTTGTATTCTGCTACACTGCTAAACTCATTTATTAAGTCTATTAGTTTTTTTATGGAGTTTTTTGGGGTTTTTATGTACAATATCATGTCATCTGCAAATAATGACAGCTTTACTTCTTTTCCAATTTGGATGCTTTTTATTTCTCCTTCTTGTCTAATTGCAATGGCTAATAATTTCAGTACTATGTTGAACAGGAGTGGTGAGAGAGGGCATCCCTGTCTTGTTCCTGTTCTTAGGGGAAATGTTTTTAGTTTTTGCCCATTGAGTATGATGTTAGCTGTGGGTTTATTATATATAGCTTTTATTATGTTCAGGTATCATTCTTGTATTCATACCTTGTTGAGAT
Source organism: Antrozous pallidus (assembly GCA_027563665.1). Lineage (NCBI taxonomy): Eukaryota > Metazoa > Chordata > Mammalia > Chiroptera > Vespertilionidae > Antrozous > Antrozous pallidus. Next base: position 101,347,649 of record CM050512.1, on the reverse strand, counting down.
TTTTTATCAAGAAAGGGTGTTGGATTTTGTCAAATGCTTTTCTGCATTAATTGATATGACTATGTGACTTTTATCTCTCAGTTTGTTTATGTGATGTATCATATTTATTGACTTGCAGATATTGTATCATCTTTGCATTCCTGGGATAAATCCTACTTGGTCATGGTGTATGATCTTTCTGATGTACTGCTGGATCCGATTTTCTATAATCTTGTTGAGAATTTTGGAATCTATGTTCATGAGGGGTATTGGCCTGTAATTCTCTTTTATTGTGTCATCTTTATCTGGTTTTGGTATTAGGATGATGCTGGCTTCATAGAAGAAGCTTGGAAGTATTCCTTTCTCTTGAATTTTCTGGAATAGTCTGAGGAGTATAGGTTTTAGTTCTTCCTTGAGTGTTTGGTAAAACTCCCCTGTGAAGCTGCCTGGTGCTGGGCTTTTGTTTGCTGGAAGCTTTGTGATGACTTGCCTCCATTTTGTTTGCTTCATTTTCTGGTAATGCCTGGTTTTATTTCATATGTGGGCTGTTTCTTTGTCTCCCCATGGTCTTTCTTCTTTGAGTGTCTGGTTATGTAGTTCTCTCTTTCCTGCGTTGATTTAAAGGCACAAAATACAACACAACCTGGTACAATGCACAAGGCACTGAACAGAAATATATTCATGATAGTAATAACCCCAAGTAAAGGTGACCACCATAGAAAGGCAAATTAGGGGTTAGGATAGAAAGAAGAGAAAAAAAGAGAAAAGGTTGCAAAAATGAAATTAGGAAAGAAAAAAAAAGTAAGAGAGAAAAGAAAGAGAATAAGGAAGAAAAGGGAAACAATCTATATATATGGGAAGAAAACTCCAGTAGAACAGCCATTAATCCCAGCAAATGCCAGCAACAAGCACCTGGAGATGAATACAAACTGTAAACAACAACTAATATCAAGTGAGGTGAGGGACAAAAAACAAACAAAAACAAAGCAAACAAAAAAAGCAAAACAAACAAACAAAAAGAATAAGCAAAAAAATCTCACAAACAAGCATAAAAAATCGATATAATCAACATTGAAGCAAACAACAACAAAAGGGCAGAGAGAAAAACAACTTTTTTTGGATAGTGAAGATAGAGAAGAGAGCTGTGTATGGATTCAGAGCAGGGGATTGGAAATTATATATACACGTAGGGTAAAATTTTAACAGAGGATAAAAGGAAGAATAGGGAAAATCTAAAGCAGAAAAAGGATAAAAGAAATAAGACAACAAAAGGGGAAAAGTTAGGAAGAGAGTGGTGGCATAAAGGTAGAGTTGAGATAGAGAAGAATGATGTTAAAGGAAAGCTGAAAATAGAATATAGAATACTAATCTCAAAGTAAAATAAAGAGAAAATAAAATAAAATGACACTTTTTAAAAATAAGGTAAAATAGTAGTAGTAATACTTATTGAAAATAAAAATATAATCATTAAAAAGGTAAAATCAAGTGAGGAAAAAATTAGTTTCTTAAGTAAGATGAAAAAAATAAAATAAAACTAAAATGTTCAATAGTGAAGGTCCTTCCCTTCCGCTATTGTTCTGTTTGGCTCGCCTGTTTCCCAGTCAGGACAGTATTGCTGTTCTCTGCATTCCACTGCTTCTCAGTGTTGTAAGCCAGTCCTAATTTTTAAGCAGGCATTGTGTCTTAAATTCTTATATTCCTTTATTTGTGATTACACAAGAGTCAATTTGTGATTCAATCCCTGGATGGCAGTGTTTCTGGATTGACCTCCTGGTTTATAGGTCCTCTCTAACCTGTGCTTAGATCCTGCTTTCCCTGTGGCACTCAATACCGGTTTGTGGGACCAGGCTGCCCCAGAGCTGGTTCTCCTATGCTCACTCCCATCTCTGAACCCCAGGCTCCAGAAAAACAACCTTCCCCTGCAGTCCTCTAGGGTGTCCCCAACTGGGCGACCCCATGCACTGAGCTCAGCAATCAGGAGCAAGGATTCAAAGAGGAAAATTCGCAAGTGTGTGAACTTGGGCTGCGTGTAAGTTTGAGTTCTTCCTTCCCCCTTGTGTCCAAGCAACCCGCACACTCCGAAAATTTTTAGGCTGTCCTTCTGCGTCAGATCAAAATGGGCTGCTTTCTAGAGATCCCCTCTGTTATCAGCTCTGAGGACCTCCTTCCACATTTATGGATCACGCCAGCCCCAACAGCTATGGATTTTTCTAGGTGCAGACTTCCCCCGGTTTTCCCGCTCCCACAGTGCGTGTGCCTTTCCACTCTGCTGGGAGCAGAGACCTCATTTTATCCCAGGGGAAATCTGATCTTTCAGTGGTGGAGTGCAGAGCTCCTCTGAATCCGTGTTTTTGCACCAATTGGGGACCAGGTCTCTGGGGTTCGCAGCTGTTCAGTGGGTGCTGCAGTTGTAGATTTTCAGGCTTCCAATAACATACACTTCCCCCTTCAATATGGTGTGGTCTCTGTGTCTGAGCTGGTGGCTCCGGGAAGGGTATGCAGTGGCAGTGGGGTCCCCCACCTTCTCCT